>CM050509.1:127486916-128086916 GCA_027563665.1 Antrozous pallidus
AAAGTGATTTTCAACCTGGGATTTCTCTCTTTTTTTAATCACATTAATTTTTACAAAGAGAAGCTGGGCTATACTGATTAGTAGGTTTCTAAAGTTCTAAGATCACTACAGAAGCAAATTCTATATAAATATAACTAGCTTATTAAATGGACATATGCCTCAATAGTGCTTAGCTAAAAATAATCCAGTTGAATTGATTTTTCATTTATTCAACAATGTTTCCTGAATGTTTGTTTATCATATGTCAGAAATATTTGGACTCCACATCATCCCTGTCCTCCTGGAGTTTATGTTCTAGTGGAAGTAACAGAAAAATACATATGTAATGTAATGTGTCAAATGTGATAAATGCTAGGGAGACATAGCAATTAAGATGAGGTGGCTAAAGAATGCTAGTTAAAGATACTGTTTCTTCATAGTAGATGATTTAAAGAACCCTCAATGATGAGATGAGAATTGAGTAGTAACATGAAATGAATATGGTGGAACATCAAGTAGATATCTGGGTATTTAAGTCATAGTGAACAACGGATACCAAACCTCTGTAAGGTATGTTCCAATAAGAGCAAACATGCCAGATGAGGAGGAAGTAGAAGGATCAAGGTTGGTAGGAGTAGGATAATAACAGAAGATTAGATAATGAGCACCACTTAGGTCACTGTAGGAGATTTGCATTTAGCTCAGAGTGAAATGGAAAACCTCTTGGAGGATAAAAATAAAATAAGTGACAAGTACAGCATAGGAAATGGGTACTGGAAATATCAGGGGGAACTCTTTGTAAAGTATATGTTTGCATAACCACTATGTCAAGCACCTGAAACTAATACCAAATAATATTGAATATAAACCATAATTCAAACAACATTTTTAAAAAGTGACTGATATAATTCAAAAGTACTGAAATACTTTAAAGATATTACTCTGTTTTGAGTCATATGTGGACAGGTACTCTAGCAAGGTAACCATTTTAGAACATGTAATAATCTACAAGAGATGGTGATGACTGGGACTAGGGTGTTAGCAGTGGGAGTGGTGGAAAATGGTTGAATTATTACCCTCGCTGGTTTGGCTTAGTGGATAGAACATCAGCCCACGGACTGAAGGATCCTGGGTTCAGTTCTGGTCAAGGGCATGTACCTCCATTGCAGGCTTGATCCCTCGTCCCGGTCGGGGTACATGCAGGAGGCAACCAATCAAGATGTCTCTCATATCAATATTTCTCTCTCTGTGACTCTCCACCTCTTTTCCACTCTCTCTAAAAAAAATCAATGGAAAAATATCCTCGGGTAAGCATTTGAAAAAGATAAAATGGTTGAATTATTGATATATTTTGAATCCAGAACCAACAGTATTTACTGTGGAGTTGGAAGAGGGGAAATAACAAAAATAGTTCTAAGGTTTGGGACCAAATCAACTAAAATTGAGATTGAGAAGAACACGTTTTTGGGGAGGGGGAAAGTTGTCAGAAAGGATGGAGGAACTGTGGTTTGGAACAAGGAGTGTGCCCATGTCTAGGACCATAGGGTGAGCGAAGGGTTTGGAAATCGCAGAGCCAGTAAGAAAGGTGCTGCGGAGGAAGCAATGTTCTCATTGGAAGTCAGGTTGGGACAGAGTAAGAAGATGAAGGGAAATTCTTAAAATGAGATTTAGGACTTGGAAAGTAATGAGATCTGGAAGTTTGCTGATAAAAAAAAATAACATGAGCTCCAGAGGCCAGTGGAAGGATTGAGGGAAGTGGGCATTGGGCCATGGGAAATAGATCAGCAAATGGGCAGTCTTGTGAGGAAGAGACGCACAGTAATGAAGGCTATAACCTTGCTTCTTGGGTCACTAATGAAAATGAAAGACATCATAGAAATTTCTAATGACTAAATGTTTTGGTCACTGGTATTATGATTATGTCATTTGATTAAAATATTACATCATGATTTTTTAAAAATATACATCAATTTTCAAAGAACTATTGAGGATGAATCATGTGAAGAAGTACAATCCTAGGGATGAGAACACCAAACCACAGATCCTCACCTTCAAGGAAATCTTAATGCAGGTGGGGATTTAAGCCAAATACATGAAAATTTCTATAAATCCACTACTTTATTAAAATAATAAGGTTATTAAATGCTATATTTTAAGTACCAAATGTGTAGAATGTGTTATTATTTTTTAAATGTATTTTTATTGATTTCAGAGAGGGGGAGAGAGAGAGAGCAACATCAATGATGAGAGATAATCATTGATTGGCTGCGTCCTGCATGCCCCTTACTGGGGATAGAGTCTGCAACCCTGGCATATGCCCTTGACCAGAATCATGCCTGGGATCCTACAGTACACAGGCTGACACTCTATCCATGGAGCCAAACCAGGTAGGGCAATGTGTGGAATATTTTAAAAGCTACAAGTTCAATGGAGAGTTTAACTGTGGTCTAGGGTTGCCTCAGGAGGTATCTGAAAAATAAGGAGGAATAAATGGTGGAAAAGGGGGAGGAAGAATTCCAGGCAGAAAGGTAAACAATTAAGAAACTTTTCTATATTTCTAGGTAGATTTTTCTTCCTTCTATCTAAAGCACAAACTTTACAAAAATACTGAAATATTTCATTAGCATGATTATTAATTATTGGATTATTTTATTCCTTTTCAAATATATTAACCATCTCATCTCTACTGATATAGCACTACATTTTTTTTTATTTTTGACTACGCTGTTGACATTAAAAACAACAACAACCAGAAAGCAAAGAGAGCAGATGTGCATTCCACGGGATTTAAAAATTAATCTATCCTCCATTGCACCCACTTAGTTTCAGGCAGGAAGAAACACTTGCTAATGAGTCAGATGATTACCAGCATCGAGTTTATTTAGAGGAATCCCATGTGTGAGGGTGGGCTTGGAGTGAGTACACCCAGAAACGAAAATGGGAATGCTATCCTTTGTACATTATTAAAACAAAGAGAGGCTGGCACTGCCTTGCACAATTGAACTCCATCCCTTGTTACTGTTCTATGGTGCAGCTTCAATGTATATGCTCTCCTATGTATAGGTGTTGTTCGCCTTCCAACACAACAGAGGTATATACTATAAAAAGCTGGAACTGAAATAATGCCACAGACTTGGAAAAATCTATGACAAGAATTCTACTGCCATCAAGAGCATCTTTCTTTCATAGCAGGTCAAATGTATCTCTAATTCAATTTGTGCAATACTAAATCTTTGTCAGAGAAATAGCCATACCAGCTCCCTAAAGTACTATGAAATACTCTCTCTTCACCAAGTTGCAATTTATTTCCCAATAACAATCTGATTTGAGACATACACAGAACAGTTCACTATGGTGATTGACGCTGTTCATCATTAATTTTTTGTAACTGTTAGGAGGATACACACATACTATTCATCTGCCTCAAAAATAAAGAAAGCCTTTGTTCTTTTATTTTCAAATTGTAGTATTTTCTGAGTTATTTTGTTTCAGGGAAACATTTACCACAGGTTTAATTATTCTGTTTGCAAATATATTTATAGTTTCTTTTTTTACTCTGAATTTTCTAACTACATCTTCAGTGCTGCTTTAATTTCTGCCTTTTCTCCAAATTGTTGTCTTGTCCTTCATTAGAAAGCCTGCTGATTTCAAAAATTATTTGACATACTTGATCATCTGAAAGGGATTTCAGAGTTCCATTTCTCTCAGCATTTAATCATAGGCAATCATAGATAATACTCTTACACAGTTACAGTGAAAAAAAATCATTAACCTTCCCAAATAAAAGCATTACTTGGGCACTGAATCCTTAAAGATTAGAACATCCCAGAACTCATAGCACAGTTTCTACATGGCTTTTACTGCTAGGTGATCTGAACTGCAAGTTCATAGCTGTGGAAAGGATTAACTAATTGTCTGTCACATATTTGGTACACAGTAACTGCCAGTTTGAGCTCTAACATCGCCAAAATGATTTAAACCTATCATATGGTTACAAGAGACAAGGAAATTGAAATATTTAGGATTAGGTAATAACCGCTATCTGGGTAAATGCACAGCACAGAGCCGAGGGGATGTTAGGCTGATGATGGCAGCCTGCAGGAGCTGGAGTTTCATCCTTACCTGCAGTCACTGGTGGGAAACCTTTGCTGTCATGGGTTTGGGGCTGAGGTGGGGGGCTTGAGATGGGGATGGAATGCAGGTGTGCAATCAGGTGTCCTTGGGACAGTTTCAGCCCCATATATGGTCTGACTCCTGGTGTCCAGAGAGGTTTTTTCCTGGCCTTTTGTTCTCCTGTGGCAGGAAGCTTACAAGTGGCTGTTAAGGGTTGGATTGCCCTATAGTCCTAATAGATATTATGGGACAAAATCTCGAGCTTTGCTATTTAAAAAAATATTTTTAAGCAGAGGAAACATTCAGGATAGAGAATTTAGAAATATGGGAGAGAGGACAGCAGATAGGAGAGGGGAATGGAGTTGATTCCCGAGGAGAAGGAATGGACTGAACTCTAATAGGTAGTGTGATTTCCCTTGACCTCCAAGGAAAAACAAAGAAAATCTCCCATTAATGCAGATTTAAAAAGTGTTAGAGAGATGCAACATAGCAGCATATGGCCATCTGCTAGAAGCCACGTTCTGCTAAGTGTTGCTTATATAACAAATACATAACTTCAATG
Source organism: Antrozous pallidus (assembly GCA_027563665.1). Taxonomy (NCBI): domain Eukaryota; kingdom Metazoa; phylum Chordata; class Mammalia; order Chiroptera; family Vespertilionidae; genus Antrozous; species Antrozous pallidus. Next base: position 127,491,571 of record CM050509.1, read on the forward strand.
CTGATAATTCCATTATTCTGCCAATTGGAGAAAGAGCATGCCAAAGTGTTAAATTCTATTCACTGGAAAATTGACGATGAAGTAGAAGTGATAAAACCATGGGAGAAAGTGATTGGATGGAATGAGAATTTCCAACTGAAATTAAGGGGAGGTATTGAGCCTAAAATGGGCTATAGACCACAAGATGACAATTTCTAGAAAATTCAGAGTAAAAATCACTATGACACATCAGCTGAGATTACAAACATGAAGTGCATACCAATGGACAAAAGATCTCTGGGAAAGTAAAAGCTCAAAAATGTGTTCAATCTATAAGTACTAGAAGCAAGAAAAAGGACTCAATGAATCCAGAACAGAACATGATGTCTAGACGTAGGTGATTTTATCTAAGAATACAGAACTTTTCAACTATTTTTATTGCATCTTTGTTATCAAGGACCATGACCTTCAAACTAAAACAAATAAGTTGAACATGGTCCAGATATATTTGAAGCAAATGAAAGGTAATAAGAGAGAGTAAGTTCAACTCTCAAAGGATACATAAACAACTTCCAGAGTACAGAAAGAACTAGCAATCCTAGGAAATGCAACCTGTGAGACTTTTTTAATATAGAAAAACAAGAAGGTGTCAGGAAACATGACCAAAAATCACCTTAATTTTCAGAAAAGAAAGAGAGATCATAGAATCTAGGAATCATAATGGCAGACTAGGAACCATACTGCCAAAGGCAAAATGGTAGAACACATCATAATTTATATAATTTGTAGATATGAGAGATCAAAGAAAGAAAAATTGATCATACACACCTTGTTGGGATATCCATAAAGGCTCTTTGGAAGAGGTGACTTTTGAAGTTTTGGGAAATTTTAACATATGGAGGGGAGGAAATGGGGTGGGGCAAAGGGTAAGGCATGTCACCATGGCAGTAGTACTGGAGGAAAAAAAAGTAAGACTGTACTTGTTATGTTTGTGAAAAATCAATGGCATAAATATGGTGTAATACAAAGTAAATATAAAGCTACAAAGTAATGAGTATATTATAATTTTGATGCTAACCATAGTGTTAGTATATAGGTTAGCTTGAATGCCAAGCAAAAAATATTTCATATTGACCTTTGTTTTTAAAGATGGTAACATGTGTTCACCACCACAAGTCAAGCCTCCCTTCATCACCATTTATCCCCCTATACATTCTTCTACATCCACCACCTCCCTTTCCCTTTGGTAATCACCATACTGTTGTCTCTGTGTATATGAGGTTGTTTTGTGTTTTTCTTAATCTCTTCACCTTTTTCACCCAGCCTGGCAACATTCCTCCTCTCTGACAGTTGTCAGTCTGTTCTCTATCTATGAGTCTGTTTCCATTTTGTTGATAATCTTATTATGTCCTCTTTGGAATAATGTCTATTCAGGTCCTTTTTCCAATTTTTAATTGGATTGCTTATGTGTTTTGGTGTTCAGTTGTATAAATTCTTTATAAGTTTTGGAAATTAACCCTTTACAAAATATATCATTGGCTAATATGTCCTCCCATTCAGTAGGTGGTCTTTCCATTTTGTTGATGGGTTTCCTTTGCTGTGCAAAAACATTTTAGTTTAATGTAGTCCCAGTTGTTAATTTTTTTCTTGTGTTTCCCTTGCCTAAGGTGATATATCAGAAAAAATGCTACGAGAAATGTCTGAGATTTTATTGCCTGTTTTCTACTAGGATTTTTATGGTTTTCTGACTTACATTTAAGTCTTTTATCCATTTTGAGTTTATTCTTTTCTATGGTGTAAGTTGATGGTCTAGTTTCATTTTTGACATGTATCTGTCCAATTTTCACACCATAATTTATTGAATAGACTGTCTTGGCCCTATTGTATGATTTTGCCTCCTTTGACAAATATGAATTGACTATAAAGGCATAGGTTTACTTTTGGGCTCTCTGCTTTGTTCCATTGATCTATATGCCTATTTTTAATGCCAGTACTATGCTATTTGACTACTATGGCCTTGCAGTATAGTTTGATATCAGGTAGCGTGATTCTTCTTGGTTCTTCTGAAGATTGCTGTGGCTATTCTGGGTCTTTTGTGGTTCCATATAATTATTTACAATATTTGTGCTAGTTCTGTGAAATATGCCATTGGTGTCTTGATAGGGATTGCATTGAATCTATAGATTGCTTTAAACTATATAATATTATTAACTAATGTCACACCAATAAATTAAATAAAAATGAAGGTTAAAAATAACAATAAAGGCAGTATTGGTAAATTTAAAAAATCTATCTCAATCTACTTTAAACTCACAACATATCCAAAGGGGAAGAAGTTATACTACTACCAAGATGTGTTTTTTTTAATAATTTCTGACACTTTATAGATAATTTAATTTATAGGAAACCTCAAATCTCCTTACTTTACTCCAGCCTTCCAGGCTGGCACTCCAACACTTCCTGCATGTTTTCAGTACTCATTCCTTAATGTGCACCAGGTTTTCTATGATATGCCCCTTCATAGTGGACAAGTTCTAATATGGGTTTGCTCTATTTAAAGAGATGACAGCCTGCCTGGCCGGTGTTGCTCAGTGGTTTAGCATCAACCTATGAATCAGGAGGTCACAGATCGATTCCCAGTCATGGTACATGCCTGGGTAGCGGGCTCAATCTCCTGTATGGGATGTACAGGAGGCAGCTGATCAATAATTCTTTCTCATCATTGATGTTTCCATTTCTCTCCCTCTCCCTTCCTTGCTGAAATCAATAAAAATATATTTTAAAAAGAAGATGTCAGATTGGCTGGTGACTTATGAAAAATATGATGGGAGGGTGGGCTGAAGGGGGTCAATGGGGGGAAAAGGGAGACATATGTAATACTTTCAATAATAAGGAGTTATTTAAAAATATATGCTGGGAATCTATGGTATTTGAAATTCTCATAACCTAATTATCAATGTCTGATGGTGTACATTTGTTTGTTTTAAATAAAACATTTAGTTAAACCCCAGTATTCCAAAAACTGCCACCCATAAATAGTAATTCTCTTACTGTTCGGATTCCTGGTCAAAGGCACATGCCTGGGTTGTGGGCTTGATCCCCAGTGTGGGGCGTTCAGGAGGCAGCTGATCAATGATACTTTTCATCGTTGATGTTTCTATATCTCTCTCCCTCTCCCTTCCTCGCTGAAATCAATAAAAATATGTTTATTTAAATAAATAAAAAGTTAAAATGCATGATGCATAGTAGGTACACAGTAAGTAAAAACTCTAATTTAGTGTAACATTTGTTTCTCTATTAGTAAGGATAGTTCTTAAACCACATTTGTCACAGACATATTGTCTCAACAACGGCAAAATATTTGAAGTTTTTGGAAAACATACTACATGTATACTTCTAGTTTCTTAATACCATTTTGTTATGCAATCCTGATTTTTCTTAAACAAAGAACATTAATTATTTCACAAAGGCTTCTGTTCTATCTTCAGTATAACCAGTAACTTAGCTTCTGCTTGCAGGGAATTGTTCACCTAATCAAGCACTGACATTGAAAATGTATTTCTGTCCTAACCCAAGCAATAAACAGCTGACACAAAGAAGTTCAATATTTGTGCACCAAGTGTTATACAGATGATTTGTGATGGCATAAAAGTGTAGCTTTCATCTTTCTGAAAGCATTTCCTTGGCTTTCTGCTGAAAGAGGGGAAAAATCTGCCATCACTCCTTTCTATTTAGACACCTGAATTTCATTGAGAAAGAGATTCGGTGACAGAGTGACATGATTGCATGCTGCTTAGTTCCTTTGCTAAGGAGGGGTGTACCAAGGCAGCTGAGATAGGGGAGAATGTGAGAAACAAGGAGTGAATTCATGCATTTCATATGGGCTTATCCTCTTAACCAAAATTATTCTATTTATTATAAAATGATACATTGTTTTCTTATGCATGTTTTACATGGCCATATTTTAATCTCCAATTAGCCAAAGTCTCCCTGGTTTTCCCTAATACCCAGCCAGCTGGCTTCTGAGCATAACATGAGGCCTGATGCCAAATCCTGGAGTATCTGGCACCTATAGGTATAATGACCTGCCTGTGGCCGCAGGTCACCTACATAAACCAGGCAGAGTGACAATTTGATTTTTATATTTCCTGTCATTACAGTGAAGTTGACACACAGCACTCATGGCATCCATTTCCTATCATTGGAGAGGGAATTAGTGACCTTTTCTTACCATGTCAGTTTATTTTTCAGTGAAAACAGGTTTTCTGAAGCAACCAATAAACTCAAGGCACCTGTATGAGACAAACTCCTTATAAATAGGGACCTAATTTCTTCTCAAGCTGTTGAATCAGTGCTGCCCTAGGCAAGAAGAAACTTGGAATGCAAGCCACTTGACAGGAAAGACCCGGGGCATGACCCTCCAGTACAGAAAGCTCATTTTTATAAAACAGATTTCTCTCATCTCTTAGGTCCACAGAACTGCTACAGATTTCCCTGGTTAATACATATCTCCTCACCACTTATATGCTCCCCAGCTTTCTTTAAATATGTTATTAAGGAATGTTACTGCAATTAACTTAATTTTTAAAATATATTTTTATTGACTTCAGAGGGGAAAGGATAGGGAGAGAGAGATGGCAATATCAATGATGAGAGAGAATCATTGATTGGCTGCCTCGTGCACACCCCACACTGGGGATGGAGCCTGCAACCCTGGCATGTACCCTCACTGGGAATCAAATCATGACCTCTAGGTTCATAGATCAATGCTCAGCCACTGAGCTATGCCAGCTGGGCAATAAATATAATTTTAAAAAGAAATAAAGAAAAGGGAAATATCCATCCCAATGAAAGGCTCTTAGCAGTCCACAGTACGAAGAAGTGAACAGAAAAATGCAGTCATCTGTCAAAACAACCAACATCGTGCTACTTTTAGCATCTTTGGGAGCCAGTAGCTAGAATGGCAGTCCCACAATCCCACATGCATACCCACACAGTAAGATCAAGAAGCCTTTTCTTCTTGGCTGATCATTTAACATTTCAAAAGTCTTTTGAAGACTATCAAATGAGTTGAATAAGTCACATTTCATTAATATCCTTTATCTCCTACAACTCTAGACACAGACACTGAAAAGAATCAAACCCAAAGGCTTTTAGAACTGAAGTAATGTTTATTTCAGAGATTGTGCTCTTCTCTGAAAATGAAAATGAAACATACACCTTAACTGGTAAGGAATACAATAACTAATATCTCTGTATATTTGCTATTTTCACAGGGAAATATATTTAAATTTATTTATTCAAATCTAAGGTAACAATTTTAAGGTTTTTTTTTCCTTTTTGCTTTTCAATGGCTATTTAATTTCTGTATTTAGGAATAAGGGACTTTAGTATCATAATGGAATCTATATAATTATTCTGCTTCCCCCAACAGGACTTAAAGCAGATTCATTTTTAAAAGGGCATCAGTGTTAGCATTGAGACATTCTATGCTAAACACATTAAAAAAACAACTCTGGTATGAAGGCAGGCAAATGTCTATTCTCTCCATTTTCACTGGTGTGAGATGTATGCAGTTTGGGTATCTGGTTCTCTATGTGTTCACTCTCATGTACTGTGTAAACTAGCTCCCTGGAGATAACTTTGACAGAACAGCTCTGCCCTGGAAGAAGTGACCCAGTACTTTGGGAATAGGAATCAGGCCAAACTGACAGATGGATATCAGTTTGACAAGAACTATGCTAGTAGGCTACATTAGGCTAGAGCAGTGGTCGGCAAACTCATTAGTCAACAGAGCCAAATATCAACAGTACAATGATAGAAATTTCTTTTGAGAGCCAAATTTTTTAAACTTAAACTTCTTCTAGTGCCACTTCTTCAGAATAGGCTCGCCCAGGCCGTAGTATTTTGTGGAAGAGCCACACTCAAGGGACCAAAGAGCTGCATGTGGCTCGCGAGCCGTGGCTTGCCGATCACTGGGCTAGAGTATTTACCAGCCAAATTCTCCTTTGAAACCACTCAAAAGGAAACTTTTGAACAAGTGTATGATTTAGGTATAAAGAGATTGTCCAATTAGGTTATTCCAGTTTTAACTTAAATATATTACTTAGAAGTAATTTAATTGCCTTTGTTTGTTGATTTACTTCTTATATTTTGAATTTATGCAGTTACCCATATATAGGAGTAAATGATTTTTATAATCCTGAAATTCATGGAAGGTATTCAGAAACTGCATCCAAAAGGCTTCTGTCCTCCTGTGCAAACCTCTAGCCAAAGCAGAAAAAGAACTGCTCAGAATTATTTTTTCTCTGGATGCTGAAGCTTGCTAAGGAATTGCTAAATGTATTTCTACCCCATCCTATACTTGATCAAAGCTGCTATACAAACGAAATGAAGATGAAATAGCACCTTCTTTGATTATTACTAAATAGTTCACAAATTAACACTAAACTGCAAATGAGGAGATAATGTGTATTTTTGAGAAACCAGATGCTTTCTGTTTAAAAATACATTTGATAACAGGGTAGAATAGTCAATGTACAATGCATGCCATCTGCTGACTAATACAGAGTATTTGCAAAGGTAAACACTTTCAATACCTGTGTTTGACAAATGATTATCTCACCTATTACAACTACTTGAACCACAAATTGGATCGTGCCATTTTTTTTAAGTTTATGAGCCACAATTTAATATCTAATCTAATTAGAAAAACATAAAAAAGGTAACTTCTCTGAGCTTAAATACCATGGTAAGTTTTCAAATGACTCTTAGACATGCAATAAATAAGTAAGGAATAAATCTGAAAGTTTCTCCCTTCATCCATGTCAATTAAATGAGTAAAATATATTTCTCAAACCCCCTAGAGAGAGCCATGAATCTTTAATCTTTTTATTTCTGATGTCTGCTCTCTGCTAGTTTAAAAATCAGTTTGAATGAGATGTAAACAACATAATGAAGAAATGTAATTTGTTATGTCTTTGTTTAGTTACAGAAACACAGATGATTTTTAGATATTGTATATAATTTATATTTAGTAGAAACAATTCAAAACAATGATCAAGATTACATATCTCTGTTTTGTTAACTTAATAAACTATTACAGCTGGAATGTGTTAAAATGTAATTGATTTAGCAGTGCAAATCACATTTGCAGATAGCAATTTTGTGGACATAATCATTCCTATCATTATAGATAAATAGAATAACAGAATATTAATTTTATTTTTTTCTAACCTAGAATTTCACTTGTAATGATAGCCTCCAATTTACTGTCACAGATACTTCACACTTTTATTGTCAAAGTTCAAATATAATTTTCAATGTCATGGAACCTTAATCACCAACTTCATTGATCATTACATGCACTAATAAATTCTAATACAATTGCTTTGTTCAGGTAATTTTATTCATTGGCATTATAAATATTCCCTTTTTAAGATGCACGGGAGAAGCAAGTATAAAGAAAATAAAAATAAAGGTAACTTGAGTCTTGAAATAAGAGCATTTCACTTTGCAAGCCATTAAACACCTTTTCACTGAGGGCACTATTCAGTTTCCAAAATGCATAATGGTGCCCAGCTGGCATGGCTCCGTGGTTGAGTGTCGAGCACAAAATGCATAATAGTGGCTAGAAATTATAGAGGAAATTTTCAGAACACAGAGAGCTAGAGAGAGAGAGGGGAGCTCCAAAATCTGCATATATCCACGCCTCGATGTCACCCCAGTAAATTCAATTAAAAAAAAAAAGAAAAGCCCTGGCCAGTGCGGTTCAGGTGCATGGGAGAAACAAGTATCGCTCCATGCATGCACCAAAGGGTCGTGGGGTTGATATCCAGTCAGGACACATACACAGATTACAGGTTCAATCCCTGATCAGGGCACATGCAACCAATCTATGTTTCTCTTTCACATCGATGGATGTTTCTTTCTCTTATCAATGTTTCATTATCTCTCTACTTCTCCCCCTCTCTGCAAAATCAATTTTAAGAAAGAAGAGAAAGAAAGAGAAAAATCTGCATATAAACTCCATTCCAACATCTCGCAGACTTTCAACCTACGTATGTATAAGCAAAAAATCCAGGAGGAATAGATGGAAGGTTAAAATAATTGAACAGAGACTTCAACTGATGCCCATCCCAGGGAAAACAGAGTTTGAGTCTGCAAAGATAACTGCCTGCAGCAACAGAATCTAGAGTCTCTAAAAATGTATAACCCAAAATATCTACTAAGAATCAAAAGTATCATGAAATATTATGAAACTGTAAAATGTGACTTATGTTCAAGAAGATAAGCAGTTAATAGAAAGCAACCCTGAAATGACCCATATAATACAATTAGCAAGCAAATCTCAGCTACTAGAAATATTCAAATACTTAAACAAAAACTATAGTCACAATGAGTAGACTGATGGGAAATATCGGGATATACATAGAAATTTGTTTGTTTGCTTGATTGCTTGTTTGTTTTTTAAAAAGACCAAGGAAGTATAAAAAAGTAAAAACAGTACCTGTAATGAAAAATTCAGTGGATGGGCTTAATAGGAGATTGGGAAAGGATAGAAAGATTTCAGTGTACCTTTAGTTAGGTCAATAGTAATTACTGAGTCAGGAGAACAGGAAGAAAACATACTGAAAAACAACAATACAGACTCAGTGACCAGGACAGTATTAAGTGTTCTAAAATATATGTAATTATAGCGTCTCAGAAAAGAATAGAGTAAGAAAATGAGGCAAAAAAAATCTGACAAAATGGCCAATATTTTTTACAAAGTTGGTAAGAAACATTCGGTTACAGACTCAAGAGGCCAAGAAAATCCAAAGTGGAATAATGCAAAGACAAACAAGCCTAGACACAGCATAACCAAGCTGCTGAAAGACAAACATAAAGAGAAAGTCTGAAAGCAGACAAAAATTAACATATTATATACAGGGAAGCAATCAATATGAATAACAACTAAGTTCTCATCAATGGAGGCTAGATGTGATATCTAAATTGCTGAAAGAAAATAAAAACAACTTTTAACCCAGAATTCTATATCCAGTGAAAATATCTTTCAAAAAATGAAGTTTTGTTTGTATGTTTTTTTTTAATTTTTGCAATAATTTGACATGAAGCACATCAATATAACAGACCATTGGCCTTATGAATAGAAAGAAAACTGAATGTTACAAGCTAACAAAGTAGAATTTTGTTTAACAGAGCATTTTTAAATGTTTTATTGGTTTTAGAGAGTGAGCATAGAAGAGGGAGAAAGAAACACCTATCAGTTGCCTCCCCCATGCACCTCAAAAGGGGATTAAACCTGCAACCTGGGCATGTGTCCTGACTGGGAATCAAACAGGCACAAGAAGTTGCTCAACTAACCGGACCACACCAGTGAGGGCAAGAATTTTTTCATAACTCTCTTATTTAGCACAAAACTGAACCTCACAGCACCTACTTCTAGATTTTTTTCCTTAAAACAATCAGAGTTAGATCAAATATGTGTTGTTTTATTGTTTTAACCTGAATAAATTTTTTAAAAAATGAAGCTACAGTAAATGCATTCTTAAAGCACAGACCTGCATTAGGGAAAAAAGTGCTGAAAATATTTTTTTGTCATAAAAGGAAATATACCATAAAAGCCCAGATGTTAAAGATAAAATGAAGAGCATCAGAGAAGGTGCTCTGGGCAAATATAAAGGACTAATTTTTAGTACCATATATTTTATTTTAGTATATTTTTTACATTTAATAGACCTATGACTGTTTAAATCAAAATATAAAAGTAATTTTGGATTCCTTATAAGTGTCATAGAAACCTATAACATAACAAAAACAAAATAGCAGTAGGTATAGAATTATGAAAATGAAAGGTTCTTATACATTTTGTGAAATAGTAAAATATTATTAGAATTTTGACTGTGATAACTGAAAGCTATATACAGTAATCTGAAAATCAATCACTAAAATATCAAAACAGATATAATTAGAATGTCAATACTGGAAACAAAATGGAATATTTTAAAATAGGTCATCTGTGCTATGAAGGTAAGAAATTGGGAAAATGAAAACAAGCATAAAAAACCCATATAGCATTAGAACATTGGTCTTAAGAAACCTGATATGGCTATATTACCCTGACAATGTAGACTTCAAGTCAAAGAGTAGTACTCAAGATAAAAATAAAACTTGCATAATCATAAAGTAATAGATCATCAAAAAGACATAATGTCATATGTGTATGCATCTAGCAAGTTTCAAAATAGATGAAGCAAAAATTCACAGAAGTAAAATTCAAAACTAGGCATCTATAATCATCAGCAATTAATGGAACAAGTAGAAAAATGAATTAAAAATACACAAAATACTTGTATAAGAAAATCAATCAACTTGATGTAAGTGGATACATAGAATATTACACCCACAAACTGAAGAACGTATTTTATTTCAAGAGCACATGGAACAGTGCATCAAACAGATCAACCTCTCAAAAGACTGAAATCTTAGGAAGTATGTGCTCAGACTGCAACAGATTAAAATTAAAAATCAATAAAAATAATATGTCTATGAAAGTCGCAAATATTTGGAATTAAGAACCTACTTCTAAATACCCATGGGTGAAAGAACTTCAACATCATTTTTCTTCATGGAAATTTATATTAAAAACAAAGTGTGATACTATTTTACAAACACTAGAATGGCTGAAAACAAAAATTTGAGAACACCAAATATATAGAAAGTAAGTGGAGCAACTGGAACTCTCATTCACTGCTGGTGAGAACATAAAATCGGGCAACCAAATTGTAGAATATTTTAGTGATTTCTTAGAAAGGTAAACTTAGTCCTACTCTATGACTGGGCATGTCTACTAGATACTTATCCAAGAGAAAAGAACATATATTGAGCAAAATTGGTATTAGAATTCTATGGCATCTTATGCATAATAGCTAAAAATAGGATACAACCCAAATGAACACCAACAAGAAAATAAATTGATGTATCCACGCACTGGAACTTCACACTTAAAAAAGGAATGCACTAGTGATACAATAACAATAATGAATGTTGAGAACAGTATATTGAGTGAAAGAAGTCAGACACAACAGAACATATTCCTAATGGTTGTATTTCTATGATGTACAAGGAACCAGTAAAATTAATTTATGGTGACAGAATTCAAAAAGAGGTTGCTAATGAGGTTTGGCTTTAAGCGAACATGAGTAAACCTTCTGGGACCATGGAAGTGTCATATTTCTTGAATAGGGTAATCATTACAGAATTGTAGACATTCATCAAAATGTATTAAACTGTATCCTTTATAACTGAGCATATTACTGTATGTCAATGTTGCCTAAGAAGAACTGTAAATAATATTGAACTCTAGTTGACAGGTTTTCTTTTTGTAGTAGCATGGGTTAGCAATTCTGAAACTAATTATGTATCATACATGTAGACAAGTAAATATATTAAAGATAAATATCACATAATCTCACTCATTTATGGAATATAATGAACAACATAAACTGATGAACAAAAACAGATCCAGAGACAGAGAAGTATCAATCAGATTGTCCAACCTCAGAGGGAAGGTAAGGAAGGGTGGGGATAAGGGAGAGAGATCAACCAAAGGACTTGTATGCATGCGTATAAGCCTAATCAATGGACACAGATACCAGGGGGTGAGGTCATGATTGGGGATTTGGGTTGGTAGTGGGAGAATAAGGACACATAGTAATACCTTAATCAATAAAGAAATTTTAAAAATATATGGGTAAGGGCTCTGCAAATAAAAGATAATATGCGAAGTGTTGTTTTTATTTTTTTTCATAGTTGGAGAAGAGAGTTATAAAAATAGAAAGAGAAGACTAGACTAAACCCTTTAGTGTGGGAATTGGACCAGGTAAATTAATGTGTGTGTGTGTGTGTGTGTGTGTGTGTGTGTGTGTGTGTGTGTGTATGTGTGTGTGTTGTTCCTAATTCAGTCACTGAAAGAGACAGTACATCACCAGCAGTATGATGTATGTAGCACCTAGATCTTGGTTTCCCTTACCATTCTCCACAAAAAGAAACCAAGGCTCCATAGAAAAGTGGCTGATACCAGCACTGAGACTGCCAGAAAAAGTGCTGAGAGAATTATGAGAACACAAAAGCCAGATAGAAGGGACTTGCACAGGCCAACTCCGGGACATTTTGAGCATGAAAATAAGTGAGATATTATGACCCCTTCAATAAAATAAGAATCTGTATTTCCAAATTAACACAAATAAATAAATGGAGAAAGAAAAGTTCTTTTTGATAGAAGAATACCAACCAATAGATATAAAAAGAATGAGATACTCAGAATGTCATCAGTGGAAGATAAAATTAATGGATGAAGGAAGATGTGATGAGGAAGGGTATTTGTGAATTACAAAAAAATAATTACTTTACATTTGTGAATTCTGACAGACCAGCACTTTAACCAGGTTCACAAAGCATATGCATACACACACTTACAGAGAGACAGAATGATAAAGTATAAAGGGCAAAAGAATATGTAAACAGTTGGTGAAAATCTCTACTATTTTACATGGAATTTTTTCTACTATTCTTGTAGCTTTTATCTTTGAATTAATATTACAAGTTAAGAAATAAAATGACAACAAGTTTCTGGTTCCACTATAGCAGTTTAATTCTATTGCAGCCCATCTTGCTACTGGTTACAAAGAGATTTCTAGACAAATATATACCACACACACACACACACACACACACACACACACACCAGCTACGAAAAGCAAATAAGAGCAAGAAGACTATGGAGGAAGAGTGAACATGTAATAAAGCAACCTGTTAAGAGTGACCTGTCCTTGGTTTGTTTCATGAGTATCTTTAGAATTTTGCTTTAATTCACATAAACAAAACTGGGACTCATGCACAATTTTCATGGTCATAGTTTATTTTAAAAAAAGAAAAAGTGAATTTCATGCAGTGGGATTAAGGTCAAAGAATGGTTGGGGAATGGATGTACATCTCTTATCATTTAAAAATAATTTAAAGGTTCTGGCTTGTATATATCACATTTTATTAGTCTTATTTTAGCAACTTATTCAATTAACCAAAACTTTTGGCTGTAATCATCTGATATAAAAGAGTTTCTTCCCTTTAACACATCCAGCAGCAGAGATGATTAAAAAACTTGGCATTCAGTTGATATAAGAATATGCATATTTGCAAAATTTCATGAAGATTATGCTGAAACAGTGTGCTGAACTTTCCAACTTTAACTAAAGAACTTGCCTAAGTATTTTATTGCATGTCAAAATCATTTAGATTAAAATAAAATTAAAAATTTAATAGTCCATAAGATTTAAAATGTCAAGACATAGCAAAAGCTAGGCCTTTTGGTTTTGATTGTCTACTCTTTGTAATACTTAGAGAACTGATGAGTTACAATTATATCAGAACACCTGGAAATGACAGTATATAATTTTCAATAAAAGCAAGGAAAAACATAAGTTTAAAATGAAATATAAAGACTTAAATTTCATTATAGGTATTATCATTATTATTGCTTGATTTTTACCAAGCATCATGATTATAATTTCCATGTAACTACAGCATTAAAATTAATCTTATTGAAGGGAGACCTTAAAAATGTGTTGTTTTCTTCAGCAGCATACAAAAGTGTTGGGTTTAAATAAATAAATTACCTCTTGATTTCCTATATATTAACAACAAACATTAAAATCATTGGAAGAATTGATCATCCATCTTAACTAAAAGTCCAACATTGATAAGAGACAAAAAGACCAATATTGAGTGACTGATTTGATGGCCAAAATGGAAGACAGGTTAGAGCAGGTTAAATTCTAAAATGATGTTTCAAAATATCTAGGCACTTAAAAACTAATTACCATTATAAAAGTTAACAAGAGGAATTAGTCTATATTTGAATATTCTCTAATACTTAAAATTGCATGATGTTTAAATATCATATTAGATAGTGTCAAAGACTATATGAGACTAACATATTTTTCTATTGTTTCAGAACCTTGGTGTATTTAAAAACATTGCTGTTTCTCTAGCGAATCAAATTAACTTAATTTGTAGAGCTAAACATGTAGGTCTTTTGTTTTTAAAATATAATTTATACACAACTCACAGACACTCTTCTTTCTTAAATCATTATATACTTAGAACATGCTTTCAAGGAAGAAAATAATCAGTCATGAGTTGTTTCAAATTCTTTTTTCTCCATTCCTTATTGCAGCATCTCTGAAATCCTCTGAGATTCAATACCTCTTGGTTTGCATTTCAAAAACTCAGTAGGCCAAGCCTCAGCCTCTGTAATTTTTATTTCTTGGTATGCCTAATTTATTATGCTTTTCTTGGTGTTTTGCAGATGCTGGTGCTTCATGTCTTCAAAATGGAACTAGATTTTTAAACCTAGCTCATCCCTCCAGAGCTTCCTTGAACAAAGACTTATAGAGCCACCTGGGATGAATATAGAAGGCATTCTAATAAAACAGAACAGGCTCAGGACTTTTCACTCGGGTTGCTTACGGGGTGGGGGGGAGGAACACCATGGGGAAAATGGAGTTTGACTTCTGTGAAAAAAGGTGGAAAATTGAGCCCCCGAGTCAAGGAAATAGAAAATGTTCAAAAAAGGCAACATATAAAATGGATTTGAGCAAAGCACGTATAAATTAGATTTGAATATAAAAAGATAGCAGAAAATATTTCTTTAAAAATTTCTATGAAATACTGATATAAGGGTTGAAAACACAACATTCAGTGAAAACATTTACTTGGCTCAGATGAGAAATATCCTTATATATTGGTAAGTTTTTTATTGTCTTTATGGATTTCAGAAAGGGAGACGGAGAGAGAGAAACATCAATGATGAGAAAGAATCATTGATCAGCTGTCTCCTGCACACCCACACTGGGAGCTGAGCCCGCAACCCAGGTGTGTGCCCTGATCAGGAATCAAACCATGACCTCCTGGTTCATAGGTCAATGCTCAACCACTGAGCCACACCCGGCCAGGCTATTGGTATAAAGTATTTCCACATAAGTTACATTCTTTTTTTTTAATGTGCTCCAGGCATGAAACAGCTGGATATTATCACAGGTATCAAGCTAGGATGAACTAAGGACTGTTAGTCTGCTTTGCCCCAGACAGCTATAAAAGCAACACCACCAATCAGGTGTCTCCTTGACCACTGCCAGGAGGTGTGGAGTTATAGTCTTAATATACAATAGGTTAGTGCCATTAGCCACAAAAAATACCAAAACAAAACCATTTCACATTATGAGACTTTTATGTAATCTAATCCATGAATGAGTCTATGGTCTGCTAGATTAAAAAAAAAATCCTTGAACTAATCCTTAAATTGAAAGATGACAATAAAATTGCATTCTAGTGATTATTTTATTTGTACATAAACTTCTGGGTTTTTTAAAAAAATTTTCAATATGTATAGCATATTATTTTTACTCCCAGACTTCATTCAAAAAGTGATCCATATGTTTACAAATATCTTCTGTAACTCCTAAAATAAATATCTCTCCATCTTAATATAACAGTAGCCATCCATTTGTTAAAATACTTTCCTAAACAAAATAAATTATACAACCATTATAAAAGGTATCTTCTTGCTGAAACCAGTATGGCTCAGTGGATAGAGCATTGGCCTGTGGACTGAAAGATCTCAGGTTCGATTCCGGTCAAGGGCATATACCTTGGTTGCAGGCACATCCCCAGTAGGGGGCCTGCAAGAGGCAGCAAATCAATGTTTCTTTCTCATCGATGTTTCTGACTTTCTATCCCTCCCTCTTCCTCTCTGAAAAATCAATAAAATATATTTTTTAAAAAGGTATCTTCTTTGTTATAAAAAAGATAACATCAAACTACCAATCTGTTAGGGCAGTTCATCATCATAGTGATAAATAAATTACTGTCCTTAGTAAATTCAGTGAATACCATTTAAAAGGAGGACTGAAGCCATATAGAAATTACTAATAGCTATAAAGCAAGGAGTTAGCAATGTCCTTTGAAATTGAAATTGTGCCTTTAAGAGGCATATCAGCTTTCCATGTTTTTAAGAAACACACATTAGGCACCAGTATCAACACTCCAAGGTAAAACCTTTAAGGATTTTCATAAAATATGATTTGTCATACCTAGTTTTATTGCGAATATTTATCATAAAATGTTAATATCGTGTTTAAAATAATCATAACAATAAAAGAAAGCATATTGGTCTGTCAACACACATTTATTCAGCAACTATATTGTGTGAGGCACTGTCAAAGTCAATCCTATATCTCAAACTTGAAGTGCATTCTGTTTCCCCCTAAACAAGTATTTCATAATGTTTGAGACTATAAAAAAACTCCTAAGTTAATCAAGAGACTTTCCTTTGTAAAATTTTTTATTGATGTACATTATAATACATAAAAGGATGTATTTCATAAGTTTTCATCTCAATAAATCTTCACCAAGTTACAACTATAGAACGAACACCCAGATTAAGAAACAGAGCATTACATTCTTCCCAGAAGCTCCTTACTCCCCTGCCCATCATTTCATTTCCCAGAGGAATTATTATCCTTCCTCTCACAAAATAGATAAGCTTTTCCCAGATGCCACACTTTATATAATAGAATCATATATATGGGCTTTTTTATTACCGGCTTCTTCCAATATTGTTTGTGGAATTCATCAACATGGCTGCATGTAGTTGTAGATTGTTCATTTTCACTGCTATATAGTGTTCTGTCATGAAAAATATACATACATATATTCCTCATTTGGGGAAATTTGTGTGGTTTCAGTTTGAGGCGATTGTAAGTAGTGATGCTAGGAACATTGTCATACATATCTTTGGGTGAATATATAAGTCTATAACTAGGCATAGAAATGCTAGGTCATATATGTTTATTGATTGGTAAATACATCTTCAAAATTAAAAAATGGGGGGGGGAGCAAAGTACTAAAAAGTCATTTAAAAGCCACCTTTAAAAAAATAAAGAATTTTGCCAAAACTGGTTTGGCTCAGTGGATAGAGTGTCAGCCTGCGAACTGAAAGGTCCCAGGTTTGATTCCGGTCAAGAGCATGTACCTTGGTTGCGGGCACATCCCCAGTGTGGAGTGTGCAGGAGACAACTGATCAATGTTTCTCTCTCATCGATGTTTCTAACTTTCTATCCCTCTCCCTTCCTCTCTGTAAAAAATCAATAAAATATATATTTTAAAAAATAAATAACTTAGAGGGACATAATTCTAACCTATTTCTTACCTCATTTAGCAATCTGCTATGTTTTACCTAAACCGTTTCTGTGCTATGTGGAATAAATAAAGGCACAACAGCCATTAAAAGTGACAAAGTGAAATTGTACCATGTGTTGAGAATGTTAATTTGCATTTCAAAAATACCTCATCACCAATGTACAGGCAATATTTCTAATCATCCTATATAATAAAAGGCTAATATGCAAATTGTCCCCTCAACCAGGAGTTTGACCAGAAGTTGAATGGGAGTTTGACCAGGGGGCAGAGCCAGCCAGCCAATGGCCTAAGGCCCCTCTTCCTGGCTGGTCATGCCCCGATTGCATCCTTCCACCCTGACTGGGGTCAGGGCCAGCTGACCAACCATCTATGGCCATTACCCTCAGCTGGCCCTGCCTGATCAGGAAGGGGTGGCCAGATTCCATCCATGGACAAATTTGTGCACCAGGCCTCTAGTATCATAATAATTGAACTGAGAAGCATATACTGAAAGATAAGAAGGCTATTGATATCTTTATCATAGATAGCCAACAGCTCAAGAAATGAGTTTACTGATTGAGGAAAAAAGATAGCATGGTGACTGGCATGAAGGTAGGGAGGAAGAGAGTGTGAAAGAGTCAGAGAACCATAGAGGAGAGGGCAGATGTGTGTATGAGTATGAGCTAGGGACAGTTAGATTCTGCAGGTCCTCCAAGGGGCTGCCAAACCGGGCAATCTTAGACGGTGGAGCCCGCGCACAAAGCAAACACTCCTGGGTGGCTAGTGCAGGTACAGTGACCACACCATCTTGAGAAACAGAGCTGCTTGAGACTAGGATCCTGCCCTCATCAACACCCAGTAGCATCTCAGATGCAAACCAGGACCTTGCTGCCACTGGGGACAGAGGACTGCAACCACAGCTTTAGATAACAGACAACAAAAATCCAGACTTCCTGGCAGCAGATTTCTGTGAGTCAAAGAGCCTATGCCCCTCCCAGCAGGATCTGGTATAGTGCCAAAGTAACTGACAGACCGACCCCTCTTTCCAGCCACAGCACCCCTAGTGGGAATTTGAGCTTGAGAATGGGCACAGTGGCTGCAACTCCTGTAAGGGGAATTTGTGCTTGAGAACATGTGCACCGGCTGCAGCACTGCTAAGGGAATTTGAAAGACTGGAATCTGATTTCTGCAATGCAATCAGGTGACCAAATCTAAAGCTCACGCAGGGCAGCAGTGCCACCTGACTTAGATTCAGGACAAGCACACACGGAAGTCAGTCTTCCACAGTGCAGGCACGCCACAGAGCTATTGTGCAACCAGTCCCCCATGGTGATCAGGGACCCAAATTCTCCCAGCAAGAGGCAGCACTGACACCACTGACTTGAGTCTGTTTCTTACCTTATACACCTGGAATCCCTGACTCACAACACATTCACACTAAGAGCCAGTGACTCCAATTCTTGGTGCATGCACACATGGGAACCCTGATTCTCAACAAGAAACTGTACGAGGCAACAGACTCTGATACTCGATTCTTGATGCAGACACAGGGAAACTCCTATTCCTGGCATCATTTTTGGCACATACCAACAGCGCAGTACAGAGAGAGTCCTTGATTCTAAGTGGGCACATGAGACCACACTGAATGGTAGGAAAACTGACCCTGGGCAAGCCTGGTCCCCACCAATTCATGGTAGCCACATGTCCTAGTGTCGAAGTACTTCAGTGACACTTGGGCAGTGTGGTGTTCCCAGGACACACGGCCCAGGTTCACGCAACTTGAAGTTTGAACCTTCTGGTGATAGTCAGAATGGGGAGACGACACAATCCCCAGAGGAAAGAAAATGAGGAATCACCAAGAAAGAAAATTAGTGAAATTGAAGCATGCAACATGACCGAAAAAGAATTCAGAGTAATGGTAGTGGAATTTATACATTGGATGGATGAGAAAATCAACAACCTATGCAAGAATCAGGAAGAAATGAAAAGTGATATAACTACAATCAAAAACACCCTGGAAAGTTTCAACAGTAGACTAGAAGAAGCAGAGGACCGAATTAGTGAATTAGAAGATCAGGTACAGAAACAAGCTCAATCTGAACAGCAATTGGAAAAAAACAATTAAAAAGCAGGAGGAAAGCCTAAGGGAGCTTTGGGACAACATAAAACGAAGTAACATATCTATAATAGGGCTGCCAGAAGGATAAGAAGAGCAGCAAGGATTAAAAAATCTATTTGAAGAAATAATGACAGAAAACTTCTCTGATATGGGGAAGAAAAAAGTTACGGAAGTACAGAGAGTCCCAAGCAGGATCAACCCCAAAAGACCCACACCAATACATGTCATAAATTTCAATGGCAAATATCAACGACAGAGAATCTTAAAGGCAGCAAGAATGAGACAGTTACCTACAAAGGAACCCCCATCATATTATCAAACTATTTCTCAACAGAAACACATCAAGCTAGAAGGGAATGGGAGGAGGTCTACAAAGTATTGTGAAGAAAAGGACTGAATCCAAGAATACTCTATCCAGCAAGACTATCAATTAAAATTGAAGGGGAAATCAGGAGCTTCACAGACAAAAAAAAGGCTAAGGGAGTTTATCACCACCAAACCAGCAATGCAAGAAATGCTAAAGGGACTGGTGTAAAAAGGAGAAATAAACAAGTAAGAAGGAACGCAGACACAAAAATAGATATGACTATAAACAAATACCTTTCAGTAATAACTTTAAATGTAAATGGACTAAATGTTCCAATCAAAAGATATCGAGTGGCTGAATGTATTTAAAAAAAAAAGTATATATGCTGTCTACAAAGGACCCACCTCAGAACAAGAGACTCACACAGATTGAAAGTGAAGAGATGGAAAAATATATTTCAGACAAATGGAAATGAAAAAAAAGCTGGGGTAGCAATACTTATATTTGACAAAATAGACATCAAAGTAAATGCCATAACAAGAGATAAGGAAGGCCACTGATAATACTAAAGAAATTGATACAACAAGAGAATATAACCCTGATAAACATATAAGCACCCAATGCAAGAATACTGAAATACGTAGCAAAACTCCTAGAAGACATCAAGGGAGAGATCAACAACAATACAATCATAGTAGGGGACTTTAATACACCACTGACATCACTGAATAAATCCTCTAGACAAAAAATCAACAAAGACACAGCAATCCTAAATGACTCACTAGATCAGATGGACTTAACTGACATATTCAGAACATTTCACCCCAAAGCAATGGAATATACATTCTTCTCAAATGCACATGGGGCATTTTCAAAAATAGACCACATATTGGGTCACAAGCAAAATATTCCCAAATTCAAGAAGATTGAAATCATACTAAGCATCTTCTCAGATCACAATGCCATAAAATTAGAAATAAAGTACAATAAAAACAACCCAAAAATCTCAAACACTTGCAAGCTGAATAGCATGCTATTAAATAATGACTGGGTTACCAAAGAGATCAAAGAAGAAATTAAAAGCATCCTGGAAAATAATGAAAATAAAAACACAACAATACAAAATCTATGGGACACAATAAAAGCAGTCCGGAGAGGGAAGTTTATAGCTCTACAAGCCTATCTCAAAAATACAGAAAAAAAATTATAGTAAATCATCTAACTCTACAACTCAAATAATTAGAAAGAGAGCAACAAGAAGAGCCCAGAGTGAGCAGAAGGAAGGAAGGAGATAATAAAGATCAGAGCATAAATAAATGACATAGAGACCAAAAAAAAAAAAACAACAAAACAAAACAACAACAACAACAACAACAACAAAAAATAGAAAAGATCGATGAAAACAAGAACTGGTTCTTTGAAAGGATAAACAAGATTTCTAAACCTCTAGCCAGGCTCACTGAGAAGCAAAAAAAGAGGACTCAAATAAACAAAATCAGAAATGAGAGAGGCAAAATAACAACAGACACCACAGAAATACAAATATTGTTAAAAAATATTATGAACAACTCTACTCCAACAAACTAGACAACCTAGAGGAAATGGACATATTCCTAGAAAAATATAACCTGCCAAAAGTCAATCGGGGAGATTCTAAAATTCTCAATAGGCTGATAACTATGGAAGAAATTGAAGCAGTCATCAAAAAGCTCCCAGCAAATGAAAACCCAGGGCCAGATGGCTTCACAGGGGAGTTTTACCAAACATTCAAGGAAGAACTTAAGCCTATCCTCCTCAGAATATTCAAAAAAATTCAAGAGGAAGGAACACTTCCAAGCTCATTCTATGAAGCCAGCATCACCCTATTACCAAAACCAGATAAAGACAACACAATGAGAGAATTATAGGCCAATATCCCTCGTGAACATAGATGAAAAAATCCTCAACAAAATTCTAGTAAATCAAATCCAGCAGTACATCAGAAAGATCACACACCATGACCAAGTAAGATTTATCCTGGGATGCAAGGATGGTACAATATTTGCAAATCAATAAATGTGATACATCACATAAACAAATTGAGAGATAAAAATCACATAGTCATATCAATTGATGCAGATAAAGCATTTGACAAAATCCAACACCCCTTCTTGATTAAAACACTCAACAAGGTCAGAATAGAAGGATCATACCTCAACATAATAAAATCCATATATGAAAAACCCACAGCCAACATCATACTCAATGGACAAAAACTAAAACCATTTTCCATAATAACAGGAACAAAACAGGGATGCCTACTCTCACCATTCCCATTCAACATAGTACTGGAAGTACTAGCCATTGTGATAAGACAAGAAGAAGAAATAAAAGGCATCCAAATTGGAAAAAAAGAAGTAAAACTGACACTATTTGCAGATGACATGATTTTGTACTTAGAAAACCCTAAAGACTCCATCAAAAACTCATTAGACTTAATAACTGAATTCGGCAATATAGCAGAATACAAAATTAATGCCAAGAAATATATGGCATTTCTTTATACCATTAGTGAACTTATAGAAAGAGAGACTAAAAAAGCAACCCCATTTACCATCACACACACAAAACATTAAGATACCTAGGAATAAACTTAACTAAGGAGGTAAAAGACCTATATGTGAAAAACTACAGGACACTAAAAAAAGAGATAGAGGAAGACATAAATAGATGGAAGAACATACCACGTTCATGGATTGGTAGAATCAACATCATCAAAATGTCCATACTACCCAAAGCAATCTACAGAATCAATCCAATCCCCATGAAGATAACAATGGCATATTTCACATACCTACAACGAATTTACCAAAAATTCATCTGGAATAAAAAAAATGCCCCAAACAGCTGCAGCAATCCTGAGAAGGAAGAACAAAATAGGTGGGATCTCAATACCAGATATCAATCTGTATTACAAAGTTACTGTTCTCAAAACAGCCTGGTACTGACATAAGAACAGATATATAGGTCAATGGAATAGAACAGAGAACCCAGAAATGGACCCAAAACACTATGCCCAATTAATATTTGACAAAGGATGCATTTACATAAAATGGAGTCAAGATAGTCTCTTCAATAAATGGTGTTGGGAAAAATGGACAGATACATGCAAAAAATAAAAAAATAAAACTAGACCACCAACTTACACCTTACACAAAAATAAACTCAAAATGGATAAAGGACATGAACATAAGATGGTAAACCATAAAAATACTAGAGGAATCCACAGGCATAAAAATCTCAGACATATAACTAAGGAACTTCTTCACTGATACTGCTCCTAGGGCAATGGAAACTAAAGAGAAAATAAACAAATGGGACTACATCAAAATAAAAAGATTTTGCACAGCAAAAGAAACCATCAACAAAATAATAAGAAAGCCACTGCATGGGAGAATATATTTGCCAATGTCATCACTGATAAGGGTTTAATCTCCAACATTTTCAGGGAACTCATACAGCTTAACAAAAGGAAGATAAGCAATCCAATCAAAAGATGGGCAACGGACATAAATAGACTTTTTTTTGAAGGCGGATAGAAGGAAGGCTAAGAGACATATGAAAACATGCTCAAAGTCACTAATTATCAGAGATATGTAAATCAAAACAACAGTGCAGTTTCATCTCACACTGGTCACAATGGCTATCATCAACAAATCAACAAAGGACAAGTGTTGGTGAAGATGCGGAGAAAAAGGAACTCTTTTGCACTTCTGGTGGGAATGCAGACTGGTGCAGCCACTGGGGAGAACAGTATGCAGTTTCCTCAAAAAATTTAAAAGGGAACTCCAATTTGACCCAGTGATTCCACTTCTAGGAATATATCCCAAGAAACTAGAAACATGAATCCAAAAGGATATATGCACCCCTATGTTCATATCAGCACAATTTACCATAGCTAATATTTGGAAACAGCCTAGGTGCCCATCAACAGACGATTGGATTAAAAAACTGTGGTATATCTACACAATGGAATACTATGCTGCAGTAAAAAAAAAGGAGTTCTTACCATTTGTAACAGCATGGATGGAACTGGGAAACATTATGCTAAGTGAAATAAGCCAGTCAGAGAAAGACAAATACCACATGATCTCACTCATTTGTGGAATATAATGACCAACATAAACTGATGAACAGGGACAGACCCAGAGGCAGAGAAGCATTGACCAGAATGCTGGTCCTCAGTGGGAAGGTACAGGAGGGAGGGGGAAGGAGGAGAGATCAACCAAAGGACTTGAACAGCGGGGGGGGGGTGAGGGCATGAGTGGGGGGAGGGTTGGGGGTGTTAATAGAGGGATAAGGACACATATGCATATAAGCCTAACCAATGGACATGAACCGCGGGGGGGGGGGGGGTGTGAGGGCATGAGTGGGGGGAGGGTTGGGGGGTTAATAGAGGGATAAGGACACATATGTAATACCTTAATCAATAAATAAATTGTGAAAAAATACATAAAATGTGTAGCATAAAATGAAAAAGTCCAGAAAAAAAACAACAACAACAATTGTGCTACATCTACACAATGGAATACAAGGCTGCAGTAAAAACGAAGGAGCTCCTACCATTTGAAATAACATGGAGGGAGCTGGAGAGCGTTATGCTAAGTGAATAAGCCAGTCAGAGAAAGACAAATACCACATGATCTCATTCATTTATGGAATGTAATGAACAACATAAACTGATGAATAGGGACAGATCCAGAGGCAGAGAAGCATGGATCAGATTGCCAGACCTCAGAGGAAAGTTAGGGGAGGGAGGGGGGAAGGAGGAGAGATCAACCAAAGGTCTTATATGCATGAATATAAGCCTAACCAATGGACATGAACACCAGGGGAGTGAGGGCATGAGTGTGTGTGTGTGTGGGGTAATGGGGGTTAATGTAGGGATGAGGACACATATGTTATACCTGAATCAATAAAGAAAATTTAAAAAAGAAACGAGTTTACTGAAATTTTAAGGTGCTTTCAATATCATAATTTGAATTGCACTCAAGAGTGATAACTGCCAGCTACAGCAAAGTTTTACCATTTCACAGGTCTTTAACATACAAGTATCTGAATGAAAGCACACCCGATTCAAATTTTAGTACACACACATTAGAAAACAATAAAATTGAATTCATCATCTTTTATTTTCTCAGTTTGCATCCATTTTCAAAGTTGTTATTTTTTAAATATATATATATATTTAAATCAACATAGTTGGCACTATCTCT
This sequence comes from Antrozous pallidus, assembly GCA_027563665.1. Lineage (NCBI taxonomy): Eukaryota > Metazoa > Chordata > Mammalia > Chiroptera > Vespertilionidae > Antrozous > Antrozous pallidus. Next base: position 127,516,469 of record CM050509.1, read on the forward strand.
TCATAGAAAAAATATATCCACTTTAATAATGAAAGCTTTAAAAAACATACCAAAAAAAACCACACACCAACAAACAATTCCACTTTCTTCTCTGATATATAAAATATTCCTACCATTTTCAGTGTAGAATGGCCTCATCATCGTCCCACTATTTAAATTTTGAGTAAACAGTGGTTCTTCTTTGAACCCCACTTAGTTCTCTTACTCCCCTCTACTCCTCTTCTACTCTACATTGAAATTTCCTGAAGCTTTATAAATATTAAAAGAAAATAGAAGATATCTTATTCTTTAATCTTATATCACACTGTAGATATTTTGAAGCATATCTGTGTTTTAGAGAAATTGTTATAATGTACAAATGGTTAATGCCACCAAAATACCCTTAGAAGTGTTTCAGTGTCTAAGATTCCCTGTGCCTCTTTCTCCTAAGGTTTCATACACATACTAATCTTAAATTAAAAAGTGCATTTCTCCAAGTAAATAAATATAAAAGAATAAAAAGTAAATTTCCTTTATATTAAAATGTATTGAGTGCTTACATATGCCACATCCTAACCCAAGTGCTTTCTATTTATAATCTCATTTAGTCTTCTCCTCCCAAAATGAAGAAAAGCTATAACATAAATGATATTATTATTGTGGTGATATTCTTGTTTAATCAATAAAGAAAAAAGGTACAGTTAGGTTACATAACTTTCCTAAGCATATACTATCAAATGCAGATACCAGGATTTGATCCCACACAGTGACAACATTTACCTGCTGTCTCCCACATTTGGATATATGCCTAGAAATCCAAAATACTTCTAATTTAGTCACTGTTCCCACACAGGACTCTTAAGAACAATAAGCAATATCTTCAACACTTAAGACCCAAAATAATTACTTTTAAGGAGCTAGAATTTCCCCCAGGAACTGGTTTGTCAAAAAATCTAAGATGGCTCATTGACCCCAGCTGAACATCTTATAACAGATGGCCCTTTCAGGTGGATTAAAAAAGGAAGATGCAATTTAGGCATCCAAAGTCCAAGAAAAAGATCAGCAACTTGGAGATGTGCAGTAGTTAAAAGGTAAGAACGAAATTGTCCAAGATTCATGTACAAGAAAGATAGTGGAGCAGGGGGAGCAAATAAGATAAAGACTATCAGTACTTGGAGCTCAGAAAAGATGTTTGGTAACCTACTATAGCACACCTCCATTTCCTACTCGACTCCATGAACTGATGCTGAATAAGCCTGCCTTAACGATGTTAGGAGATAATCATATAACTGTGGGCAAGAAGCCAACCCCATTTAGAGAGTTTTCCTCAAGACAGGCAAACATGGGAGCCTTGGAAAACAGTTGGGGGACAAATCAAACACGATAATACACTGTAAGTGGGGGAAAGGTACAAATTCAGGTGTCAGTCTTGCTGCAGGTAAAATTCCCCTACTTAAAAGTTTTGCATTGGGTCTGCTCTGATAAATGCAGGCATGGGCCACTTAATGACAGAACAATTCTGACAAATGCACTATTAGGTGATTTCATCATTGTGTGAACATCATGGAATCTATTTACACAACTTAGGTGGTATGGCCTACTATACACCCATGCTATATGATGTAGCCCAGTGGTTGGCAAACTCATTAATCAACAGAGCCAAATATCAACAGTACAACGATTGAAATTTCTTTTGAGAGCCAAATTTTTTAAACTTAAATTTCTTCTAACCCCAGTTCTTCAAAATAGACTCGTCCAGGCTGTGGTATTTTGTGGAAGAGCCACACTCAAGGGGCCAAAGAGCCACATGTGGCTCGCGAGCCACAGTTTGCTAACCACGAGTATAGCCTATTGGACCTAGGCTACAAGGTTGTATAGCATGTTACTGTACAAAACAAAATGAAATTAAATCAATCAGAAGCAAATATAATGTCGTTAAGAGATGTGTGCAAAGCAAGATGTTTTACAATTGTTTTGAGTAATGATTTTGATTTATCTTTATAGCTTGTGACAATCAGGGTAAGATCAGATCAACAGAAGAAATACTAGTGTTAAGCAGAGAAGAATTGGGGGGGGGACTAATTGTATAACTTTTTTCCAGTTTTATTGATATAATTGACATATAATATTATATAATTTTAAGGTATAAAACATAATGATTTGATAGATGAATATATTGCTAAATGATTAGCATCACCAATCCTTCTCAAACTCTTCCAAAAAGATTGAAAAGGAGAGAATAAGTCCGAACTTATTTACAAGGCCAGCATTACTATGATACCAAAGCCACATAAGGACACTATAGAAAAAAAAAAATACAGGTCAGTATTCCCAATGAATACTAATGCAAGGATTCTGAACAAAATGCTAGAGAATCAAACACAATAGCACATTTGAAAGATCATACAACAAACATAGAAAATGTATTCAATGATATTGTAATAACTACATATGGTGCTTGATGTATACTGGGTTTATAAGAGTGATCACTTCATTAGGAATATAAAATTTCTAACCACTGCATTGTAAACCTAAATCTAACATACTATTGTATGCCAGTTGTAATTAAAAACTATTTTTTTAAAAGATTGCATACCACGACTGAGGAGCACCAAGATGGCGGCATAGGCAAACACCTATTGTTCTGCCCTGCTCAACAATTTAAGAACTACAACATAACAGCAGAACAGACAGCACCCAGAATCGCCAGAAAGCTGGCTGAATGAAAACTCCACTAATAAGAGTAAAGGTGGGACGCTGAGACTCAGGAGCGGCAGGAGGGAAGCCTTTCAGACTGAAACAGGTTAGGAGCCACCCTGGTTGCGCGCGGGCTGGGGCTGGAGCAGCACCCCCAGCCGGATTTCTCCTACAGGGAGGGCGGAGACACGGACTCCCTAGCGCCAGGTGAGGTCCGAGATCCAGGGTACGTGGAGATGTCCCACTGCACAGATTCCCCAGTGCCAGGCGAGGTCCGAGGTCTGGGGGATGCACCCTGGAAGCGGGGCACGGCGGAGGCTCCTAGTTGCAAGGGTCGCGCAAACCCGCGACTTGCCCCCTGGAAACTTGCCTCCTGGTTCCGGAAACCATCTATTTTACAACCTTGGGCTAGACTTTTGGTGTTCAGGCACATTTGTGGAAAGGCAGAGTTGTCTGGCAAGGGGAAGAGACTAGCAGCTTTCTCTTGTAGGTGTCTGCAGCCATCCCCATCCAACAGAGACCCGCGAGCGTGAGCGTCGCATAGGACGCAGCTGACGCTGACGCTGCCTGTGCAGCTCAGAGACTCTGCCCATCCAACCTGAACACAGTCTCCCTTCACAGCCAATTGGCCTGGAGGTCAAACCTTCCTAGGGCTAACAACAACAAGCTGGGTTTAAATTCAAAAATACTGAATACAACCCATAAAGGATTGCAGTAAGAGTACCCACCTCAGGTAACTGGGGAGGCTGAGCCACTGTCCCTTTGAGGATATCTACCACATAAAGCAGCCACCATGCAGAGATATGGAAAGAAATCAGGTGTGAAAGAAATGGAGGAGAAAAGATGACAAGACATAGAGTTCAAAACCACGGTTATAAGGCTTTTCAAGAGGCTCCTACAAAAGGCCGATCAATTTAATGAGAATTACCAGGAAATAAACAAGACCAACCAGGAAATGAATGAGAATTACAAGGAAATGAATGAGAACCTCAAGGAAATGAATGAGACCCTCAAGGAAATGAACAAGACCTCTGAGGATACGAACCAGACCATCACGGATAAAAAACAGGACCAACTAGAAATCAAGCATACACAGACTGAAATAAATAATATTACACAAAATCCTAAAAGCAGTCCAGAGGGCCACAAGAACCAATTTATAAGACTTGAAATACAAAGAAGCAAAATCCACTCAGCTGGAAAAGCAAGAAACAAAAAGAATTCAGATAATTGAAGATAGCATAAGGGGCCTCTGGGACAACCTCAAGCATGCCAACATCCGAATTATTGGGGTGCCAGAAAAAGAGAGAGAGCAAGTTAATGAAAACCTACTTGAAGAAATAGTGACTGAAAACTTCCCCCACTGGTGAAAGAAACTGACTTAAAAGCCCAAGAAGTACACAGAACCCCAAAATATAGGAATCTAAAGAGGACCACACCAAGACATATCATAATTAAAATGCCAAGAGCAAAAGATAAAGAGAGAATATTAAAAGCAGCAAGAGAAAAGCAGTTGGTTACCTACAGGGGAGCACCCATACAATTGTCAGCGGATTTCTCAAAGGAAACTATGCAGGCCAGATGCGAGTGGCAAGAAATATTCAAAATAATGAATAGCAAGAATCTACAACCAAGATTACTCTATCCAGCAAAGCTATCATTCAGAATTGAGGATCAGATAAAGTGCTTCGCAGATAAGAAAAAGCTAAAGGAGTTCATCACCACCAAACCAGTATTATATGAAATGCTGAAAGATATTCTTTAAGAAGAGGAAGAAGAAAAAGGTAAAAATATAAATTATGAACAACAAATACACATGTATCAACAAATGAACATAAAAATCAAGTGAATTGATAGGCTGATGAACAAGATAAACTGGTGAATATAACAGAAACATGGACATAGAGAGGGAATGGACTGACAATTCTTGGGGAGAAAAGGGTTGTGGGAAGTACAGCAAGAGATTGGACAAAAATCTTGCAACAATGGGAGAGGACATTGGGGAGGGGGAGGTGAGGGTGGAGGGTGGGATAGGTACAGGGTGGAGGGGAGATATAGGGGGATAAAAAAGGGGAAACAATGTAATTAATAAACTGAACAATAAAGAAAAAAATATAAAATAAATAAATAAATAAATAAATAAATATTGTATACCACGATTAAGTGGGATTCATCCTTAGTAGGCGAGGATGGTTCAATACATGCAAATCAATAAATGTGTTACACAAGTTAATAGAATAAAAAATAAAATTCGTATGGTCATCTCATAGATACAGAAAAAAGCATCTGACAAAATTCAACATCCATTCATGATTAAATCTCTCAACAAGTTGGGTATAGAAGGAATATACTTCAACACAGTAAAGGCCATAGACACACTATTATTTTATATTTTTTTCTTTTCTAACTCTTTATTCTTTAGCAGACATTTTAATGCAACAATGACTTTATTTTTCTATAATATCACCGAAGAGGGGACTCTGATAATGAACATTCAGACCTATTATCTTAGTTAACTGTTGGTACATTTATACATTGGTAAAGGCATAGGATAAATAGGATAAAGACATCTAGAAGGATGTCTACACATTTGTGGACACTACGGTTAAATATCTTTTTCAGTTCTGGGTCAGTTCTAGCTGATTTATTTCCCCATCACAGTTCTTAATTTCTTGCTTCTTTGCAATGCCTGGTAAATGTTGATTATATTATAGATATGCAATTTTTACTATTTTGGGTGCTGAATATTCTCAGATTTCCTAAATATTTATCAAGCTTGTTCTGGGAGCCATTAAGTTTTTCGAGTAGGTTGATCCTTTCAGATCTTCCTTTTGAGCTTTCTTTGGCAGGATCAGAGCAATGCTCAGTCTGGGACACATTACTGTTCCATACTAAGACAAGACTTGTCTGTGTATTCTACCTAATGCCCCATGAATCATAAGGTTTTCCAGTCTGACTGGTGGGAACTGGTACTATTCCCAATCCTATGTGTATATCTGGCACTTTTACCTCTAATTCTGTTATATTTTCTTTCCTCTTCCTTGAATAGTTTCTCCACATGCATGTGCTGGTCAGTACTTAGTGGGATCCTTTGTACATCTTTGGAGTTCTCTCACTGTAAAGCTCTTTCCTATGAATTCTCTGTCCTGCAAACTCTGGTCACCTTGGTCTCCAGGGACACTCAGCTTCCTCATCAAAGTACAAAGTCCCCTGGATTCTGCCTGAGCTTCCACCCCAACACTCTGACAATGGCACCATGGCCTAGAAACCCTCTGAAGATAGTAAGCTGTATGGCTCTCATCATTAGTTCCTTATAGTTTAGATATCTGTCTCTGGTTGCCTGATATTTAGCATTTTATTAATTTTCCCCTTTATTACTGTTGCTGTTTCAGGAATGAGGATAAAACAGACCTTTGTTATTCCTTCTTGAATAAATTCTGAAGTACTCTGTATTTGGTTTTGAAAAAGAAGAAAATCTATACCCATCTATCCACACTTATATCTGTTTGCATGTGTGTATGTGGTGTATTTTAAGTCTGAATCCCATGTGGGGCTTTGTTTTCATCTCAAAGACTGTCAGAGCTTTTCCAATGAGGGCACTAATGTTGCTTACATTGGCTGCTACAATCACCTCTTGTTCAGGGACCAACTTTTGTGTCCTTTTCTCTTTGTGAACTTGATAGTTGTTTCATGCTGCTCACAAGAGGAGAACCTGAGTCTAGATTAGAATTCGGAACAAACATCTCTGGAAAGTGCTGCAGGAGCATCATGAGGTTCCACTTAGATTCACTCAAGGATTCCAGGATTCTTATCCTCCAAAGACCCCAGTCAACTTTCCCACAGAGGTGGGAAAGCTTTCTTCCACTCTCTTTGCTCAAGACTTCCCTAGACTCATTATCAATGATCTATAGACTGCATTTTCAAATTAAACATCTTACCCAGCACCTTTCCACACCTAGATCCCTCACTATATTTACAGTATAGTAATAATTTGTATATTTTAAATATCCTTAGTTCTTTTATGTAAAACGATATTTGTCATATGTAAAATAATGTAAAATTTGCTTTTCTTATGTGAAAGGGAAATGGTAACTGTCAAAAATTTAAAGTCTATGATCACAATACACATAGACAGCATTTTATTGCTCTCTAAAACTAACAGAACACATTTAAAGTTTCCCATGTGAAACATATCAATTTACCTTTAATAACGTAATTGAAAATTTTATCTCCTCCTGTTTGTCCCTTCCTTCTTAGCTTTGGTTTCTTTTTATCTTTTAGCCCTTTAACTTTATTTTGCATTTGAAAAACATTTACTTCACTTGTATCATCCTATGCCCTTTAGCTCTTAAGCTTATTTATCTATCTCTGGAGTGACTTTGAATGCACTTAGTATCTTTATAGAAAAATACTGGTACAATTCAATTCAAGAGTTTATTTTATTTAGATTGCTTTATTCCTAATCTATTAATAATTGCCTCATAAGCTCATAAAACTGAAAGACTGAGTAGCATATTCTTATTTGTTTTATCCATAGAGAGATAAATATACTTATAAGATTTAATCCTAGAATCCTATAAGAAACTGGTCCAAATGTTATTCACTTCCAACTGAGAAGTCAATTCTTTCAATATAAGAAGATAATGGACCATCTTTCATGAGAAAAATCTTTTTTTGCTTTTAAACTTTAGAGTTATTATCAATAAATGTCAATTTAAATCTCACTTAATGTCAGATTCAACAGATCAAACAGGAAGTTATTCATACCAGATTCATGTTATATAAGCTTCAGACAATTTAAGAGTGTGCATGTGTGCACTTTGGATATTATTCACATGAGAAATACAGTGACTATAAGAAGATCCTCAATGCCAGTGCTCAGCCTGGGGCATATTACCGTTCCCTACTAAGACAAAACTTTTCTGTGTATTCTACCTAATGCCCCATGAACCATAAGGTTTTCCAGTCTGACTGGTGGGAACCAGCACTATTCCCAATCCTATATGTATATCTGGCACTTTTACCTCTAATTCTGTTAGATTTTCTTTCCTCTGCCTTGAGGATAGATGGTGGATAGATGGATCAATGGGTGAACAGCATTGAGAAAGACCATAAATTACTTTAATACAAAAGTCAGTACAACAAAAAAAGTTGTCTAGATTTATATGAAGGTAGCTATGCAACATATTCCATTTTAATCACAATCTTTATTGACTAAAGTGGTAAACGCTCACTTTTGTGAGGTTAGAATAAGGCAGATTAATTGCCAGGGACTAGGTCTGACAAACAGTGACTCTACTTAACAATTATTTGTAATTAACATAGATTCTGGAAATAATTTTTAAAAAGATTTTTACCTGAAGAATATTATGCTAAGTGAAATAAGCCAGTCAGAAAAAGATAAGTATCACATGATCTCACTCATATGTGGAATCTATTTAATAAACAAAATAAACTGATGAATAAAATATATCCAGAGACATAGAAGTATGGTACAGACAAATGAATTTCAGAGGGAAGGTGAGGCTAGGGCTTGGGGGAAGTGAGTAACCAGGAAACTTATATACATATATGGGCACAGACAATAAAGTGGTGCAGGCCTGGTAGGGGTGGGTGCCAGGTGGAGAAGGTCAATGAGAAAAACAAAGAAGACATCCATAATACTTTCAACAATAAAGATAATTTTTTAAAAGAATTATTTAAGACCTTTCAAAGTAAATTTGAAATTATGGAAATTAATCAAAATATGTTGGAAATTAGGGAGATGAGAAATCAAAGGAGACCCTAAAATCAAATGCTAGAGTTCTATACTAGAAGAAATGAAGAATGATAAGGAGGAGACTCTAGGAAAATGTGTAAATCAACCCCCCATGGAATCATGACTGGCCCCTGGGAAGGACAAAACCTTTATGAAGATATTTAAATCACAGATATCCATTTTCTTGAATTGGATTTATAGCAATTCTATACAGAGCCAAGAAGACTGACTGGAAAATATTTAAAATATTTTATTTTTATATGCTTATCTTGCCTTTATTTTTCTTATTGAGTTATAATTGACATATATACGGATTGGCCAGATTTTATATATATATATATATATATATATATATATATATATATATATATATATATATTAGAGGCAATTAGAAGCCTGGTGCATGAATTTATGCATAGGTGGGGTATGGCCAGCCTGGCCAGAGGAAGGGGACATAGGCAGTTGGCTGGCCCGCCTGCTGGTCAAGGGGACAATTTGCATATTAGCATTTTATTATATAGGATATACACTGAGTGGCTAGATTTTTATGCGTTCAGAGATCATAATAATCTGGCCACTCAGTGTAATAATATATTAGTTCCAGGTGTATAACATAATGATTTGGCATTTGCATACATTGTGAAATGATCACCACCACAATAGGTCTAGTTAACATCTGTCACTATATAGTTACAATTTTTTTCTTCAGATAAGAACTTTCAAATATACAATACAATATTAACTATGGTCACCATGCTGTTCATTACATCCCCTTAACTTATTTATTTTATCACTGTAAGTTTGTTACGATATTTTAAATTATAAAAGCCTAAGCCACAATTCAGGTGGAAAATTCATTATAAATACTTTTTATTTTTTCAACAAGAATTTGCCAATGGTTGGAGAGCCAATATGTTTAGAAGATAATCTAAAAGGAAGGTGGCTCATGAAGTAAGGAATTTCCTTTTCTTCATGAATGTAGCAGTAGATAAGTTAATGTGGGTTTAGGTTTAGGTCATGCAAAAAGAGTTAATTCTATATCCTTTCTATTCCAAAGATGGCATTACTGGCACACCATCTTTAGGCACACAAATCTATAAGACACACATCACATACATCTCAAAACATGCACACCTACATACTACTGTACATTATACTAAAACTCCTAGCAACCCAGTCTGTCTCTACTCTCTTGTACACAACGCCCCAATAACCATAGCACACTGCTGTAAATGGAGTACCCACATGCAGTCAGAAGCAATGAGAGAGTTGGATTAATTTTTTCATAAGGGAATTAAACATACCCCTGTCATCATAAGAAAATCTTAACATGGAATCTAGTAAAACATTGAGAGAGTTAGAATTAAAGCCTTTAAAATAAGACTGGCTAAAGCTTTTATTCATGATCAATGAGGTACTCTATTTCCAAGATGCCTACATAACCCTAGTAGTTTAATCTCTCAAAAACAACATATAAAACTAGTAAAACAATATAATCCCCAGCTATGTGTATGATTGTGTGTTTACGCATGTGTAACTTAGAAAGTGGACAAGAGACAAAGTTTACTTTAAGATTGTAATCTTATTCACATAAGTTTTCAGCTGAAAGTTATTTTTCACATATATTTAAATTATTCAATGGGGGTTCTTATAAAAAGGATTGTGTAATCAAAAGGAATTCCTACTATTTATATTAAAATGCTTATTATGCTTCTCTATGAGTTTTCCAGAAGCACCTTTTTTTTGTTTCCTGGTAAATGTCTGTGAGAAGGTGACAAGCTATCACCATTGTACAAATATTTGTCTCATGAATGTGAAGAAAATATAATGAGAGAGTAGGAAAATAAAATAAACAGAATAAATAAGATTGCATGAAACTCTGATATGTATTTCTACTATAAATGAAATATGTATTCAATGATTCCATAATTACCATAATTGAAAATGTGATGTACACAAAAAGCTGTCTTTACCCTTCCCCTTTTTTGGGGGGCGGGGGGGAGTTGGTCCCACTAAACTCCCTTTCATTGGACTTCAGTGTCAGGCAGGACTCCTATCCCAATACCTTTGTATGGTAAAAGTTGGTAATCACAGCACAACGCAGCTCTCTCCAAATTAATCACCCTAAAAAATCAATACAATCTCCGCAAAATCCAAACATTTTATACTCTTAATGTAAGTAAATCATCCAACATACACTTGGTTGGCTATTTCCTTTGAAAACTTGTATCTGGTTTACCAGAACAACTGGAATGTGCCCTTTATCCAACATAATTTGTATCTGGTGTCTCAGTATGATCTAATACTTTTTCACACACACACACACACACACACACACACACACACACACACACACTGATTGGCTTGATAATTATGATCTCTGAACACATAATAATCTGGTCACTCAGTGTATATCCTATATAATAAAAGGCTAATATGCAAATTGTCCCCTTGACCAGGAGTTCAACCGGCAGGCAGGCCAGCCAACTGCCCGTAACTCCTCCCCCTGGCCAGGCTGGCTAGACCCCACCCATGCACGAATTCATGAACCAGAATATACACTACACAGAAAAACAATTCTCTTTTAGTCAATAACTAGGAAATACTTATCTACCTACATATTTACTATTTGAAAAGTTCTTCATTCTTTCCTAAAGATCTGAACTTCTATCTGTTATCATTTTCCATCTGCCTGAAGATATTGTATTTTTATTCTATACTTATTATTTTTATATTTTGTACTTCCCTACTGAGATTTCTTATCTTTACATTTGTTATGAACATATTTATCCTTACATCCTTAAGCATACTTATAGTAGTTGCTTTAAAATTCTTGTCTGATACTCCCAGTAACTGAGATGTCTCAGAGTGCAGGCTTTCATGATTGTCTTTTACAAAGAAGGCTTTAAAAACCTATTACAAAAAGTCCAGGATAAATAACTTAGCTAAGGTAAATGTATTCGCTTTTTCAATAAAAATTCAGGAAATTTTAAAAATCAATATCTTTCTTATATTTTGTTGGTATGCATATACATTGTCCTAAATTTCAACTTAGAGAGTACATTTCCCACTTAGAAGGAGCACTGTTAAAGTGGCATTAGCTACTCCATTTAAAAAAAATATATATTTTTATTGATTTCAGAGAGGAAGGGAAAGGGAGAGAAAGATAGAAACATCAATGATGAGCGACAATCATTGATCTGCTTCCTCCTTCATATCCCATACTGGGGATCAAGCCCACAACCTGGGCACGTGCCCTGACTAGGAATCAAACCATGACCTCGCGGTTCATAGATTGTCACTCAACCATTGAACCATGCCAGCTGGGCATTTTTAATGAACTACTAGTAGAATTAATATTAGAGAAGCTCAATATTACCAATCCTATCTAATAAAAGAGTAATATGCAAATTGGCCATACCTTTGCTACACCCACCAGCTATGCCCACCAGCCAATCAGAGTAAGCATGCAAATTAACCCAACCAATATGGCAGTTAATTTGCATATCCACATGCAGAAGACAGTGTAGAAGGAAGCCAAGCACTGCAGAAGGGAGCAAAGCTGCAGAGAAGTAAGCAAGTGGGGTGGGGGAGAAGGGAGGGAGCAAGGCAGAGGAGACTGGAGTGAGGCAGTGGACATGGGAGTGGGAGCAAGGCAGAGAACATGGGAGAGACGCAGAGGAGACAGAGCGAGGTAGCAGAGACTGGAGAGAGCGAGGTAGTGAAAAAGGGAGTGAGGCAGCAGAGAAGGGAGGGATCTTTGCTCACATCCCAGGAAGCTCTATTCTAGCAGGAATCTTCCTGCAACAGGTCTCTAGTAATTATATAAAGCAGAATGATACAGCACCACCCTCAAGAAACACACACATCTACTTGCCACAGTACATTTCACCAAAACTCCTTGCAACTTTTGTGTAGGTCTCCCAACACAATGGTGGCTGCCTCAGGTCATTGTGATTAACATATCTCCATTTCTACCACACAATAGTAGAGTTCCACACACTCAATATTTTATTTTATGCCACAGTCTTTAGAGTAGATATTGTTTCAATCTAGGTGGATTTCTTCCAATAAATCTTCAAAAGTACCTAGTTTACTTCACCAAGTAAATAGTCCCTAGTCCCTTCACCTTGACCTCAAATCTCTCACTTCCCACTTGCATTCTACAGTTCAGAGGTGGTTTGATAGCAATTATGGTCTGCAATAATTTCTAGAGGTCTAAATGCTATTATAACAATAATAGTAGCTAATGTTGATTAGTAAGTTCTATCTGCTGAACAGTTTGCTAAGTGTTTCACACATTTTAATAACCATACTTTAAGAGGAAACAGAGGATCAGAAAGATTAAATACAGTAAGTCCTCACTTAATATTGTTGATAGTTTTTTGGAAACTGTGACTTTAGGTGAAACAACACATAATAAAAGCAATTTTACCATATGCTAATTGATATAAATAAGAGTAATAACTATGTATGGGACTAGGTGAATACTTGAAATATCGGGGGACCATTTTATAAAGGATATGATTGTATAACCATTAAGTTTTACACCTGAAACTAACAAAATAATTTAGAATATAAACTGTAATTTTTAAAAAGTGACTGAAATTTTAAGAAAGAGTTAAGGTATATTTGTGATCACAAAAACATCACCAAAGTTCTAAATAATGATCCCAAAACAATTATAATATATACAATGAAATACTACTCAGCCATAAGAAAAAAAATAAAATACTGCCATTTAGACAATATGAATGAATCTTGAGATTATCATGCTAAGTGAAATGTCAGAGAGAAAAGGTTAAGAACCATATGATTTCACTTATATGTGGAATATAAAACTGAAAGCAACAAATGAACAAACAATAAAAGCAAACACAAACTTATAGACATAGAAAACAGTATGGTGGTTACCACAGGGAATGGGGATGGGGGTAGGTAAGGGTAAAGGAGGTCAAATATATGATAAAGGAAGGAGACTTGACTTTGGGTAGCGGGCACACAGTGCAATATATAAATGATGTATCATAGAATTGTATACTTGAAATTTACATGATCTAATTAACCAGTGAGATACATATACATTTAAGGAAGATGAATAAAAACAAATAAAATAATCCTTTCCCATCCGGCCTATTCCAGCTTAGGGTCACCAGTGGCCAGAGCCTATCCTGGCAGCTCAGGGCACAAGGTGGGCACCCAGCCTGGACAGGATGTCTTTCCATCGCAGGATGCACTCACACCCACACCCAGACTGGGACAGTGTAGAGACGCCAGGTCACCATACATGCACATCTTTGGGATGTGGGAGGAAACTGGACAAAACCAATACAGACATGGGGAGAACTTGCAAACGCCACACAGACAGTGGCCCCAACTGGGAAGATTTTTATCTCCTCATTAGCCTTTTGACAACATGATGTTAAGTTAAATTACTTTATTCAAGGACCTGCTGTAATTTATTCAAAATCACACAGATAAAAAGACAAAGCTGGATTTTGAGCTCCCCGTGAGTCCTACTCAAAAGAATTAGCACTTAACTACTCTTATATTGCTGTCCAAATACAACTACAGATAAACTGGTTATGTATCTTTCTGATGGCCTAAGTATGGCTAAACAAAATATACTGGGGTGACTCAGAAAACTCTAGAATCACAGAATACTATAGGACCTAATTAATCACTATAGACCAGTGATTAAGAAAAGTAAGGGGTATTTAATTAAGCTTTCATAAGATGACATTAGTGACACCGTGCACAATATATAAAAGAAGTAAAAACAAATCATGTAAGAACGTGTATCTGGCCAGCATGAGTGACACTAGCAACAACATGTTGAGCATGTGACTAATCAGTCATGCTGGACTGGTTAGTAAGAGAGATTTGAGGGCAAAGTGAAGGAAACAGGGACTATTTACTTGGTGAAGTAAACTAGGTACCTTTTTCAGATTTATTGGAAGAAATCCACCTAGATTGAAACAATATCTACTCTAAAGACTGTGGCATAAAATAGAATATTGAGTGTGTGGAACTCTACTATGTGTGGTAGAAATGAAGATATGTTAATCACAACTAAATTTGGCCTGGCCTGCGTAGATCAAGCTGAAACTAGCTCTGTTACATCCCGCAGGGGTCCTAGATTGCGAGAGAGCACAGGCCAGGCCGAGGGACTGCACTGGTACATAATCGGGGCCAGGGAGGGACCGTGGGAGGGCTCCAGGGGGTATTTGGCCCATCTAGCCCAGTCACTATTGGCTGGACACCAGCAGCAAGCTAAGCTACCAGTAGGCGTGTCTGCCCGCTGGTGGTTAGTGTGCATTATAATGACTGGTTAAATGGTTGAACGAACAGTTGGACACTTACCATATTAGGTTTTTATTATACAGGATAATGTTAAGATTTTTCCTGAGTGGCCTTACTTTACAGGGACTACAGGGCAGTAACAACAACTATATATATATATATATATATATATATATATATATATATATATATATATATATTCTATCTAATAAAAAGGTAATATGCAAATTAACCATCACTCTGTCACAAATATCGTGGTACCCATAGCCACAAGATGGCAGTGCCCAGTCCTCTCAGACCCGCTATAGTTCCCAGTCCCAGCGGGGAGGAGGCTGCTGAAAGCGGGCAACATGAGCAGCCTGGTGGAATGCCTGCTTTGTCTCTGTGGCAACAAGGCAAGTGTTCCACCCCAGCAACAGAGGGTCGCTGGGCAGCAGGCACAGGGCGGCTTGGGTGGGGGGGATGCTTAAATCATCGCCCCAGCAAGCATTCTGTGCCTGGCCACAGATGGGCCTCTGGGCTGTGGGTGCGGAGCAGCCAGGCCCTGCAGAGAGCTATTGGTACATGGATTTGTGTGCAGGGCTACTACTTTATATATATATTCCTTATTGGAGCACTACTAAAAGAGAATTAGATGTGCTTTGGGAGCTTTGTTGAAGATGTTGGAATATGGGAGAAATAGCTCAAGAAATCATTTCCCATCTCTAAAACTACACCTGAATACATGAAGCTATTCTTAGTCATTAATCTGGCCATCATCACAACAGCAATGTAGCAATCAGATGTTCCTTGTCAAAGTAGATTCAATTTTGCACCTATGGAACATTTTCATTTGTAGCACAAAAAATATTACCTCATACAGGTAAATTTTTAATTCTATACAGCAGCATACATAGTATGTTAAAAAAAAACTTCTTTACAGTTGAACAACTAAATGCTCTGAAAAGTTTCCTACTCCACACCTCACAGAATATAAATGGATCATAGATGTCAGTGAGAAAAGTCCATTTTATTTTTCTACAGGTTCACCACTGTATATTTGTTAAACGTCTATTGCTAAGTCTAGAGGTTTGTTACTATTCAACTCATTTTCCAGATGTTCTAAAAAGGAACTTTACTCAGGCTTTCAGTATTGCTAAATTGTAATCACTTGATCTTCTACCAGGTTCTGAGAAGACACAAAGTAAATAATGCTTTACTGAACAATAAGGGGAAAATTAATGAAAAGGTGAGGGAGGGGAAGGGCAAAGAGCAAGACCCCAGAGGGAAAAAAAAGAGTTGCATTTTTTTCCATTTAGTCCTGATATATCATGAAAACTAATGGTACAACTCCCATGAGCTGCATGTAAATCAGAGCATTAATCTCTAGCAAAATGGTTTATGTTATAGGAACCCACAAACAGATTTCCTTCAACTGCAGTAATTCACACATGGTGGGTAGTTTCCGTTTGACTGATGAGTACACATGTCACTGGCAGGAGGGCAGTGACATATGGAAGAGCAATAAATATTTTTTCTGACAATTCAGCAGCCCTGTTCCATGACACTAAAGGAAGATAGAAGACCTCAGGAGAAAATGCAAGCCTGTCTCTATTAGCTGTCACGCCACTGCCGAGGCAGCAGTTCCAAGGTGATTTGGTGTTCTGAGGTGTAGTTTGCACATTTAGTCTTAATAAATGAATGGCCTGAAAGCAGAGATTCAATAGTTCTCTCAGAACAGTGTTTGCATTTTCCTTCTAATGATGGCATCCTCCCAATACCTTAGCTTTCCTTTAATGACAGTGCTTTGGGGCATCTTTGGATTCTGTGACCCAGTGCCAAACCAAATCTTGTTAAAGCTTTTGATCTTTGTCCCTCCTGTGCAGTGCACTTTATATGCTCTCCATCTTTATAATTTCCCATTTCGAGTGGGAAGAAAATCGGGACAAGTGTATGAGAATGTACATTATAACCCACATTCAAGTGATGTTTAGGTATTTGATTCTAAAATACCTGGGAACCCATCAAGCCTGGGTATTAACAGCTACTATGATTCCTTCTGATAGGCAAAATGCAGTAAGTATTAAAATTTAAACATGAACCCTGGCTGGTTTGGCTCAGTGGATAGAGATTTGGCCTGCGTTTGAAAGGTCCTGGGTTTGATTCTGGTCAGAGGCACATGCCCTGGTTGTGAGCTCCAACCTCAGTATGGGGTGTGCAGGAGGCAGCCGATCAGTGATTCTCTCTCATCATTGATGTTTCTCTCTCTTTCCTTCTCCCTTCCTCTCTGAAATCAATAAAAATATAAAAAATAGAATAAAATGTAAACATGAGTTGTTATCAACTTGACCTACAGAGCTTCTAATTATGTTTGAGCTCCTACTGTCATGTGCCAGAAGACACCCTGAATCTCAAGTGTTGAGTAGACTAGCACATGATTCGAAATGGACCTCAGCCAACTCTGGTACCAGGCTCCCAGCATAGTAGGGTATAAAAATTCATATGGTTCAACCACATCTTGTGGTCCTGGACTGGAAAGATAGAATTCTGGGTATATCCCAGAATTCAGCTCCAACCACAGAGCCAGTCATTTTCAGGGTTGCCAGGAAGTCACACATACAGATGTGTGTGACAAGTCAGCAATAAGAGGCAAGCAAATTATCCATTTTGAGAACAACAAAAAAATAAGTTTGGCAGATATGAGTGCCATATTATGGTAAAAGCAATGTAAGGCTTTTGGTCATGTTTCTAGCAGCTATGTTTGCTTGCTGAAAACCTTTATTCCAGTCTCCTGGTTGCACTGAAGAGAAATACACAAATCACATTCATTCAAAATCTGATACTGAGCCCAGCCGGTGTGGCTCAGTGGCTGAGCATCAACCTGTGAACTAGGAAGTCATAGTTGGATGCCTAGTCAGGGCACATGCAGGAGGCAGCCAATCAATGATTCTCTCTCATTGATGTTTCTCTTTCTCTTCCTTCCTCTCTGAAATCAAATATTAATTTGATACTTAAATGTAGGAAAACAGTGGAGTACTGTCCAATATAAAAAGAAGTCAAGAAGTTGAAATTAACATTTTCTTCTACCACTAATTAGCTCTATGACCTTGGGTAAAATACTTACTGTTTATAAGTGTTTGTTTATAACATGACTTGGTTGTGCAAAATTTAACTGGAAATAGTTCTAGCTCTTAAATTCTGACTTTCTAATTCTACTGGTTATTGAACAGATACATTTACAACCACAATTTTCAATTTAGCTGCTTGTTATCATTAAAATTCATAATTCATAAAGCATTCATGCTTATAAATTATTTGGAGCCTCAATTTTACAAAAGATATTTCAAGACTAAAATTTGACATGAGCTGCAAATGTGTCTCTCTGCAATATACCTAATATGTAAATATTTAAAGAAGGAGAAAATTTAAAAATATACCTAATATATAAAAGTTATCAAACTTGACAAGATAGATAAACCTAGAGATAACTCAAGTTAACATGCTTCATTTATATATTGATCCATTCATTCAATAGCCGTTTTTTGAACAAATAGCATGAGCCAGATGTATGAAATGGAGAAAGATAGAGCAGTGAATAAGAATGACAGGGGCCTTATCTTCATAGCCCTCACTTTGGGGGAAAATTGAAATCAAGTTGAGAACATTAATACCGTCATTTATAAACGTCGTATGTAGAATAGTCCCTTTCTTTATGAAACCTTCGATCTAGCTGGAAGATGTTAAACAAATAATTACATTAATACTTTCACTCATGACATGTGTTACAAAGGAGAATTGTAAGTAGCAGGGAGAAAATAATACAGTGGAAATAAACCCACTCTGGGGATCAAATAATGCTGTTTTTGTTTGTTTTGTTTTTAAATTTATTTTTTTAATTTTAAAGTTACAGATGATGTTCAATATTATATCAGTTTCAGGTGTTCATCACAGTGGTTAGACATGCATATAACTTACAAAGTGATCCTCCTGATAAGTCCAGTACCCAGCTGGTACCATACACAGTTAATACAATATTATTGACTACTAGTATATTCCCTATGCTGTACTTTACATCCCCAAAGGATGCTTTTCCAAACAAGTGACTTTATCTGATAAGATGAAAGAAGAAAGTATTACATATGTAATACTTTCAACAATCTTTATTGTTGAAAGTATTACATATGTCCCCTTTTCACCCATTGACCTCTCCCAGCCTGCCCCCACCCCCTACCCTAGGCCTTTACCACCCTATTATCTGTGTTCATGGGCTATACATATATGTATAGAAGTTCATTGGTTGATCTCTTCCCACCTACCCACCCTCCTTTGCCTTCCCTCTGAGGTTTGACCATCTGTTATAAGCCTTTAAAGTAAGAAAGGGGAGTGAGATGGAGAGAAGTATTTTGGGTGGGCAGATGTGCAAAAGCCTGAGGCAGAAAGGACTGTGGAACATTGGAAGAACTCAAAATAAGTTTGGTAGAATGTAAATGAGGGATGGAATGGCATATAGACTTCTCCTACAACTACTCAAAGTAATATTTGCTTGGAAAAATATTATTTTTTAAATATGACCTGGTTGCTCTGATACTGATAGGGAAATCACATTACTTCCATGTTCTAGGGCCATTGCAAACAGTACATTTACAGTTCACATGGTAAAGAGCAAAGAAAAAAGTCCAAGGTTCCTAGCCCAGATTCTGACTCCCACGTTTCATTTTTCCTCCTGCTGAGGCTTAATCAGGACAACTGAAAACAATAAGGAATTCAACTTATTGCTTATGATTCACCTTGAATAATAATGAATTATTCATAGACACAAGGGAAAGAAAAAATTATCTAGACCCTCTATCATGAACATATATACTCTTTATATAAACAAACTATTTGTAAGATTTACCGTAAACTTTACTAAGATATTCCAAGGTTTAAGCTTTTAGACTGGATACTAGCAAATCTGGATTCATTGATGAGCACTGGCAGAAGAAACAAAGCAGTGCACCATCAGAGTAGCAGGTGCTTCTAGATTATTCTAGTTCCTACTGAGTCTTAAAATCTTCACTACCATGACATGAGTACACCCATTGCTCACATGAAGTGCAAGCTATAAACATACAGCCACAAATTGGTGAGGAAACAGTGTACCATAAGTGTAAACATTTCTTTCCAAGGTTTTTAAGCTTCCCATTTCAATTCCATCAAGTCTACCTATATCTCCACTCCTTTGCTCTCATAGTTTTTTTTCTGATTAATACAATTGTCAAACATTGGTAAATGTATAAAGGAAATAAATGTGTTAGTTTATCTTCATGTAACATAATGTCACACTGTAAAAACGTTGATTTCCAATTCTAATTCTGCCTCTAATACTATTTTCATTCCTTACATATTTTTCATAATCAGGAAGTTCAGACTTCAAAAAAATAACAGATAAACTCAATCTAACACATAATTTAGATTCAACCTGTAAACTTTTGGAATATGCTTTTTCTGTTTTTTATTCTCATCTCAGAGAGATTAGATAAAAAATAAAATCTAACTTAGATACCTTACATAACAAAATACTAAACCAAGACACCAATGCACAATAAATGTCAAATTCCAAAGTGAGGTATCATGCAGAAACTACAAGTGACAGCGAAGTACTTTCCAATTCTTGGAATCATATGAGGAACTCAAAAAACTTCTGATGCCTATGTTCCATCGCAAGGATTCTTACTACAGTCAACTGGCGTGTGGCCTGGGAATTGAGAATTTTTTTAAAAGCTACCTAAAAGGTTCTAATATTCAGATTTACTATTTTAGCTAATGGTAATGAGTTGGAGAACATTAAAGGGTCAAACTTTCCAGATCATTAAACACTATAGTTGTTCAATAAGTATTTGTTGAATTAAATCAATAACATCCTGCATCAAATCATTGTCTAGTGAAATACCGATATAGGATTATGTTTTAACTATTGAATAGGGGTTTAAGTATCCCTCAGATGATACTTACTAGGTATAAAATCAGGTGTCTTTAGGAGTCTTTTCCTATAGGTATTCCAAAACCTTAGCTAATTCTGTTATTTCTTGAATCATAATACTGTAGGTTTACAAATGTCTAGATTATCTATAATTTGATCATATTTATGAACTTTTATTGAAGTACAAAAGCAGTGCTTCTGAATCAAATGTTTCCTGGAAGTTCCATTTCCAAAATAGATCCTATATATTAAATTTGTAGGTGTTGTGTTACAGACAAGTAAGGGGTATTTTTCTGATTGGGATAAAAAAACCAACAGTGACAGGTCAGAATCGGGAAAGAATTTGAGATTGCTAGGAATCCCTACTACCTGAGTGGTTCTAGTAAAATGAGCTAAGTCCATTTCCCTTCAAGCCTGCTACAACTTACTGTGAACCTCCCTCAAGGGTGTGTCTGTGTGTGTTGGTGTGTGTGTGTGTGTGTGTGTGTGTGTGTGTGTGTGTGTGCGCGCGCGCGCGCGTTTCAGTGTCACCTTTCTCATTTTGGCACAACCAGACTTTTTACTTAAAACCTTTTGTGCTTCTTTTCTACTTAATATCAGTCAATTCTATTTGTTTTTTATATATCAAACAACTTGAAAACTTTACTCTGAGGAACACTCTATAGTAATAAGGTTAAGGGCAGACAGAGCAGCAGCATATTAACAAGGAAGCTAAAATATAGGTGTGTATATATTTTTTCCTTAAATATATCTTTATTGATTTCAGAGATGAAGGGAGAGGGAGAGATAGTTAGAAACATCAATGATGAGAGAGAATAATTGATTGGCTGCCTCCTGCATACCCCACACTGGGGATTGAGCCTGCAACCAGGGCATGTGCCCTGACCCTAGGAATTGAACCATGACCTCTCAGTTCATAGGTCAACACTCAACCACTGAACCATGCTAATAATGCCTACATATATATCTTGATAACTGCCATGTAGCAGCTTTACTAGACAGATTTTGTATGGTTGTACTTTTTCACAGCCAATAGCAATATTAGTTCTTTTAATGGTCCTTCTCCTTGCAATATTGCAGATAAATCACTAGGCTCTCAAATCTCAGAAAGCACAGGGCTTTTGAGTCTTATTTTCTATTTGAAGGAACAGTTAGCTGATTTATGCCATCATTAATTCATTCTTACCTCTCAATGAGGGAACTAAGTACTTTCTTAGATGCTTGATGTTTGGCAAGACTGCACACATTGCCTGAGCTGGTTTTTCTCAGTGGAGAGAGCATCAGCCTGTGGACTGAAGTGTCCTGGGTTCTATTCTGGTCAAGGGCACATACCTGGTTGCAGGCTCTATCCCTATTAGGGGGTGTGCAGGAGGCAGCTGATCAATGATTCTCCCTAATCATTGATGTTTCTATCTCTCTCTCCCTCTCCCTTCCTCTCTAAAATCAATGAAAATATTTTTAATAAAGACTGCACACATTACTTAATAACGCTAGTGGAAAAACCAATAAAAGACCTCAGAATCTACTTCAGTTGAGATATAAGTAGTATTATTCATATTAAGAAACTCCTAAAACTGCATGTCACGAAATTATTATGTTATCACTGAAGTGATAACAAAATACTCTAGGAAAAACTTGAATATAAATGAGAGAAAACACTACATTGTAAATTGTTCAGTGCAAATATCTCTATAACATCTGTTAATATTTATTTAATATCTCTATTTTCTGCATCCACTTTACCATAGCACAGCTTGTTCATAAATAAGAGCTGGGGAAATAGATATGGCTAGCTAAAAAGATGTTTTTTTCTCCACCCAGAGTCCTCCCAGGATCCAGGAGTGGTAACGTATTCCTAGAATCTGGCAGAGCTAATAAGACTATGTGGAAAGGGTTGAAAAGGTGAAAGAGAATGAGCCTATTGATTCCACAGCTTCCATCCTGATTTGTCTAATAAATTTGGTCAGGAGAAGTTGCAGAAACTCCTGAAGCTAAACTCAATAATGTCTACAGGGATATCTTAGTTAAGTAAAAGTGTAGTCAACTAATAGAAGAATAGACCCTATAAGGAGAAAGCAATTACTCTATAATTAAACAGTTCTAATACCAAATGCTAATTCTAGGACTTACTAATAATTTAACTCCTCTGAGCCTTGGATTATCATTAGCAAAATAGAGAGGAGTTTCTAAGGAGACTGAGAGATATTTAGTCAGGCTAGACCAAACATGTCAAACAAAGAGTTACAAGACATTTACTATATTTCAGGTATGGCACAAGGACCTAGAAGATGAAGTTAAGAAGGAAGACCCTGTACTCAAGAGGATACAGACTTATACCCTAACTGTTTTTGGCTCAGTGGATATAGTCCCGGCCTATAGATTGAAGGGTCTCCATGCCTGAGTTGAGGGCTCAATTCCTAGTAATGAGCGTGAAGGAGGCAGCCAATCTATGATTCTCTGTCATCACTGATATTTTTTATCTCTCTCTCCCTCTGTATTAATTTTCAAATAAGTTACTCACAGCAGTGTATCTGCTTATTAGTTTATTTGTCTTTCCCATTAGATTCCATTTTAAGGTCTATATTAAATAAGTGAATAAATGAATAAATGAATGAAATCAGTAGACTCTGTTTAGCTTTGAAATGAACTATGCAATTTGTGGATATAAAAATTCCTTAGCCTCATGTTGTAGGCCTACTACACAGATGTTAAGGATTTGGTTCCAGACTACTGCAATAAAGTGAATATTGCAATAAAGTGAGTCACATGAATTTTTTTTTGTTTTACACAATACTGCAGTCTACTAAATGTGCAATAGCATTATGTCTGAAATAGCAATGTATGTATATTAATTTACAAAACACTTTATTACTAAAAATGCTAACCATCACCTGAGCATGTTGGAACAGTGATGACAAAGCATGGTTGTTAAAAACCCTTAATTTGTTTTAAAAAAATACAGTATCTGAGAAGCACAATAAAATGAAGTACACCTGTACATACACTTCCAAAACCTGCATTGCTTTACATTTTTGCGTATTTCACTTCTTCACATCTCAAAATAAGGCAGGGAAGAATGAGAAAGTTCATAAAATGCAAAATTGTGAAACAGTCTCTTTCATAAATGATAATGAATGGCTGTGGTTTGTATACCACACCATGACAAATGTGTTGATGATTATAACTGTAACAAAAATTATGAGCCAGCAAGGAAATATCTTCCCAATACCATCAGCCAGCTTAATGTGTCTGGAACAATGTAAGTCAAGGAAATCCTACTTGAGCATCTATTATAAGCAAACCAGTGTGCCATCCTTGGCAGGTGATAAAACATAATTAAAAGCATGCATCTTTCTTAAATAAATTTACAATTTAGTAATGAGGATAAGAAAATTACAAATAACTAAGCTGCATGGCAGAACGAGAAACAAGCTATGGCACATGGTGAAGAAGCACTGTCAGTAGCCATAAAAGTCCTTTCCTAAGTCAGCAATTTGTTTCTTAAAATATGGTGGTATCATTTCTAATTTAAGCAAAGACAAGGTAACAAACCTCAGAGTAGCAGAGTAATGCTTGTCTTGGGAATTTGACACTATCTTTGAAAATATACAACAACAAGTAGAATGTAATCTCAGAATCAGAAACCACAAAATAGGTTTATGGCTTTCAGTGCGTGTTTGAAATCCATCTTTTCTTCATCTAATTTTGTGACTTCTTTTTTTTTTTTTTCATCCCCACCTGAGGATATTTTTATCATTGATTTTTAGAGGAGAGAGAGAGAGAGAGAGAGAGATTGGTTGCCTCCTGCACGGGCCCCACCCTGGACTGAGAACCCAACCTGAAACCCAGGTAATTGCCCTTGACCTAAAATCAAACCAGAGACACCACTATGCACAGACCTTCAAGGTGCAGGCTGACTGGCCAGGTGATGCCCCCTACTTGGGATCAAGCCTGCTACCCTGGCATGTGCCGTGGCAGGGAATTGAGCCATGACCTCATGATTCAGTGGATGGACACTCAACCATTGAGAGACACTGGCCAGGACCTTTCAGTCCATAGGCTGATACTCTATCCACTGAGCCAAACCAACCAGGGCTGACATGTTTTGTAAGACATCTATAGTATACCTAGGCGAGGCTAAGTTACTGCATATATCACTATGCTCTGGTTTTTCTATGCCTATTTGAACTCTCAACTACACAGAAAAGGAGGCATAAAGTCTGCAACCTGAGAAACTCCATTTGAGATTTTAATACTTCATAAACATTTCACTGCTTACCTTATTATGTAAGGAATTGGAAACAAATCAATCGCCAATTTGTTGCCCTTAATGAAGCAATAAGAGAAGGATCTTTTTTTAAAGTAAATAGAATATGAAGACATTGAATGATGATACATTAAATAAGATGGCAATGATATAATCATCTTTACCACTACTTTCAGAATTCAATGATCAGGTCTCTCCTTCCTTGAATTTTCTCCATGGTGAGTTTTAATACATCAGAAAACATTTAAAAATCTAAGATAGAGCCGAGACCAGTTTGGCTCAGTGGATAGAGCGTCGGACTGCGGACTGCGGGGTCCCGGGTTCGATTCCGGCCAGGGCATTAACCTTGGCTGCGGGCACATCCCCAATAGGGGGCGTGCAAGAGGCAGCTGATCGATGTCTCTCTCTCATCGATGTTTCTGACTTTCTATCCCTCTCCCTTCCACTCTGTAAAAAATCAATAAAATATATTTTAAAAAAATCTAAGATAGAAAATTTATAGTATATTTTAAAATCTTACCTCTTCTACAAACTAGTTATTCTCAGGCTAAGATTTAGAATACTTATAACTCCCATGACAATTACTTTTATATTAACTTCAGTGTCTGCATTCTTCTGCATCTATTAATTTGTAGGGTAAGCATTTAATGTAGTCACTTGATCAAAAATAGATTGTTTGACTCAGCAGAAATTCTATCTTATGTTCTGTTGGTTAGAAATAACAAGTTTGACTGCTATCCTTATGTGAACCAAATAAATTATGTATCAAGCAGAAAAAATATTGTTTTATTTTCATCTTATTAACTACATACTCACATACACACACATATATAAATATTTCCTTATTTCTATGAATTCATTAATATATATATATAAGCCTAAGCAACTGTTATGACCAAAAGACTGAAAAGAATGGTCGCTATGATGCGTACTGACCACAAGGGGGCAGATACTGAAAGCAGCCAACCTCCTGCAGAGGGCCAACCTCCTGCAGAGGGCTAACCTCCTGTGGCCCATCCTCCTGGCTGGCCAACCTCCCACAGTCCCTTTCCCCTCTTCCTCCCCCATGCACGAATTTGTGCACCAGGCCTCTAGTATTTTATATAAACTGGAAGCACGTGGTGGTGTTAATGTCTCCATCCTGCCAATAGACATTAGTAATACTGCATTTAGAACTCCACTCTCCATTTTTCTAATACTTTTAGTAGTGCATATAGTTCTCAAAAGTCCTATATTACTGATGAAAGATATAATCATTATAAATTAAATGAAATTGCCTATTTGTTTGTAGAATATACATCATAAAAATAATTTACCTAATAAAACGGAATGTTGTCTATAATGAATTAAGATAATGAACCAGATTGAAGACAATGGAATTACTTCTGTGGACATACTGACTTTTAAATGACTCTGCTCTTTAGTATCACTTTTTCCCCTTGATTCATTTTGTATCCTTAAAAATTTATTTAGCTCTGGCCAGTATGGCTCAGTTGGTTGGAGCCTTACATATATACTGAAAGGTCTTGGGTCAATTCCTGGTCAGGGCACATACCCAGGTTGCTGGATGATTCAAAGAGGTCTCTCTTTCCCTATCCTTTCATCTCTCCTTAAAATTATATATAGATATAGATATAGATTAGATATAGATATAGACATATAGATATAGATATAGATATATACACACATATATACATATATATGGATTTTTTCAAATAACATTAACTTATATTGTAAAATAAATGACTTGGAAAATGCCATGCCTAAAGTTATAACTGTTGGAGCTTTCAACACACTGAAATTTAACAATTCTATTCTACTCAAGATTATTCAGCACCTCTGACTTCTTTTAGTCCTTAAAGGACATTATTTTCTAAATTTTGAGAAAGTATCAATCTTTTCAATATTTAAAGTCATTTACTTCCATTTCCATAATAACATTATATTCATCTTAACACAAAGTGAAAATATTTTTTGTATGTACTTAGGTTTCTCTTTTCTTTATTCCAAATATAAAGAGGGAGCACCAAAGGTCTTCCTTTTATTAAACACAGTTTAAGGTGAAATAGAATTAAAGGTGAGGCCTGTTCCTCCTACTTTAGACAAGTTCTATATAGAAATGTACATCCTCTGCTCCTCAACTTTGTGTCTGATCAAAGAAAAATTTAATACTTCAAACTACAATAGAAAATGATATCTTCAATTTTTAAAAATGGCTGTATGCTTGCAATGAGCTGACCTTAACTTAAGGCAATAATTATGTTTATTTCTCATTCACTACTGAAAAATGCTCCAGAACGCCCATTTACCTACATTTTTCCTATACATAAAGTGATCTTACAACCAATAAAAAGTAATAATAATGGCCTATCAAGAAAAGAAAGCAGAAGATATGAATAGGCAGTTCACAGAAAAAGAAATTCAAATGGTTACTAAACATATAAAGATGCAGAACCTGCCCTAACCGGTTTGGCTCAGTGAATAAAGGCTCGATTCCAGTCAAGGGCATGTACCTTGGTTGCCCAGGGCCCTTGTCAGAGCTCTTACAAATTGATGTGTTTCTCTCACATTGATGTTTTTCTGTCTTTTCCTCTTTTCCATTCTCTCTCTCAAAATCAATGGAAAAATATACTTGGTTGAGGATAAAAAGAATGCATATGTTAGATACTTTGACAGTGTAAAAGTGATATTATAACTAGAAGAAAGTGAAAGGTGCAAGAGGAATATTGAGGTAGAGGGAAATAGAGGATCTAAGTTCCTTGCTTTATATGGTGGAGAATGAAAAGTACTTTCTAAAGCTGAAAAAGAAACATGTGCTTATGTAGATTATTAAAATAATATGGGCAATCAAAATATTATTAACTAACCCAAATAAGAAGAGGAGGGAGAGA
The DNA here is from genome assembly GCA_027563665.1 of Antrozous pallidus. NCBI lineage: Eukaryota > Metazoa > Chordata > Mammalia > Chiroptera > Vespertilionidae > Antrozous > Antrozous pallidus. The sequence continues at coordinate 127,544,305 of CM050509.1, forward strand.
AATATATGGCATAAAGAAGCATGTCCTCCTCTGTCATAACTTAGAAATTCCATAAATTGCTTAACAATTATAAATCACGAGGAACCAAGATGGCGGCATAGGCAAAACACCTATCTTACCGTCATACACAGCATTTTAAAACTACAACTTAATAAAAGAACAAACACCTTCCAGAATCACCAGAAAGCTGGCCGAGTGAAAATTCCACAAATAAAAGTGAAAAGAAGACACTGTGACTCGGAGGAGCGGCGGCGGATAGCTTTGAAGATTCACACAGAGAGAGGTTTGGAGCGCACACCGTGGACAGGGCAGGCGGCCGAAAACCGGCCAGTTTTCTCGAACAGGGAGACAAAGACGTCCCACTGGACTGATTCTCCAGCTCTGGGCAAAGTCCAGGGAACCCACTATCACACCGGGTAAAAACTGGACAGTGGGAGGGCATGCCAAAGCTCGGGCGCTGCAAGGATCTGCCGGCTTGTGGAGAAGGGAGCTTGCGTGTGAACCTGGGAACAGTGCAGCTGTGTGACTGCATAGAGAGCGCTCCCGACTTGCTCTCTCATTTGGGAAACCGTCAGACTGCTTTGTTTTACGACCCTGGGTGAGACGTTGGGTGTGCAGACGCATTTGGGGAGAGTCTGAATTCCCCAGCAGCCGGTGGAGCTTGGCAGCGGCTCTCTCTCAGAGGTGCTGGCAGCCAGTGCCCCCGACACAGAGTCCCTGGGGCCGCATAGGGCGGGGCTAACTTTGTCTGCTTGGCCTGGAGACTCTGCCCATCCAACCTGAGCACAGCTGAACGTCACAGACAATTGGCCTGGAGGTCAACCCCTCCAACTGCTAACAACGATTAACCTAAGCTTAACTTCAGCAAAACTGTGCAACCCATATCCACCTCAGGTAACTGGGGAGGCTGAGCCACTGTCCCTTGGACGACGTCTACCACACAAAGCTAATTGACCAACTCAGGGAAGCAGCCACGATGCAGAGACATGGAAAGAAATCAGATGTGAAAGAAATGGAGGAAAAAAACGACTGGACATGGAATTCAAAACCACAATTATAGGGCTTCTCAAGAGGCTCCAACAAAAGGTCGAGGCCTATAAGGAAATAAGCAAGACCGCAAAGGAAATGAACGAGACCCTCAAGGATATGAACGAGACCTGCAAGGAAATGATCAAGACCAATGGAAAAATGATCAAGACCAACGTGGAAATGAATGAGTCCTACAAGGAAATGAAGGAGACCCTCAAGGATATGAAAAAGGAACAACCAGAAATTAAGCATACACTGACTAAAATAAAAAATATTATACAAAGACCTAAAAGTGCTCTGGAGCACCCCAAGAACCAAGTTAAAGATTTGAAATACAAAGAGGTAAAATCCACTCAGCTGAAAAAGCAAGAAACCAAAAGAATGCATAAAATTGAAGATAGTGTAAGGGGCCTCTGGGACAACCTCAAGCATACCAACATCCGAATTATAGGGGTGCCAGAAAAAGAGAGAGACCAAGGCAATGAAAACCTATTTGAAGAAATAGTGACCGAAAACTTCCCCCACCTGGTGAAAGAAATAGACTTAGGAGTCCAAGAAGTGCACCAAACCCCAATATATAGGAACCCTAAGAGGACCACACCAAGGCACATCATAATTAAAATGCCGAGAGCAAAAGACAAGGAGAGAATATTAAAAACAGCAAGAGAAAAACAGTTAGTTACCTATAAGGGAGCACCCATACGATTGTCAGCGGATTTCTCAACAGGAACGATGCAGGCCAGATGGGAGTGGCAAAAAATATTCAAAGTGATGAATAGCAAGAATCTACAACCAAGATTACTCTATCCAGCAAAGCTATCATGCATAATTGAGGGTCAGATAAAGTGCTTCGCAGATAAGAAAAAGCTAAAGGAGTTCATCACCACCAAACCAATATTATATGAATTGCTGAAAGATATTCTTTAAGAAGAGGAAGAAGAAAAAGATAAAAGTGTAAATTATGAACACCAAATACACATTTATCAACAAATGAATCTAAAAATCAAGTGAATTAATAAGGTGATAAACAGGATAAAATGGTGAATGTAACAGAATCACAGACATAAAGAGGGAATAGACTGACAACTCTTGGGGAGAAAGGGGGTGTGGGAAGTGCAGCAAGAGACTGGACAAAAATCTGCAACTATGGGAGAGGACAGTGGAGGGAGGTGAGGGCGGAGGGTGGGATGGGTACCAAGTGGAGGGGAACTATAGGGGGGAAAAGGGGAACAATGTAATTAATAAACTGAACAATAATGATAAAAAACACAATTATAAATCACAACAAAGAGATAAGCAAATGATCCTTTAGAGTTAGTAAGGAATATCTTAAAGTACAAAAAACAACCTCTGGTTTGAAACCACACAGATGGATCTTGAGGGCATTATGCTATGTTAAATAAGTCAGACATAGAAAGACAAATACTGTGTGATTTCACTTATATGTGGAATCTAAAAAATCCAAACTCAATCATTACATTGTACACTTGAAACTAATATAATGCTACATCATTTATACTGTACACAATTTTTAAAAGCCAAACTCATAAAAACCAAAAATAGAATGATGGTTGGGGCAGGAGTAGGGGAATGAGAAAATGTTAGTCAAAGGGTATAAATTTACAGTTATAAGATGAGTAAGTTCTGAGGAGTTAATATATAGCAGGGTTATTATAGTATACTATGCTCTTGAAAGTTGATAAGAGTACATCTTTAATGTTTGCCATAAAAAACAAAAATGTAATTATGTGATGTGGTAGAGATGTTAGTTAATATTATGGTAGTAATCAGTTTGCAATATATAACTGTATCAAATTAACATGTTGTACCATCTTAAACTTATTCAATGTCATGTGTCAATTATATCTCAATAAAGTTGGTGGTAAAGTCCTTACTTATGAGGAATGAAGATTAGCATGTAACATTTTTCTTTACTTCTTTTTGTCCTACTGAATTCAAATAAAATTTAATTGAATAATTGCATTTGTATAATCTTATTTTTAATCGTTTTTCTATCCTTCCATGGATTCTCTCTGTATCTATTAATAAGGAGATATTTGGAATGCAAAAAACGTTATAGATTTCTTCAGTAGATTAAGAAAATTTTAATTTTTTGTATTCTGGATGAAATTTAATTTCTTTTTGTAATTTTACTTTGATTTTGAGCATGTATAATTATGTAAAAATTAATATCATTACAAGAAGACAGTTAAAATTTGATTTTAAATAATTATTTTCATGCTGAAAATTGATATGAATGATGTTTTAACTTCTTTTTACTCTTCTATATATTTCAAGTGAGTTTTATTTTCTATGTTGCTGCTTTTCTACACATTTTTTATTTTCTATCATTAATTTTTAAATAAATCTATTATTACTTAAAAGAGAGATGTAAAATATTATATATAGTGCATGTAGTATTTCATTCTTGAAATTGATGAGGATGTTAATGGTTCCTAAAAATCATTTCTAAATATAACCACCACTTCATCCTGTAATGATATAATGTTCTTGTATCTACTAATTTCTTTGCAAAAATAATCTAGGTTGTTGGTCATTGGACCTACAATATTTTAAATATATTTTTATTCATTTCAGAGAGGAAAGGAGAGGGAGAGAGAGACAGAAATATCAATGATGAGAGAGCAACATTGATCTGCTGCCTCCTGCACGCCCTCCACTGGGGATCTAACCCACAACCCAGGCATGTGCCCTTGACTGGAATCGAACCTAGGACCCTTTGTTCCATAGGGCAATGCTCTATCCACTGAGATAAATCAGCTAGAGCTGGACCTACAATATTTTATTTCATTAGGATACTGACAATTGCTAAAGGAACATCTTAACATTACCTAGAACACTGACAGGATATAGATGTATCCAGGGGAGATACATACTAAGACCCAAGTGGATGCCTGAAAGCACAGATAGTACTGAACCCATATCTATAACCATACTTTTTCTTATGCATTCATACTTATGATAAAGTTTAATTTCTAAATTAGGCAGAGTAAGGCATTAACAACAAAACTAATAGTAAAATAGACAATTATAATAATACACTATAATACAAGTGAAATGAATATCCATTAGTAAGTAAAATAAAGGTGACTTGAACACAAGCACTGTGGTACTGTGACAGTGAAACTTATCACTGAGGAGCCTACTAAGTGGCTAGTGGGCTAGAAGTGTCTACAGAGCAGAGATGTGGAACAAAGGGATGATTCATGTTCCCCAAGGGATGGAGCCTGACAGCGTGAGATTTCATCACACTACTCAAAACAGTATGCAATTTAAAACATATTAATTGCTTACTTCTAGAATTTAACAATTTTTATTTTCAGGCTGTGGTTGACTGCATACAATCAAAACTACAGAAAACAAAACTATGGATAACATGGAACTACAGTATTCCTAAAACATTAAAAAAATCAAAGAAAATGTAAAATCCTGAAGTTAAGACAAGATGAAACATTTTGACATCTAAAAGTGATCAGTGCAAGAGAAACGAAGTAAAATAGATGTATTTCCAATGTCAAACGTGTTATTAAATACAAAAGACCAGGGAGAGGGTGCGGATTTTATTAAAAACATTAAAGTAAAAGGAAATTCCACTTCCACAGCTAAATTGAGCATGGCAAGAGAAGATCTCCAGTTTCTGAACTGCAGAGGCATAGTACAGTGTGAAGACTACCACTGCTGTGACCCAGCAAAGACCACCTGCCCTGAGACTATATCGTCTGACAACAAAATAGCCCTTCTTGGGTCAAATGAAGCTATTAACCATGTTTTCTTTTATTTTTTTTAAATGAACACATCTTAAAAGGGTGAGAATCTATTCAGATTGTAATGCTGCTCAGAGCAAAGTAGAACTAGGACTTTATAGCGTTCCTTACCTCATGCAGTGACCATCTTGCCAAATGGTAGTTCTCTTTCCATTATGATGGCCCAGCAGCCATCCCAGAAATAAAAAGCCCTTAAGAAACCCATTAAAGTAATCAGCTGCCATTTCAAACTTCCAAGGGACAAATAGGCCCAACTGGCAGCCAACCTAAATTGTACAAAGACAAATAAATTTGACTTTATAAAATGAACCAATCAGATCTTTGACAACATCACTAAACTCTGTCTCAATAGAGCAGAGATGTAGACACAAAAATTCATTTTGAAATCTTAGATCTTAACATAGCAGAGAATTAACAACATCAAATTTCCTTACATATAAATAATTAGTAAAAAGAGATATTAGACTATGACTAGAAAAGAATAACTCTTTTAGATAGAATATTTAATTGGCACATTTTTCACTTATCCCTTGCCTCCTGGCAATGAGGAGAAACAAAATATAGTATAACATTGCAAGGCAGAAGTGCAGAAAAACAATGAGGACTAGGGCAAAGATGATTCTTGCTGTGAAAATCTAAATTGAAGAAAAGTCCCAAGACTTAGCTCACTTTAAAAGAAATATAATAATAAAGATATCAAAGCAAGCTAATAAATTAATTCATTCTGCTAGCTACCTGGTCTTCACATAAGAGTTATTTATAATTGCATATCAATATACTCTTTCAAAAATGCTTTGGCCCTAGCAGGTTTGGTTTAGTGAATAGAACGTCAGCCTGTGGACTAAAATGCAAAGGGTGGAGGGGGGTCCTAAGTTCATTTCGAGTAAAGGACACTTACCTTAGTTGTAGGCTCAAATCCCAGCCCAGATTGGGGCACATGCAGGAGGCAACCAATAGATGTGTCTCTCTCACATTCACGTTTCTCTCTTTGTCTCTCCCCCTCCTTTCCAGTCTCTCTCTGAAAGCCAATGGGGAAAAAATACCTTCCAATGAGGCTTAACAAAAATGTTTTGGAAAACTTTGAAGGACTCTGAACATGGTTCTGTAAATTTTTAAAATTCAACCAAAGCAAATAATCTGTTAAACAAACCCGGTTGGATTTCATGGGACTTTTACTGTGTAAATGTTAAGCACCTATTGAAGAAAGCAGTCAGACTCTAAGTGCCTTTAAGGCCAAGGCTATGCTTTATTTTTCTTTTTATTCCAAGTAAAGTGGCCATAGTAGACATTTAATGAATCTTTGTCAAGGGAAGAACAAAATAAGAAAGTAAAGATGGAAAGTAGGAAGGAAAAAATGGAAGAGGGAAGAAGAAATGAAGGAATCTGAAGAGCAAAGCCATATTCAAATCTGTCTGAGAATTTCTCAGAAAGGGCATGCCATTTATGTACATTTAAATAAAAGCTGATACTAAGATGGTAGATCTTCTGTTAAGTGTTATTACCATAAAAAAAGAAGAAGAATATTAAATGAGAGTAAAGTTTGAGAAGTAATGGGTAAGACTATGTCCTTGATGGTGATGATGGTTTTGTGGGTACATTTATCCTCAATCTCAAGAGTTGTATATATTAAATCTGTACAGCATTTTACATGTCAGTCATACTACAATCAAATGGTTAAACAATAAAGAAATACAAATTGATAAAATGAGAGGGAAGAAGGGTGAAATACATCTGTTAAATGGCTGTATAGAGAAGAAAACTGATATTGTCTCCAGAGAAATCGTACATGCAGAATTTTGGGGGCATGCTACTTTCCTAAGTTATGTTATCCTAATAATAGTAAACTACAGGAATGGCAAGGAAGACCCTGAATATGTTTGACTAGGTCTCCATATGGATAAAATATAAATGTAATAATTCTTCTGGCCATCCAAATGTTACATAATATAATTTCTGACCAACTGTGTAGACTCACTATCACTGAATCTGTACCCAGGAGATATATCAATTGTGAGACATTTGTATTTGTCAAAAAGTCACAAATATTAATTTAAATAGTATATTTTAAAACTTGAAAGTGTTCCTGGAAAAGGAAGAAAATATAAGGAATGAGATAAAATTAGAGTGTTTAACCAAGAGAGACAGGAAACCAGGAACTAAATTTGTACACAGAGAGATGGCAGACGAGATTTCTACACTCAATCTGTCAAAATTTTTGTATGCTCTTAGAAATAGCACTCTCCATTTCTTTTTTTTTATTTATTGATTTTAGAGAGAATAAAGAAGAGAGAGCCGAGACCGGTTTGGCTCAGTGGATAGAGAGTTGGACTGCGGACTGAAGGGTCCTGGGTTTGATTCCGGCAAGGGCATGTACCATGGCTGCGGGCACATCCCCAGTAGGGGGCGTGCAAGAGGCAGCTGATAGATGTCTCTCTCTCATCGATGTTTCTGACTTTCTATCTCTCTCCCTTCCGCTCTGTAAAAAATCAATAAAATATATTTAAAAAAAAAGAAGAGAGAGAAAGATTTGCTGTTCTAGTTATTTACACATTCACTGGTTAATTCTTTTTCTTTCCTTCTTCTTCTTTTTTTTAAATATAGAATGCTTCATGAACTTGCAGGTCATCCTTGCACAGGAGCCATACTAATCTTCTCTGTATCGTTCCAATTTTAGTATATGTGCTGCCAAAGCAAGCACTCACTGGTTGATTCTTATATGTGCCCTGACTGAGGGATCAAACCCGGCAACCATGGTATATACCAACTACACTCTAACCAACAGAACTATCCAGCAAGGGCCCCACTCTCCATTTCAATTCTTCAGTTTCTTTACAATCATTTTACATTTGCCAAGTATACACCATCTGATAACTTGGGAGGGAAAAGTTACAACTTTGACAACTGAAATGACTCAACCAAAAATGCAACACAACTTAAAACACAATTAAATGAAGTGTAAAATCTCATTGAGACAAATTATCTCATAGATCCACTTTTTTCCTCAGTATATTAGGGAAGAATACTCAATGTCCTTTCTGCTGGGAATTAACTTTACAGTATTTGTAATTTCTTCATCTAACCAAAATACAATATTTAAATAACATAGGTAGCATAAAACCTTATTGAAAGTAACAATTTTGTTCAACCAACAGATTAATTGTTCCTATTTCTATTTAAGTAGTTTATAGTACTTAAATGTGGAAACCAGTACTGTTATTAAGGATACGGTATGGATTAATGAGTGTGCTACAAGACAAATGACAGTTTTGTTTTCAACTTTATTCAGCAAGGCAGTAGCAAGGCCATTAGTCCAAACCCAGAGTCCCTTTATGGCTGTTAGGAAATCTGGGAGAAAGAAACCATTATCTCCTTCAGTGAAAACAATGAGAACCATGGGAATATCAATCCTGATTCCCATCAGGCAGCACTCTGATCACATGATTAGAAAGTGTCCAACTCATTTCAGCGAATTGCATGGGTGACCATCAGGTGTTTAAGATGAAGCACTGGAGCCGAAACCGGTTTGGCTCAGTGGATAGAGCACCGGCCTGCGGACTGAAGGGTCCCATTCCGGTCAAGGGCATGTACCTTGGTTGCAGGCACATCCCCAGTGGGAGGTGTGCAAGAAGCAGCTGGTGGATGTTTCTCTCTCATCGATGTTTCTAATTTTCTATCCCTCTCCCTTCCTCTCTGTAAAAAATCAATAAAAAATTACATTAAAAAAAAGATAAAATACTGGATGCCTATGACAGACAGAGTACAACAGTTGTGGGTTGAGTTAAGTTAAATTAAGAAATTTGTTGCAACTATTGTCACCTGAATAAATATATTGGAATCATACTGAGCCAAGAAGAGAAATTCCATACATTTCGACAAAGAGTGGCTCCTAGTGCCAATACTTTTTCTATCAACTGGTCACAGGCACACTTTAAGAAACTCACGGAGCCCAGCTGGCATGGCTCAGTGGTTGAACATTGACCTGTGAACCAGGAGATCACTGTTCGATTCCCTGTCAGGACATATGCTGGTTTGTGGGCTGGATCCCCAGTGTGTGGCATGCAGGAGGCAGCCAATCAATGATGCTCTCATCATTGATAGTTTTAGCCCTCTCTCCCTCTCCCTTCCTGTCTAAAATCAATAAAAATATTTTAAAAAGAAGCTCACAGACACATCTTCTCAACTTCCAAATAATCCACAAATACAATCAATTCTTTCCTCGTGATGCATTTCAAATCTACCTTTCAATGTCCTCTTTCACTGCCAGCATCCTAGACAAGGTTCATCTTACAATAGTCTGTTTGGCTTCCTTCATTATAACACTTTAGCACAGAAAAGTAAACATGTATTTCCTACACATTCGTTTAGCCATATGCTATTCTCTAGGACTAATTTTTATCCCAGGGCAGTGTTTGTATTCAGCCCAATAAAACGGCATCCAACTTGGCTTGATCCCTTCCTTTCCTGAGTCCTTGATAACTAGACTCCCTTCTCTGTTCCCTAATCATATTTAATTACATTCTACCACTGGTCCTGTAGCCTCTTCTAACTTCATTGACTTTGCTGACAGCCTAGTTTCCTAGAGTCTGGTTCCCCGGAACACACCACCAGAGCTCCCCAATGAATGTAATTGCCCAGGCTTCTGCCATCTCTGAAGCACTTCAGCCTCTGCCAAGCACCAGTACCCATCTGCTTTGATCTTGTAATTGGTTTGCATTCTTTTCTAACATAACCTCCCTCAGTTTCAGGTCAGTCTTTGTTTAACCTTAGGGGAAAAAAATTCTAATCTTATTCTCATATTCAAAACACTGACTTTGACCAGAGACTACAGATGTTCCCAGATCAATTAACACATTGCAATCAGTGATTGCTAAAAAGGAATACATAAAGAAAGCTTACATGTTTAAAATAAATTACTACTAGATAATAGAAAAAAAACAGCAGTTTTCACTTTCCTGGAATATATGTCTCTTGTGAGTCAACAATTAAAATCATTCAACCACTGTGCTTTAATTTATAAATGTCATAAATGTGCAAATTTTTACTCCAAAGGAAATTCTTGAAACACTATTGCTAATTGAAAACTGAAAATGTCAACACTTTCTATTGTATTTTATTGTTCAAAAACAATTAGTGTTTTATGTCAGACAAATAAAATAATGATAAAATTTTTATTTCTAAGGTCATACTTAAAAATCACATTGAATTTATTCATGCCTGCAAGCATGCTTGTTGGAAAATTGGCCTCAAATACTACAAAAGTGTTGTAATATGACTCTTTGAGTTTTGTGTTGCTTGCATTGTCTTCTGAGTGGTAGAAATGAGAAAACATCTCTAATAATTATAGTTGATAGAAAATATAGTTAATGTCAGGCTTATTTAAAATCATAATCTGAGGATATTTTTCTATTTATTTTTAGAGAGAGTGATTTTTATGGAGGGAGAGAGAAAAGAGAGAGAGAGAGAAACATTGATGTCAGAGAGACACATCAATTGGTTGCCTTTAGCAAGTGCCCTGACCAAGGCCAGTGATTCAACCTGTAACTGAGGTACATGCCCTTGAGTGGAATCAAACCAAAGACCCTTCAGTATGTGGGCTGATGGTCTATCCATTGAGCCATACCAGCTAGAGCAGTGCCAGGCTTTTTAGAGCAAAGGGATAAGCATGTTTTTATAAGCTTAAGTGACAGTCAGTAGCACTGTGCAACAAAGAAATAAACAGACCACAGCCATATACCCTTAGTACCTTAAGTAAAACTCTATACTTTAATTACGTTTTTCCTAAAGTATCAAGCCCTTATTTTGACTTACAAATTCTACTTTATCCCCAAGACTAACTGAAGGCTGGTAAGGGAAATTATTCTTCATGAGTTCAAAACTTCTAATAGAGCCTGGATGAAAACCCACTCTCTCTTTTTCATTAGCTGAATCATCTGGCCAATCAAGGCAGCCTGTTGCTGGTCCAGCATATTTGAGCCAGAGAAACAGATTCCAAGGAAATCATCACATTCAGGGTGTTCTGAAGCATTTCTTGGGCAAAGTGAGCCAAAGTCTTTTAGGGAAAGCCAAAATTCAAAGCCAGGGAGACCAGAAAGAAGTATCAAATCTAAAGAGAGAAACAGGCTCAGTGATATAGAGATGGAGCCAAGAGTCAAAAGCCAAATAGATACTGGAGTTAAATGTGGTCAAATGGTTGCAAACAAGACAATTTGGCACAACTGCCTTCCAAGAGGGCAGGATCAACATAAATACCTGTGCTCTTCCAATTGGCACCACTGATATTTGTAAAAAAAAAAAGTCATTATTATAGCTGTACCTTCCAATATGAGACGTCCATTTACATCACCAGTAATGGAGAATAGGTTACTAACAGAAAAAAACAATTCTGTCTTCCAATAATGAAAGTTAGAAGTTTTACAAAACAATTAAAGACAATTAGACAACACAATACAATCAACTTTACTCAATACTCTATTGACTGAAGTTCTCTATTGATTGACTCATCTACAGATCCATAATGCAATTATAATGGATGGTTATAGGTACTTCCTTGGTAACTGATGAACAAATTATATTGTGAATGGTTTGGAAATCAACTGTAATCCATTTTTTCTTAAAGGAGAAATGAAACAAACATTTTAATTGCCTACCTATTACATACAATCGAATGAAGATAAAGTACTTTTTAAAATTAAAATATTTTATTAAACACACCAAGATCATGCCAGAAAACAAAGTTTTCTGATTAGAGAAAAATAAAAAGCTAGCATTAAACATGAGGATGAATGCTTTATATCTACTTTAATTTTTATTAATTTTTTTTTACCTTTGTTAACGATGTACTAAGCATCAGGTACTAAGTGCCAGGTTAATACTTAACATGTATTGTGTCCTTTAATCTGAATGAGTAGTCTGATTTTAATATTAATTATTACTATTTTACAGTTGAAAATTAGAGGGGCTTAATAATTTAGTCAGGTTCACACAACCAATAAATACATAATCTATTAGTCTTAATAGATAAATAGGCACGTAGGAGATACACATAGAAGAATAAGGTGATAGAGAAAAATAAGTAATCCTGCTCATCCCTTTATTTCTGAAATAGCAAACTGCATCACACCCAATATATAACTGAAAAACTAGGACTTAGGCATGGAACATACTGACATACTTCAATGTGGGGTTGCGGGGGTGAGCAGAGATAAACCAAAGAGCTTATATACTTATATGCATAGCCCATGGACATGGGCCGTAGGGTAGTGAAGACCTGGGGGGATGGGTAGGAGCTGGGAGGAGGGGGCAAAGGAGGTAAAAAGGCATATATTTTTAATATTATCAACAATAAAAAGTTTACTTAAAAAAAGAGTGAGGCCAAAAAATTCCAATAGAACTCATCCCTGGCCTTTAATTTAGATTAAACTATATGAAATTCCTAGCACTTTAACATTTTGACCTACAAGCATGGCACCTCCATATGATTCAATCTAATATATTCTTCTACAGAGCATTTCAAAGCACAATAATATTGCTTCACTAGAAGCCACATTGCCCATATCTGTACTCTCTATGAAATTCCTAATTTGTTCTTGATATCTAAATGATTCATTTGGGCATGCACAAAATATTAAAAGCTATTTTAAATGTTAAAAGTATCAATTACTACAATGGTTTATTCTAGTAGTAACTTAGTAACAATGTTTAAAATAATAACACTTTTTATTCAAAAATTCCAAAATATTTAAAAACCAGTATTTCACAAATCCCACATCTCTGTGATGTGGGTAAGCGCTTATCATCACTCTTGCACAGCTTAGCACCCAAAACATAAAACATTTAACTGATTTTCTGCCGCCATTCAATGAGTCAGCAGTGGCAGTAACGGAATGAGTTACAGGACATTACTTATTCTGTGCTATACAGTCAACTTCACAATGTCACATCAGGGGACACAGTTTGTTTGGCTTCCATGTAATAAATGATCCTCCAACACTATTCCATTGAGGCAAAAATATTAAAAATAATTCCATTACTATATAAATCATAAGTGAACCAGATGAAAATGATAAAACACTGGAAGATCAGTTTGGCTCATGTTAATTGTGACACCACAGCTGGTATCCACAGCACCATCCTTTCTCTCTCATTGTAGAATCACAGTCACCTGCATGCAACAGCCCTGGCTCACGTCATTCACAATATTGTATCAGGCTTGCTTCCATTTTAGACTTGGTCCACTGTCTCAAGTGAATTCTCTTGGTTCCATTAAATCACAAGTCATTTTTCATTTTTGAACTGTAAATTCTCTGAATTGTTTCATATTCTATTTGACCAGTGTTGCACTCTAAACTCAGTGCATCATTAAAGTTAAGTTGAATAAAGGGATCCCTAATTATGCAAAGGGGACTCAGAGAGACTGAGATGCTAGCAGGCCACAAGGGTTAGGCAATGAGTTTGTCATCTGGTGAAATTGCCTGATTAAGATCCTCAGAAAAGTGTCTCTTCATGGTGACTTTACCAGTGTAAGTTTCACTCATACTAAGAGATTTTCATTAAGAAGAAAATGCTCCTCATATGCACAAATTTCAGTTGCCTCAATTTAGTTAAATAATAACAGTCCTGAATAACAGGATTCATATTTCAATTACCACAGTATATTAACTGTGTGAAATTGCTTAAGTACAAATGCAGATGCTAGCTCTTCAGTGTTTTATATCATGATCAATGACAAGTCCCTTCTTTCAAAGTCTATCAGTGATTAGTCACAGAGCATCTGTTACTCAGCTTGCAGATAGCAAAGTATATATATATATAGTTGTATTGCCTCCCTGTTTCCCTGTGATAAACCCATATGATGTTATTTTAAAATGGATAATCTACATGGAAAAATGGGCGACAAAATTGAAGTGCAAGAAAGAAACAGAAAATGATAACACTAGAAGTGAAGTTCAAACAAAACATAAATGGATTTATGGAAGAAATAGCTGAACACCACTACCCTTCAAGAGACTCTAGATGTGAAGCCAGAAGAATTTGAAGTTAGCGATATAATTAAGAGAAGTGATTGTGACCAAAAGGATGAAGCCATTCTACAGGGAGTGATGCCAGCAAAGACCCTTCACAGGAGTTCCAAGGAACCTTGGAAATATTTCATGACATTGGATGAAATAGTGCAAGTTTATCCAATCTTACAAAATAGTATGGTAATTCACCAAAGCACAGACAATATACTTGCACTGTATTGTAAGTTTTATGATCAGAAAGCAAGCACTATGCAAACTACCTTGGATAAGTTGCTTAAAAAGAAATAAAATACTTTAATTATCAATGGCTGTGTTTTAAATTACCAGATACTACACAAACTTTAGTTTTACCATTTTTTTATGGACCTGGTGATTATAATGCTCAGTGAAATAAGCCAACCAGAGAAATACAAATACCATATGATCTCAGTTATATGAATCTAATGAACAAAATAAAATGACAACAGAATAGAAACAAGGGCATGGCTACGTGGAACAGACTGACAGCTGTCAGAGGGGGAAGGGGAGGGGGACTGGGTGAAAGAAGGTTGAAGGGATTAGCCAAAGAACATATATGCATAACCCATAGACACAGACACCAGTGTGGTGATGGCCAGTGGGAGTAGGCAAAGGGAGAAAATGGGACATCTGTAATAGTGTCAACGATAATGATAAAGTTCAGAAAATAAGAGAGTTTTTATATTCTGATAAGAATTTTCAAAGGTCACAGAATAATCACAACTTTCCCCCCATTGATTATTAAGATCATTTTGCATGATTTGAAACTACATGGTCATTTTTATGGTCCTTCACCACCCTGTAAAGTAAGTATTTCCTGTAGTTTATTATGGGTCAGAATTAACCTACCTGCTACGAGCTAGAAACTATGGACTAAACAAACAGGCAAATAAAAATAATTATCTGATCGAAGGCATTAGAGAACCATCAAGGCAGTGAGGACTTTTTTGACCCAATAGTAGCAATCCAAGTAAATGGCAGTTCTGGGAACTACAGTCTCTGGAACACCAAAAGTGGTCATGAGTTGAATATAAAATGAGTTAGTGAGTGAATAATAAATAAAGGAATGAATTTAGCTTCCAACTATTATTATTACCTATGATAAGAAAGGAGTATTAATAATTATTCTTTCTGTGATGTATAAGTCCCTATGAGGGTTCTCAACTTCCAGGATTAGAGGCAGCTGGCTTATTATTATTGACAGCATTTATTATTATTATTATTATTATTATTATTATTATTATTTTATTATTATTATTATTATTATTATTCCACAGAAAGCTTAACTAAAGAGTGTTAGCAATAGCCCTAGCTTTCATGTTTTTGGCTCAGTGGATAGAGCATCAGCCTGCAGACTGAAGGGTCCCTGGGTTTTCCTATCAAGGGCACATGCCTGGATTGCGGGCTGGATCCCCAGTAGGGTATGCAGGAGGCAGCTGATCAATGATTCTCTCTCATCATTGATGTTTCTATCTCTCTCCCTCTCCCTTCGTTTCTGAAATCAATAAAAATATATTTTTTAAAAAATATCAGCAATAGAGAAGAAATGACAGTTTAAGTCCTGATTCTCCAATATATACGCACCAATATATATGCTTGAAACCCCATATTTAATGTCTACTATTGAATCTACTTTCTAAGTTCCTTTGCTTTTATCAATATTCATCTAAAACATAAGAATTCAATTGAACTCTGATTTTTACAGAAATTCTTAAGTACATACTTATCACCCCAAGTCCTCCCAATGGAGACAAAAGATATCTTAAAAAAAAAACACACACACAAACCAATATTAAAACTTATCAGATAAAAAATGCTAAATATCATATTTTTAAAAACTTATTATCCTAATCAGAAAGTTTACATATTAGCCATCCGAAACATTTTTATAATGACTATTTGGTGACCCACAAAGTCATAAAATACAAAAAGCACAAATGACTATAGCATATTGCAGTTAGAATTTCATGGCAGCTCCAAATTGCACTAATTTTTACAGTGTTTTTGCATCTGTAAAATAAATAATGAGCATTGAGAAAGGTACATGTAAACTAAAAGAAAGCTCATTGCTGCACCATTTTACATTACCCCAGTGATGAGTGAGGGTTCTGATCCTTAGTTCATCTTTAATTATCATAATAAAACATTATTTTCTCATTAATAAATGTTAATTTCATTAAAGTCAAACAATTTACTTAATTTTTACTTTGTCTTGGGCTTTTATTTCCCTATCCTGTTTTCATGTTTTTATAGCATGAAAATGACCCTTAATTTTAATGCATAAAGCTAATTTGTTCATCCAAACTTGGGGCTTCTTCACTCCCAAAATCCATTGTCAACCCCAGCAAGCTGTCAACCCTCATTTTCCATCTCATTACTATTGCTCTCTTAGAGTAATAAAGAACCATGAGTTTCATGATTCTTAGCAATGTCAAGCTTTTAGAACCTGCATAAATTATGAGGC
The DNA here is from genome assembly GCA_027563665.1 of Antrozous pallidus. Taxonomy (NCBI): domain Eukaryota; kingdom Metazoa; phylum Chordata; class Mammalia; order Chiroptera; family Vespertilionidae; genus Antrozous; species Antrozous pallidus. The sequence goes on from CM050509.1 coordinate 127,560,621, forward strand.
AGAAAACATTGAATGGTTCAGTAAGTGATGAATTTCAAATCACTGGGACCATGAACAGGGAGCCATAATTTAAATTATATTCTCTCAATATGTCTTATTTATGGATGCTTATGTTCACATTTAATATGAGGCCTTAGAACCCAGATCATAGTAACAACAGTTCAGTTGTTTAAGCAGCTTCTTTCTTGCTATTATAAAAATAATGCTACTCAAAGAAGTAACTGCCGCCGAGACCCGTTTGGCTCAGTGAATAGAGCATTGGACTGTGGACTGAAGGGTCCCGGGTTCGATTCCGGCAAAGGCATGTACCTTGGCTGCGGGCACATCCCCAGTAGGGGGCGTGCAAGAGGCGGCTGATCGATGTCTCTCTCTCATCGCTGTTTCTGACTTTCTATCCCTCTCCCTTCCTCTCTGTGAAAAATCAATGAAATGTATTTTAAAAAAAGAAGTAACTGCCGATTGTTGGATTTCCTTTGTTTACCTTCTCAATACTGAAGGTGGGAATGCACATAAACTGAAATTATTTTTATAGTTTTACATTCATATTCCTTTTTAACCCTATGGCCCGCATTAGCAAAATTATCAGTGGCACAGTTTTATTTTTCTGTATTTGGAATCTAATCTAACATTGATATAAAGCATGAAAAAAGTATTAATTATGTTATACATGTTCTATAATCACAAAGAGTTGAACTATATGGAAAAACTAAAGGATCAAGTATAACTATTATTATGACTAAAATCATTGGCAAGTAGGTAAAAACAATCAAACAAAATGCATCTAGGTTTGATATTAATTCATAGGTATGCAAGCCTTCTCAAGGCCTTAGGATAGCTATCTACCTCTGGTATTAGCGGCTTTTTATCAATTTTTATTTTATGTATTTCAGAGAGGAAGAGAGAGAGAGAGAGAGAGAGAGAGAGAGAGAGAGAGAGAGAGAGAGAGAGAGAGAGAGAGAAAGAGAGAGAATCAATGATGGGTGAGAATCAACAATTGGCTGCCTCCTGCATGCCCCCACACACACTGGGGATCAAGCCCACAACCCAGGCATGTGCCCTTTGACCAGAATCAAACCCAGGATCCTTCACTCCACAGGCCAAAGTTCCATCCACTGAGCCAAACCAGCCAGGGCTGGTATCAGCAGTTTTTTGTCCTTGAGGAGTCACTGATATCTGTAGACAAGAGTAAATGTTCATTTGTGGTTAGGAACCTGATAACATCCCTTCCAGCAAGGTTGGAGAGAGTTTTTAATTTGATTTCCTTTCCAAAACAACAATATCTGAAGTCTTTGTCTCCTAGAAGCTTGCTATGAAAGTAAGAGATTACCAACTTGGCCCTTCCTCCCTTCCTCCCTTCCTTGCTTCTTTCTTTCTCCTCACCTAAGGATATTTTTCCATTGATTTTTATAGAGAGTGGGAGGGGAAGAGACAGAGAGAAACACCAATGCGAGAGAGACACAGCCATTGGTTGCACCCTTACCAGAGCCAGGGAGGAGCCTGCAAGTGAGGTATGTGCCCTTGACCATAATTGAACTTGGGACCATTCAGTCCAAAGGCCAACCCTGTATTCACTGAGCTAAACCAGCTAAGGCCCACCTGGGATTTTTCTTGAGGTGACACTATCAAACCTTGGCAATCATGTAAGATGTCACTTTAAACAATGTTAGCTCATAACCTCCTTCATCTAAGTTCAACTTAAATGCACTATGATACATGAGGAAAGCAAAAACTGAAAAATGGGGTGCCGGGGAGCCAGGAAGAACCACATGATCATCTGGAGTTTCCCGTAGTCCAGACAATTTAATTTATAATGATTGTTTATGCATAATACACCCTAGACATTCTTATCACTTATTTTACAATGCTTTCCATGCAATTTAACATAAAAAATCATTTGAGGTGTTTAAGGGAAAACCACAAAGTTATTCCTATATATACATTGATATTTTTAACTCTTAAAGTTATAATTTCTCATGAAAATTAAGAAGTAAACTTACAAAGACATTTTATAACCTCTAGAAACACTTTTTCATACACATAAATGTCAATTATTACATGGGGTCATTTGTGTAAAACGCAGGTAAAAGAAAAGTCATGTAAAGAAAAGTCATGTTTCTTTTACTTAAACTAACAAACTTAAGCTAGATTTTATTTACTAAGGATTAATCTCAGTTTCTATATTTTGCAGAATTTTAGAATATACAATCCTTACAAGTACTTGCCTTTAAATTAATTTTAATAATATCATCTGGAGGTAGAAAATTATCTCACATTTATAATACACATATAGACATATACAGACAGACACAGAGAACAGTGGGATCCTGATTTTGTTTTGGAGGCCTTTTTACAATTGATATTTGTCCTTGATGGCTTAAGTTCCAAATGACCTCCCATTTTAAAGGGGAGTTGATTTAAATACATGCATATATATTTCAGAAAGGCACAGAGAGGGAGAGAGAGATAGAAACATCAATGATGAGAGAGAATCATTGATTGGCTACCTCCTGCATGATCAGGGATCAAGCCCACAACCTGGGCATGTGCCCTGACCGGGAATCAAACCATGACCTCCTAGTTCATAGGTGGATGCTCAACCACTGAGCCATGTCAGCCAGGCAGGACAGCCATTTTTAATAACTCAAAGAACCGGGTTGATATAGAAATGATATCATAGATTGACCAATTTATCTAAATCTTTTTTTTCAAGTTTTCAGAGTCCAATTAAATATGCTCTCCATTCTTTTTGCTTAATTTCATAGCCAACTTTTTCTAACTCTACACACAAAAGATTAATTTAGAAGTGTTAAAGGATCCTCATTTTGGCCATTTTAATATTTAATGATTGTCATGAGGCTTATCGACTATAGAGGCACAATTTCCCATGCTAATTTTGGTATCTGTAGAGTCTAAACAAACTTCTAGGACAAAAAACAGCCTTTACATGCACATCTCTAGATGAGCCAATGCAGTGAATATCCCTGCATGACTGTTTTACACCTTGGAAGAACTTTCCCTCAAGCAACCCCAGGAACATTCTTAGTCACTTAAGAATACTTGAAAAAGGGCCAGTGAGAGCTTACAGGACATCACTGGAATTTTCCAAGGTACAGCCCCTCTCTCAGGCCCCTCTCTCAGAGGCAACCCATTCCAGGGCGCCCTTCCCTTCTAGTCAGGGCTTCTGCTTGCTTCTTTGGGATCGGCTGTGCTACTGCAATGGATACCTCACAGCACCCATCTCTGCCACCTCAGATTTGGGGCTCTCGACAACTATCTCATCATCTCATCCTATTGGCTATTCAGGTTGGGGAAGCAAGGGTCCTTGATCTTTCAAAGCAAGGGTCCTTGATCTCTCATTGATTTGGTTAGACTAATAAGTAATCTAAGCGAAAACCAAAATGAAAAGGAGCAACCCAATTTTTTTCTTTTCTCTGGGTTATCTCAAATCTTATCCACATCAAGGATTTTCAAGTCATGGCCTTGCAACTTAAAGCAAGAAGGCCTGTAATTCCTAAGCAACTCACCCAAGTTCACCCAATGTGGAGCGGGGAGCTGATGGGACAACAATGGGCTCTAGCTTGTACCTAGCACCAGGTTCAAATCTGCAGGATGGTCCTGGGTGGGCTTCTTCAAAAGCCTGCCATACTATGCCAAGTAAATTCCAATGTGAGAAATGTCCAGCCCTGCTGGTGTTGCTCAGTGGTTGACCTCTGAATCAGGAGGTCATGGTTTGATTCCCGGTTAGGTCACATGCCCTGGTTGCAAGCTTGATCCTCAGTGTGGGGCATGCAGGAGGCAGCTAATCAATGATCTTCTCTCATCTTTGATGTTTCTCTCTCTCTCCTTCTCCTTCTCCCTTCCTATCTGAATTTTAAAAATTAATAAAGAAAGAAATGTCCAAACCCATGGAGAATTTTTATGATTTTTTTGAGCACTGGTGACAGTGGAAGCGAGCAAGATCTCAAATGCCCCTCAGAGGGACTGTGTTAACCACATAAATTAGATTACTGCTGCTCTTAGTTCAATGTGCCTACGCAGCATAATCTGGACTCCTTTTCTGGTGCTTATTATCTGTGGAAAAAGGTTAAACAGCATAGTATTTTGTACCATTTCAGCCAGTGGAGCAACAAATATTTTTGATCCTGAACAAATACTTTAGTTTTTCATCTAGATTTTCAGATTGGCGTCTTCACTTGTAGCATTGCTAATTAACATCTCAGGCAACAGAGAAATTGTTCTTCATGAATGCAAACTAAATCACACTAATTTGTCTATAAAACATATAACTATGTTGATGCCATGGAAATACTCCGTTTATTAAGCAGGTCCCTTTGCACCTGTTTAGGGATCAGCCCAATTTAATCTAGACTCTCCCGTAAATATTAATGGAGTTGAGCAGGCAGAATTTTTCAAATCCTTGGCACCTTCAAGAAAGGAATCCTCAAAGCTCTGAAGTGCATGGAGCATCAGACTGATGACTAAAGAGTCCCAGGTTCTATTCCAGTCAAGGGCACTTGCCTGGGTTGCGCCCTTGATCCCCAGTAGGGGGTGTGCAGGAGGCAGCCAATCAATGATTCTTTCTCAACATTGATGTTTCTATAACTCCCTTCCTCTTGCTTTCTCTCTTAAATCAATAAAAATATATTTAAAAATAAGAACAAAAGAAAGGAAGGAAGGAAGGAAGAAATAAGAGAGAGAATGAAAGAGAGAGAGAGAAAGAAAATGGAAGGGAAGGAAGGAAGGAAGGAAGGAAGGAAGGAAGGAAGGAAGGAAGGAAGGAAGGAAGGAAGGAAGGGAAGGAGGGAGGGAGGGAAGGAGAAGGGAGGGGAGGGGAGGGGAGGGGAGGGGAAGGGAAGGGAAGGGAAGGGAAGGGAAGGGAAGGGAAGGGAAGGGAAGGGAAGGGAAGGGAAGATATTGAGAACATAAGGTTTTCATGGTCCACCCTCCTCCCCTCCAATATGGGTACTCTCAATCCTGGCTACACATTACAATCAGTTGGGGAAGATTTGAAAAATACCAGCACTTGAGATGGCATTCAGTGTGTATCATGCATGTGCATTATCCTTCAATTAAGCATTGAAAAAACATAACCAAGGCCTGTGTCCCAGCCCAAATCAATTGTAGCCTAATAAGTAGATCCTGGGGGTGGGTCTCAGGGCTTGGCAAACCCTAAAGTGCATGAGAATCACCAGAGGATCTTAAAGTAAAGAGTCTGATTCCATAATTCTGGAGCATGGCCTAAGATTCTGGATTTCTAACAAGCATTCCCATAATCCCTATGGCATTCCACCAATCATACTTTGAGTAGCAAGGCTACTTGTAGTCCAGTGGTTCCCAGACATGAACATACCTCACAGTTCCCTCTAGGGCTTGTTAAACAGAGCAATGTGCCCCACCCACAGAATTCCTCATAATTAGATCTGGGATGGAGCCTAAGAATATGCTTTCCCTGGTTGTGCTGATGAAGCTGGTCATGAAGCACACTTAGAGAATTACTGCTCTAGGCCATATCTAAACACCATAATACACAAAAATAAAACTCATTAAGACACAAAACTAGCTCTCACAAAGTATAGATATTAAAGCAGGAACCCTCTGAAATGTGTTTACTCACTCAGCATATATTTCAAAAAGGTTATACACATAAAATGAAAGCTTCAATTTGAAGCAAAGTTAATACCCTGCTGGAAACAGACTGTTACAGTTGTCAAATCAGCACTGAAGGAGTAGCAGAGATATTAGAAAGCAGTCATGGAACTTATAAAGTACAATTGGTGTCAGTGAACTCTCTCTGCCAAAATATTATATATCAGTTCCTAACCTAACTCACTATATAGCCATTTGTTCCCAATTACCAGAAACCTGTAGACACCTACATCAGACTCATTCAGACATGACTCTCAGTAAAGTTTAGAGCAGTGTTTCCCAACCTTTTTTGGCCATGCCCCTCCTAAGCATCTCTAAAATCCTGATACCCACCCCCGTGACATATAATTCTTATTATTAAAAAGTGAACTCGTATTCACTTGGGAGAAGCCTAAAGGACATTAACTTGGTCTAAACAAGCTTCCAAAGAACATGGCATCCATGAAAGAGAAAAACAAAACGAAAGGACAGTGGAAGTACTGAAGAAGTACTAAGAAAGTGTTAAAATAATAACAATAGCCAAGACCAGTTTGGCTCAGTGGATAGGCTTGCGGACTGAAAGGTCCAGGGTTTGATTCTGGTCAAGGGCATGTACCTGGGCTGTGGGCACATCTCCAGTAGAGGGTGTGCAAGAGGCAGCTGATCAATGTTTCTCTCTCATCAATGTTTCTGACTTTCTATCCCTCTCCTTTCCTCTCTATAAAAAATCAATAAAATATATATTAAAAATAATAACAATAATCCTATCTAATAAAATAGTAATATGCAAATTGACCATACCTCCACTACATCCGCAAGCCATACCCACCAGCCAATCAGGAGTGATATGCAAATTAACCCCCAACCAAAATGGCTGCAGCCACAGAGAACAAGAAGGAAGCTTGAGTTTCCCTGGCAATAGAGGAAGCCAAGCTTTCCACACATCCTGGTGGGCCCAGGCCTCCGTTTAAGGATACATAATTTCAATTATAGAACCTAAACAGAAATGGCAGCAACCACAGAGCTGGAGAGAGGAGGTGGCTAGGGTTTCCCCTGGTGATGGAGGAAGCCATGCTTTCTGCAGCCCTGGCCTGCCTTGGCCTCTGCTTAAGGCTACAAAATTTCAATTGTAGAACATAAATAAATTCCAGATACCAGGGCCTCTGCTTGGGTTGTTGGGGGGTGTGGCAGGCCTGCAAACCACCATAGGCCTCTCACCCAGGCCACCCCATGGCCCAAGGGAACCCCCACTCTGATCCAGAACACTCTTCAGGGCAAACCACCTGGCCCCCACCTATGCACCAGGCCTCTATCCTCTATCCTCTATCCTAAAAGAGTAATATACAGATTGACCATCACTCCAACACACAAGAAGGCTGCCTCCATGTGGTCAAAGATGGCAACCACAAGATGGCCAGCAGGGGAGGGCAGTTAGGAAGGACCTGGCCTGCAAGGGAGGGCAGTTAGGGGTGATCAAGCCTGCAGGAAAGGGCAGTTAGGGGTGACCAGGCCAGTAGAGGAGGAAAGTTGGGGGTAACCAGGCCTCCAGGAAAGGGCATTTGGGGGAACCCAGGCCTGCAGGGGAGAGCAGTTAAGGCCAAACAGGCTGGCAGGGGAGCAGTTAGGCATCAATCAGGCTGTCAGGGAAGTGGTTAGGGGGTGATCAGGCTTGCAGCCAGAAGCAGTTAGGAGCAATCAAGAAGGCAGGCAGGTGAGCAGGTGGGAGCCAGCAGTCCTGCATAGTGAGAGGGATGTCTGACTGCCCATTTAGGCCAGATCCTACCAGGACCAGGCTTAAACTGGCAGTCAGACATCTCTTGAGGGGGTCTCAGATTGGAGAGGGTGCAGGCTGGACAGAGGGACACCCCCTGACCCCCGTGCAGGAATTTTGCACACTGGGCCTCTTGTAATAATAATAATAATGTGAAGTGATATGAAAAATAGCTAATAAAGTTTCAAACATATAATAGAGGACTGAAATCATAAATATGTTACAATATACACTGAGTGGCCAGATTATTATGATCTCTGATCACATAATAATCTGGCCATTCAGTGTATATCCTATATAATAAAAGGATAATATGCAAATTGTCCCCTCAACAAGGAGTTAGACCAGCAGGCAGGCCAGGCATCCTCCCATGTCCCCTCCCTCTGGCCAGGCTGGCTGGACCCCACCAATACACAAATTCATGCACTGGGCCTCTAATATATATATATATATATATATATTAGAGGCATATATATATACTGAATGGCCAGGTTATTATGCATTCAGCTATCATCATAATAATCTGGCCACTCAGTATATATTTATATACTGTATATGAGGCCCATAGAAATATAAAAATTCACTGTTAATAACTCATTCTCCAATTGCCTCCCTGTGGGGCATGTGTCCAACTCTGGGAACCACTGGTTTAGAGGCTTTTTTTGATAATTTTTTAATCTAACAGACCCACAACTGAACAGATCCTTATATTCAATGTGATCATTTCCCTAGCCCTTGCTTCATCTTTGAACCCTTGATCTGATGCCAACTTTAATTGGCATTAGTCTATCTTCAGCTACTCTGTGCATGTGGGAATTAAGTGTATGGTCTACCTATGCTAGTGACCAAACTCATATCCCCTAAATTTTATTAGACTCTATGAAAAATTTCTGCTTCATCATCTAAAAGGGGACAGTATCACCAAGAAACTTCTGACCTTTCATCCACTTATCCACTATTCCCTTTTAGAAAAAGAAATGGGTTATCTTAACACAGCCTGTTTGGAGCCTGAAGCCCATTAGTCCATATTACATGCTTGAAAGCAAGACAAGCCATAGTCTATCTCTCTCTGTCCATTAAACCACCTACCGCCAAGCTTCTGGCAGGCTCATCCCAGGTGTCTAACAGCTTTGTTCCATCCCCTTTGACTTACTAATTTAATTACTTTGTCAAGAAGGTCCCAAGACCTAGGTTAGGAGATGAAGGTCAGAGGCCAGAGGCACTGGCCTATTCTCCAATGCAGCTTTTCTTACAATAAAGCTGAAAATGTGATTCCTTGTAACTATTTTCAGTTGATTAGAACTTAAGAGGTGGAAGGAGGGAATCGGAGTTTTTACTTATTCCCTGAGTTTTGCATATATTTGTTACTTCTTGTATTTATTTCTGTAACATTGCTTTAATAAAAATTTCATTCCACTTAAATTTTATATATGTGATTTCCTCTTTATCATAGTATAGGCTTTTACAAGTGGCATAACTGAATTAAAAGTATGACCATTAAAAGGTATATACTTACACTTATAAAATACCAAGTCCTAGGGGTATAATGTACAGCATGGTGGTCATAGTTTATAATACTATATTGTTTATTTGAAAGTTTTTATGATAATAAATCTTTGAAGTTCTCTCACAAAGAAAAAAATTGTAAGAATGTGTGGTGATGGAAGTAAACTAGACTTATTATGGTCATTACTTTGCAATTATATAAATATCAAAACATTATGTTGTATACCTGAAACAAATTTAATATTAAACATCAACTATATCTGCCTGAAAATGTATGAGCATTATAAAGTCTGTGATATATACTGACAACGTTTTTCCACAAAGTTTTTAATAATTCACCATCTTATCAAAAATATATGAAAATGCTATCTTATTTTATCCTCATCATCATGTCAGCTCTGCATAATATAATATTTATTAATATTTGCCAATATTATAGGAGAAAATAATTTTAATGTTTCCTTTGATTAGCTATCTTGAACAATTTAATATTTTTCTTATTTATTTACATTTCCTTAGTGAATTACAGCTCTATAGGTTTTATAATTTTCACACTTGATATTAAAAACTAAATATTTTCAAGGGACCTTTTTGATAAGATATGCTTTGCAATGACAATGAGATTGTTTTACCACACCATTATTTTCCTGTGTACACAGGAAGTCTGTTTCTCAATCTTAATTGCACTTAGATTGGGTGATATGACTGCTACATGATCAATTAGAATAGGAGCAGAAGTCATGTATCACTTCTAGTCTGAGGCAATTAAGAATGTTGTGAACTCTTTTCTCTCTCCTCTCCTCTCACCCTCTCTCTCTCTCAATATATCAAGAAGTGAAGAATTCTTGAGATGGAAAAATTGCAAAAAGGAAACCTGAAGTCACAATGTAGAGGCCTCAAAAAACAATATGGAAGGCATCTGAGATGTCCTTCCTTAGGGAAAAGCTACAAAAAAAAAAGAGAGAAAAAGCCAAAGGATCTGCAAATAACTGTGATGTGAGTAAAAATAAACATTTTATGTTGAGACCCCACACAAGCTAATCCTGCATAATAAAAGAGTAATATGCAAATCAATGATACCTTCGCTACAGCCACAAGCCATGCCCACAAGCCTCACCCACAAGCCAATTAGAGTGAGTATGCAAATTAACCCAACGAGGAGATGGCAGTTAATTTGCATATTCATGTGCAGAAGACTGTGTAAAAGACAGCCAAGCACTGCAGAAGGAAGCAAAGCTTCAGAGAAGTAAGCAAGTGGAGAAGGGAGAGAGCAAGGCAGAGGAGACAGGAGGGAGCAAAGAAGGAAGTGAGGCAGCAGAGAAGGAAGCGAGGCAGCAGAGACAGGAGTGAGGCAGCAGAGATGGAAGAGAGCCAGGTAGTGGAGAAGGGAGTGAGGGAGCAGATAAGGGAGGGAGCTTTGCTCAAGCCGCAGGAAGCTCTATTCTTGCAAGAATCTTCCTGCAACAGGTCTATAGTATAACATAATAGTTTAATACAGGAGATTAGGCCTAAATCAGTGGTTCTAAATTGGGGTGGATATTGTACGCCACAGGGGATATTGACATTGATTGTCTGGAGTAATTTTTGTTTATCTGAACTCAGGGTATACTCCTGAGATCTCGTTAGTAGAGACCAAGGATGCTACTAAACATCCTACAATGTGTAATACTGGACCCACAAAAAAACTGATCTAATTCAAAATGTTAATAGTCTTTGAGAAACCAAGATGGTGGCAAAGGTAAACACGGTACTTGCTGCCTTGGACAATAATATCAAAATTATGACTAAAATACAGAACAACCATCATTGAGAACCACCTGAAATATGGCTGAATAGAAGTCCTACAATTAGAGAAGTAAAGAAGAAAACTCCTGGAGACTTGGAGGAGGGGCAGAGGCCTGGAATGGGCTGGTCCAACACCCATGTGTGGCATTATTTTTTTAAAACAGGAGGGATATCTGTGTAGCAGAGGCCTCCCATGAGGAGCAATGGGTCTCAGCCCTACACCAGGCCCCCAGCACAAGGTTCCAGAACTTTGAAGAGAAGTCCCTGTAACTACAGGCTATAAAAACCAGTAGAGATTGTGGCTGATATCCAGGAAAGCTATGATTTAGAATTAAAGGTCAGATAAAGATCTTCACAGACAAGAAAAAGCTAAAGGATTCATCAATAACAAACCAGCATTACATGAAATATGGAAGGACATTCTGAAGAAGGAGAATAAGGAAGAGGAGGAGGAGGAGAAAGAGAAGGAGGAGGAGGAGGAGGAGGAGGAGGAGGAGGAGGAGGAGGAGGAGGAGAAGGAGGAAGGAGAGGAGGGAAAAGAATCAAAATGTGAATGATAGAATGGCAATAAATACATAGCTATCAACAATTAAATTTAAAAGTCAAAATGAACAAATAAGGAATCTAATAAATAAAATAAACTGATAAATAAAATAGAATCAGAGGCATGGAAACATGGAACAGACTGAGGAATCTAGGAGGGAAGGGGGAAGGAGGAGGCAAGAATAGATTAACCAAAGATCTTATATGTATACTAGAGGCCCCATGCATGAATTTTGTGCATAGGAGGAGGAGGGTCACCTCAGCCCAGCCTAAACCCTCCTCAATCTGGGACCCCTTGGAGGACATCCCTCTCATAATCCTTGACCACAGGCTCCTGATAATTCACCTCCCTGCCTGTCTAGTCACCCCTAACTGCCCCTTCCCTACTAGCCTGATCACCCCTCACTAGCCTCTGCATGCCAGCCTGATCTTCCCTAACTGCCCTCCCCTGCTGGCCTGGTTGCCCTAAACTTCCCTCCACTATTGACCAGGTCACCTCCAACTGCCCCCTCCCTGCCAGCCTGGTCACTCCTAACTGCCCCCCACTGGCCTGGTCGCCCCTTACTTCCCCCCCCTACTGGCTTGGTCACTCCAATCTTCCCCCCTGCTGGCCTGGTAACCCCTCATGGCCCTCCCCTCGACAGCCTGGTTGCCCCACACAGCCTGCCTGTTCAATCATTTGGTTGTCCTTCACTAACCGCCCTGCCAGCCTGGTCATAGGCAGCCATTTTGTGAGGGTGTGAGGGTCAATTTGCATATTACCTATTTATTATATAGGATACTAGTGGTCCGGTGTACAAAATTCATGCACGGGGCGGGGAGTGGTCCCTCAGCCCACCCTGCCCCCTCTCGCATACTGGGAGCCCTTAGGGGATGTCCAACTGATGGCTCACCCCCAGCCTGGTCAAGGCCTAAAGATTCTGGTGAGGCTTTAGGCCTTGGGCACTCAGCCTTCTCCCTGCTCAGCTCAGCTCCAGCTGCCTGTGACCACCCAGCCCCAGGGGCTGGGGGCTCACCTCCACTCTTGTGCCCCGGCCACTTGCCCTGCCCCCTGGCTGCCTCCCGTGCTTGCCATGCCCCGGCCCCCCGGCCACCTCCAAGCTCAGGCAGTAGTGTTCCTGTGCTCACCCCGCCCCGCCCCGCACCCCGGCCTCCTCCAAGCTCGGGCGGCCAGGATCCTGTGGCGCTTGCCGCCTCTACCACTTCATCTCCACCCCCAGGGCCCAGCCCTCGTGCTGCTCGGCCCTGCCACTCTGCCCACCCCCTGCTCCTGATTGGCTGGTAGCATAGCCAATCAGGAGCCAAAGTACAGTCACATTTGCATGTTATTCTTTTATTAGATAGAATGCTTTACCTATGGACACAGACAATAGGGTGGTGAAGGCCTAAAGTCAAGTGGGAACTGTGTGGAGGGGGTCAATGGGAGAAAAAATGAGGACATCTGTAATACTCTCAACAATAGTTTTTTTAAATAAAAAAATAAATGAATCTATTATGATTAAGTCTTTAAAAATTGTCAATAGTGCTTAGGTTGGAACCTGCCCTAAATATATCATATTTTCAGGAAATATTTTCCCAGTTTATCTTTGGCTCTTAATTTTTTCTTTTAGTTGCTTTCTTGAAGTACACAAAACTTTCCCATACAGTGTGTGTGTGTGTGTGTGTGTGTGTGTGTGTGTGTATCTGTGCACGCATGTGCACACGTGCATGCATGCAAGCGCATGTATGAATTCATTCCATTGATGAAAAATGCACAGTCATCATAGATTATTTAGGTACAGAGCATATTCTAGCTAGATAAGGCAGAATAAAAAGAAGGTGAAAGGGGGATCTTTATAACCAGAGGGGTAATAAAAATAATGAGCATTCTTCCTTAGATGTTGAACTAGGAAAGTTTCAAATGAATATGAATTACAGACTGAAGAAAAGTCACATAGGGGCAATGCGATTCTAGCCAAAATATTAGGGTGTTGTGTGGTAGAAAATGAATAAAGGAAAACCTGGAAAATACCATCAATACCTCCAAATAGAGAATGATTTCAGGGGGAGAGAGGTTGACTGTTGGAGCACTTTTTCTCTCTTACCCTGCAACACCAGTTATTATATGATGTCTTTAAGCCTCAATAATAGGTACTTGAGGTCCATCAAACTATTATCTCTACTGTTGTATATGTCTTATTATTTACATGTAGCAAAAAAGCAATAAAAATGTGAGATTGAACATTTTAAATCTAACCAAGTTGCCATTCCTATGTTAAAAAAGAAAAAAAAAACAAAACAATTTCATTATATGATATTCAAAGATACAGAGAGTAACTACCACCTGCCATAGATTTCTGGTCTGAAAAGCAAATCAGATGGATAACTGATATTCCAAAAATGAGGAATCTAGTAATTCAAACATAAACCTGTACTCAGTGATGACTATTAGAAATATAATGTAAAAGTGAATAATAGAATCTTAAAGTCAAAAAGTCACACTAGCAAAAGCCTGAAGAGGTTCTATAACCTTTCAAATACAAATAAATAATTCTTCAGGTATGCAGACAGAAAATCATGTCACCTATCAAGGGGAAAATGTGTAAGGCCTCAGATTCTCCACATGAGTAGTTAATGCCAGAGGGCAATGGAACACAGTTTACAAGTTCTGAAGATCAATCTAGACACGTTTAAGAAGATCAGCAAAGGAAAGATGTGTTTAAACATTAAAGAAGTCCACTCCTCAAGACACTTTTTATAAAGCTATTTTATAAAATTTCAAGAAACCAAGAGATAAAAAGAACAGATGGGGAACATTACAATAAATATAGAACCCAGCTTAAATGACCAGAGAAATTACTATACATATATACACATATACACAAACACATTCAAACACATTTATATACATAAACATATATGTCACACACATACACACTATACATGCACATGTATGTTCATATATGTATATGCTACATATTCACTGTTATATAGAACTGTGACATCTTAACTTGGAGATTAATACATGTGAAAGCCAAAAGTCATATTAAGGTAAAAGTTACCCTTAAAATTTCTTTAAACCTCCAATAGAATTCAACATACATGTTTTGTGCCTACAACTTAATATGTTAAATATTATAAATTGTAACACTTACTTGAAAACTACTCCCTAGACAAATGGAAGGAACAAAATTAAGTCTGTTTAAAGGTAACTTGATATTCAAAAAATTCTGTCTTTAAGCTAGTTATCAAATACTTATTGTGATTGGGGGATTGGTTCAGAATTCAAAACTATTTCTGGCCTCCCACAGTGTTGATTTCATTCTATATTAATATTATGCATTTATTCACTATGCAGTTCTCTGGGAATTCAAAAAAATAAAATCCAGTGCTAAATGGGAAAGGGATTTAGAATTCTAAAGAATTCCTTCTTGCCTATAGAATTTGTTCCAAATTGTTTAAATATCAAGCATCTGTAAATATAATAAATGTTACTAAGTTGCTTGTGATTGTGAAGATTAAAGGTTAGTTTTTAAAAGCAGTGTGTAAGTTAAAAATCTTACTGTAAATCTTAGTAAAGATAAAAATATATGCACAACAAAAAATCAAAATGTGAAATAAATTTTAAGAATGCTAACTACCACAATGGAGGTAAATTATTTGCTTTATATCATCTTTTGTCTAAAACTCTTTTCTTTAGTTGTCCAATTAAAAAGTTCCTTAGTTTTCCCTTTTTTAGTAAATGTTTTTGGGTGACATTGGGTAATACAAACAAAAAGGTTTCAGGTGTGGGTTTCTATATTATGAGATTTATATATTGCACTGAGTGCTCACCACCTAAAGTCAAATCTTCCCCTGTCTTCATATATTAGGATCCCCCCCAAACCCAACCCCATTCCTTCTCGCAACCACCACACTTCAATTTGTGTTCACAAGTGTCATTTTAATATTATGCAATAGCCATCAAAATCCCAATGTTATTTTTTAAAGAAATAGAATGAGAAATCATCAGATTTGTATGGAACCACAAAAGACCCTGAATAGTCAAAGCAATCCGGAGAAAAAGAACAAAGCCTGAGGTATCACACTACCTGACTTCAAATTATACTACAGAGCTATGCTAATCAAAACAGCATAGTGTTGGCAGATAAACAGACTCAGATGAGTGGAACAGAATAGCAATCTCAGATATACTAGTAAAACTAATGAAACTGGATTACCGATTATCCCCATGTACAAAACAATTCAAAATGGATCAAAGACCTAAATATAAGACCTGAAACAATAAATTACTTAGAAGAAAATATAGGTATCTTTTATCTAAGTCTTAAATTGATATTTTAGGAACTGGGATACAAATGATAGGTTCAATTTTACTTCGTGTTTTTGTCTTTGATTAAATAAATCAAATCAAATTTAATAGATTTAAATTCGTATTTAAAATATGATCCAATTTTTATAAAATTCTATCATTTTTCTATCAGTATATTTATAAAACAGATTTCTGTAATGATTCCCCAAATATTAATACTGATGAATTCTGGTGGCAATTTAAGTTGATTTAATAATTTAGATTATTATTTACTATTTTGCTTTAATTTTTAATGTACTTATTTTATTTTATAACAAAGTCAGATCTCAAAAAATCTCTCAGGTCAAGTGACAGGAATGCCATCATCCTAATGCATCCATCGCCTTCACTCTCCTCTTGCAAATCAAGTGCTATTCTTGGGTGTCAAGAAAAAAAAATGCCTGTCTTCTTCTTTAGAAAAAAATATCTGTCCTCTGTATATCAGCCATCGAATAGAAAAGCATGGAGTTCAGGACTAATCATGAGGTTATAAGAACTTTATGCCCATAGGACAGGCCTATATAGATGTATCTTCATAGAACGTGTTTGATATTTTGAACTTTTTAATACAAGGATAAAAAGACTAACACTGGCATTGCCACTTAACCAAACGCAATTAGATTGAGTTCTGTGATATAATTCAGAGTGTGGTGATTTGTTCAATTGCAGATTAATACAGTGTGTACATGAATGAGTAGATAATTATTTTTCAGGGTTATGTATCTTTTTAAAAATATGTATATTGTTATTGATTTTAGAGACGAAGGGAGAGGGAGAGAGAAATAGAAACATCAATGATGAGAATCGTTGATTGGCTGCTTCCTGCACACCACCTACTGGGAATGGAGTCTGCAACCTGGGCATGTGCCCTGATCAGGAATCGAACTGTGACCTCCTGGTTCATAAGTCAACACTCAACAACTGAGCAACACTGGCCAGGCCAAGTGATGTAGCTTTTATTCTGTTGCCTACAAGCGATAACATGGATACTTTTTAATGATGGTTGTCTGTAGTTATAAAGTTTAATTTTTCTTCTTGGCTTTGACATTTTCAAGACCATTAGAAACACAATTTAGTGGTGGTGTCCAATGCACTATGTATTATGAAGGGAATGTCTGTGCACCACCCCATAAATATATATGTTGCAGCTTGACCCCCAATGTAATGGTATCAGAAGATGAAGCCTTTGGGAAGTGATTAGGTCATGAGGTAGAGTCTTCAGAAATAGGACTAATGTTCATATAAAAGAATCCCTAGAGCACTATTTCACTGTCTTCATGTGAGGTCATAGCAAAAGGAATAGCATCTAAGAACCAGAAAGGCGGCCTTCACTAGATGGCAAATCTGCTTGTGCCTTTATCTTGGACTTCCTAGCCTCCAGAAATGTGAGAAATAAATGCTGTGGTTTCTAAGCCATCCAAACTATGGCCTGTTGTTATAGAAACCTGAACTAAGACACTCAGTTCATCTTCTTTAAAGAGAATCTTTTTTAAATTAATAAACTACTCAGCCATTTCTTGTTCCATCAAGATTCTTCTGATTCTGGTCTTCAAAACCTGGCTTTACCTTTGGAAGATGAGATTAAGATGGTCATAAACATCTAAAACATGTTCAGGTATAAGGCTGGTCTCTTTGTTATCTTCAATTTTAGACTATCCTTACAGGATATATTTTGTAAAAATATTCCTCACCCATGAAGTACTTTGCTTTGCATAATTCACCTTTTACTGGAGGTGAAGGTACAAATTTCCTTGTCAGCACTTACCATGGTTGGTGAAGGCTGAACAACAGGTAATTGGCACAGCAAATCCCTATAGTAATAATTAAAATGAAGTCACCTGTAGACCTTGTGGATTTAACTGCAATCTTGGCTTTTCATCTTGACACTACAATAAAATAGTCCAAAATTTCTATACAATGCATGTATAGTTAGTTCACAATGAGCTCATCATGCTGGGGCTTGTTGGGGGGGGGGGAAGCTATGAACATATAGGATACAATAGGACATATATGTTGTGAATTTGCTGGTAAGAGTTATATTACACAGAACACATCTAGGATAATATGTCTAGTTCCACACTTGATAGTTTACAAGAAATGTTAAATTATAGAAAGTCTTTCACCTCATTCTGAAATGTAAACAGAATGAGCAGGATCTAGAAATCATGCCAGGAAAGACAAGGGACATGAAATGACCCCTGAGTAAGAAGAGCTTCAGGAAAGCCATGATAAGCTCATGAGATACTAACAGAAGAATTAGAACCAATAAGTGAATGTTTTATAAACACAGATTTCAGGTTAGTGGGGAAAAGAACTGTTAATACAAATATAAGAATAAATTTCATATAAAAATTCCTATCAATGGACATGTTTAAAAGGAAGCTGAAATGACTTGTCAAGCTCTCAGGAAGGTAGCATGAACAATTCCTAAAGCAAACAGAGAGTCTATCTATATGGCCCCCTAGTTATTTTGTAAATATTAAACATGTTATTTAATAAGGAATGAACACTTCAGTTTAAAAGAGCATAATAAAAGAGTCAGTTTTCAGGAAAGTGTCAAATTATGAACAGGGACTCATGAAACTGGAATTTATATTCATTTTTAAATTAATATATATTTCAATGAGGAGAGATAGAAACATCAATGATGAGAGAAAATAATTGATTGGCTGTCTCCTGCACTCCTCACATGGGAGATAAAACCATGACTTCTTGGTTCATAGGTCGAAGCCAGCTAGGCTGAAATTTATATCTTTTAACAGCAAATATGTTCCACTTACCTGTGATTTTTAATGGAATCAAACAGTCATATGTAAAATAGTTATTAGAAATATAATGCTAAATATTTAGCATCATGGTCATGGGAATACAGAATATTATTAATATACCATATATATGTTTCACAAGCGCAGGAATTTTTGTTTGTTTCCTGATCTCAAGCGCTTAGAACACAGCCTACCACATAGGAGATGCTCAATAAATATTTATTGAGTGAATGAATGGATGGAGGTTGAGGTAAAAGGAAATCAGTATTTCTTCATTGTCTTCTGGATTCTTCAAGAGAGGGAAAGAATGGCCTTGACTTCTGGAGATAAGCAACAGCTCTTGGGGAAGGAACAGGAAAAAGGTATGGGTCAGGAGAATGAACTGTATAAAGGGATGGCGGCAGCTGCTGAAGAGAAGAAGATAAGAAAGGACAAGATCTAATTCAAAGCTCCCACAGTTCTTTGAATAAATCTAGACCTAATGTGGTAACTTTAAAAAATATTTTTTATTGATTTCAGAGAAGAAGAGAGAGGGAGAGAGGTAGAAACATCAATGATGAGAGAGAATCATTGATTGACTACCTCCTGCACACCCCACACTGGGGATCGAACCTGTAACCCAGGCGTGTGTCCTGACCAGGAATTAAACTGTGACCTCCTGGTTCAGAGGTCAGTGCTCAACCACTGAGCCACGCTAGCTGGGCTACAATACAATGGTATTTTAAAAGAATAATTATAAAGGCCAGTGACTTTCAAAAACTGTCTGGCAATAAGTTTAAAATTAAAAATATATATTAGCATAATTCAGAGAAGAAATTGTCTGCCCCGAAGGAGTTTCTTGGATTTTTTTTTCTTTCTAAAAAGAAAAATGGGATGGTTAGTCAGCAGAGCTATGGCATTTATAACAATGTCCTTTCTCTAACCATTGATTTGTTTTCATTAGGTAAGTAGTTAGTTTCCTAAAGCTTTTGTTTTTGCTCTTGGCCTTAACAAAATTGGTGGTTCAGGCACCGTCATTAATTCCATAGTTGCAAAATTCCCTTAGAAAAACATAATAACTTCAGCTTATCAAAAATATTAAGAAAAGGAAAGTTTATTAGGTATTCAGATGACTGGGTATTAGAAAATGTATTATTTATCATTTAAAATATTTGGGTGCAAGGGCACTGTTAAATGTGGGCATATAAAACATAGAACATCTTGCCGAGACCAGTTTGGCTCAGTGGATAGAGCGTCGGACTGCGGACTGAAAGATCCGGGTTCGATTCGGGTCAAGGGCATGTACTTTGGCTGCGGGCACATCCCCAGTAGGGGGCGTGCAAAAGGCAGCTGATTGATGTTTCTCTCTCATCGATGTTTCTGACTTTCTATCCCTCTCCTTTACACTCTGTAAAAAATCAATAAAATATATTTAAAAAATAAATAAAACATAGAACATCTGGATTAAAACAGAAATGGCAATGTGATATGATATCTCAATTATGACAAATAAATGTATATTTAGAGACACATGGCTGACTGAGTTTTTCACATTTTTTCAGCATGTTTACACACCTACATAAAGAGCCTAGGTGCTCCCATAAAATCCTAGAAGCTTAATAGCTTCTCTTCCATCTTAGATACTGGTAACAATTGGGGACAATTGGGACACCTGTATGTGATTCAAATACAAACACAAACATATCTAAACTGCCAAATCCTAAATCATAGCTCAGCCACATTTAAGGCCAAATTAGATCAGATAATACTTATGTAATTTATGATAAATATCCCCTAAAATGTCAAATTCAAGTATTAAATTTGTCTAGAAATTTAGAGCTGGCAGGGATGTTGGACATTATTTTGTCTGATCCAACAATTTTGAGGAAGATAAAATCAAAATGATAATAGTAACATGCATTTCCTGTTCTTAGGAGACTATCAGTTTCATAAGAAAAGAATCCCTAAACAGGAAATTATAATACAGTGTAATGGATAGCAAATAAATAGGTATAAGCACATAATATTATACAGTTACATAGAAATGGCATTATCTTTTGCTATTGTGACTACCTGGTGCTCAAAAATAACTTCCCTAAAGAGATGACTCGGAAGCTAAATCAACAGAGTAAGAGTTGGGGAGGTCAGATGGAACAAGGGCTTTCAGACAATGGGGGTAGCAATCTCTGGAGGAAAGAAAATCTGTGGTAGGTTGAGGAAGCTGCAAGCAGTCTGCTCATGCTGGTTGGCACACAGAAGTGAGAGTAAGAATGGAGGATTCTGGGTGTGAGAACAAGAAATAAATTCCATAACTAGAGTCTATATGTGTGAATATGTGTGCATATATGTGTGTATGTATGCACATCTGTATGTATGTGTCTATGAATAGATGTGTGAATCAAGTGTCATTTATACTAACAAAAGGGTAATATGCTAATTAGACCAGGTCGACCTGACATCTTCCAGATGTCCAACTTCCTTCTGCACAAAGCGACAGTGGTGGGGGCAGAGGCAGAAGCAGTTAGGAGTGATCAGGCTTGTAGGGGATAGAGCAGTTGGGGGCAATCAGGCCAGCAGGGGAGGGCAGTTGGGGGCAATAAAGCTGGCAGGGCAGTGGTTATGGGGCAATCAGGCTGGCAGACAAAGCTGGCTAGGGGTGATCAGGCAGGCAGGCAGAGGCAGTTAAAAGCAGAAGTCCTGGATTGTGAAAGGGTTGTCTCAGATTGGAGAGGGTGCAGGCTGGGCTGAGGGACACCACCACCACGCATGAATTTCATGCACAGGGCCTCTGGTTATATAATACTTAGCCACACTATAAGAAGTGCCTCTATTTTCTATTCTTATGGTATTTCATTTAAAAACACATTTATGATCTCCAAAATTTACAGAGAACTCATAAAACTTAACAAAAAAAGATAAAGAATCCAATCAAAAAAATGGGTAAAGGACCTAAATAGGTACTTTTTGAAAGAGGACATACAGAAGGCCAAGAGACATATAAAACCATGCTCAAAGTCACTAATCATCCAAGAGATGCAAACCAAAACAACAATGATGTACCATCTCAACCTGTTAGAGTGGCTGTCATCAACAAATCAACAAATAACAAATGCTGGAGAGGATGTGAGAAAAAGAAACCCTTGTTCACTGCTGGTGGGAATGCTGACTGGAGCAGCCACTGTGGATAACAGTATGGAGTTTCCTCAAAAAGTTAAAAATGGAACTCCCATTTGACCCAGTAATACCCCTTCTAGAACTATATCCCCTATGTTCATAGCAGCACCATTTACAATAGCTAAGATTTGAAACAGTCTAAGTGCCCATCAGCAGATAAGTAGATAAGAAAATTGTGGTACATCTACACAATGGAATACTATGTCACTATAAAAAAGAAGAAATTTATACCATTTGCAACAATATAGATGGAACTGGAGAACATTATGCTAAGTGAAAGAAGCCAGTTAGAGAAAGATAAATATCACATGATCTCATCACTATGTGGGATATAATGATCACCATAAACTGATGAACAAAAATAGATTCAGAGACAAATGGCGGGGGGGGGGAAGCAGGGGGATTAGAGATCAACCAAAAAAATTATATGCATGCATATTAACATAACTAATAGACAAAGACACAGGGATAGTGAGGGCTTGCCCTCAGGGGTTCAACTGGGGGAAAGGGAAACAAGTGTAAAACTTTAGAAAATAAAAATAAAAAGAACATACTTATGGCCCTAGCTGGTTTGGCTCAGTGGATAGAGCATTGGCCTGTGGACTGAAGCGTCCCAGGTTTGATCCCCAGTCAAGGGTTCATGCCCTGGTTGTAGGCACGATTCCTACTAGGGGATGTGCAGGAAGCAGCTGATCAATGATTCTCTCTCATCATTGATGTTTCTCTTTCTCTCTTCCTCTCCCTTCCTCTCTGAAATCAATAAAAGTATATATTTTTAAAAGTATATAGAACATACATTAAAAAAACAAAAGTTAAAACACATTTATAGACAAAAGAAATTTATAATAATCCTATATACTAATAGAGGAATATATAAAAGTTCCACTACTCTGTAATGTCACAACCAGTCACAGGAGGTTGCCTGCACATGCATGGCAGGGCATCGCTCTGGAGACAGGGTGGAAGTGGGGAGGCAACCAGAGGAGGTGGGACCATCCTATGGTGGGTAGGGCAGGGGTGAGAGCCTGTAGCACCCTCCTCATCAGTCCTTCGCCAAGCCCTGCTCACACTCAGAGTGCCCTGCTGCCCACCTGCCAGGGGAATGAGCACAGTGCAGCAGGTGGGAGACTTCCATGCTCTCCTCCAGAGCTGCCACGTTGTTCTGTAGATGGGATGGAAATGAGGAGGCACCGGAGAAGATGGAACCAGCCTGAGGCAACTAGAGGGACTGAGGGCAAGGTTTGAAGCAGCCAGAGAAGGCTAGAAGGGTCAGGGGCCGGGCCAGATGTGCTGTAGCTCTGCATGGAGTGGTTAGGGTGTCAAGGCAGGATGGGACCGCACAATCTCACGCACTGGGCTCCTAGTATAATATAATAATGTAATAACATTTTCTGCTCCTTAAAAATGCATGCAAACACACTGTTATTAAGTATGTGGTACGTTATGATCATTTCCTATATATAAATCAGGAACCTGATGCAGAGTGTTTAAATGATTTGCAAAGTTGACATAGTATTGCCAGAATTCAAGACTCAACCCCAGATTTTTATACTGCATCTTTCATTTTTTTTTCAGCCTACCACGATGCTCTTCTCCATTATGCCATCTGCTTTGCTTCAGGTCATTAGGCTAAACAAATCTCTTCTTATCTAAATAACACCTAGATCCTCTGAACATATAAGTCACTAATTGTTAGGTTGTTTTATTCCTTTTGCTTTTTGCATACAGAGGTTTGAATTCATCATACTCCATAATTTATGGAACATTTTCATCTTTCATCCACAGAAGGCGAAACTCTTGGTCTCTGTATTCATGATTCTCTTTTATCTGGTTCACTATTTCTATCCTCTGTCATTAACTAGTTTTCAAATATTCTAGATATATACTTTTATTTGTATTGTATTATATGCATGCATGTTAATTTTTCTCTTTTTGTTTTTATGAGTTGTCTATAATTACATAAGTATATCTAGTTTTTCTAACTTATTCATATACCATTCCATATCATGCATCAATCACATTGTACTCATTTCTAAGGTCTTCATCTACTTCTAACTTCTTGTTTTTCTTCAGTTTCATTGAAACAAAACTAACATATAACATTGTGTAAGTTAAAAGTGTACAAGATGATAATCTAATACACACACATATCACAAAATGACTACTACAATAACTAGTTGTCTCCAACATCTTGTTATCAAAAACAACACAGGGACAAATTTCCACTGAAATATTTTCTTTAGGGACTTGTGTGAGAATTCTCTGGGCTACATACCCTGGAGAGAGATGCAAGGACAAGGACATAGAGTATGTAAACACTTAACTTCACTAAATGCCATCTGATTTTTTTTTCTTTCAGAATGGCTGCTCTAGTGTGCTCTCTAAAGCATATAAACTTTAGGAATTTTATTTAAGAATTAGATGCCTGGTGCACGGATTGATGTACCATGGGGCCCCTCAGCCTGGCCTGCAGGTATTGGGCCAAAACTGGCTCTCTGACATCCCTGAAGGGGTCCTAGATTGTAAGAGGGTACAGGCCAGAAGGAAGGATCCCATCAATTCATCATCAAGACCTGGGAGGGACTGTGGGAGGGTTCCAGGGCATTTCTGGGCCATCTCACCCAGTCCCGATAGGCCAGACACTAGCAGCAAACTAACCTACCAGAGTGTCTGGCCCCTGGTGATCAGTGCACATCATAGCGACTGGTCAAAGAGTCAAACTAACTGTCAGACACTTAGCAAATTAGATTTTATTGTATAAGATTTCTTGCCCTAGCCAGTTTTTCTCAGTGGATAGAGCATCAGCCTGAAGACTAAAGGGTCCAGGGTTCTATTCCAGTCAATGATACATGCCCAGATTGCAGGCTCACTCTCATCATTGATGTTTCTCTCTCTCCCTCTCTCTTCCTCTCTGAAATTAGTAAAAGTATATTTTTAAAAAGAATTTCTTCCCACCCCTATATCTCCCAAATACTGCTAACTTCTCTTCTATTAATTTTGTAGTTTTACTCATCATATTTTTTCTGTTTATAATTTGTATTGAATTTATTGGGGTGACATTGGTTAATAAAACCATACAAGTTTCAGATGTACAATTCAACAAAACATCATCTGCACACTGCACTGTGTATCCATCACCCAGTCAAGTCTCTTTCCATCCCCACTTATTCCCCATCGTCCCTCTTCTCCTCCCCACACATCTCTTGCACCATACTGTTTTCTATGTCTATATGGAAAAAAGTATGAGTTTTCCTCGAAAAAATTAAAAATGGAACTGCTCTTTCTCCCAGCAACTCTACTTCTGGGAATACATCCAAAGAAACCCAAAATGCTAAATTGAAAGAATATATGCTCCCCTATGTTCATTGCAGCATCTTATCTAATAAAAAAGTAATATGCAAATTGACCATACCTTCGCTATGCCCACCAGCCATGCCCACCAGACAATCAGGGGCAGGGGGCAGGGACGAGGCGAGCAGTGAGCACAGGAGGCGGGGAAAAGGGCTGAGGCATGCATGAGGCAGCCAGCAAGCATGTGGGGGACCCTGGGGCTGGGTGTTCACCAGTGGCTGTGACCAAGGCAGCTGGCCAGCACTCCAGGCGGGAGGCAGGACTGAGGCACATGTGAGGTGGGGGCAGGGGCCTAGGTGCGTGCAAGGTGGGGGGGGCGGAGCTGCCGAGGCATGTGTGAGGCGGGGATATGGCCGCCAAGGTGGGGGTGTGGCTTCCAGGGCCGGGGGGGGGGGGCACTGGGGCACGTGGCAGGACCCCGAGGCGAGTGCGAAGCCACCAAGTGCGTGGTGCCCCTGGGGCTGGGCATTCACCACTGGGGCTACAGCCTGGACTGGGGGGCAGGGCCAAGGTATCCGGTGAGCACAGGGCCCCTGGGGCTGGGCAGTCGCCAGGCAGTCACCAGCGGCCAGAGGGGGCAGGCCCGAGGCAGCCAGGGCAGAGCCAGCCATTGGCCCCATTGCAGGGTGATGTCTTGGTGCCCAAGGCCTAAAGCTTCGGCCAGAGGTGAGGGGTCAGTAGAACATCCCCTGAGGGCTCCCAGTATGTGTGAGGGGGCAGGTTGGACTGAGGGATCACCCACCCCCAGTGCACAAATTTCGTGCACTGGGCCCCTGGTTATTTATAATAGTCAAAATTTAGAAGCAGCTTAAGTGCCCATCAGTAAATAAGTGGATAAAAAAGCTTTGGTACCATTACACAATGGAATACTACTCAGCCATAATAAAGAAGGAAATCTTACCTTTTGCAACAACATGAAGGGACCTAGAGAGTACAGTAGGTCCTCAGGTTACATTGGAGATCCATTCCTACTGAGTGACGTAACGCAATTTTAGCCGTAAGTCAGAACCCACCTACATAAGCACCTAAGTCACTCACGTGGAACACATACAAAGCAGTAAAGAAGTGAAACAGTAAAATAAAATTAAAGGAAAGATAAAAATTCCTGACCTTTAGTTATGGGAAATAAATAATAAAAAACATAAAGCACATATGTGCAGACGTCAAAATGACGGAACTTTTTTTTTTAACAATAAATGGAAAATGGCGAGGTAACCACGAAATGATGTACATCAAGTCTGACATAACCCAAGGACTGCCTGTATTATGCTAGGTGAAATAAGTAAGTCAGAGAAAGACAAGTACCATATGATCTTATGTGTAGAATCTAATAAACAAAATAATTTAACAAAAAAATAGAAACAGATTTATAGATACATAGAACAGACTGACAGCTGTCAGAGGGGAAGTGGGTTGAGGGGAGGAGTGGAAAAATGAATGGATTAAGCAAAAATTCTCTCATATTTAGATATTAATCCATCTTGATTACGCATATAGGTATTTTATATAAAATAAGTTCCATAAAATAAACTAGTTTTATTAACACAATCCACTACCTAATCTATCATCAATCCATATTTTCTCCATGGATTTTCAGTGCCATTGTTATCATATATTAACTTCTCATATCAACACACTCTATCTTTTCTGAATCATGATTTCAAAGCCTTAGAAAGTACCATCTAATACATTTATTATTTAGTTCAATCCACTTATCTCAAATTTTATAATTTCACATCTTTCCTTCTTAAGATTCATCTATGGAAATGGTGAAATGCTAGATTTTAAATACTAAATGATTCAACAGTGGTGTCACACCTCATTGAACCTTTGAATTTGTCAAAGACCTCTGAAACTGTACAGATACAACACATTTCTGAGAAGCAGAACTGGAAAGGAATATGAGAGCTGACACAGAGCTCTGGGCTAAATAACCCCAATTGTTCTACTGATTTAAGGGGTGATATTCAGGTAATGAGTTTCTTCCTTGGTAAAGTTAATACTATTACTGCCCTTTACATATCTCACATAAAGCTTCAGATTCACTGACTGATACTTATAGTAAAGTAGCATGAGGCATTTACTGGTATAAAATCTCATTGTTTCTAATTTATAGATTTAGACATTCTGAACAATTACTAACCATGTATTATGACTTCCTTTCTCCTAAAACAAATCCCAGCAAATATAATTTAACTTTTAAATATTCTGTTACTCAATGCTTTCTTTATTATAAAAGTCTCTACATCTCTCAAAAACTTACAAATTTTTTAGTTAACAAGATATCCCTGAGCTATGGATAAACTCTAAAAACGGAGTTTTAAATATTATGCTAACATATTCATTGTCCTAAAACTGTTCTGGACAAACAGAAAGCATTGAGCCCTCTTTTTCTCCTCCTCTCTCCACTGGCAGTCCTAGCAGTTGCTAGTTCTCTTTAGCATCTCTTGGTAAGCACTAGTATAAAGGCTGAAAATCCAAATATTTGCAGAAGTCTATGCAAATATATTCCAGATGAGGGCGGCCAATAGCTACTTCTAATGCTTCTGTACTCTGTTATCATGCTGCCCACCTCAGCTCTAAATAACAATTTGGACTTTACATTTGCCAAATCATGCTAGAAACATCTGTTGACTGATTTTCCCCCAAATAGCTCTGGGTGTCCAACCTTAGTCACCCCTATTCCAAAAGGTCAGATCATTTCAGCTTCCACTAATTGCCATGTTATCTTTCCCTGAAAGCATCATTTCAAGACAAATTATCCCTTCCTCTGCTCTCTTTATCATAATCCTTTAAGTAATCCTCATCCAATTTTTGAATCTTTTAAAGTGATAGTATTCATTTGAAAAGTAATCTCTTGGATATTTCTTAATACCTCAGTTTTAGAAAAGCAAAGGTGAAAGTGGACCGAAGCTGATTAAATTTCCCACTTCTATTACCTCTTTACAAATATGTGTGCATTATTTTGCTTAAAGAAATTCTGTCACATGATAATTCTCATTTTTTTGTTTCACATCCTTAGAAGCAATCTTGAATTAATATCTCCCCCAACCATACTTCACATCTATCAAAATATTTGTTATTATAAATATAATAAGAGTTATATCTTCCTCTGAATTATTTTTTTTCTTGTCATCATTCCTTTGGAAGCGTTATTTTCAAGGTTTTTATTTCCATCCTTTTCACAGTGCATATGTTTCAGTTTACTTAAACACAAATATGTCTGAAAGCCACAGCGCTTTAAAATGCTGAAACTGCCAAGACCGGTTTGGCTCAGTGGATAGAGCATCAGACTGCGGACTGAAGGGTCCGGGGTTCAATTCCGGTCAAGGGCATGTACCTTGGCTGCGGGCACATCCCCACTGGGGACATGCAAGAGGCAGCTGATCGATGTCTCTCTCTCATCGATGTTTCTGACTTTCTATTCCTCTCCCTTCCGCTCTGTAAAAAAATCAATAAATATATATATTTTTTTTAAAAATGCTGAAACTGAGTGAGCAAAAGAAAAAAAAAAAAGATAGCCGAGGAAAGGCAAAAAAAAAAAAATCACATCTTCCTTTCAGCATTGTAAACAATTCACCGATCTTCACAAGGCATGGTTTTGAGCAGATACGGATTAAAGGTTTTTGGTTGCATTTGTTATAAGTAAAGCAAGGCACTGACTACTGTAATTAAAGGCATGATCCCAAAGAAAAAAAGCAAGTTATTTGAGAGATTGATTCAGCTATTGTCTTCCACAATTTTAGTTGTTATCTCCAGTAAAAATAAAAAAAATCAACTAACAATTTAATTCTTGGAGGGAAAGGAACAAATGATCCAGATGATCATAATGGGACTATTTAGGAGGGAGGGTCATGAGCACTCTGAAGAAAAAAGTTGGAAGAAAGAAGAGATGGTGAAAGATGGGAGAAAATGAAGAAGGCAGAGTGTAACTGAGGTAGAGAAGAGGAGAATAGAAAAAGAGGAAGAGAGGTTAAGTAGAAAGGAAAACAATAATGCAGCGTTGAAATGAGTATTTATTCTTGGAATTATTATGCAAATCGCACAGTTCTTCTGGTTAGAGAAATTTCCTGCAAAGGTCCTTTGAGAACTGTCTAAAATAAATTGCTTCCATCACATTTTGAACATAAATCATTGAATGTGTGTCATTCAGCGTGTGTGTGTGTGTGTGTGTGTGAATGTTTAAGGGATTTATTTTATGAAAATAATTTGTAGTTGCCCTGACTGGGTGGCTCAGTTGGTTAGAGCATCATCCCATACACCAAAAGGTTATAGATTAAATTCACAATCAGGGCACATACCTAGGTTGCAGGTTTGATTTCCAGTCAGTGTACATGTGGCAGGCAACCAATTAATGCTTCTCTCTCTCTCTCTCTCTCTCTCTCTCTCTCTCTCTCTCTCTCTCTCTCTCTCTCTCTCTCTCCTTTCTCTCTCAAAAATCAATAAAAGCATATATATCGTCAGATGAGGACTTTAATTTTTTTCTGATAAAATAATTACTAGCACTATGACCTTGAGTAAAGTTATTTAACTCTTTTGAGTTTCAATGTCCTCACCTCTAAAAGGGGGATTATAATGATATTTATATTGGAGGTTTTGTTATACTAGTTAACATATGTGAGTAAATTAGAATAGGACCTAACACATAGTGTGTACTTTATAAATGTTAGCAAGAATGAATAGTAGTAGTAACAGTAGCACTGAAAAAGCTATGGATGACATGGGGCTGATAACTAATTAATATTTTTCCCAGAGAATGAAGAGCGATATGTAGAGGAAGGAATCCAAGACTAGGAGTCAGGGAATAAGGGTTTGAGTTTGAATTTTCCAGTATATGGGTGTGTGACCTTTTCTTTTAATTTCCCTGAGCCTGGCTTTCCTCATTTCTAATAAGAATGCACTGAGCTGATTTATACATAAAATATTAATATACTAATAATCTTCAATGGTAGCTTTTTTCTGTGATTTAAGTTGTCTTTGGCCACAATGTATATAAGATCTGTCACTAAAGAGAATGCTGGATGCTAAACACAACCCTTGTCCCTGTGGGTTCACAGGATGTAATGGCTCTCATCTAGACAACAGGATAAGCCACTTTAATAAACTCCTCTTGTGATCACTCATTATTTCTTACCATGAAGTCTTTTGATGAGGGCCATGTCTGAACATATACAGAGAACCCAGATATCCCCATCCAAGGAATGGGCAAAGTCCTACCAAGGGCCATGTCTGAACATATACAGAGAACCCAGATATCCCCATCCAAGGAATGGGCAAAGTCCTACCAGGAACTGCTGCCGCCTTATGCTCCTCATCCCACTGTCTTTGCCTTTGTCCATTAGAAGAGCGAATAAATTTTTAGAAGAGCTAATAATTGAATATTTTTTGCTAAGAGTCTTAGATGATTTAGACCTGATTTGAAACTCATTTTTAGGTGTTTGGGGGACTCTCTGTCTTAAGTCATACAGTTGCATGTGCCAGCCCCCTTTATCTATATACTTCACTCTATGAAATACGTGTCATATCTTCAGAGTTTCCACTGCAGTGTTAGAAATTGCTTTTTAAGGAGATAAACCTAAATGAATCCTATATCTATCCCTCTGTATTAACTTTGGATGGATAGCTTTGGGTGGATAAGTAGGATTAAAAAGCCCATTTGTAGGGTAAAAAATAGGAAATGACTAGATTTAAAATTATAGTATTGGTGCAAAAAGGCAAAAAGTTAGAACATTATGTTGATTGAAATTCAGCAGGGCCAAACCCTTAGAGAGAAAATTTAAGTGATACTTTGAAAAAACATAACAAACTATAAAGAACTATAAAACTATAAAATTATAAAGAACAAACTATAATACCAGAGTAGAGCTAGGGATTTGACTACTATGATGATATATTCCATCTAAGACCTACTTATATAAAATTCCCATACTTAATTTTAAAAGTTCTATTTGATATATACATCTGAGATATATATATATATATTCTGATATAGATATATAGAGAGATACATATTTATCTGTTTTAAATAGGCTTTGCAATATATACTTCCTATTGGACTTGAGTTGAGAAATAAACATTGTAATAAGAATAGAGCTATAAATATAAATACATTTTCTACCCTCATTTCCATGAGTTGTTCACAAATGAACAATAATTTTAAATTTTTCTTATTAACTTATGAAACTTTTTATATTACAACCCTAAATTGTATTCCCATGAGCTTCACAAATACATTTTATTTGTTTTCTTGATATTGTAAACTGAAATTCAGTATGAATTACCACTTATTTATTTTACTTTGCATTTGTTCATTCTTTTATTCTTTTACTTCATCAGTACTTCAAAATATAAAGATTCATTCTTTTCTTTCAATAGCTTATATTGATTCCTCTATAGTTAAGTAAGTTTCTGGGAATCTTTATACATCAGACATTTAACCCTTCCTTTGTTCTCTGCTTGACAAAGTCTGAAATTTGCTTCACCATTTCTTGAACTTCTAGAACTTACTAAAGTAGAAAAGCATTTTATGAACTCACTTCAGTATCCCTTCAGGATAATCAATATTAGAAATGTATTCAACCACCAGTAAATAACTTTTCAGACAGTAATTATAGTTCAACATCACCTTCTCATTCATCAGTGTAAAAAAATATTTAGAGGAAGAAAAAAGAATCTCTAAAGCACCTGAGTTTTCGATCCTGAAGCAGAATATTTTTGCAGTACATACCCATTAGTTGGGCTTAATTGTGGAGAGTTTGCTTGTTTGATAACAAACTTTGATGTACTCACAAGAAAGTGTTTCATTCTGTTAGCTATTTCCCAGCATAATGGCTTCACAGGTGACAAAGGATTGCTCAGACTATAGGACTAGTCTTTGCTCATTGTTAAGGATACCATAGTTTATTATCCTCTTTTGATGAGGAAGCTTCTGTCACATTAAAAGAGTAATAATAGTCCTAGCCAGTTTTGCTCAGTGAATAGAGCATTGGCCTGTGGACCAAAGGGTCCTGGGTTCGATTCTTGTCAAGGGTATGTTTCTTGGTTGCAGGCTCCTCCCCAGTCCCGGCCCTGGTCGGGGCTCTTGTAGGAGGCAACCAATAGATGTGTTTCTTTTACATCAATGTTTCTCTCTGACTTCCCTTCTCTGCTTCACTCTCCCCAAAAGTCAATGGAAAAATATCCTCAAGTGAGGATTAAAATATGAAAATTAAAATAAACCAAAGAGTAATAATAAAATTACTTCCCCCAAAAGAGTAGTATCAGAATCTGGGGAAAATATTTATTTGACATGCCTTTATTGGCAGCTATGTATGTATCAAATACAGCTCAAAAAGATAAACCAAAATTTTATAAGTAATAAATGGAATGAATGAGAAAACTATGTCTGGTCACAAGGAGAGGTGAAAAAATTCACATGTCTAATTCCAAGCAACTCTAAGTGCATGTATCATTGATTACAGCCTAGCAGCATCATTTTTGGTCTTAAGGATCACAACTTTCCATATATATATATTTAACAGCAAGAATATTAGCTTTCTTCTCTTTCTAATGCAACTCATAATAAGTCCATTATATTATATATTCTCTCCTCTTCAGGACATTTGAATTATGAAAGGCTAAAGTAATCCTTATCAAAACTGTATACCACATTTTAGATCATAAGAAAAGGATACAAAATAGAATAAAAATCACACAATGAACTTCATGAAAAATGACTATAGGACTAGTCTTTGCTCATTGTTAAGGATCCACTTCTTTGTCAACTTAGTTTAAAATTGGGATCTAAATTTCATTTAAGTTCAAAAGAAAGGTCTTTCAAGAAACACTGAATGGATGTTTGCTATATGCCGCATACTACAGAGACACATACACTCACATAATTTCTCAACTAATCCTCAGAAAAGTAGTATTCACTAGCCACTTTAATATCTTTTTTTAATTTGTTTTTATTGATTTTTAGAGAGAGAGGAAGAAAAAGGGATAGAGAGATAGAAATACCAATGAAAAAAATCATCATTTGGCTGCCTCCTGCACTCCCCCTACTGGGTATCAAGCCCACAACCTGAGCATGTGCCCTGACCAGGAATTGAACCAGTGACCTCTTGGTTCATGGGTCAACGTGCAACCACTAAATCACATGGACTAGGCTCTTTTAATGTATTTTTATTTTGTTTTCACATCCACACTAATAAAAGAGAAAGATGCAAATTGACCATACCTCCATGACACCCACAAGCCAATCAGGAGTGAGTATGCAAATTGACCTAACAAAGATGGTGGGTTGATTTGCATATGCAGGCACGAAGTTAAGACTGAAGACTGACAACTGAAGATGGCTGAAGACTGAAGAGGCTTGGCTTCTTCACTGGGGCCAGAGTGAAGAAGCCAAGCCTCACTGTGGCCAGAGTAAAGCCTACCCTCAAGGCTTGGCTTCTCTGCTGTAGCCAGGACAAAGGCTTGGGTCCTGGGTGCCAGAGGAAAGCTGGTGCTGGCAGACAGGGGAAATAAGGCCTATTGCACAAATCTTCATGCAACAGGCCTCTAGTCTTTAAAAGATGTGAAAATTGAAGCTCAGAGTTTTCAAATAACTTCCCCAAGGATACACAACTTGGAAATAGAATTAAAATTAAGGTCTAACTACAAAGCATTTGTCCTTTCCATTACATAATACTGCCTCCATAAAATCCCCTATTATTTTTTTTAAATATTTTTATTGATTTCAGAGAGGAAAGGAAAGGGAGAGAGAGAGATAGAAACATCAATAATGATAGAAAATATATGTGCCCTTGACCAGATTCAAACCTGGGACACTTTGGTCTACAGGCTGACACTCTATTCACTAAACCAAACCAGCTAGGGCTGAACTCCCCTGTTAATTATATTCTAGTGGGTTACCCTCAAATTGCTTAATTATCTGGAATTTCCATGTTAAATGTAGCATTATCACTTATTGTACCCCCTCCTTCCCTTCCTCCTCCCTAAATTTCTGCCTTACACTGTGCTTTACCATTATGAGGTGAAAAATGATCCCTCCAGAAAATAATTATACAGCAACTTCTCTGTGCTCAGCACTGTGAAAGGAGATTGGCAGAAAGTATGACTTGGTCCCATGATTCCTGGAACTCCAGTACAGTCAACAGTCAAAGAAGATACAGAAAGAAGCCAACTTGGCGGCATAGGTAAACACCTAAACTGCTGCCTCACACAACAATTTCAAAACTGCAACTAAAAGACAAAACATCTATCACCCAGAACCACAGGAGAGCTGGCCGAGTGGAAGTTCTGAGACTAGAAGAGAGGGGAGCATTGGGACATGCACAAGCACTGAAAAGCTGAGGTGCAGAGGTGCACAAGACAAGCTGGAGGTGGGTGACTAAGGGCACTGCTTTTTTTCAACCAGAAAGGAAATGGGCTCCTGATTACTCTGAACCCCAGTTTCTGGGGAGACGCTGGCGACCCAAACTCCTATGGGGAGAACCTGGATGGTCTGCCATTGGGTCAGAAAGTGGGGGTGGCTCCCTTGCTGAGGTGCCCGTGGCAATCACTGTTCACTGCGTGGGGGTGCGGGGCGCGGGGACTTGGAGACACAGAGACCCAGAGAAGGCTGAGTGTCAGCCATTGCTGTGTGCCACACTCTAGCCTAGTGACTCGCTGAGACCCTGACCTGCACAATCTGAAAACCCGCTTGAGCTGTGAGCAGCGGCATTCGCAGCTCAACCTAAACTATAGCTCTGGTCAGACCAGGAGAAATCTGCAGACCTCGTTGTAGCTCCTGCTAGGGCACCTCAGACAGTAGCTGACCTGCATCCCATTGGAGATCCAGAAGCTAGTGTATCTACAGGTCAGTGTGAGATGACACCATAATTCAACTACTCACATCCATAAATGACACATTCGAGAGGCAGAATCAGTGAGCACCAAAGCCCCACTGAAGCAAGTCCTGCCCCCATAGCGTGTCTCTGCACAGCAGCTCTTCCACTCCATCAACACAGGGAAGCAGCAAAATGTGGAAACAAGGAAACATTCATCAATGAAAGAAATGGAGGGAAGCAGACTATTGGACACAGAGTTCAGGACCACATTTATAAGGTTACTCAAGAATCTTCTAAAAACCAGCGAGAAACTTGATGAGACCTCCAAAGAGCTTAGTGAGACCTTCAAGGACCTTAATGAGAATGCCAAGAAAATGGAAAAGGACTAGTCAGAAATTAAGCATACACTGTCTGAAATAAAGAGTATACAGAAATTCAACTGTAGATCAAAAGATTCTAAGAATCAAAGATCTGAAATATAAGGAGACAAAAAACATCCAACCAGAAAAACAAAAAGAAAAAGAAGCCAAAAATATGAAGATAGTGTAAGGAGCCTCTGGGACAAATTCAAGTGTACCAACATCAGAATTATTGGGGTGCCAGAATAAGAGAGAGAGCAAAATATTGAAAAACTATTAGAAGAAATAATGACAGAAAACTTTCCCTACCTGGTGAAACAAACAGATTTACAAGTCCAAGAAATGCACAGAATCCCAAACAAAAGGAATCCAAGGAGGACCATACCAAGACACATCATAATTAAAATGCCAAGGGCTGCCGAGACCGGTTTGGCTCAGTGGATAGAGCGTCGGACTGCGGACTGAAGGGTCCCGGGTTCGATTCCAGCAAGGGCATGTACCTTGGCTGCGGGCACATTCCTGGTGGGGGGCGTGCAAGAGGCAGCTGATCGATGTCTCTCTCTCATCGATGTTTTTGACTTTCTATCCCTCTCTGTTCCGCTCTGTAAAAAATCAATAAATTATATTAAAAATAAATAAATAAAATAAAAAAATAAAATGCCAAGGGCAAAAGACAAAGAGAGAATCTTGAAAGCAGCAATAGAAAAACAGTTATTTACCTATAAGGGAGTATTCATAGGACTGTCAGTTGATTTCTCAATAGAAACTATGCAGGCCAGAAGGGAGTGGCAAGAAATATTCAAAGTGATGAACAGTAAGAACCTACAACCAAGATTACTCTACCCAGCAAAGCTATCATTCAGAATTGAAGGTCAGATAAAGAGCTTCACAGACAAGAAAAAGCTAAAGAAGTTCATCACCACCAAACCAGGATTATATGAAATGCTGAAGGGTTTTCTTTAAGAAGAGGAGGAAGAAGAAAAAGGTAAAGTTAAAAACTATGAACAATAAAATGACAACAAATACATACCTACCAACAAGTGAATCTAAAAATCAAGGAGTAAAAAATCTAATGAGCAGAATGTACTGATGAATATAATAGAATCAGGGACATAGAAAGGGAGTGAACTGACAGTTCTCAGGGGGAAGAGGGTGTGAGGGTTGTGGGAAGAGATTTAAGAAAATCTTACACCTATGGATGAGGACAGTGGCGGGGGGAAGGGATAAGAGCATGGGGGGGGATTGTGTAGAAGGGAGTTATGGGGAAAAAAGAGGAACACCTATAATAATCTGAACAATAAAGATTTATTTAAGAAAAGAAGATACAAACATACAATAATAACTGTATAGTAATTAACCTCTAATTACCATATGAATATATGTGCCAAACACCATAATAAGAACTTCACATGTAAAACTACTAAATATAACAGTGTCTCCATAAGACAGAAATGATCAATATTCCCAACTTATCAGTGAGGTAAGCATGGTTTTGGAAATTAAGCAACTTTTCCAAAGAAAACAGTTTGTAGGAGACAGCACTCATATTTAAATTCAAATTAAGGTGATTACCAAGCCCTATATACATTGTCTGTTTTCAATCTTGTTAAATTTTGCTTTTATCTTTATTAGTTTCTACTTTTTTTGTTCTTTTTGTCTCACCTTTTTAATTGGATGATTAATTTAGAATTAATTTTTTACTTCTATTAGTGTATTTATCAGTACATAAAGCTAAGGAATTTTCTGTGCACTAACCTCCCCCCCCCCCAAATATAATTCCTCCAAGTTTAATATATAGAAAACTTATTGGGGATATTCAAGTATCTTGTTTTAATATTAAATTTATTATTATAATGCATAGGTATATTTAAAGTCGCCTTTTTAATCAAGTCACATTAATTAAGAAATACGACATTTCTTTTTCTATTATCACATTTGGGGAAGCAATTTCTATCACACACTTTGATATGAGTATCTTCACTTCATTAGAGCCAGTGCCCAGGCAACTAACGCAGCTTCCTGAACACTTTGGAACTTTCACCACAATGATTTGAGCCACGGCACCTCTTCACCACATCTATAATGCTGTCACTGGTAATTGTATGCCAACCAACAAGCACCGCACCGATTCTCACGACTAAAGGACTGCGGTTTTCTTTGTATTCATCTTGCAAGTGGGTTCTTGTTCACATGTAGCAAAGAATTACTGACTTGTAGTGTTTCTTAAAACGCTTATTTACAATTTCCAGCATTGCCAGTTGTAAGATTAGGAACCCAGGAAATTCTAAGGAAGGAGCTTAAAAAGGACATGATGACAGAAGTTATATTCTTGGGATATAGTTAGTGCACAGAAAATTCCATAGCTTTATGTACTGGTAAATATAGAAGTAAAAAAATATATATCACAAATTATTCCTCCAACAAAAAAAGGAAGGGAAAAAGGTAAATAGAAAGAAAGAAGAAATAAAATAATAAAGATAATAAAATTTAATGAGGTTGAAAAAAGCAAGACAGTGGAGTAGATAAGCTATTTTTAAATTTATGAAACAGATCAACCACTAGCTAACCCAATAAAGAAAAGAATGGACAAAATACACAAAATAAGAAATGATGTGGGTAAAATATCCATTAAAAATGAAGTTTTAGAATGGTGATGGATTTCTCCCATTTGCTTCTCCCTCTTTTCTTTTCCCAGCCCTGTGCTGAGGGAGGGTTGACTCATAAAAGCTGAAAGCTTCCTTGTTCTGTTTTACCTTTGGATTTGGCCAAATTTAAAAGCAGAGAATGCTAAGAGAATTACAGTGGATATTTAATCCCCCTAAGAAGCCTCCCTCTGGGCTAGTTTGCATTAGCTGTTTTTCCTCTCTGAAAGCCATGGTTTGTGTCAGGTGGCCCTCATATAAAACCACCCTCTGTCAGTTCATCTCTTTGCCCCTTCCCTGTGCTGGTAATAGCTCCTTACTCTTACAGCCAAAGAATTCTGTACTATTTCTCTTGGATTTTCTTTTTTTAATATGTTTTTATTAATTTCATAGAAGAAAGAATAGAGAGAGAGAGAGAACATCAAGGATGAGAGATAATCATTGATTGGCTGCCTCCTGCCACCCTACCCCGGTGATCGAACCTGCAACCCGAGCATGTGCCCTGGCTATGAATCTAACCATGACCTCCTGGTTCATAGGTCAACATTCAACCACTAAGCCAAGCCTGCTGGGCCCTCTTTGAATTTTCTTAAACCTTGCCCTGTTTCTACATTGTCCTTTTATTTAATATTAGTGGCCTGGTACAAAAAAAAATGTGCACTTGTGGGGGGTCTCCCAACCGGGCCTGTGCCCTGTCACAGTGTGGGAGCCCCACGATCCATCACACCAAAGAGGAATACCCTGCCCACCCATCTGGGGCTTCTCCATGGATTGCCCCAAAGAGGTAGGCCAGAGCCAGAGGAGGCCTGCAGACCCTTGGGGCAGGCGATTGCAAAGGTCTTTGGAACCTGGCACAGGTGCACGAAGGCCCTTACCATGGCCCCGCCCCCGGGCTGGACCGAGGTGGAGCCCTGCAGACCTCTGTACACCTCAGGACCTCCAGCCCAGGTGCGCAGAGGTCTCTGCCATGGCCCCAGCCCCATTCCCAATGCTCTAAGTCCTCGCCCACCCATGCCTCCTGCGTGTGACGGCATCCCAACCAATTTTCATATTACCCTATTATTAGTACAGACTAGTGGCCCAGTGCATGAAATTCATGCATAGGTAAGGTCCCTTGTATCTGCTGGCTGCTGGCTGGGGCCTTCCTTCCTCAGCTGCCAGCTGCCAGCCAGGGCCTTCCTTCATTCCACGCAGCCTCTTGGTGGTCAGTACATGTCATGTGAGGAATGGTCCTCCTGGTTGCTTGAACTCCCAGGGGATACTTTGCATAATAACCTAAAATGCCCAGATTAAATATGCTACCTGTTTCCTGTCAGAATTCTAAGTGATAGAAAAATAATAAAATATTCATTTCAAAGGGATATTTGTAAAGTACTTTTATGAAGGGAGTATAACATTGATACCAAAACTTGATAGGAACAGGACAATAAGAAAATTTATAGACTAATTTTTATTATCAAAGCAACAATTGTTAAATAAAATATTAGCAAGCAGAATTCAGCAATCTATTTAAGAACAATTGAGGTTTTCTCAAAAATTGCATTAATGGTTCAATATTAAGCAACTTATTAAATTAGCTCACTGAATTAATAAGGCTCAGGAGAAAGATCATGGGATAAACTATAGAGATGCTAAAAAGGCACTTAATAATACAATCTTCAGCATCCATTTATGACTAAAGTAAGAATTTAATGAATGTTTTTCATATATGATTACACACATATACTCAGGGGCCCTGAAGCCAGCATTTTACTTAATAAAAAAATACCACAAGCATCAATACTATATAAGGCATAATACAAAGATGCCTTCATTCCCTCCTACTATTTAACACTTTATTTGAGGTACTGGAGGCCGAATGCATGAATTCTTGCAAGGGCCTTGGTCCCCGCCATCATGAAAGTCACCTCTGCCTCTGCCCCTGTCTGCTCTGGCTTTGTCCAAAAGGAAGGATGTCCAGAAGGTTATCTGTTCTAATTAGCATATTATGCTTTTATTATAATAGATGAGGTCTGCACAACAAAGGAAACAAACAACAGAGTGAAAAAGCAATCCACAAAATGGGTGGAAATATTTGCAAACCGTGCATCTGATAAGGTTTTAATAACCAAAATATATAATGGCCTTAGCCAGTTTGGCTCAGTGGATACAGTGTCAGCCTGCACACTAAAGGGTCCCGGGATCAATTCTAGTCAAGAGCAAATGCCTGGCTTGCAGGCTCGATCCCTTTTAGGAGGCAGCCGATCAATGATTCTCTCTCATCACTGATGTTTCAATCTCTCTCTACCTCTCTCCTTCTCCCTTCCTTTCTGAAATCAATAAAAATGCATATATATATATATATATATATATATATATATATATATATATAACAAAGCCTAATATGCTGTGTCCAGTCGTCCATTCAACCAATCAAAGCATAATATGCTAATTTATATGCTAAGGCCACTCAACTGCTCACTATGACATGCACTGACCACCAGAGGATAGATGCTCCGACCAGTAGGTTTGCTTGCTGCTAGGGTCGAGCAATTGGGACTGAGCAAGACAGGCTGGATATGCCTTGAAGCCCTCCTGTGGTCCCTCCCTGGCTGACCAACCTCCTGTGTCCCTCCCTGGCCCTAATCATGCACTGGTGGGGTCCCTCGTCCTGGCCTGCACCCTCTTGCAATCCAGGGGATGTCAGAGAGCTAGTTTTGACCTGATGGCACAACGAATGGTCGCTATGATGTGCGCTGACCACCTTGGGGCAGGTGCTCAATGCAAGAGCTTCCCCCTAGTGGTCAGTGCAGTCCCACAGGGGGAGTGCCACTCAGCCCGAATCTGGACTCATGGCTGGCGAGCACAGTGGTGGTGGCAAGAGCACTAAGGATGTCTGACTGTCAATTTAGGTCCAAGCTCCCCAGACTGTGGCCTTAAGCCATCAGTCGGACATACCCTAAGGGCTCCGAGACTGCAAGAGGGTGCAGGCTGGGCTGAGGAACCCCCCACCTCCCACCCCCCATCCCGTGCACCAGGCCTGTAGTATGTATGTGTGTGTGTGTGTGTGTGTGTGTGTGTGTGTGTGTGTGTGTATACTAATTTATATATATATATATATATATATATATATATATATATATATATACACACACACACACACACACACACACACACACACACACACACACACACATATGGAACTCATACAACTCAAAAGTAAAAACACAAGTTACTTAATTAAGAAATGGGCAAAAGACCTGAACGGACATTACACAAGTTACTTAATTAAGAAATGGGCAAAAGACCTGAACGGACATTACTCAAATGGCCAACAGGTACATGAAAAGATGTTCAACATCACTATCAGGGAATTGCAAATCAAGATCATAATGATCTATCACCACACATTTGTTAGGAAAGTTATTATCAAAAAGACAAAAGATAACAAGTAGAGCCCTAGCCAGTTTGGTTCAATGGATAGAGCATTGGTCCACAGACTGAAAGGTCCCAGATTCAATTATGATCACGGACATGTCCCTCCATTGCAGGCTTGCTCCATGTAGGAGGCAACAATCAGTATGTCTCTCTCATATTGATGTTTCACTTTCTGTCTCTCCCCATCCCTTCCACTCTCTCTAAAAATCAATGGAAAGGGATACTCGGGTGATGTTTAACAAAAGAAACAAACAAACAAAATATAGCATGTAGAATGAGTAGCAAGGGAATGGAGAAAAGAGAACATTGTTGCTAGGAATGTAAACTGGTGTACCCATTATGAAAAACAATATGAAGTTTCCCCCAAATATTCAAAACAGAACTATAATATGATCTAGCAAAGCTACTTCCGGGTATATATCTGAAGAAAATAAAAACGGGATCTTGAGTAACTTATATGTTCTCTTCTCAGAGTGATAGCAAGTTTGTGCAGGGATCTCTGAGGCACTACATGATCGCATTCACTTTCTACCCAGGCTCTTTCAGACTTCATATTCTCACTTTCCTTTTCATCTCTCTGGCCCAGAGACATTGGCCTCCTTCCAGCTGCCTAAACACACATTAATTTGGAAGTACATTTTTCACTAGAGTCTCCAACTTAGAGCTCAGCCTGGCAGACACCTAAATTCCAGCCTGTGATACCCTGAGCTGAAAGCCTGGCTATGCCAAGCTGGATCCATCCAATTGTGAGGAAATAAATGAGTGCTGTTTTAAACCACAATTTACTTACCCACAATTTATCATTTAGCAATAGGAAATTAATAGAGAAGAACAGATATGCTTACATTTGCTCTCCAAGGAACATAGTTCCTGTAACCATCCAACTTTTGTATTTGCTGAAGTGCTTATATAATTTATCCTCTTACAATGTGTAGTTTCATTTCAAATAAATATTTTGGGACATATTAAAAGATTAATGCTTTGTCAGGTACCACATTCTGAGCTTTCTGAGTGGACCTATATCATTAACTCACACTCAGGTGCCTTCATGTCTGCCAAGAACCAGGAGTGAAAATCAAAACATTGAACAGCTGGTATTGCATGGGCACACACAAATCATTCAGAAGCTCAATTATTCAGAAAGGCTGCTAGTTGGTTACCAAACTGGCACTGGCAAAATATCACCTCTGCCAAAAAACTGTGTTGTTGGCAGGAAATAAGGAAGATCAAATATATGAAATCGGTATACCATCTTGGGAGGCAGGAAATAAAACAGTGTGCAAAGCCTACTTGACCAGAGATTTGTTCCTCCTTAGCTTCTTGGAGGTATAGTTCTCACTCACAACAGCTTCATCCTTACAGTTGCCAGATTTACGTGAACAAAATAACATGACACTGAGTTGAAGTGGAATTTCAGATTTTCAATGAATAATTAATAATTTACTATACATATGAGTCCGAAATATTGCATGGACCCATGTAGGCCAGTTTGCCTCTAGCAAACCAATAAATATTGCATGAGAAAAATATTACACAGAAAAAAATATTGTTGATCTGAAATTCATATTTAACTGAAGATCCTGTATTTTTCTGACAACTCTGTTCATCTTTCTCTTCCTTCCTATGAAAGGCACTTTTTACTTCAAATAGATCTGTTTCAGGTCCTTCACTCTATCAAGATATCGTATGTAATAAAAGGCTAATATGTAAATAGACCAAATGGCAAAACCACCAAACAACTGATCGCTATAACTTGTGCTGACCACCAGGGGTAAACACGGAACATGGTGGGCATTGGCTGGAGCAGGATGGTGAAGCAGATGAGCCGGGGCGCCAGACCAAGGCAGGGCACCTGTCACTGTCATTGAGGTGAGTCTCTGGTGGTTACTGAAAATCCTTTGCTCCCGTGCACTTATACCCACTGCCGGCACCAGAGTCAAATGCAAGCAGCAGCTACCAGCCCTGTTTGCCCCTCAAGGCTTCTGCACCTCCCCCTGTGGCTGAGGGGCGATCGGGGCTGGCAGCTGCCTCTCACACCTGCTGCCAGTGACTATCCCACTCGTATCTGCTGCCAGAGCCACTGCTCACACCCACTGTTAGCACCAGCCCCAATCACTTTGTGCTGTCAGCTGGTGCGAGGGGCACTGGCACCATCAGTACATGGGAGTGGCGGCAGCAGGAGCAGGGTTGCTGACAGATAGGAAACTAGGGGCTGAGGCAGGAGGGGCCGGGCAGTGGTATGGAGGGTGGGCTGAGACTCGCCCCTGTGCTACCACAGTCTCATGGCCCACAGCTCCTTTCAAGGTGCACAAATTTGTGCACTGGACCCCTAGTATTACAATAACAACCCATATCTTCCCCATTCCTCTGCCTGTAACTTTAAGATCATCCTCATAGAGTATATTCCCCTACCTCTTGACTTTAATTGCAGCCATGTTAATTGCTTTGACCAATGGAACAAATTAGACATGACAATGTGCCATTTCCAAGCTTGACCATTAGAAACCTTGTGTGTGGCCTTAGCCAGTTTGGCTCAGTGGATAAAGCATCAGCCTGTGGACTGAAGGGTCCCAGGTTTGTTTCCAGTCAAGGGCCCATGCCCTGGTTGTGGGCTCAGTCCCCTAACAGGAGACATGCAGGAGGCAGCCAATCAATGATTCCCTCTCATCATTGATGTTTCTATCTCACTCTTCCTCTTCCTTCCTCTCTGAAATTAATTAAAAATATATATATTTTAAAAAAGAAACCTTGTATGTGTCTCCACTTCCTAACTTGCACATCTACGTAACCATGAGTCTCAGGAGAAGGATGCAGCTACCCCAACTAAGTCCAATGTAGACCAGTTTTCTCACAGCCAATGACCAGATTCATGAATGGAAATATAGAAATACCTCGGATATGTTGCAAGTTCAGTTCCCGATAACTGCAATAAAGATGAGTCGTAATCATTTTGCTGATGGAGGGCCTTTCCTCATTTTATTGCGCTTCTCAGGTGTTGCATTTCTTAAAAAGTAAAGGTAAGACCCTCCATCAGCAAAATGACAGAGGTAACTTACCCATCCCTTCC
Source organism: Antrozous pallidus (assembly GCA_027563665.1). NCBI lineage: Eukaryota > Metazoa > Chordata > Mammalia > Chiroptera > Vespertilionidae > Antrozous > Antrozous pallidus. The sequence goes on from CM050509.1 coordinate 127,604,747, forward strand.
CCCTTCATGATTAGATATTAAAAGAGAAGTTCAGTAATTACAATACTGGCTTGTTTAAGAAGCCACAAAAGGAAGAAAAGAAAACCAGTCCCTATGGACCTAAAATAAATTATATTACCCCTTTGCCTCCCTCAGGTGCTTTGGAAGAATCCTAGTGAAAAGACTAATGGGAGAAGGGAAACTGATTGAGCCTTACTCGAATGCTCCAAGAGTTATTGTCTTGTCATGTCCTTGTTTTAGTTAGAACTGGCATGCTGAGCTTTATTGGGAATTACAGTGTTGGTAGGGAGGATTTGATAAAGCTTGTGTAGCATTGCTTTCCTGAAATTCTAGGCTTTCTTTTTCTTTTCATTTTACCTGGTGTCTATCTGAATCAAGCACTTTTGATTTTCTGGATCCTCCTAAGGATTAGAGTTAAATAACTGTTAAAGGCCGGTGAACTGTAGTTCAATTTTCCCACACTCAGATATATTTTCCTACATATGTGAAGGCTTTAACATACACATACATCTCCATGGTTTGAATTCTTTCACAGTATACTTTCTAAGTATAGTTGAGCATTTATTTTTAATATGATTGATAGCTAATACTCAGTAAATCTATATGCCACACAGCCTTTCAATTGCAGGTTGAAGTGATAGTTATTTGTTCATTTGACTTCTATGACACCAAATAGATAAACTGAATCTAAAAATATGGTTCAAAGTCTAATAAGGGAATATTGGTCCATGTGTTTCTGGTGTGTCATCTCTCTGAGTTCATCTGGATATCATCACCAAAAGTAACCTGAAAACTGGTTTATGCAGAATTCTATTAATTGGACATCTCTATTAACCACCTCTTCTTTTTGCTGGGGTATTGCAGCATACCTACAGACCCCAAAATGCCTCTTTGCTAGCCCTAACTAGTTTGGCTCACTAGATAAGAGTGTTGGCCTATAGACAGAGGGTCCTGAGTTCAATTCCCATCAAGGGCACATGCCTGGATTGTGGGCTCGATCTTCAGTGGGGGTGGAGGGATGCCGGATGCAGCCAGTCAATGATTCTCACCATTTATGTTTCTATCTCTCTCCCTCCCTCTCCCTTTCTCTCTGAAATAAACAAAATATTTTTTTTAAAAAGAAGAAATGCAAGAGCTCAGGCCCACCTCTGACCTATTGAATCAAAATCTGTAGTTTATCAAGGTTCCCAGATTCCCGTGAACATTCCAGTTCGAGAAGTACAGCTCAGTACATATTACAATTATGACATCACTCCAAGAAGCAAGACGCACTCTGGAATTTCAAGCTGGATACTTGAGACACACTATCCAACTCTTCTGAGGCTGGAATTCCCTGTCTACATAGGGTTTCCACAGCCCACATCTCCAAGTTATGAAGGTCATACATTTTAGAACCATAAAGGACCTGTAGAAGTGCTAGCTCTTGCTACTTTTCAACAAATGTGCCTTCAATTTTATTCCTGGTGGAGAGTTAAAGAATCATATTGCTAGCTGCCATTAATAAAAAGCTATCAGTCCTACATGGCTCAGTGGTTGAGCTGCGACCTATGAACCAGGAGATCAGTTTGGTTCCCAGTCAGGGCACATGCCTGGGTTGCGGGCCGGGTCCCCAGTGTGGGGCATGAAGGAAGCAGCCGAACAATGATGCCAGCTGCTCTTCTACTATTTTACAATAATCCCAAAATGTAGAAGAGAAGGGACTAAGGCACGGACTCAAAACCAGGGAATCTTCTCCAGAACCAATATCTTTGGCCCTACCTCAAATTGTTGCTCATTTTTATACTTAGGAAATAAGTATGTGTGCCTAATGATGATTGGCCTGTCCCTGATTTATCTTACGTTTCACCTCACAGACACACGGAAAATATAAATCTTCAGCCCCTACCTTGGAGATACTAGTATAATAGATATGGGGTCAGACCCAGGAAATGTTATTTTTCAGAAATATCAAGGGGATTTTTGGATCTCTTGGGTTCTCAAATACTGTTCCAAATGGGGGTCAAAACCAGCTGTGGTAACAAGCTTACCTCGTACATTGGTAGTCTCATTAATGTCAACTCTAACTCCACAGAGACATTATAAGAATAGGGCCCACAAAGGGTAAGTCACAGCTCTCATCTGCCTTGCTGTGAGCTTTTTTAGCTCTTGTGTTTTCCTTGGTAACACAGGCCAGGTTGAACCTAGCCTCACTTGCCTTTTAAATAAACTGAAGCCACCAAGATAGACCTAAGCCATTTTTTGTTGTATTTCCTCACACATGCTGAGAATGGATGTGCTCATACTAAGACATGTTTCTCCCATTTCTTTTGTCATTGCTTCTGTCCCTACCATGGAATAACATTTAATCAGATTGCATGTTCAACTTTATTCCTGGCATGGCCTTTGGTGCCCAGGTCCTCACACTATTTTTCTACCTGAATAGATAACAACCTCATTCTACAAACAGCCCTTTCTATATGTGAATGGACATTATATTTTGAGTTCCCATCTGCCATTAGATTGAAATTGAAATGCCAAGAAATTTCCCAAAGGTAGTTGGCCTGCATAGTGACAAGGTGTTGGGTTAGATGCAACACTGTCTCATGCAGGTTTCTGTTGTAGTGTCCAAATTGCCATTCACTCTTTGAAGCCTATCTCCAACCACAAGGCCGCTTCAGATGCCTCGATTATTTCTGCCAGGTTTATACCACTGTCGGGGGCATAAACATATTCCACTTCACCTGTGCTGCACTGAGCACCAGAAAACTATGACCAGGTCTCAAATCCACTATCTTTACCTAACAGGTATGTTTCATGCTTTCCTGGGCTCTCTCCAATAAAGGGAGGAGATAGGTGTGAACTACAATTGTCCTCTGTAATTGGATTTCACAAACCTGCCCCAGATGTCAGTGGAAAGTAGGGATCAGTAGGTACAAAGGCCCCTTTTCCAGGAACCCCAAACCAAAATTGTTGCCACTCTTCTGACACTCCCTGCTTCCCCTGCGGCATATATTTAATCTTAAAGGAAAGAAAGACTTATCTATACTATGTACTAATTTTTCCAAAAATATTTGTTTATGCCCTGGATTTTTCATCACCTCTAAAATTTAAACTTTTAGAATTCAAACACTAAGAACTGATTTCTGCTGTCTTCTATGAATATGGAGTTAATCATTTGACCTAATTTTTCAAACACAGGGGCATGTTAGAATAGGAGGAAATACAGGGGGAAAGAAGCTAGGTTGACATTCAAAAATTTTATTCTGTTACACAATTTTTTAAAGTATTATGGCATTGTACTTCCTCTCCATCCCATGACCAGCCACAGTGAAAGAAGCAGCAGTGACATGACATGGGACATAGAAATTGAATGATGATCTGAATAAGGATGCAGCATCCACCACTTTAAACTAACTCTACCATGCCATTCAGTGTTTAAGTTTGCCTTATAAAAAAAAATAGACAAAGCATCCTCCTCTTGATACCCTGGATAAATGTACCAACAAGAAAGACATAATAATTTTACCCAAATTTGATAAGCACATACACATAAAACAATGTGGGGAACATGAAGGGAAGTGTTAATTCCCTGTCTGGATGGTCAAGTTACACTTAGCAATAACTATAGCTAATGTCTACTGAGAACTTACATGTGTCAGATATTCTATTGGGCCCTTTACATTCATTGTCTCCTTTTTCCACAACAATCTTATGATTGCATTATTGTCTCTGCTTTTAAAGATGAAAAACTTAACTCCTTAGTAGAAGTGGTGGGTCCCGAACACAATTTCTTTGGAAACCTAACATTAAATTCACAACCACCATGTTCTATTAAAAAGGAGGGCATAGCGAACACCACAGCCAGACTGTGCTTCCATTCACAGTATTAGATCTGATTTGATGTCCCTATAACAGCAAAACCTGTATGAATCAACCAGGTAAGCAAACCTTCTATTTTTAAAGAGATCTTATCACCTGATCTACCATTTCTATAACCTGAAGATACCTATTTTATCTTGGAATAATATATGTGGGAGATTCCTTTTCCTTTTGAGATCAACAGATTATGAAGATGTTAGTAGGCACAAAACATAGATTTCAGATTAAAATAAATATTGTGATGTAATAAATAACCTGCATTTATATGAAAAGGTGAAATTTCAAGATATCTAATTTATCTGAGGTACCTTTGCAAGTAAGTCTCAGGACTATAAATATAAACTGAAACTCAGGAAAACAAACCATACAAAGTGAATAAATAAAAGGCTAAGAAAAATTCAAGTCATATATTAAATGCTTAGGTTACATTATCTGCTAATTTCATTTACACTAAATTATATAGTTTATAAAAAATGTAATATATTATACAGTTGACCCTTAAACAACACGGGGGTTGAAAAATCTGTGTATAATTTTGACTCTGCAAGAAAACACACACAACTATCATTTCATTCATAACATCTTGCCAGTTTCCTCTTTTTTGATAACTATTTTCATTCTAAGAGCAATCACCATTATATCACAATTTGCTGTGTATGGAGTTGAGTCCTGATAGAATTGGGGGGAGGGGGCTATAATCCAGTTATAGGCTCTTTTTTCTCTGGCTATCATCATTGCTTTTGATAAAATACTCCTTATGGGCACTAAATGACGAACTCTTGTAACACAGAAAGAAACACAACTTATGCTTAATTGGAGAAATATGAACTAATGTTTAAGAGTCATCTACCCTGCCCATGGGTCCCATGGTGCTCGGTAATGGCAGTGCTTCAGCCCTGCACACAGCATGAGCTTCTTTCATAGCTCTGTTTTCCTACATTTCAACTCTACTTACTTAGCAGAAAAGATCTCCATAAGAACCCTTCATTTCCCTGGCCAAGACAAATTTATAATTATAAAGTAACTAGTTTCCTTGTGTTGCACTTACAGTGCTTTAAGAATTTGTTTTGCCCTAAAAACAAGTGCTTCCAATTTTGAGCTAAACTTGTTTAGTTTTAAGTACACAGTCTTTATTCTCTCTTCCCACCTTCTTCCCCATGATCTCCTCCTCCTGATGAATTACTTTCCTTCTGGAGAAATATAGCAATCCTATAGTTAATTACTCAATACTTTTTGAAAAATAATTTCAATGAAGTTCCAGTGTAATTTAATCATCACTGAGACCCAAACAGAACAAAATCTTATAGCTTTCCAGGACCCAAGGAATTAATTCTCTTGATTATTTTGTAGCTTTCAAATTTCCTCCAAGAAAAGAATATGGTTTGTTTTTCCCTGTTCACTGGTGTTTAGTCTTTTTAGTTTTAAAGTGGATTTATAATTCTTTATAAAAAGACATCTCCCATCTTTCTTATTCTCATTCCAAGGATGCACTACTTACAATATCTCATCTGGTTACAGAGACACAGATTTCAAAGATTGAAAAACATAACCCTCTAATTTTACAAACAAGGGACTTGATATCCAAGTAAGTCAAAAGACTTTACCTAGTCACTCAAAACAACTATTACTTTTCTTCTGGGGTCCATTCAAATAATTAATCCTGTTTTCTTTTTTTTTAATATTTTTTCGTTGATCTCAAAGAGGAAGAGAGAAGGGGAGAGAGAGAAATATCAATGATGAGAATCATTTGTTGGCTGTCTCCTGCATAACCCCTAGGCTGAAACCAGGGCATGTATCCTGACTGGGAATTGAGCTGTGACTTCCCGGTTCATAGGTCGATGCTCAACCACTGAGCCACACCAGGCTAATTTTATTTTCTTAATTCCACTATTCATCTTGGTTCAGATCCCCAAATGGCATATTTAACATAATGAATGTGCATAATTATTAATTTAATGGACTTTAAACTCCCCAATGAAACATATACAAAATACCTGCTCACCTTCCCACTGGGTAAAACAACTGTGGAATGGTGGCCATTAATAGAGAATTTACTTTTTAAAACTCTTTAGGGCCAAAGTGACTTTGCAATCTGCAACATTCACTAGCTAAGCCACAATTCCATACAGAATGACAAGCTACTACCCCTGCTTCTTAAAATGGAGTGTCAGAATTAGTCCTTTGCCTCAGTCAATACCTATTTTCTCGATTCTATAGCAATTTCATAAAAATATGGGGTACTTGTGAGGTTTATAGGCTACATTGAGGAAAATGAAAAAGTATTATTTTTTCCAAAGGTATAGCCCTTCAGAGGCTAACAATTGAAGAGCACTGTATGGAGATGGCTGTGAAAGGGGATTGAACTATGGATGGGTGGAAATGCAATACTTGGGCCCACAGTTGAAAAACTGCTGGCTGTCAAGTGGAAACAATCTGGCTCCAACTGTGGATCATTTAAAACTATAAAACTTTTTCTTCAATAATACCAGCAAGGCTCATTAGTCCCTCCAAAAGTCTCATCTAGTCCATTTTCTACATACAATATTTCACTGGAGAGCTGAACAGATATATTTTAAGAAATGAAAGCACTTCTTTTCCTCAGAAGATTATTAAATATGATAGAATACTCAAAAATGTAATAGCTACTCCCATGCATTAAGAATAACCAAAATGATTTGTTCATTCATTTATTAACTATTTTTTTGTCTATTCTGTGCTGCACTCTGTTCTTCGTGTTGTGGAACAATGTATAGTGGTAAACTATATAATGTTGTTGCCCTCATTTGAATCCATTTGTCTTGCAATTGGACAGAGAACTCCCCCACCCCACTTCTGGGCAGGAGTCCTTGCTATAAAGCTAACCTCAAAAGAGAAGTAATGTAAGAACACTCTAGTTTTTATCCTAATATGCAATATAGTTTCCAATCTCTACATTAATATAGTCACTGATCTTTCTCCTTTGACTGTAAATTTGGGTGACAATTAGCTTCACCTTATTTGGAATTCTAATGCACCACTGCCCCTACAGAGCTCATTAGGACTCTCTCTCAAGTTACATGCATTCTGCTTCATAGTTGGCATATTTTCTAACACTGCAAGTATGCCTTATTAAGCAGAATCTTCCAGAATGAGGCAGACACCCGTTCTCTTCCTCATTTTTATAAGGGAAAAAGAGGATACTACTGAATTCCAAAAACATAGGCTTTCAGCAGTTTATAAAAATGTAAAACCAGCCTCTACCAGTGACCATCATTTCTGACTTTTATAGAAAACAAACTATGAAATACTTAGAAAGTTTTCTTCTTCAACATTATACATTTAAATCAACTGTATTCACTAAAATTCTAATAAAGAAATGTATTTTATAAGCATGAATATTGGTTTATTGTTTAATGAAAATAAGCAATTTATATACAATTAGAGACAGACAAAATTAATCTATGGTGATAGAAATAAGAATAATGGTTGGCTATGGGTCATGTGAGTGGACTAAAATGAGACATAAGGGAACTTTCATAAATAATAAAAATATTTTATATCTTTATTGGGGTGTTGGACAAATGGGTGCATGTATTTGTCAAAACTCATTGACTAGTTCAATTAATATAAGTATATTTTACTGCATGAAAATTTCACCTCAATTAAAAAACATAATGGGGAATTGAATATTTGAAGGGAAAATTGTAACTAAAATTATTTTTTAAGGAATTACCAACTTAGAAGTTCAGGAAAGGTTCAGGAATAGTTTCCTGAAGTAGCCACCAACAAGAGATTTAGCCCAGTCAACATGGCTGAGTGATTGAATGTCAACCTATGGACCAGAAGGTCATGGTTTGATTCCCAGTCAGGGCACATGCCTGGGTTGTGGACACTATACCCAGTGTGGGACATGCAGGAGGCAGCTGATCAATGATTCTTTCTCATCATTGATGTTTCTCTCTCTCCCCCTCTCCCTTCCTCTTTGAAATCAATAAAAATATTTTTAAATAAGAGATTTGAAGAATGATTATGAATCAGAAAATGGAGGAGGAGATAAAGGGTGTATCAGGTATGGCTTAGGTGAGGAATGATGATAATAAAGGCTAAAAGATACACAAGAGCCAAATTTGCAGGGTATTACACACACGCACCACAAGCAAAATGAAGATGGGTTAAAGTCATCCAGGTCAGAAGGTCTGTATAAACCCTTCAAATGGCTATTTCCTAATCCAAGTGAGAAAATGAGTACCTCAACTAAAGCAACAGCGATAGGCAAAGAGACATGGAGTCAGGGGAAAGATATAGAAGTTATGAAGGATAACATTTGAGCCCTCGGGTGTGGTTCAGTGGTTGAGCATCGACTTATGAACGAGGAGGTCACGGTTTGATTCCCGGTCGGGGCCCATGCCTGGGTTGTAGGCTCAGTTCCCAATGCAGGGCATGCAGGAGGCAGCTGATCCATGATTCTCTCTCATCATTGATGTTTCTCTCTCTCTCTCTCTCTCTCTCTCTCTCTCTCTCTCTCTCTCTCTCTCTCTCTCAAATCAATAAAAAAATATTTTTGAGAAAGAATAGTATTTGGCAGAATTTGGTGACTTATGAAGGAGAAGATGAGGAATCAGAAGGAGTGAAGATTGAAGGGGAGAAAGTTGAGTTCTCTCTACTCATTATATTTTAGGTGCCTAAAAGATACCTAAGGAAAGCTTTCTAATAGGTCCTGTTTCTATGTGTGTTGACAATATCTACAGATGTGATTGTTGCCCCAGAAAAAAAATATCAATACCACTGCCTTTCACTCCTCCACCAAATACTTCAGTTTTGTCAATAAGTTAAATGGTCATCCTGGTCATATGGGACAGGATTTTAGGCCATTTGAATTCAGATAAGACATAAGATTTTTTTGGTGTCATCAGTATAAAGGTAGTAGGTAAAGCAAAATTGAAGGTTGGGATCATCCAAACATTTTATTTTTTATTTTTAGCCTTTTCTTTATTGATTAAGGTGTTACATATGTGTCCTTATCGCCCCATTGCCCCCACACACATCTCCTGCCCTCACTCCCCTGGTGTCTGTATCAATTATTTAGGTTTATATACATGCATCCAATCCCTTTGGCTGATCTCTCCCCCTTACCCCCACCCTCTCCTACCTTCCCTCTGAGGTTTGACGGTCTGATCAACGCTTCTCTGTCTCTGGATCTGTTTTTGTTCATCAGTAATCAAGCTGGAGACATACCAACACCAAGAGAAATATGAAGAGGGCCCTCAAAAGAGGATAATAGCAAAAAGTATTTAGAGAGAAAAGTATCTGAAAAAGAATATCATTTTGGAGACCAAGGAAAGATTTGTTCAAGTGACTTCTCCAGCTCCTCATGGGAGAAGTGTTTTCCACTGTACTTGGGGAGTGTCAGGGTCTATTAAAGAACCTTATATGTAGAAAGTAATCAGGAGATTTTGATGATTAACTACTGGAAAGATGCAATTTCTCTTCTTCAGTGGCAAATATTCTTATAGAAGCCTGGTTTCAAAGATGTGAAATTCTTTGAACATAAAGCTTTAGTTTCAGGAGCTCTGGTAAAAGTTAATTCTCCTTTACTGAAACAGAGTACAAATTACAGCTCTAACAACATTATATTTTCTATTGGATTCTTCCTTGCTTCAAATGACATACAAGGAGATATGTCATTGTCCATAATTTCCTCAAATACTGTCTTCTAGCTTTTACTGTTCTGTATCATCTTTTGAGTGTAAAGATTTAACTTTTGTAAGTATTACCCTTCCGATGGTTTACATGTGCCTAACAAATAGAATTATTTCCCTCTATAATTCTAATGTATTTTTCTGCCACTTCTGCTGCAGCTTGCCCCAAACAGACACAGCAACCCAAATCTTCTACCATGAACATGATAATCTCTTGCCAAAGATTTAGAAGTTAACTGTTTTCTGTCCATCCGTAAATATAAAGCATGCATAGAGATTGGCAAAAAGTAAAAAAAAAAAAAAAAAGCAAAGTGACATAGCTAACTAATTTTTTTTCCTAACTCTCAAAAATGAAAAGACGGTGCTTTACTTGACAAGGTTTATTTATACAAGCCTCAACACTCCCATTAGTAATATTTACATCAATCTAAGCCCAGCCAATGTGACTCAATGCTCGAATGCTGATCAATGAACCAGGAGATGATGATTCAATTCCTGGTCGGGGCACGTGCCTGAGTTGCAGGCTCCATCCCCAGTGTGGGGCATGCAGGAGGGAGCCAATCAATGATTCTTTCTCATCACTGATGTTTCCCTCTATCTCCCCATCTCCCTTCCTTTCTGAAATGAATACAAATACGTATCTTTAAATAAAAATAAAGAAATATAGGATTTGGGAGCTTATCATAATTCAGAACGTAAATTGGTATTCCTCAATCTAAATCTTAAGTAAATTTATCTACAATCAATAGTTTTTCCATGCTGATAGCATCCAAAAGAGAAAAAAAGGAACAGACTATCTACTACTAACATAATGGGCATAGTTACTGGCAAATGTGTGACATTGAAACTGCCATACATTAAATCCTATCTAATAAAAGAGTAACATGCAAATGTGACCGTACCTTGGCTTTTGATTGACTATGCTACCAGCCAGTCAGAGCAAGGGGTGGAGTCGAGAGGCATGGGTGCCAGGCCCCAGGAGCAGAGACGAAGTGGTGAAGGCATCAAGCGCCCAGCCACTGGCGCGGAGACCAAGCAGTGGCAGTGCTGGCAAACCACAGCTGCGTCTAACTGAGGCCCCCAGATGTGGAGAACGAGGCGGTGGTGGCGGCAAGAAATCACCACAGCTTCATCTGAGGCCCCCAGGCAGAAAGGTGCCAAAGTTTATCGACAGAAAATGTCTGAAGAGCGATGTGCGTCTGATCTTGAAAGAAGGCGATGCCTGCAACAGAATGTATCTGAAGAGCAGCTATTGGAAAAACGTCGCTCTGAAGTGGAAAAACACCGGCATCTTCAACAGGAAATGTCTAAAGAACACCGTGCCTTTCAAGTTGAAAGAAGGCAGTGGTGAAGACAGAATATGTCTAAAGAACAGTCATCAACAAGTACTACCAATAGTGATAGGAACTGCCTTCTCAGCGAAAATGGAGTGAGGATGCAATTCTCGAACATAGTTGTGGTGAAATGACTGTTAGATGTGAATGTTGCCTATCACTAAATTTCTCGGATGAAAAACCATCTGATGGAAAATTTACTTGATGTTGTAGCAAAAGGAAAGTCTGTTCAAATGATATACATTTTCCAGATTACCTACCATATTTAAAAAGATTAATGAGAAACGAAGATTCTGACAGTAAAAATTTCATGGAAAACATTCGATCTATAAATAGTTCTTTTGCATTTGCTTCCATGGGTGCAAATGTTGCATCACCATCAGGTTATGGGCCATACTGTTTTAGAATACATGGACAAATTTATCATCATACTGGAGCTTTACATCCTTCTGATGATGTTTCTTAGAAATTTGCTCAACTCTATATTTTGGATACAGCCGAAGCTACACGTAAAAGATTAGCAATCCCAGCAAACCAGGGCTGCTCAGAAAGACTCATGATCAACATCAACATCCTCATGCATGAAATAAATGAATTAACAAAATCGTACAAGATGCTACATGAGGTAGAAAAGGAAGCCCAATCTGAAGCAGCAGCAAAAGTTATAGTAAGTATGGCAATTAAATATGATCATAATAGTGACCCAGGTAGATATAATTCTCCCTGTGTAACCTAGTTTGCTGTCATATTCAGAAACGAAGATGGAGAACCTTCTTTTGAAAGGGACTTGCTCATTCATTGTAAACCAGATCCCAATAATCCAAATGGCACTGAAGTGAAACAAATCAGTATCCTGTTTCCTACATTAGATGCAATGACATAGCCTATTCTTTTTCCACATGGTGAAAAAGGTTGGGGAACAGATATTGCATTAAGACTCAGAGACAACAGTGTACTCAACAATAATTCTAGACAAAATGTAAGAACATAAGTCACCCAAATGCAATATTATGGATTTCATCTCTCTGTGAGGGATACGTTCAATCCTATTTTAATTGCAGGAAAATTAATTCAACAGTTTATTGTAGATTCGTATTGTTGTTATATAATTTTGTTATTATTTATTAATGAAATTATGTATTATTTTCATATACATTGTACTCATTACCTTTTATCTCTCACACTTTTATTGTAGAGAAAGGGCAAATAGCACTATTAAAATATTTCCTCTAATTAATACCTTTTTAATGTGCATGAATTTTGTGCAGTGGGCCACTAGTTTTAAATAAAAGTCTGTACATGATATTTGTACATGATATTTGTATGGACTTTTATTCAAAACATACATTTTGACTCCAAAAATAGATATAATCAGCTGGGCTTTGACTACTCAGTCTTCCTGGGTGTACCTGATTGCAACTCATTGATATTTAAGGAATAAGAAATTTCAACATAGGATCAAGTGCCCTCTAAGTAAATTGACTTACTTGACTTATGACAATTTCATTTACAAAAATGAGTTCATTTAATAATTCTTATGAAACAAAAGGAAAAGTATTTTTCTCAGAAAACATCTCCTCAACTCCAAAGAGAATCTTAGGAAAAAGTATCTCTTCCCAAAATACATTATAGTTCTTAGTTCATTTCTATTCAAGACAGAATGGAAGTTAAAATGAACAATTCAGTTAAGTATATTCACCCCATCAAACAAATCTGCAAGTCTTAATAGCAAGTGAATCTTATTCCGGTATTTTAAGGATAATGCAAGACTTTCTTATTGGTTAAATCTATATAAAAGACATTCTATATAATAAAAACCTAACATGCTAACTGTCCAGTCCTCTGTTCAACCAATCAAAGCATACTGTGCTAATGATATGCTTAGGCCATTGAACTTCTGGCTATGATGTACACTGAATACCAGGGGGCAGACAGTCAACAAGTTGACTAGTTGCTATGATGTGCACTGACCACCAGGGGTCAGATGGTCCAACCAGTAAGTTAGCTTGCTGCTGAGGTCAGGCCCAATATGGACTGAGCAAGATAGGCGGGATATACCCTGGAGCCCTCCTGTGGTCCCTTCCTGGCTGGCCAACCTCCTGCATCCCTTTTCAGCCTCCTCAGTCATGCACTGGTGGGGTCCCTTGGCCTGGATTGCTCCTTCTCACAATCCAGGACCCCTTTGGGGATGTCAGAGAGCCAGTTTTGGCCCAATCCCGCAGGCAAGGCCAAGGGACCCTGCTAGTGCATGAATTCGTACAATGGGCCCCTATTTATACTAAAATTGGCCTTTATACTAGTGATACACATTATCTCTTTAATCATAAGGTCATAAAGTAAGCATGAACAAATTGTTGACTCGTTTTCTTTACATTATTGTGTTGGAAAATTTGTATTTATAAGGAATCTCGGAAAATTCTGTTTTTAGATCATAGTGTCTCTTAGCCCCTGGAGAAAAGGAAGTGGTATGTGGCAGCAATGCAAATATCATGGAATTGCATTTTTTTTAGGTGGGACCTAAAAGTGTTTTTGTTTTTGTTGTTGTTGTTGTTTTGCAATAGCCTCACAATACTGCAACAGTGATTGTCCTCATAAATTAAAAGTGTAGTGCTCTACTTCTAAAAACTACATAAGGCCCTGGAAAGCTATTATAACAAAATATTTTAAATAGTTTTAGAATATGGTATGTATAGAAAGAAGAATTTTTGTAATGATCTAACCTGGACTGAATAATATTATAAAACTGTAAGTCAAAAATAGTGCTGAGACATAAAGCAGCATTATAATAGTTTTTACACTAGGAATACATCTGTATTCTGACTGAGCATTTGTTTCAGAAGAGTCTGTGTAATTAATCATATCTGTGCTTATATATTCAACACTAAAATTTTTAAAATACTCCACTGAAGAGTACCAATAGAAGCCCTTCAACTTTTAAAGCAAAGGATTTGAAGAGGACTTATAGCAAAATAATGGAAGTGGTTAAAGATTTAGAGAGAGGATTGAAGAATAAAGATTAAATGATTTTATATTATTTAAGACTAAAGAAAAGAAAGGCAAGAGGTGTTTCAACAGTGATCTCTAAAACATGAAAGCTTATTACAAAAGAAGTAGGTCTCCATCTCTGATAGTGACAGAATAAAAGGAAATATTGAAAGATAAGTCAACCATTATTTGCTGGTGAAATGCTGTGACACAGTCTGCTATAAGCTTAGAAAAAACACATTGCTTTCAGGTTGTATAATGAAAAAAAATTAGTAAAATAAAAATCAGTACCAAAGCAAAGAGGCAAGCTCCCCTACATAGTCCCTTCTAACCTCAATTTACCTTGTGTATTCATTTTTGCCACTAGAAGAGGAGGTAATAGCTGCACCCTTTGCTCTCACATCCTTATATTATGTAAACAGAACACCTTAGCAAAATATCCCCTGACATCATCACAACTACCAATCCATTTTTCACCTAGTAAAATGTATTTACTAGAAGAATGAGATTAACAAGTCATTAGAAAAATAACCAAAATATGTATCTTCAGTACATAAAAGTTGAACATTGTATGAATGATGGAAAATAGAATGTCACTGAAGTTAGATCGAACAGAATTTAAATTCCATCTCAGCCATTTACTAAATGAATAACCTGTACTCAAGGTTGCTTTCATTTAGTCAGTCAACAAGTATTTCTTGAGCACTTACAAGGTGCTCAGGTCCCCGTGGAAATCAGTGAGCAAAATATAACCCCTGTCCTAACAGAGTATATATTCCACTGGAGAAAAAAAATGTGTAGGGTCTTATATGCCATTGTAGGAACTTTGGACTTTATGAATGTTTGGACTAAGAATGTTTTTAATAGAAAGGGACATTATTTAACAAACATTTTTAAAGGATTACTCTAGATTTTTTGTGGAGAAACATCTTCAGAAGGGCATATGTGAACGTGGCCAAATTAGATAAAAGACTAATGCAGTAATTCAGGCAAGAGATTATGGTGGTTCGAACCAGGGTGTTTGCAGTGAATATGGTGAGAAGTGCTCTGAGTAAAATATTGTGAATGTATAGTCAATAGTATTTATTGATAAATTGGATTTGAGGTCTGAGAGAAAAAGACAAATACAATCCCAAGGTTTTATTCCAACGCCATCGGAAATACAAACTTGCCATTGACTGAGTTGGGAAAGACTGTGGGTTGAGTAGGTTATGGGGGGAAGGCAAAGCACTCAGTTTTTAACAAATGTTTATGGCGCCTATTAGAATACAAGGTGTGATGTCAAGAAAGCAATTAGATGAACTTCATGTCTCTCCAAACTTCATTCCACTTATCTATAAAATTGAGTAATAATTATGTGAGAATCATAGATAGCTTACATAAAGCACCTGCCACACAGTAGTCAATAGAATGAATGGTAATCATCACTACTAGCCGGCAAAACTACACTAATGTCAGGAAGGGAGAGTAAGATCAAAAGGCAAGGAACTCCTGCCATTTGCAACAGCATGGATGGACCTAGAGAGCATTATGCTAAGTGAAATAAGCCAGTCAAAGAAAGATAAGTATCACATGATCTCACTCATTTATGGAATATAATGAACATCATAAACTGATGAACAAAAACAGATCCAGAGACAGAGAAGCATCGGTCAGACCATCAAACCTCAGAGGGAAGGTAGGGGAGGGTGGGGCTAAGGGGAAGAGATCAACCAAAGGACTTGTATGCATGCATATAAGCCTAACCAATGGACACAGACACTAGAGGGGTGAGGGCATGATGGGTTGGGTAGAGGGCAATGGGGGGATAACGACATATATGTAATACCTTAATCAATAAGAAAATAAAAAAGGCAAGGGACAGTTAGTTATTTTCACAATCATGCTTTGAAACAATCATAAAATCTCAAAGGCATACAAACAGAAACATTATTTAGCTGGATGTCAGCTGATTTAGGCTAAGCTAGGTTGCACTCACTCATGTGTCTGCTGCCAGCTGGAAGTTCAATTGATTTAGAATGGTGTCAGTTGAGAGTGGCTCTGTTCTACATGGCTTTCAACCTCCTCCTGAGACTAGTATCTTTGTCCCATAGTGATAAGAGATAGGAAAGAGAGACATATTGAATAGTGGGTAAAAGTAACCATTATAATTTACCACTTGGTTTTGTACCAATACCAGTGTGAAGCGGCCTTAGCAATCCACCCCCAAACCCCAATGGTCAGTTCAAAACTTCCAATCCTCTACTGCCTCCTAGTGACAGGGATTCATCCGGGAGACACATACTCAAGGACCATCTTGCTCAAAACCCAATTTAAAATGTACTCACAGATATTCATGTTATCAGCAATCTGACCATGGCAGTATAAGATATTTCCCACTTTAAATACAGATAAAAGATGCATCACTTACTGCTATAACAACACACACGGCCAATCTTTTCTGAATGACCAGAATATTTCTGGTCCATTGGTCACCATGACTAAGATTTAGGTCCAATCCCAAAACGGATCAGTTAGCTCTTTATGAGTCACATTTATTCTTACCCTTTTCCTGATTTCTTCAAAATCAGAGCTGATGATATATTACAGAGTGGGAGAGGGGGCATTAAGCATTGGGCTATGTTTCTACAATGAGATAATTTTTATGAGTTGATGCTTCCACTGATGGAGTAAATGTATCAACTAGTACAAGTTAATACTAGGATATGAAATTGAAATGTAAATGTGCTTAGCTGAGATACAAAAGGCTATCGTCTATGTTTAGTCCTGCTTGCATTATGCATACATTCATAAGTATATAGATTTAAATATAATTTATGAGAATGAAACTGGCTTAATTATTAATTAAGCAATATGTGACAAGGCAACCGTTCTGACATTTATGAGAAAATTAAATTTCCAACATAGAAAGCATAAGTCACAGTTGGGTGCATCCAATCCCCAAGGATGTGATTATCTAATGATAAACCATGTTTTCTGCAGCTGCATGATTGCACTTACAGGGGAAAAATGTTTATTATAAGTAAGATTGTGTTCTTTTTGTAAGTAGAATAGATGAAGTTGGTTGCTCAGAATATCAAACAGATGTTTAAACAAAATTGTGCATCTTCAACAGATTAATTCTTGCTATTTAAACTGGACTGCTTCTGAAAGCAGATATAGGCTATATGAGGAAAATGTAAATACATCTCAAGCAAATTGTGCATCACTGTAAAATAACAAACAGCAAGTAAAGGTACAGATGTAGGCAGTTTTGAGCTTTCCAGCTTCATTTTGTATGTACATATAAACAAAAGCTCTTGAGGATGAGACTGACTCAGGATGATTTGGGAAATTTTTCCACTAGTAGGACTATTCTGCTATGGCTCCATCATCTATAAGAGGACTGGCTAGGATTAGGCACCAATTTTTTTTACATAGTTCAGAGTAAGTATTTTATTTAGAAAATATATTTTACATATATTCTTTAAAATATACCTTAAATCTTTTAAAATTAAATTTTTGGGGTGACATCCTATCTAATAAAATAGTAATATACAAATTGACCATACCTCCAATCAAGCCACACTCACATCCACACCCACCAGCCAATCAGGAGCAAATTATGCAAATAAATCCCAACCAAGATGGCTGCCACCACTGAGAGCAGGAAGGAGGCTTGGGTTTCCCCAGCAATGGAGGAAACCAAGCTTTCTGCCTGCTGTTGCTGGCCTAGGCCTCCACTCAATGCTACAAAGTTTCAATTATAAAAGATACATAATCTGAACAGAAATGGCGGCAGCCACGGAGCTGGAGAGAGCAGAGGCTAGGGTTGCCCAGGTGATAGACGAAGCCAATCTTCTGCAGCCCTGGCCAGCCTAGGCCTCCACTCTAGGTTACAAAGTTTCAATTATTGAAGATAAATGTCCCAACAGAAATGGCTGAAACCAGGGAGCAAGCAGAAGGCTTGGCTCCGCTCCAGGCTACAAAGTTTCAATTAATCCCAGATCCCAGGGCCTCCGCTTGGGTCGCTGGGGAACATGGCCAGCCTGAAAACCATCACAGGCCCCTCACCCAGGCCGCCCCATGCCCCAAGAGAACCTCTACTCTGATCCGGGATACTCTTCAGAGCAAACCAGCTGGCCCCTACCTATGCACCAGGCCTCTATCCTATCTAATAAAGGAGTAATTTACAAGAGGGCTGCCCCCATGTGGTCAAAGTTCCTGCCCCCATGTGGACACAAGACAGCCACCACAAGATGGCCCACAGGGGAGGTAAGTTGGGAGGTTCCAGGCCTGCAGGGGAGGGAAGTTGGGAGGGATCAGGCCTGCAAGGAAGGGCAGTGTGGGGCGATCAAGTCTGCAGGGGAGGGTAGTTAGGGGTGACCAGGCTGGCAGAGAAGGGAAGTTGGGGGCAAACAGGCTAGCAGGGGAGCATTTAGACATCAATTAAGATGGCAAGGTAGTGGTTAGCGGGTGATCAGGCTAGCAGGCAGAAGCGGTTAGGGGCAATCAGGGAGGCAGGCAGGTAAGCAGTTTGAAGCCAGCAGTCCTGGATTGTGAGAAGGATGTCTGACTGCCTGTTTAGGCCTGATCCTCTGAGGATTGGGCCTAAACAGGCAGTCAGACATCCCTCGAGGGGACCCAGATTGGAGAGGGTGCAGGCTGGGCTGAGGGACATCCCCCACCCCCTGTGCACGAATTTCATGCACTGGGCCTCTAGTTAGTTAATAATCATATATAGGTTTCAACTATACAATTCTCTTAGTGGATCAAAAACCTAAATATAAGACCTGAAACAATAAATTTCATAGAAGAAAACATAGGTACTAAACTTATGGAGCTTGGTTTTAGAGAGGATTTTATAAATTTGACCTCAAGGAGACCTAGCTGGTAAACACCATAGAGCCAGAACTGCCCCAAGCCTCTCTTCAATACCATGCCACACTTCTGGTCTCATATACACACAAACACCTGGTGGTGAAAACACATTGAAGGTGCTATGCACTTGACTTACTAAAAGAACTGTAAGAAAAATGTCAAGCTTGTCAGATACTTTATGTATGAGTGTACTTGGTGCTGAAACTACAAATTATGTGTCAAAAAGATGCTGAGCTTTGGCCTCTGCTTTAGTTCTTATTTTATTCTGACTTGCATTTCATTTATTTATATGGTTGTCTTTCCCATTGAATTTTAAACTCCTTGAGAGCAGAGACTGTGTCTTTGTAACTCTTATAAGACAAGGTTACATTGATTGAAAAACAGTAAGTGCCTCCAGTTTCTGCTTATTTAATTATAAATCAAGGAATGGATTAGGTTCAAAATGTCTGGTGTTGAACTCATTTCTCCATATTGTGGTAATATCCTATTGTACTAAACTGTACTTCTGGATATTTCTTTTAAATAGCAAATATTCAGATCTCACAGGCAAAGATGGTCCCCTGAAATTTAATTATTTGACCTGCTAAAATATTCCCTGATTACAGGAAAATTTTAATTTTTCTTCTCTTTTATTTTTTGAGCCTAGCTCTTTGTTGGGTAAATTCCTTCAATAAAATAATAGTCCTGGCTTATCTGGCTCAGTGGCTAGAGCAGCAGCCTGAAGACTGTAGGGTCCTGAGTTTGATTCTAGTCAAGGGCACATACCAGTTACAGCTTGATCCCTGGCCCTGGTCAAGGCTCATGTGGGAGGCAACCAATCAATGTGTCTCTCTCACACCAATGTTTCTCTCTAGCTCTCCTCCTCTTTTCCACTCTCTCTAAAAAATCAATGAAAAAATATCCTCAGGTGAGGACTAAATTTTTTAATAATAATAATAATAAAAGTTTAGGAAGATATTTAGCTTTGCTCCCAGGTTAAGTGTGGAGACAACATAATAAAGTAAGTGGTGAGGCACTCAGATTCTGGTACCAGACAAATGTGGGTTCAAATGCTACCTTTGTCACTTAAGAATTTTGTGACCTTGGGTAAGTTTTTTAGCCATGCTAAGTCTCAAACAGTAGCAAAATTACAGTTATGAAGTAACAAAAAGAAAATTTATGATTGGGGGTCACCACATGAGGAACTGTATTAAAGATCACGGCATTCGAAAGGTTGAGAACCACTGAGTTAGAAAGATATTGCAATAGTCCAGAAGACAGGTGATAATTGCTCTGAATATGCTGGTAGCAGTAGGGATATTGATGAACAGATATAACTATTACATATTTTGGACATAGAAGCAATAGAATAAAAGAAGACTCCTAGATTTCTGGCTAGAGAAATCAGTAGGTGGGAATGACATCGACTGTGTGTGATGAGTTAAACTGGTAGAAGTACCAGTATACAAGCTAAAAAGTAAGACATGCTAACCTTGAGTTGCCAATGATACATCTCAGTGGTAAAATCATACAATTGGCTACATGAGCATTTAATAACAGGTATTTGCTAGAGATTCATACTTAGAAGTAATAAACAGAAATTGTTGTAATGAAAGGGTTAGCTAGCTAACCTAATTAGAAAGTTTTAGTGAATAAGGAGGGTCCCTGGGAGAGGAATACATAGAAGGAGACTTGAAGACGTTACAGTGCTTATCTTACTTGTACAGAGGATAGAGAAATGCCACAGGAAGTGGGGGTCCAGGCAGAAGAAAACATTTCCGGCTTGAGCAATTAAAACAACCATAAACCAAGGACAGAGATATCTTTGGCCTGAGCAGCTGTGAGATCAAAGGCAACTCCAACAGCAAGATAAGGGGGAGAGAAATGGGGAGCACCACGTGGGCTTTGAGTTTTGAAACTAATATCATGTAGCAGAATGACCAATGCGGAAAATATGGGGGTCCCGAATTAAGGAAAGGGACCAATAAGGAGTCAGATTCAAAGAACTGCAGTATATATAAACTGGAGACAAAATGACATGAGGTGGGATTTTTTAATTTTTCTGATTAGAGAGAGCAGGCTTTCCCATTTAGGCCCTCCTCCTCACACAAAGGGGTTCTGAACTCCTTGCCCAGATGCAGTTTGTATATGCTTCCAATAAACTTCTACATTTTTTATTAAAGAAGCCTTTTGTTCTACGAGTTTATTCTTCAAACTTCGTGAAGACAAGAACCCACGGGAAGATAAGTCTGCACCCTGAACCCCACATTTCAGTAACAGAAGGCCTCATCTCATTCCCTCATATTTTCATATTTCAACTTCAGCCTGGTTGGAGTTTCTGAGTGGTTGAACATCAACCTGTGAACCAGAAGGTCACGGTTCGATTGCCAGTTGGGACACATGCCTGGATTGTGGGCTTGATCCCCAGTAGGGGGCTCTCCCTTTCTGAAATTATATATATATATATATATATATATATATATATATATATATATATATATATATATATATGGTGTGTGTGTGTGTATGTATGTGTTTGTGTGTGTGCGTGTGCACTTGTTTATTTCAGAGAGGAAAGGAGAGGGAGAGAGAGAGATAGAAACATCAATAATGAGAGAGAATCATTGATTGGATGTCTCCTGCACTGTAAGCCCCACATTGGGGATGGAGCCCGAAACGTGGGTATACTCCCTTGCCTGGAATCAAACCTAGGACCCTTCAGTCTGCAGGATAATACTTTATCCACTGATCCAAACCAGCTAGGGCAAAACATATATATTTTTAAGAAGAAAGTCCATCAATGTATGTGTTACACCAGTTTTATTCCACAACGAGAGATAATGACTAAACTAGTAATATATCTGAAAAGGGAAATGGAATTCACACAAAGACATAACTAATAATATATGTCTCTGCAGTTAAGTTATAACAAATATTTCTAGTAGGAAAGAAGGCAGGTGTGGAGGCAGGTTGGCAGATCCAACCAAGAAAGCTTGAAGTTTATGACTGGACTTTGTATTTTCTGTAAACAAGAGATATACAAACACTGACTTTTATGACTTTCTAAGACACTAGAGCATTGAGTTCCACATAGTCTGTTCTTCCTGGAAGATCCCCAGTTGGCAGGGATGAGCCTTCTCTGGATGGAATCAATTATGAGATGGCTGAGCTGAAAGAATTTATAGTACAACATTCAAAAGCTAGAGGCTTACTGAGAAGCAAACTCAGTTGTCTGGTAGCTATGAAGAGACTTAGAATATGAAACTATTTAAGTAAAGAGGAATAATTTGTGCTATAACTTTCTCCCTAGAGTCAAATAGACACACATGAAACCTTAACAAAATTAAAGTTTATTCTTCTTCAGAAACAATGACATGACTATAAGATTTTATGCCTAAAAAACCACATTACATTGTAGTTATAAAAAAACATATCACATATTCTTAGTCTTCTTTATGGCAGAGATGGTTCTTCAAGTACTTTGAATCCCTAAAACTTTTGGTCTCCAGGGGAGTGAGAGATGTCTACATGATTGCTACCAATTCTTTGTTGGAGAATCTTAACATTGGTGAAGGGAGTTCAAGATATACGACAACTTTTTTATCCACTATCTACTGATGGGCACTTGGGCTGTTTCCAGATCTTAGTTACTGTAGATTGAGCTCCTATGAACATAGGGGTGCATGTATTCTTTCTGACTGATATTTTAAGGTCTCTTAGGATACAGTCCTAGAAGTGGGATCACTGGGTCAAATGGCAGTTTTTAATTTTGAGGAAACTCCATGTTTTCTACAGTGGCTGCACTAGTCTGCATTCCCACCGATAGTTCACTAGGGTTCCTTTTTCTCCAAATCCTAGCCAGCACTTGTAGGAGGTGTGTTGATTTGTTGATGATAGCCATTCTGAAAGGTCATGCCTCATTGTCATTTGAATTTGCATCTCTCTGATTTTAGTGACTTTGAGCATTTTTTTCATATGTCTCTTGGCCATCTGTATGTTCCCTTTGGAGAGGTGTCTATTTAGGTCCTTTGCCCATTTTTAAGTGGATTATTTTCCTTTCATTAAGTTGCATGATGTCTCTGGGATCTCCCCTAAAGTCTCCATCTGTAAAACCCTTAGTATGGAAGAACCAGAGCACTCTCCCTCCTGGGAACACAAAGGTGTCTTTCCCTTTTACTGCCCCTCCCTCTCTTCCCCAGGCACCTTACCATTGGCTTCTTCATTCCCAATCTCCAAGGGCCCTTCCTTTTTCTCTATAACTTGTTTCCTAAGCCCATTTCTTCTAGGAATTATTTTTTCTACCTCTGTAATTTGCCCAATAAATGTTCTCTTGCAGTTTGAGTCTTGCTCTGAATTCTCTCCTAGCCAGAACCCAAATACCCAGGTTGCTGAACCCAGGTTTGGTCTGACCCCACCAGTGAGACATCTGGGTGCCATTCCAGCACCTACAACATAACCACAAAATAAATACCTGGCTGTTTTGACAGAGATGGATTTTGTTTATGCTTTTTGTTTGTAACTTTGAGCTCATTTTATTATCATCTCAAGTAGTCAATGAGCATTTCATCCTATTCCTGGACAAAGCCCTCTGCTGACTCTTACTTACCCTGTTCTTAATCCTCACCCAGACCCTAAGTACACAATTAACATACCATGTTGTGGGAGAGGAAGAAATTTTTCTCAACCCATCTAGGTTCTTTCAGCTGGTCTAATAATTAAATCACATGATTGAAGTATAACAAAAGAAAATAACCAAATTTAATTGCACTGTGTATGTACATACGGGAACCACACACACATGAGAGAGTAATAGATCTCACATACATAAGAGGTTCAGAGGCAGAAAGGGAAAATGAAATATATATGGCATTTTGAGCTAAGTATGAGATACAGCACCTTGGGGCTTCAGAGGAGAAGAAGGTAATTTGCAAATCAATAAGAACGAATGTTCAATAATCAGAAGTTGGCCCTGCCCTATAGATAGGGCATGAAATGTTATTTCCAGGAGTTAACCTGGTTTTTAAAAAATATATTTTTATTGATTTCAGAGAGAAAGGGAGAGGGAGGGACATAGAAACATCAATGATTAGAAAGAATCATTGGTTGGCTGTCTCCTGCACACCCCATACTGGGGATTAAGCCCACAACCTGGGCATGTGCCTTGATGAGGAACTGAACTGTAACATCCTGGTTTGTAGGTCAATGCTTAACCATTGAACCATGCCAGCCAGGCTGGAAATTACTATTTTTATTAGGCAAGGCCCCTACTGTAAATTCTTTAAGGAAGAAGTAAAAGTTTCACCCACAGGATCTGGACTGCATTTAGCTCAAAATAATCCACATGCCAAAGTGGCAAATATTGGGAGGCCTGTTCTGAACCCCTTCAAAATATTACTCAGGCCCAATTTCCACTTTTAGAGGCTTCTTCAATTTTCCATTCTCAGAATGTTTAGTTTTTAGTTGATTGTCACAAATGTTTTGGCTCAAGGTGTGTAATATCTTCCATGATTTTATTTTATTCAAACAGAAGATATCAAAGAATACAAATATCTGAAACTTACTCTTAGAAACTATAGGTGTGAAGGATAATGTTTATGGGCAGAAAGTGCTATTTTATGCCTCTGCAAATAGTAAATCCAAACAATTCCAAAATTGGTCACTGTTAGACATGTTTGTTTTGCTTTTTATGCCACCTCTGGGTTACAGACAATGGAATCATTTATAATTTGGCCCACATATTCAAATAGCTTCACTACTAACAACTGAAGCCACTTTGCCAAATTATTTCCATAGCAGCTGAATTTCACAGGAGATGAAGTGTCTAGCAGGAAATTAATTGGATACACTATCGAGTGCATGATTCTTAAATATTGTACACAATTTTGCCAGGGTAAATACAGGCTAAAAAAATTACTTTATTATTCCTCTCAAGGTCTCAAGGTTAAAGTATATCAAAATTCAATAATAAGTATGGGAAGTGGGCAAACTAGATTTAAAATAGTAGGTGATGATGTTTTTCTTTTTTTAGTTCTGAACATATATTTTTATATTTTTTATTGATTTCAGAGAGGAAGGGAGAGGGAGAGAAAGATAGAAACATCAATGATGAGAATCATTTATCAGCTGCCTCCTGCATGCCCCCCACTAGAGATCAAGCCTGCAACATGGGTATGTGCCCTGACTGGGAATTGAACCATGATCTCAACACTCAACCACTGAGGCACACCAGCTGAGCTCTCTTGATATCTTTATTATTTCATTTTCTAGTGTTTAAATATTATTGTATTTTACAAAAATATATATCCATGGTGAATTTGAAATTAAAAAGATGTCTGTTTTTCTGCTACTGTTTAAGAGAAAATTCTCTGTGTTTAAAAAAAATGTAATTCAAAGTCTTACAGAAATAATCTTAGTAGAAATAAAAAGTAGTGAAAATATTAACTCTGGCTAAGATTACAGATATTAAAAATGTAAACATTTAATTCTGTTTAAAAACCAATGCTTACCATCTTCTATACATGAAATATAGGTTTCTATGTTTATTTTTAAGGGAAACTGAGACTACACAATGAAAATATCATGAGTTTTAGAATTAGAGAGGTAGTACCAAGTTCAAATCCCACCCTCAACATTCCACCACCTAACAACTGTTTGCCTGCTTTGAGGTTTAGGTCCTTCTATAATAAAACTGAGGGGGAAATATCAATTAACTTGATTGTTGTGAGGATAAAAAAAGAGTGTGCGCTGGCCAATGTTGCTCAGAAGTTAGAATGTGAGCTGCACACTGAAGGATCATGGGTTCAAATTCATGTCAAGGGCACAGGCTGGTTTCAGGTTCCCTCCCCAGCCCCGACCCCAACTCCCAGAACCTGTGGGAGGCAACCAGTGGATATGTCTCCTTCATATCCATGTTTCTCTCTCCCTCCCTTCCTCCTTCCCTCCTTCCCTTCCTCCCTCTCTACCACTTTCTCTGAAGAACAATAGAAAAAAATATCATCTGGTGGTATTAACAAAACAGGAAAAAAATATAAGTTAGAAATTATTATCTGTAGGTACAATTTGACACAGTTTTTTATTATTTTAACTATTTTTGTTTTTTTGTTGTGTGCAAGTTTTTTTAAGTTTTACATTAGATTTTTATTTTATTTTTATTAAATTTATTTGGATGATATCCATATATATAAAAGCTTAAGCAACCATTACAACCAAACAACTGGAATTATTGGAATGATTATCAAACAGTTGCTATGATATACAATTACCACCAGGGGGCAGATGCTCACTGTAGGAGCAGCCCTCTGATGGTCAGTGTGCTCCCATGGGCAACCTCCCACGGCCCCTCCCCTCTACTGGCCAGCCCCCTGATAGGCCCCAATTATCATTCAAGCCAAGGACCCCACCCATGCATGAATCTGTGCACCAGGCTTCTAGTTGGTTAATAAGACCATATAGGGAGAGAAGCCAAGATGGCAGCATAGGTAAACACTAAACTGCTGCCTTGCATAACAATTTCAAAACTGCAACTGAAAGACAAAATGTCTATTACCCAGAAACATGAGAAAGCTGGCCAAGTGGAAGTTCTGCAACTAGAAGGAAAGAGAAAAGAGCATTGAGACATGCACAAGCACTGAAAAGCTGAGGTACAGAGGTGCGCGAGCCAGGCTGGTGGCAGGTGACATTGGGTGCTGCTTTTTTCCACCTGAAGAGAAACAAGCTCCTGATTACTCTGAACTCCAGTTTCTGGGGAGATGCTGGTGACTCAAACTCCTACGGGAGAAGCTGGATGGTCTGCCACTGGGTAGAAAAACGAGGGTGGCTCCCTTGCAGAGGTGCCCACAGCAATCATTGTTCACTGCACGGGATGCAGGACACAGAGACTTGGAAACGTGGAGATGCAGAGAGGGCTGACTGGCAGCCATCACTGTTTGCCATGCTCTAGCCTAGTGACTCCCTGAGACCCCAACCCACACAATCTGAAAACCCGCCTG
Organism: Antrozous pallidus; assembly: GCA_027563665.1. Classification (NCBI taxonomy): domain Eukaryota; kingdom Metazoa; phylum Chordata; class Mammalia; order Chiroptera; family Vespertilionidae; genus Antrozous; species Antrozous pallidus. The sequence goes on from CM050509.1 coordinate 127,631,429, forward strand.
AGCTGTGCACAGCAGCATTTGCATATAAATGACCTGTGCTATTGCAGCTTAACCTAAACTGCATCTCTGGTCAGACCAAGAGAAATCTGCAGACCTCACTATAGCTCCTGCTGGGGTGTAGCTGACCAGCACCCCATTGGAGATCCAGAAGCTAGTGTATCTAGAGGTCAGTGTGAGACAACACCAGAATTCAACTACTCACATCCATAAATGACACATTCAATAGGCAAACTCGGTGAGCACCAAAGCCCCACTGAAGCAAGTCCTGCCCCATAGGTGTGTCTCCAGCACAGCAGTTCTTCCACTCCATCAACACAGGAAAGCAACAAAATGCAGAGACAAAGAAACATGTCACAAATGAAAGAAATAGAGGAAAGTAGACTATTGGACATAGAGTTTAGGACCACATTTATAAAGTTACTCAAGAATATTCTAAAAATCACTGAGAAACTTGATGAGACGTCAGAGGAGCTTAGTGAGACCTTCGAGGACCTTAATGAGAATGCCAAGAAAATGGAAAAGGACTAGTCAGAAACTAAGCATACACTGTCTGAAATAAAGAATATACAAAAATTCAACAGTAGATCAAAGGACTCCAAGGATCAAACCAAAGATCTGAAATATGAGGAGATAAAAAACACCCAACCAGAAAAACAAAAAGGAAAAAGAAGCCAAAAATATGAAGATAGTGTAAGGAGCCTCTGGGACAACTTTAAGCATACTAACATTTGAATTGCTGTGGTGCCAGAAGAAGAGAGAGAGCAAAATATTGAAAACCTATTGGAAGAAATCATGACAGAAAACTTTCCTTACGTAGTGAAAGAAATAGACTTAAAAGTCCAGGAAGCACAGAGAAACCCAAACAAGAGGAATCCAAAGAGGACCATACCAAGACACATCATAATTAAAATGCCAAGGGCAACATAAAAGGAAAGAATCTTGAAAGCAGCAAGAGAAAAACAGCTGGTTACCTACAAGGGAGTACCCATACAACTGTCAGCTGATTTCTCAGCAGAAACTATGCAGGCCAGAGGGGAGTGGCAAGAAATATTCAAAGTGATGAATAGCAAGAACATACAACCAAGATTACTCTATCCAGCAAGGCTAACGTTCAGAATTGAAGGTCAGATAAAGAGCTTCACAGACAAGAAAAAGCTAAAGAAGTTCATCACCACCAAACCAGGATTATATGAAATGCTGAAGGTTCTTCTTTAAGAAGGGGAAGAAGGAAAAAAAAGGTAAAGATAAAAACTATGAACAACAAAATAACAACAAATACATGCCTACCAACAAGTAAATCTAAAAATCAAGTGAATGAAAAATCTGATTAATAGAATGGACTGATGAATATAATAGAATCAGGGACATAGAAAGGGAGTGGACTGACAATTCTCAGGGGGAAGAGGGTGTGAGGGGTGCAGGAAGTGATTGGACAAAAATCTTACACCTATGGATGAAGAGAGTGGCAGGGGGTAAGAGCATGGGGTAGGGTCGGGGATTGGGTGAAGGGGAGCTATGGGGGAAAAAGAGGAACACCTGTAATAATCTGAACAATAAAGATTTATTTTTTTAAAAGACCATATAGTTTCCAATTGTACATTTCTATGATACATGACCTGTATATTGCATTGTGCGCCCACCACCCACAGTCAAATCCTCTGCGGTCATCATATATTTGGCTCCCTTGACCCTTTGCCACCCTTGATACTCCCCTCCCTCTGATAACCACCATACTGTTTTTTGTGTCTATGAGTTACAGCTTTATATCTCACATATGAGTGAAATTATATGGTTCTTCGTTTTCTCTGAGTTATTTCACTTAGCATATTTTCAGCATCTTTAAAAGGAATATCCTTTTTATACTGGGCTACCAATATCCACTGTAATATATCTCACTTTTATCTGCATATATAACTTTAAGCTCCCACTTTAATTATTGGATTAATGCCTTGATGTGCACTAGCCTGAATATGAAAGTGCTTGGCCTCTGAAGAGTCAAATAATGGTGAATCCAAATATATATTACAATCATGCTAAAGCTAGACATCAAGTAGATAATTCATATCCTGACAAATAAGTACATTTGTTTAATTTTCTAAATATTTTTAGCAGTAACTTGTATAATTTTTAATCAAAGTCTGTGGGTTATCTGGTGGTGATAATGACTGTACCATTCTAGGAAAGGTGGAGGGGAAGGGCACTCTAAATAATAGTCATTCTTTTTTTAATATATTTTATGAATTTTTTACAGAGAGGAAGGGAGAGAGACAGAAAGTCAGAAACATCGATGAAAGAGAAATGCCGATCAGCTGCTTCCTGCACAGCCCCCACTGGGGATGTGTCTGCAACCAAGACACATGCCCTTTGACCGGAATCGAACCTGGGACATTTAGGTCCGCAGGTCAATGCTCTATCCACTGAGCCAAACCGGCCTCAGCAGCAGTCATTCTTAAAGGTCTTATTACAGTTCCTCATTTGCCCTCTTTTATATAAATATAATGTCTTCATTTCCTTGCCTCTTCCCAAACTGCTTTTCTGGCATGCAAACTGATTTTAAGATTGAGTTTCAATTTAAAAACTCTAAATTAGAAGTTAACACAAATAGAAACTAACACTTGAAAGATGCCTAGGCACTCTGTTGAACAGCTATTGAAATAAGGTTGGCAAAGCAATTTGGTATGCTGCTCCTTCCCGGCAGTGTCTCACTGCTGGAGCTGCTGGGTTCAGCAAGTCTTTGTTGACGTCTAGTCCACAGTCAGCTTTTGTTCCTTTTAAAAAGCTAATTTAAGGATTTTATTTTTGATAGCAATCTAGTTGTATAGTTTCCAATACCTGCTGGTATTTCAGAGAATAAAAAGTATTGTCTTCATTCTGAAGCCTGCTACTGGTCTATACCAGTATGTTCTCCATCAAAAGTACCTTATTTCTGCCCAACCTGCTTTGGCTCAGTGGATAGAGTGTCACCCTGCTGTCTGAGGGATCCAGGCTCAATTCCAGTCAAGGGCACGTGCCCTGGTTGCAGGCTTGATCCCTAGTAGAGGACAAGCTAGAGGCAACGGGTCAATGATTCTTTCTCATCACTGATATTTCTCTCTCTTCCTCTTCAAGTCAATTATAAAAGAGTATATTTTATTTCTGTTAGGTGACATAAAGAGTGTATATAACAGCAAGAGTAAGAGTGACAGAGAGACACAGATGAGGTGAGATGAAATAGAAGAGATTTTCATTTGACTGCCTGAGAAAGAATTCCGAGAATAAAACTCAGAACAAAATAATTTACTGGCCCCCAGCTTGTTGACATCTCCCTATATCCACAACTTTCACCCTTCCTCTCTTATACTGACTCTGATCTGAGAAATGTGACTTATTTGGTCCTTGGGAGATTTGAAAGATGGTTATGGAATAAGACTCTCTTCCTTCCCTTGGAAACTGATGCTCTGTAAATAAGTCCAGACCAGTCAGCTAGGAGATTAGAAATACATATCCAGTTGTCTCTACCCCCATGGCTGATAGCCAGCCAACCCGGGAAGCAGAGTCACATTGCTGACCTGTGTCTGAATGCAGATGCATTTTGTAGTCCAGCTAAGACCCCCCCTTCAAATAATCACTTACCCAAAAGGACAAATACTACAGGATCCGGGTTATATGATGGATCTAAGAGTCTAATTCATAGAAGCAGAAAGTAGAATGTAGTTGTCTGGGGCTGGGCAAGGAGAGGAAATGGGAAAGGTGTTAATTAAAGGGTATAAAAGTTTTAGTTATATAAGATAAATAAACCCTAGAGATCTACTGTGCAGTACAGAGCTTCTAGTTAACAATACTGTATTATATATTTTAAAATTTGCTGAGGATACATCTTAAATGTTCTTATCATAAAATAAATGGTTTCTTTTTAAGTAAAGACGGTAGTAGGAAAAAAATTACCCAGCTCAGCTTTGCCTGGATCGTGAGTCAAAATAGTGATTGTTATCTTAAGCACAGAATCGTGAGTCAAACTAATGATTGTTGTCTTAGGCCACTAAGTTTTGGGTGTTTTGTTACTTAGCAATAACTAATACAAGCACACTTGAGTTTTGTTTCATAAAGTATCAGATAAAGGCCAATTGATAACATTCTGAGTCTGGGCCCTTAAAGGTGGGAATGGTGGTAGGGGATCAACCGGAGGAAAAGGAGACATATATAACACTTTAAACAGTTACTGAAATGTAACACTTAGTCAATGAATATATATTACAAAATAAATAATTCCCTTGTTAAATAAAAACTTTTGGAAGTAAATATAAATTCTGAAATACCAATAAATAATAAATAAATAAATAAATAAATAAATAAATAAATAAATATCCTGAGTCTGCAGTAAATGTACTCAAAAGAAAAAAACATCAATTCTATTCATAATAGCAAGTAAACATTATTGTCACCTATTTTCATTTCTCTGAGAACCTTATTTTAGTATCTTAGTATTATAAATGTTAAAAGTATTGAATCTACAATTTTATCCTGAAATAATTTATGAAAAATGCTTAGCACAATGCCTGGAATATATAAGGCTCTCAGACAACACTTGTTTTTAAAAAAGAAAGAAAGAAAGAAAGAAAGAAAGAAAGAAAGAAAGAAAGAAAGAAAGAAAGAAAGAAAGAAAACACTGAAGGCTAATCCTATATTATATTCTATATAATAAGGAGATAATATTCAAATTGACCATCACTCCAACACACAAGATGGCCACCCCAATGTGGTCAAAGATGGCCGCCCCCATGTGGAAACAAGATGGCCACCACAAGATGGCCAGCAGAGGAGGGCAGTTGATTGCGACCAGGCCTGCCAGGGAGGGCAGTTGGGAGGGACCTGGCCTGCAGGGGAGTGCAGTTGGGGGCACCAGGCCAGCAGAGGAGGGCAGTTAGGGCTGACCAGGTCTGTAGGGGAAGGCAGTTGGAAGGGACCAGACCTGTAGTGGAGGGCTGTTAGGGGTCACCAGGCCATCAGGGAGGACAGTTAGGGGTCACCAGGTCATTAGGAGAGGGCAGTTAGGGGCAATCTGGCCAGCAGGGGAGGGCAGTTAAAGGCAACCAGGCTGGCAAGTGAGGGCAGTTAGGAGTTACTGGGCTGGCAGAGAAGGGCAGTTACAGGTGACCGGGACAGCATGGAAGGGCGGTTGTGTATGACCAGGTCTAAATGGGCAGTCAGACATCCCTTGAGGGGTCCCAGATTGGGGGCATGCAGGTTGGGCTGAGGAACACACAACCCCGCCCCCTCATGCACAAATTTTGTGCACCAGGCCTCTAGTAAAATGCATAATTGGGCAACTCAAAAATTAACAGTTAATGCCACATCCAGGGAAAGACTTTGAAATGTAAAGTTACATTTGAAAGAAACCATAATTTTTCTAGCTCTCTAGCATTTGTAGTCAATGAGGGAGCAACTGAAAAGGTAATTTTTAAAAATGAAAAAGAAAAGCACATTTGCTTTTCATGTCCATGTGAATTCCCTTCCTCTCCTTTGCAGTCCCAAACCACAAATCCTCCCCCAACAACCTTCTTCTTAGCTAAAGATGGCATATAAGCCTCAACTGCCTTATCTGACCTCTAGCCCCAAATTTTTACAGAACCCCCATATGGAACATGCATAATAAATTTGGTTATTCTCTCATCTTAATTTGTCTCATGTCAGCTTGATTATTAGACCCACCAGAAGAACTTAGAAATGTAGACGGAAAGTTATTTTTCCTACCCTACAATATTCATATGGATAAACAAGTGAACATAAACTTATACCTGCAAAAATTTGCATACCTATGCATAACATACATAGACATACATATGCTAGTACATACATATTTACATATAAACACATACATATTCATTGCTTTCATATAAGTATGTACCTATTCATGTATATGTAAAGACACTTTCCTTCATCATTATACAATCTTAAATGGAAGATAGTAACAGAGCTGTTAGGAGCAAACAAATAAAACCTCCTCCTTAGCTTAAGATGACATATAAGCCTTAACTGCCCCATCAGTCATTGTGTCTCATATGCTTACAGAACCATCGTATGTACATATGTAATAAATTTGGTCATTTTCTCCTGTTAATTAACCTTCTGTTTATTTGGCTATTAATCAGCCAGAAGAATTTAGAAAGATTAAAAGAAAATTGTTATTACACTCCCACAAGTGAAAGTTTTATTTTGAGGGTGTGAGGGATGTGTTCTAAAACTATATAGTTGTGACAGGTTCACAATCTGTGAATACACTAAAAACTACTGAACAGCCCTAGCTGGTTTTTCTCAATGGATAGAGCATCAGCCTATAGACTGAAGGGTCCCAGGTTCAATTCCGGCTAAGGGCACATGCCTGGGTTGTGGTCTCAATCCCCAATAGGGGGCGTGCAGGAGGCAGGCAATCGATGATTCTCATCATTAATGTTTCTCTCCCTTTCCCTTCCTCTCTAAAATCAATAAAATATACTTTTTTTTTAAGAAAACCTACTGAACTGTTCACTTTAAAAGGGTCGCCGGACTGGTGTTGCTCAGTGGTTGAGTGTCAACATATGAACCAGGATGGGACAGTTTGATTCCAGGTTAGGGCACATGCTCAGATTTTGGGCTTGATCCCCAGTAGGGGACATGCAGAAGGCACCAGATCAATGATTCTCTCTCATCATTGATGTTTCTCTCTCCTTCTCCCTTTCTCTCTGAAATAAATAAAAATATATTTTAAAAAACTAAAAAGGTCAATTGTATGATATGCTGTTCATATCTCAAGAGAGTGTTATTAAAAGTTACTGTTCCTACTATTAGCAAAGATTAAGAAAAAACACATTGGAAAGTAAATTATGACAAACGAGAGTGCTAAAGTTTTTGGCTCATTTGTGCTTCTTAGAATAACCTTTTTTTTCTTTTTCCTGTATCATACCTTGTCATAATATTTAAGTATGAGGAAGAGTCTGTCTGTTGTTTTTAAATTAATTCAAATTTGTGCAGCTAATTACTATACCTTCAAAGGAAACCCAGTACAAGAATGATGTAGATGCCATTGAAGAAATGCATTGGGATTTTTGTGCCAAGTGAATCTTGTTTCCTTCCCCAAAACTTCATATAGTTTTATCCTACCTACAGTGATACGTAACTACTGAATTAATCAGGCACAGGTAGAAAAATGATCCCTTTGGAATACTGATAAAAACTTCACTATAACATTACATAACTTTAAATCAGAATTCTTTAGCAGAATGACTTCTTCATTGTGCTATATGCCGAAATAAAATAATTAAAAGCCTCTGTTCTACATTCTACTCCTGGGAAATCTTCTTTATTTCTGTTTTCCAAATGACAGAGATATAAACAGACAAACAGAAGGATGGATAGATATTATGATATCCCACAAAATCTATTGTCTAAATTCTGGACTTGGATTCATATATCCCCTGCCTACACAACATCATCCCTTGATTGCCCCATCCAAATGACCCAAATTCAATATATACAAACTGAACTCGTTATATTTCTTCTCAGATGAGTCCCTTCATGTTTGCTTATTATATTTATTTAATAAGCACTTAAATAGTGCCTGTGTGCCAAGATTTGTTCTAAATGCTTTACAAATATTACTTTATTCAATCCATGTAACAGCCCAATGAGATAAGTACTACTGCAATCCCTGTTTTCACAGATGATAAAACTGAGCCAGAGAGAAGTTAAATAACGTATCCCAAATCATTCAGAGTCCTTGCTCTTAGACAATTGGTTATGTTGTGTGTTTTTTAATCTCAGTAGTTCACACCCCCATCCACCATGTTGCTCAATCCAGATATGTGGAAATCAACCTTAACTCCTCCTTTATCTTCATGCATCTAATCAATCATAATCTACTCATGACTCTATCCATTCCTTTCTATCTCTATTGTATCTCCTTTAATGTACCATCTAATTATTCCTAGGTCATGGCAACATCCTCCTAGGTGCAATCTCAGCTTTCTCCTGGGCTCTCTCCAATCCATCAATTGCATCAAACTCAAGCAACAGTTCTAAAATGCAAACCTGTCCTCAGCAGGCTGGAGGGTCCCAGGTTGGATTCTGGTCAAGGGCACATGCCAGAGTTGCAGGCTCAATCCCCAGTAGGAGGCGTGCAGGAGGCAACCCATCAATGATTCTCTCTCATCACTGATGTCTCTCTCTCTCTCTCTCTCTCTCTCTCTCTCTCTCTCTCTCTCTCTCTCCCTCTCTCTCTCCTTTCCTCTCTGAAATCAATAAAAATGAAAACGTAAACCTGATCTTGTCTCTTCCTTTCATAATACCCTTCAGAAGTTATCTCCCACCTTAAGGATATAGTACTTCTTTATTATAGTTTCAGGCTATGTGTGACCATATATTAATGAAGAAATGACTCATAGAAGGATATGAAGTCCTGAACCAACATAAGAGAAATATGAGTATTTCCTGAATAAAACATGGTTACTTATTTTTGTATGAGGTATTTTGATTTTTCATGAAAAAAAACTATTTAGTTAGCATGTAGTTAAACAAGTAATTTCACGAAACAAGAATATATTAAAAATAATTATTTATCTAATTTATGTCCCTTAAAATCCCTACCAACTCTTATACATTTACTTTAATTAAGGCTCAGACCAAGTCAGAAAAAACGCTTGTCTATATACTTTTTGACTTCGGAAGGTATTCTTAATTATCTTCTCTGATATGGCTTCTAAATATCCTCATTCTACAGAGTCCTCAGCTCACAGGAAAACTCCAGAAAGTGAGGTAGAATGTCCAGTGAACTTAAAATTTGATTATGATTTGCTACAAAAACAAAAGCAAATGTTCACTGAGTTCTGTACCCTCACTGTCTAAGGCAGCACCTTGCACATAGCAGGTCCTCCAAATTTGTCAAATGAATGAGTAAAAGGCTTATTATTTTTCAAGTGCTGTTCTACTTACTTTCCAGTATCTATCTCACAACTCCTGTAATGATAGGAATTGCCGGATGATTTTGCAGATGAGAAGAATAAGGCACAGAGAAATGTGAACTTTCCCATGTGACAGAGCTGGATTTAAGTCCAGTGTATAGGAGGCCCTCTTTGTTTCCTTCACAGCTTCAGATTAGTCTTTACCTAAAACTTCGTTCTTGATTCAGACACTCAACTGACTGTTAGTTTATGATTAATTATTATCTCCATGGGAGCATTATCCAAGCCAGTTTTTTAACTCATTGCTATTGTGCCCAGATTACGATCTGTGTTTCATCCTCTTCTGTAATTCCTTTGTGTTTGCTGAAGAATGCATAATGTCACTCCTACCCTAGACCAGTGGTCAGCAAACTGCGGCTCGTGAGCCACAGGCAGCTCTTTGGACACTTGAGTACGGCTCTTCCACGGCCTGAGCGAGTCTATTTTGAAGAAGTGGCATTAGAAGAAATTTAAGTTTAAAAAATTTGGCTCTCAAAAGGAATTTCAATCATTGTACTGTTGATATTTGACTCTGTTGTCTAATGAGTTTGCCGACCACTGCAAACGATCATACACTAGACCCATAACATCCAATACTGTTGCTGTTAGCCACATGTTACTATTGAGCACTTGAAATACAAATTTTAATACTTAACAGTAAAAAGAATGTAATATAATTTAGTATTTTTATGTTGATTATATGTTGAAATAATGATATTTTAGATATACTCAATTAAATGGAATATATTATTAAAACTAATTGCACCTGTTAATTTTTACCATTGAAAATGACTACTGGAAAATTTTAAATTATATATGTGGCTCACATTTGTGGCTTTACATTCTTTTTTCATTGAATAGAGCTGGCCTAAACTGATCCCAGTACCATTTAAAAAAACTTTTCTTACTACAAAATTGTATATACAAAAACTGCACAATATGTAAACATTTTATTAACTTTAATAAATTTCATTAATAGTTATAAATGGAGCATCTGTGTAACTACTACCTAGACTAAAAAATAAAACATTTCTAGGATTATGGAAAAATACCATGTGCCCCTACTTATTCAAAACATTTGCCTCTCCTCTAAAGGTACTCACTGTTTTTGGTTTTTTGTTGGGGTCATACTCTTGCTTTTACTTACAGTTGAACAACCTGTATAGCTAACCTTAGCAATATGGTTTAGTTTTATCTATTTTATACCTTTATGCAAATGAAATCAAACTGTATAAATTTTTTCGTTTTCTTTGTATGTTTTAAAAATTCACTCAAAATAGAACGTGTCTCTACATTTTTGTGGTTACAAAATATCCTACTATGTGACTATAACATATATTTCATTTTTTGTTGTTGTTAGACACGGGTTGCTTTCAGGGATATTATTTTTCACAATTACAAACAATACAACTATGAACATTTTTGTACATGAATCCTGAAACATATGTGCACATGATTCTTTAAATGCATATATATATATATATATATATATATATATATATATATATATATGAAGTAAATTGATGGATCATACACTAGATGACTAGATGTAAAATTTCCCTAAGTGGTTATAGGCAAACTATGCTCCCTCCCATTAGTAATGGTTGAGTGTTTTCATTACTCATCCTTGCCAACACTTAATATCACTGCACATTTTACTTTTTGCCATTTTAGTGGGTATATATGTGCTGGTATTTCTTTGTGGTTTTATTGAATCTTTCTCTAATCACCAATGATGTTTAGAAGGTTTTAATAAGTTTAACAGCTATTTAAACGTCCTCTTTCCGAAGTACCTATTAAGTCTTTTGTTCACTTTATAACAACTGTTGACATATATTTTGATCATTCTACAAGACCACCAAAACTGCACTCAATTTCACATCTATTCTTCCAGATTGGGGAATGCTCTCACTACAGAAGCATTATTTGAGAGTCAAGTTTAAATTTATGGGTTCTCACCTTTCATGTATTGTGACCTGGTAATTCTTCACTATCTTAATAGCTCTTCAATGCTTTTAAGAAGTTTTCTTTTTTAATTTATTCTTATTATTTTTACTTGTTCTCACTTAGAAGATGTGTCTTATTTATTATCCCATCATTCAAAAAAATTCTGACATTTCTATAAGACTTTGCTGTCTGGGATTTCATGTGTACCTTAATTATTCTCTGTAAAAACTCATGGATTCCTGCTTCTGCCTAAATAGAAATAACTGCTATTGGAATTACTCTCTCAACATAAACAATTAGAAAACTGGGGAAAATACCCTAATAAATAAAAACCCAGGGTCCATAATGTCTAAAACGACCCAAAGCTCGACCATCCAGAAGTCAGTCCTGCAATCAGTGCTGGGTTACTAAAAAGAATTAACACAAATTAGATGTTGCAGAATAAAACCTGAAAACCTAGTAACAGAAACTATTCAAAACTAAGCATAAAATTTAAAATACCAAAAAAATAAACAGTGCTTTGTGAGACAATATCAAACCCACTCCCCCCACCAAATAAATATAGTTTCACTAATTATTTGGCGGGGGAATGAGTCAAAATAATATCTAATATAATAGGGGGAAAATTTTCCAGTGATGAAAACTAAAAACCCACAGGTCTAAGAAGCTTATCAAGACTAATAGAATACACAAAGAAAAATCACACCAAGGCACATCATAAATTGATAAAATCATTGTTAAAGATAAATTCATAAAAACAGCTCAAGAATGTTATATTATATACAGAGGGAAAAAAGATACAAAATATCACAAATTTCTCATCTGAAATTATGCAAGGCAGAAGAAAATTGAACATTTTTAAGTGCTGAAGGAAAAAACTCAATCTTTACCTTTATGTATTGCGAAAACATCCTTCAAAAATGAAGATGAAATATATAATTATCAGACAAACAAAAGCTGAAAGAGTTTATTGTCAACTGACCTGTCCTACAGGAAATGTTATGTGCATTTTCCAAGCAGAAAAACAATGATAACTGATGAATTTTGCAACGGTTAATTTGATGTATCGACTTGTCTGGTTTAAGGGAGGTCCAGACAGCTGGTAAAACATTATTTTTGGAAGAGATTAGCATTTGAATAAGTACTGAGTAAAGAAAATCCTATCTCACCAGTGAGAGTGGAGGTTATCCAATCTGTTAAGGGCCTAAATTGAACAAAAAAAAGATAGAAGGGTGAATTCCCTCTTTCTCTTTTAGCTAAGACATTCATTGGCAATATTGGTGTGGGATTTTTTTATTGGTTTCAGAGAGGAGAGGAGAGGAGAGGAGAGTAGAGGAGAGGAGAGGAGAGGAGAGGAGAGGGAGAGAGAAATAGAAACGTCAATGATGAGAGGGAATCATTGATTGGTTGCTTCTTGCATGTCTCACACTGGGGATTGAGCGTGCAACCTGGGCATGTGCCCTGAACAGGAATTGAACTGTGATCTACTAGTTCATAGGTCAATGCTCAACCACTGAGCCAGACCAACTGGACAGCCATCTTGGTTTTTACCTTTCAGATTCAGACTTGGGCTTATACCATTGGCCCATAGATTGTAAGACCTAATACAGTCCTGCCTTTTCTGGGACTCTAGCTAATACAGCAGATCATGGCACTCATCAGCCAAATCCTATAGTAAATCTCCTCTTATATGTATCTTATTGATTCTGTGTTACTGAAGAGCCTTAACTAATATAAACTTAGACCTACACAAAGGAACGAAGACCATTGGAAATGATAAATATATAGGAAAGTATAAATTTATCTCAACTTTTAAAATGAAAAATTACTTTTAAAGAAAAACTATGATAATTTATCTATTGCAGAATTTTAAACATACTGGTATGTAAACATAAAAGTATAATAGCAATAATACCAAGGACAGTAGGGTGAATAAAAGTGTACTATTGTAATGGCCTTGCATTGTTTGTAAAATGGTATATTATTATTTGAAAGTAAAGTGCCACAAATTGATAAATTAAAATACACACTCTATGCCTTATAGCAACCTCTGAGAAAATAAACTAAAGAGTTATAGCTAATAAACAAATAGAGGAAATAAAATGGAAAACCAAAACATACTCACTTTATCTAAAAGAAAATGGGAAAATATGAGGGGGGGGAGAGCTAGAGAAGATGAAACAAATAGAAATAAATATCAAGATGGACGATTTTAACTCAGATTAATATGCAATTAAATCAAATAAAAATTATTTGCATGTTTCAATGAAAAGACACAGACTGTCAAACTAGATAAAAATGCAAGATCCACCTATGTGCTTTCTTTGAGAAACCCACTTAAAAGGCACAGATTGGCTAAAAGTTAAAGGATGGAAAATGATATAACAAGCAAACATAATTAAGAATTTATGCAAGAGAAAAATAAATAAATGCCCACCCAAAGATTTGTATTCAAATGTTAATAGAAGCTTTATTATGGTCAAAAACTGGGAAGAACCCAAATATCCATCAACAATTGAGCTCTACTCAGTAAAAAAAAAAAATACAATTAACTACTGATACAACGACATAACTAAAATTCATTATGCTGAGCAAAATAAGACAGACATAAAAACATACATACCTTATGAGTACATTTATATGAAATTATAGAAGATGGAAAACTATACATATCATTGGTTCCCTGGGCCTGGGGACAGCAAGAAGGTATTAACTACAAAGAAATATAAGGAAAATTTGTAGGGTAATACAAATATCCTATATTTTGATCAATGTTATATTTACATGGGTATACACACTGTCAAAACTTGTGCAACTGTTCATTGAAAACTGATACATTTTATTGTATGTGATTTATTCCTCAATAAACTTAATTTTTATTGGAACAGTTTCTAAGTTGTAGGCGAATGAGTTAGGCTTCATCACGCTATTCCTCTTCTTCATTCAGCCTGCACTCCAAACTTCCTGAGTCCTGGAAATTACCAGAAAGAACAGTTCTTTCCTTTCCATGAGTTTCAACCTGGAATGCCCTTCCTTCTATGTGTACTTCTGGGCTAACTCTTATTTATCCTTCAGGACATTGTTCAAATGAAGTACATGATTTCATAGAAATACACAGATCTGAAAAGAATGTGTTCTGTCACCTTTTTGCTCTACAACACTGAAAACTCGCAATTAATCATCTTCAAGCTAATATCCTCATTTGTAACAAAAGAATATAAATGCTTTCTTAACAGAAATTTTTGTAAAGGTTGAATAAAATAGAATACATTAAAAGTACTTGGAGTACATCAGACACATTTGGTGAAGGCTCATCTTCAAGACTATATCCCAGCTCTCATCACATTGTAATATAAGTATCCCCAACATCTACCAAACTTTCATACAAATAATAAACAATAACTAAATATATATTAATTAGAGGCCCGGTGCATGAAATTTGTGTACGGGGGCAGGAGGGTGTCCCTCAGCCCAGCCTGCACCTTCTGCAATCTGGGACCCCTCAAGGGATGTCTGACTGCCCATTTAAGCCTGATCCTACGATGTCTGACTGCCCATTTAGGCCCGATCCTAGTAGGATCGGGCCTAAATGGGCAGTCAGACATCCTTCTCACAATCCAGGACTGCTGGGTCCAAACTGCTCGCCTGCCTGCCTCCCTGATTGCCCCTAACTTCTTCTGCCTGCCAGCCTGATCACCCCCTAATCACTACCCTGCCAGCTTAATTGATGTCTAACTGTTCCCCTATTGGACTGGTCACCCCTAACTGCCCTCCCCTGCTGGCCTGTTTGCCCCCAACTTCACTCCTTTGCCAGTTTGATCACCCCTAACTGCCCTCCCCTGCTGGTCTGATGGCCCACAACTGCCCTTCCTTGCAGGCCTGGAACCTCCCAACGGCCCTCCCCTGCTGGTCATCTTGTGGTGGCCATCTTGTGTCCACATGGGGGCAGCCCTCTTGTGTGTTGGAGTGATGGTCAATCTGAAAATTACTCTTTTATTAGATAGGATAGAGGCCTGGTGCATGGGTAGAGGCCAGCTGGTTTGCCCTGAAAGGTGTCCCAGGGATATGGAGAAGCCTGGGCGAGGGGCCTGTGATGGTTTGCAGGCTGGGCATGCCACCCAGAGACCCAAGAGAGGCCCTGGAATCTGGGATTAATTTATTTTCTATAATTGAAACTTTGTAGCCTGTACCAGAGCCAAGACTACTGCTTGGTTCGTGGCGACAGTCATTTCTGTTTGGGACATCTACCTTCTATAATTGAAACATTGTAGCCTAGAGTAGAGGCTTAGGCCAGCCAGAGCTGCAGAAGCTTGACTTCCTCTATCGCCCGGGCAACCCTAGCCTCTTCCTCTCTCCAGCTCCGTGGCTTCTGCCATTTCTGTTCAGATTATGTATCTTCTATAGTTGAAACTTTGTAGCATTAAGTGGAGGCCTAGGCCAGCAATGGCAGCCAGAAAGCTTGGTTTCCTTCGTTGCTGGGGAAACTCAAGCCTCCCTCCTGCTCTCAGTGTCTGTAGCCATCTTGGTTGGGATTTATTTGCATAATTTGCTCCTGATTGGCGTGGGGCTGATGGGCGTGGCTTGACCAGAGGTATGGTTAATTTGCATATTACTCTTTTGTTAGTTAGGATTGTATTAAGACGAATGAACATGGATGAACAAGGAGCCAAGTGGTCTAGATTTTAGTCCTAATTTTCTCACTACTTTTATTTCTGTACTTATTTTTTATAGAACCTTAAACTCCTTTATTCCTTTTTTGCCTTATAGCACAAACATTTTCCATGTAAAAGATATGATTAAGATTATATAATGACCTAAATAGATACATAATTGGTATATTCCCACAGGAATCTCTATGTGGATAATAAGGATCCTATAAAATTGTATTAATAAAGACTATTTTATTGATTTTAGAGAGGAAGAAAGAGGGAAAGAGAGATAGAAGCATCAATGATGAGAGAGAGAATCATTGAGTGGCTATCTCCTACACACCCTGTACTGGGGATCGAGCCCACAACCCAGGGTGTGCCTTTGACTGGAGTCAAACTCAGGGCCCTTCAGTCCACAGGCCCACATTCTATCCACTGATCAGTGTTCAATTGATACTGAAGAGATTCAGAACAGACCTCGCCAAGATGTACTACTTTAGCATATTGGGATGGAGAAAGTCCAACCTGAGTTATAAGGCTTTGCCAAGGTAACCACAGGTGTGGCTCAAAATTCTGTAAATCTAGGAGCTTTTTTCATAGCAACATAAATTTATATTAAATGAATTATGTTAAGCAAATCCTATATAATAAATAGGTAATATGCAAATTAACCATCACACCCTCACAAGATGGCTGGCTACAAGCAGGCTGGCAGGGGGGGTAGTGAGGGATGACCAAACAACTGAACAAGCAGGCTGTGTGGGGTGACCAGGCCGGCAGGGGTGTTAGTGAGGGCAACCAGGCCAGTGGAGGGCCAGTTGGGGGCAACCAGGTCAGCAAAGAGGGCAGTTGGGAACAACCAGGCTGGCAGGACAGCAGTTAGGGGTGACCAGACTGGCATGAGGGGCAGTTAGAGGCAACCAGACTGGCAGAAGGAGCAATAAGAGGCAACCAGGCCAGTGGGGGGGGCACTTAGGGTTGACCAGGCTGGTGGGGGGTGCAGTTGGGGGTGACCAGGCCAGCAGGGGGGGAAGTTGGGGATGATTAGGCTTGCAGGGAGGAGCAGTGAGGGGCAACTAGGCATGTAGGAGGGGCAGTTGGAGGTGACCAGGCTTGCAGGAGAGGGCAGATGAGGGGTGATCAGGCTGACGGGGGAGCAGTTAGGTGTCACTCAGGCCAGCAGGGGAGCAGTTAGGGGGCTATCAGGCTGGCAGGCAGAAGTGATCAAGGGCAATCAGGCAGGCAGGGAGGTGAGCAGTTAGGAGCCAGCAATCCCAGATTGTGAGAGAGATGTCCTGGATTGGAGAGGGTGCAGCCTGGGCTGAGGGGACCCCTCAGGTGCATGAATTTCATGCACCGGGCCTCTAGTGATGTTGTAAACATCCAAATGGCCCTTGGCATAAAAATTTATAGATCAGGACCAAATTCTAAAATTTAATATCTGCTCTTCTTTTTTTTTTTTTTACTTCTTTATGCTATCTGCTCTTCTTATCTTTTTGCAAATGACTATCTCTTCCTCAGAAGCCTCCAGGCATCTTACCTCATCCTTAGTTCAAAATGACATATATACCTCATTTTCCCTTTCTGTGTTTAAATCTCGCATGTATGTGGAGTCTTTGACTCTCTCATGTATGTGGGGTTCCCATATATATCTGCGGACTAAAAACGGGCCGCATACTAACTTGACAAACTCAAGGAAGGCCTGCCTTATGGCCTTGCAAACTCAAGAGACCTACAGTAATCACAAAGGACAGTCTGAAATTAAAATCCTTTAATTAAGAGCAGTTTATGGTTGGTAGTCCTGTCCTAGGACAGTATCTTCCTTGTCAAAGATCAAAGTCCATCTTTACTGAACCTATTGTCTTTGCATCTAAAATAATATATCTGTGAAATGTCAGGGTAACTTGTAACTTCACTTTTTCTGGACCCCTCAAGGCACACCAAAGGTGACTTGGTGGCAGGTCAAAGACAACAAATTCCTTCATTGTTATTGTTATCATGTTAATTGTTGACTATTAACTATCCTGTACTCACCTAAGTAAAAGAAGCATGAGTCTGTCATTTTACTTTTTATCCAATCCCAGAGGTCTGCTCCAACCCCTGCTTTGCTTTCTCCCATCTCCCTAACCTATCACCAATGGATTTCATGCAATCCACTTAAGTCTCCTCCTTTAATTGTAATGTATAAAACAACATGAAAAAAAATGCCCATCTCCTGAGCATTATCCCAATATGTTGAGATTCTGCTTCCAGGCAATTGTCAAACAGTTTGTCTCAAATAAACTCACAAAAATTCTTTACAGGTTTGAATGTTTTTATGTTAACATATCTATGCAATTAAATTTGGTTATTTTCTCTTGTTCATCTGTCTCATGTACATGTCATTATCAGACCAGATCAAAGAACCTAGATGGGTAGTGGAAAACCTAAAAGCAGCCTATTTTGGTTTTGATAAAACTCAAGATTTCTACATTCAAGGCTGACACCTTAAAACGGGGGCAAAAACATCTGGTGGGTGTGGAATGGAGTTGTCATTTTGTGCAGGGTGATGGCAGCTCTGAGAGATGCAAAAAGACAGCTGTGAGGAGGTTCTAAGCAGTTCCTATTTTCAGGATGTGCTGAACTCATAATTCAGGCCTAATGAATGTGTCTTTGAAATTTAACAGCCTGTTTAGATCCCTGCTTCCACCAGTGCAGAAAAAAAGAAAACTGAATACAGAAATGGTAATGATTTCATGTAAAATTCATAAATAAAATGCAAAGGCAAGGAGAACAGTGTGCCCAGTGCAACAGGATGAATTGTCATGTGGTCTGAGGACTAAGTCAAGGGGGCTGTTTTTAAAGCCCTAACTGCAGTTTATTGTATGTTCCTTTGGTATATATATATATATATATAAAGCCAAAATACTTAAAAGGGCCTATGACACCATGCTACTACAACAAAAATATATGATCTGTTCTTCCTGCAAAAGTACTAGGTCAACGTCATCATCAGTATAAGAATCTGTTTAAACTACAGGAGGCAGCCGAGACGGGTTTGGCTCAGTGGATAGAGCGTCGGACTGCGGACTGAAGGGTCCTGGGTTCGATTCCGGCAAGGGCATGTACCGTGGCTGCGGGTACATCCCCAGTAGGGGCCATGCAAGAGGCAGCTGATCGATGTCTCTCTCTCATCGATGTTTCTGACTTTCTATCCCTCTCCCGTCTGCTCTGTAAAAAATCAATAAAATATATTTAAAAAATAAAATAAAATAAACTACAGGAGGCATAGGCAATGATCAAGTTTCATGATGGAGGAATGGATAGAGAGTATACTACACATGTCATTATTTAGGCAAATATCTTTTACATTATAGGTTCAGGTTGACATCGTGTGTGTGTGTGTGTGTGTGTGTGTGTGTGTGTGTGTGTGTGTGTGTGTTGATGCCTGCAAATAATTACTTTCTATGATATCCATAAATGGTTTAGAAGAAAATATTAATACTCTGGGATGTTGGTTGATAAGTGCTAGCAAACAATGAGAAAAGCAACAAAATGAAAAGCTCACCAAATTCTTACTAATAAAGCCAGCTAGCCAGCTACACGTACAGCTATACGTATCCTATTGCAGCTACAATATACATAGAAAGAGAGACTAATAATGGGGAAACTTCTCATATGCATTTTGTTTATTCTAATATTCTGCACAAGTAAAAAAACTAAGAAAAAAAATCACGTAGGCAAAGGACATAACCAATCATGGATAATGATTGGGTTTACAGAACAAGAGGAGGTTTCTCATTTGCATTTTAAATCACCGAATGCAGCAATCTTTGACCTTTCTCATTTCTTGAAAATGAGAAAGCAGACAGACTGAGGCAATACACAGCACCTGCCTGAATGCTGTCACAGGATGGCTAAGTTATATAGTGCTTTCTGCATTGCAGCTGGCGTCAGTACTGAGTGAAAGGTCATTTCCAAATGCAAACAGGAGAATAAACACATGTATGCAAAGTGCAGCATAACTTTATTTGAGGTAATGAAATTGAAATGTCTAGCTGGTTGCATACAAAAATTGTCGTTTTAAAGTCTTCACATTCATACTGTTGTCTAGCTTAATAAAAATTGGTGTACTCACAGCAGATTTAATCCTGGAGCAGGTCTCTTTCTCCCAATTCCCAGTGAGCAAATATGACAGGAAAGTAAGTGTGACGGTATTAAAAGGAAATCTGGTGACCTGCCCTAGCTGGTTTCACTCAGTGCCAGAGCATGGGCCTGCAGACTGAGGGTTTCCAGTTCAATTCCAGTCAAAGGCACATACCCAGGTTGCGGGCTTGATCTCCAGTAGAGGGAATGCAAGAGGTAGCCAATCAATGATTATGTCTCATCATTGATATTTCTATCTCTCTTTCCCTCTCTCTTCCGCTATGAAATCAATAAAGATATATCAGGGGGAAAAAGAAAGAAAGCTGGTGACCTGATAGAAATTAAACCTTGATATATCGTTAAAAGTGATTCAGTTTATAATGTAAGGACGTCCCAGTCCTATTGGCAGGGACATTTGTATTTACATTATAGTAAATCATTGCCTCAAAGAAACTTTTAAATAAATTTGACCCCTATACTGTGGTCGGCAAATAGCTCGTGAGCCACATGCAGCTCTTTGGCCCCTTGAGTGTGGCTCTTCCACAAAATACCATGGCCTGGGTGAGTCTATTTTGAAGAAGTGCATTAGAAGAAGTTTAAGTTTTAAAAATTTGGCTCTCAAAAGAAATTTCAATCATCGTACTGTTGATATTTGGCTCTGTTGACTAATAAATTTGCCGACCACTGCAGAATGCTCCAAACCATATATATATATATATATATATGTATATATGTATATGAAATATTAATTAATTTCATGGAGGGAGAGGGAGAAAGAGATAGAAACATCAATGATGAGAGAGAGAATCACTGATTGGCTGCCTCCTGCACAACCCCTACTGGGGACGAAGCCTGCAACCCAGGCATGTGTCCTTGATGGGAATCAAACCCAGGACCCTTCAGTCTGCAGGTCAATGCACTATCCACTGAGCCAAACCTGGTAGGACAAGCTTTTCTAACTACATGTACACATTGGTTATAGGAAATGAGGGCAGACATTTTAGAACTTGGGGTGGTAAATTCCTACCCCAGGGCGACTCCTTTTAATTGAGTCTTATCTATAGATCATGAATATAATGAGATAATGAGATAATGAGTATCATGAGATAATGAGTATAAACTTTCTTCAGGGTTTTTTATTTTTAATATATTTTTATTGATTTCAGAGAGAAATGGAGAAAGAGAGACATAGAAACACCAATGATGAGAGAGAATCATTGATCGGCTGCCTCTTACATGCCCCCTACTAGGTATAGAGCTGGCAACCCAGGCATGTGCCCTGACCTGGAATCAAACCATGACCTCCTGGTTCATAGGTCGATGCTCAACCACTGAGCCATGCTGGCTGGGCTTTCTTCAGAATTTTTATGGTACTTCAGAATTAAAAGCCTAAAGCACACCAGATAAACAACATTTAAATTTTATGTATTTTACCATAGTTTCTAAAATGTGGCCTCTAAATTCTGTCTTAAACTGAAAGGTTTTAAGAATTCCTTGGAGAAATGGCTGAATTCAGGAATGTGACAGGAAATATACAAGATTAGCTTAGGACATTATTGTGCCAGCAAGCAAGAAAGCTGTAAAAACACTAATGTGTTAATGTCAAGGTTAAGAAGCTTCCAGTGGACTAAGATGAGATCATTTGAGCATGAAAAAGAATAATAACTTCAATGGATTTAAATACATCAAGTGCATACAAATTCATAAGTTCTTAATGATACTAAAAATAATAATTGGTCACAATGAGAAGTTGCCAGTGCATCAACTAATTATTCTGAAAACTAATAAATTAAAGATGCATTTGCCCTGCCTCTCCAACACTCAGTATATTTCAAGGTAACCAAAGAATTTAAGTCTTTCTGTATATCAACTTCTGTCTAATAAATACAAAAGAAATGTTAGAATCAGAGTATCATCATTGTGAAACCCTTAATAAAACAATAACTAAAGAAATAGCATGAATAGCTGCTAAAGCTGTTAATAAGACGTTGATGGAGAACTTTATAATGGTTGGATAAAGCTGACAACATCTGAACCCATTGGTCAAACACAGCAGCACTTAAAATAAGACAACCAACCAGATATTAGGTCCTTGATGTA
This sequence comes from Antrozous pallidus, assembly GCA_027563665.1. Lineage (NCBI taxonomy): Eukaryota > Metazoa > Chordata > Mammalia > Chiroptera > Vespertilionidae > Antrozous > Antrozous pallidus. Next base: position 127,653,201 of record CM050509.1, read on the forward strand.
ACCTGTGAAAATACCTACTCAACATTTAAACTCAAATCCAATGAATATCTCATCACCTGCTTACAATATGTATGAGAGACATTCATACAACGATTCAATGGTGTGGTGGGGGGAAATCAGGCAAAACTAGAATGCGGGACACTTACTAAACAAATGAGTTGGTTTGGGGGAGGGCAATAGGGCACATTATAGAAGAGACTTAAAGGACATTCAACCAAATTCAATGTCTGAAAATTATTTAGGTCTTGATTCAAACAACTGGAGAAAAATAATTTTAAGACAATTTGGAAAAATTAAATATGGAGTAGATATTAAGTAATATTAAGAAATTACTATTAAAAGAACAAAGTTAGAGGATGCACACTACCCAATTTTAAGACTAATTTGAAAGCTGTAATAATCAAGAGTGTGGTATTGGTAAGAGGATAGACACATAGATCAAGTGAACAAATTAGCACAGAAGCAGATCCACATAAATATAGTCAATTGATATTTTTCAAAGTCAAGTCAATGAAGAAAGGATAATCTTAAAGAAATGTTGATGGATACCCATTATTTAAAAACGTCAACCTTGCACAAAATTATCTCAAAATGAATCATAGGCACAGTTGTCAAGTTCAAAATTATAAAACTTTTAGGAGAAAATTTTCATGGTCTTGGGTTAAGCAAAGAGTTCTGACCATAAAAAGGGGAAGAAAAAAAAGTAAATCTGACTTTATTCAAAATGAAAATATTTCACTCTTCAAAAAATAATATTAGAAGAATAAAATGATCAGCTATAGACTAGCAGAAAATACTTGCATATCACTTATTTAGAAAAGGACCTGAATGTAAAATATATAAATAATTCTCAAAACTTAGCAATAAGAAAACAACCATTTTGCCCTAACCAGTTTGACTCAGTGGATAGAGCGTAGACCTGCAGACTGATGGATTCTGATCAAGGGCATGTACCTTGGTTGCAGGCACATCCCCATTAGGAGGTGTACAGGAGGCAGCTGATTGATGTTTCTAACTCTCTGACCTTCTCCCTCTCCTTTCTTCTCTGTAAAAAAATCAATAAAATATATTTTTAAAAAAGAAAACAACCATTTTTTGCCCATTATATATTTTTCTTTTTTATCTTTATTGTTCAGTTTATTAATTACATTGTTCCCTATTTTCCCCCTATAGCTCCCCTCCACCTGGTACCCATCCCACCATCCGCCCTCATCCCACTCCACTGTCCTCTTCCATAGTTGCATGATTTTTGTCCAGTCTCTTGCTGCACTTCCCACACCCCTTTCCTCCCCAAGAATTGTCAGTCCATTCCCTCTCTATGTCCGTGATTCTGTTACATTCACCAGTTCATCATGTTCATCAGCTTATTAATTCACTTGATTTTTAGATTGATTTGTTGATAGATGTGTATTTGTCGTTCATAATTTACACTTTTATATTTTTCTTCTTCCTCTTCTTAAAGAGTATCTTTCAGCATTTCATATAATATTGGTTTGGTGGTGATGAACTCCTTTAGCTTTTTCTTATCTGTGAAGCACTTTATCTGACCCTCAATTCTGCATGATAGCTTTGCTAGATAGAGTAATCTTGGTTGTATATTCTTGCTATTCATCACTTTGAATATTTTTTGCCACTCCCTTCTGGCCTACATCGTTTCTGTTGAGAAATCCGCTGACAATCTATGGGTGCTCCCTTATAGGTAACCATCTGTTTTTCTCTTGCTGCTTTTAATATTATCTCTTTGTCTTTTGCTTTTGGCATTTTAATTATGATGTGCCTTGGTGTGGTCCTCTTAGGGTTCCTATATATTGGGGTTCGGTGTGCTTCTTGGACTCCTAAGTCAATTTCTTTCACCAGGTGTGGGAGGTTTTCAGTCACTATTTCTTCAAATAGGTTTCCATTGTCTTGCTCTCTCTTTTTCTGGCACCCATATAATTCGGATTTGGTATGCTTGAGGTTGTCCCAGAGGCCTCTTACACTATCTTCAATTTTTTGGATTCTTTTGGTTTCTTGCTTTTTCAGCTGAGTGGATTTTACCTCTTTGTATTTCAAATCTTTAACTTGGTTCTTGGGGTGCTCTAGAGTACTTTTAGGTCTTTGTATAATATTTTTTATTTCAGTCAGTGTATGTTTAATTTCTGGTTGGTCCTTTTTCATATCCTTGAGAGTCTCCTTCATATCCTTATAGGACTCATTCATTTCCATGTTGGTCTCTATCATTTCTTTGCAGGTCTCATTCATATCCTTGAGGGTCTCGTTCATTTCCTTGTAGGTCTTGCTTATTTTCCTTATAGGTCTCAACCTTTTCTAGGAGCCTCTTGAGAAGCCCTATAACTGTGGTTTTGAATTCCATGTCCAGTCGTTTTTTTCCTCCATTTCTTTCACATCTGATTTCTTTCCATGTCTCTGCATGGTGGCTGCTTCCCTGAGTTGGTCAATTTGCTTTGTGTGGTAGACTTCCTACAAGGGACAGTGGCTCAGCCTCCCCAGTTACCTGAGGTGGATATGGGTTGCACAGTCTTGCTGAAGTTAAGCTCAGGTTAATCGTTGTTAGCACTTGGAGGGGTTGACCTCCAGGCCAATTGTCTGTGAAGTTCAGCTGTGCTTGGGTTGGATGGGCGGAGTCTCTGGGCCAAGTAGACAGCATCAGCTCCCCCCTATGCGGCCCCAGGGACTCTGTGCCAGGGGCAATGGCCGCCAGCACCTCTGAGAGAGAGCCGCTGCCGAGCTCCACTGGCTGCCGGGGAATTCAGACTCTCCCCAAATGAGTCTGCACACCCAACATCTCACCCAGAGTCGTAAAACAATGCAGTCTGACGGTTTCCCGAATGAAAGAGCAAGTCACAAGCACTCTCTGCACAGACAGGCATCTGCATTGTTCCCAAGTTCACGTGCACTGTGCAGAAGCTCACCTTCTCCACAAGCTGACAGACCCCTGCAGCACTCAAGCTTTGGCATGCCCTCCCACTGTCCAGTTTTTACCTCGTACAATTGTGGGTTCCCTGGACTTCACCCAGAGTTGGAGAATCAGTCCAGTGTGACGTCTTTGTCTCCCCCGTTCAAGAAAATTGGCCGGTTTTCAGCCGCCCGCCCTATCCGCTGGCGCGTGCTCCAAACCTCTCTCCACGCCTATCTTCAACGCTGTCCTCAGGCGCTCCTCCGAGTCACAGTGTCTTATTTTCACTTTTATTTGTGGAATTTTCACTCAGCCAACTTTCCAGTGATTCTAGATGGTGTTTGTTCTTTCGTTAAGTTGTAGTTTTAAAATTGCTGTGTATGACGGCAAGATAGGTGTTTTACCTATGCCGCCATCTTGGTTCTCCCCCATTATATATTTTTCATCAATCTTCATTAACGAAGATATGGTATGCAAATAAGCATACGAAAAGATGCTCAAAATCATTAGTCATTGGGAAAATACAAATTAAAATCACAATACCTATCAGAATGGCTAAAATAAGCATAAAGCCTGACAATACGAAGTGCCAATGAGAATGAGGAGCAACTACAGTGTGGGGATGCAAAATGGTTCATCCACTCTGGGAAAGTTTGGCAAGTTCCTTTTTAAAAAATATATTTTTATTGATTTCAGAGAGGAAGGGAAAGGAAGAAAAAGATAGAAACATCAATAATGAGAGAGAATCATTTATTGGCTGCCTTCTGAAAGCCTCACCCTGGGGATTGAGCCCGCAACCTGGGCATGTGCCAAATGGGGAATCAAACCCTGATCTCCTGGTTCAAAGGTTGACACTCAACCACTGAAAAACACCGGCCAGGCAGCAATTTCTTGAATTTAAACATATAGCTACCATATGACTTGAATCCTAGGTATTTGCCCTAGAGAAATTAAAATTTATGTTCACATAAAAACCTATATATACATATTTATTGCAGCTTTCTTCATAATCCCCCAGGAATAGAAAAGCCCAAGTCATTCAACTGGTAAATTGAAAAACCACATTTTTCTTTTTAGTGATTTAAATGTTTATTAGACTTTATAGTTCAACTTAACATTCCAGGATTATTCTTGGATCATACAATTTAGAGTTTCCAGATGGTGAAACTAGGGATTACCATTTACTTTAAGGCAGTGGTCCACAAACTCATTAGTCAACAGAGCCAAATATCAACAGTATAATGATTGAAATTTATTTTGAAATTTTTTAAACTTAAACTTCTTCTAAATGCCACTTCTTCAAAATAGACTCGCCCAGGCCATGGTATTTTGTGGAAGAGCCACACTAAAGGGGCCAAAGAGCCACATGTGGCTCTCGAGCTGCGGTTTGCCAACCACTGCTTTAAGGAGAGGGCTGCCAGACCAATCATTTTATTTTCAGTTTCCTCAATCTTTTTTGTGTGTTTATCTTTCATGGCATTAGTGATCCTCTTCGCATCTAGGATTTGTCACTTTTGAATTGTCACTGAATATGGAATACATTTTATTCCCAAATTGAATTGAATTCACTTTTTTTGTTTTGTTTTTGTTTTTTAAAATATGTTTTATTGATTTTTTTACAGAGAGGAAGGGAGAGGGATAGAAGATCAGAAACATTTATCAGCTACCTCTTGCACACCCACTACTGGAGATGTGCCCACAGCCAAGGTACATGCCCTTGTCTGGAATTGAACCTGGGACCTTTCAGTCCCCAGGCCGGGGCTCTATCCACTGAGCCAAACCTATTTGGGCTTGAGTTTACTTTGAATATTACTCAAGTTAATGGATTTTCTTATTCTCCCCACATTGTTGAGGTTCCTCAGGTAGGTTAGTTACTTCATTTGTTAAGTTGTATTACTGTAAGCTGCCAGAATGGCACCAGTTGTCTTACCTATGGGATCAGACCAAGCTTAGGTTAAGCAACCTTGGTACTTGGGGTCTGGCTAGGAAAGAATTTAAAGCAATACCCAAACTGTAAGAAAACATTTATTGGGTAAATTATACAGGTAGAAGTAATTCCTAGAAGAAATGAGTTTAGGAAACAAGTTATAGAGGTAAAGGAAGGGCCCTTGGAACTTGGGAGTGAAGAAACCAATGGTAACGTGCCTGGGTCAGCAAGCGGAAAGAAAAGGGGAAAGGCATTGGAGTGCTCTCAGAAGGAAAGCCAACTCTAGTACATTCTTACAATAGAACACTACTCAGACAAACAAACAAAAAGGAACACATTATTTACTCACACACTGTGGGTGAATCTCAAGTGCATTATGCTCAGTGGAAAAAATACAGACTCAATATTACATTCAGTATAAGTCTACTTATAGGACATTTTGGAAAAGACAAACCTTTAAAGACTGATAACAAATCAGTAGTTTCTAGGGCTCAGGAGTTTGAGGAGGTATTTTTTTAAATATATTTTTATTAATTTCAGAGAGGAAGGGAGAGAGAGGTAGAAACATTAATGATGACAGAGAATCATTGATAGACTGCCTCTTGCATGTCCCCTACTGGGGACTGAGCCACAACCCAGGCATGTGTCCTTGAGCCTGCAACCCAGGCATATGCCCTAGGCCGGAATCAAACCCAGGACCTTTCAGTCCACGGGCTGATGCTCTATCCACTGAGCCAAAGCAGCTAGGGCTTGAGGAGGTTTTGATTACAAGTAGGCAGCACAAGGGAATATTCGGTGGTGAGTGCAGTATTCAGTATTCTAATTGTGGTGGTTGCTACAGAACTCTATTCATTTGTTAAAACTCATAGAAGTGTGCATGTATGCCTGCGTGTGTGCATGCACATGCACACTTACACACACACACACACACACACACACACACACACACACATTTACTATACTTAAATTAAAACATAAGAACATTAAGATACAGTAATTTTTAAAAGAAATGTGTCAAATTGGTTAACTCTGTTAGTGGCAAGGTACTATTCAAAACAAAAAGATTGATTCAGCCGGTGTGCTCAGTGGTTGAGCACTGACCTATGAACCAAGAGGTTACCAGTACCATTCCTGGTCAGGGTACCTCCCTGGGTTGCAGGCTCCATCCCAAGCACAGGCATGCTGGAAGCCAATCTAGCAATCTTTCTTTCTCATGGATTTCTACCTCTCCCTCTCTATAAATAAATAAAAGCATAATAATAATAGAGAGGAAATGGAGTGACAATTCTTGGGGGGGGGGATGGGGTGTGGGAAGTACAGCAAGAGACTGGACAAAAATCTTGCAACAATGGGAGAGGACAGTGTGGGGAGGGGAGGGCGGAGGGTGGATGGGTACAGTGTGGAGGGGAGATATAGGGGGATAAAAAAGGGGGGAACAATGTAATTAATAAACTGAAAAATAAAGATTAAAAATAATAATAAAATAAGGTGAGCTACATGTGCTATAGACTGCTTGTAAAAATGGCAAAACAGGAACATGCAGAGTAACAGGAACTCTCATTCCCAGCTAGTGGGGGTGCAAAATCCTTTAGCCACTTTGGAAGACAGGCAGTTTCTTACAAAAATAAACATACTCTTACCATATAACATAACAATTGTCCTCCTTAGCATTTACCCAAAAGAGTTGAAAACTTACATTCACCCAAAAACCTGCACACGGATGTTAACAGCTGCTTTATTCATAATCGCCAATAGTTAGAAACAGACAAGATGTCCTTCTGTAGCTGAATGGATAAACTAACTGAAGTACATCCAGCAAATGGAATAATATTCAGAACTAGAACAAAATGAGATATTAAGTGATGAAAAGATATAGAGTAACCTTAAATACATATTACTAAATAAACGAAGCCAATTTGAAAAGGCTACATTATGATTTCAAGCATAAGATATTCTAGGAAAGGCAAAACTGAGGAGAGTAAAAAGATCAGTGGTTGCCAGGAGTCGAGTTTAGGAGTATAAATAGGCAGAACACAGAGGAGTTTTAGGGTAGTAAAAATACTTTGTATGATATTATAATGATGAATACATGTACTTATATATTTTTCCAAATCCATAGAATGTACACCAAGAATGAACTCTAATATATGGATTCTGAGTGATAATGATGTGCCCATGTAGGCTCATTCATTGTAGCAAACATACCACTTTTGGTGGTGCATTTGTGACAGCAGAGGTGTATATGGGAACTCTGTACTTACTGTTCAACACTGCTGTGAACCCAAAACTGCTCTATAAAATAATTTTTTTAATCTTCACCTGAGGATATTTCTTCATTTATTTTTAGAGAAATTGAAGAGAGAGGGAAAGACAGGGAGAAATATCAATGTGAGAGAAACATGTCAATTGATTGCCTCCTATATGCACCCTGACCAAGGCTTGGGCCTGGAGGAGCCTGCAAGGAAGGTAAGTGCCCCTGACCTGAATCAAACCCAGGACCCTTTGGTCTGCAGGCTGGCACTCTATCCACTGAGCCAAACTGGCTAGGGCTGAATTCTATTTTGTAAATGGCAAAAACAATTCCTCTCATTCCCCACATACCTCTTTGCAAAGTGACTTTGCACCTGCTCCCATCAAGAGATAGACTCTGTTCCATTCCCCTTAAATCTGTTGCTGTCTCTGTGCCTTTCAGTGGCCAACAGAATGCAATAGAAAGTGCTGGTGTGTGCCTTCCAAGGCTAGAGCTTATGAGACCTGATTTCACTTTTTTGGAATCCTAATATCACCTTGCTAGGAAAAAGCCAAGTTTAGCTTATTGGAGGGTGAGAGGTCATCATGAGAAGAAAAATCAAGGTGATCCAGCCTACAGCCACTACCAAGTGCCAGACATGTGAGTAAGGCTATTTTGGATCCTGCAGCCCAAATTTAGTCCATAGTCAACTCACTAAAAATGCATGAATAAGCACAAACAGGATGACATAGAGCAGAGACAAGTCTCAGCACTGAACCCAGATCAAATCATAGAATCATGTACTCTATATTAGGGTGGTTTATTATATAGCAATCAGTGACTGTAACAAAAGCATACTAAGGTATTCCAAGTTGAAATAATGTGTCTAAAATTAAAAATACCCCTCAAAAAGAGTGAAAAACTGAAAACAATGACAACATATTGAAAATTGGTAAAGGCAGTTAAATTAGAATTTGTCACATTATCCTCTATATTTCTGTGTATATTTGAAAAAATCTAGAATAAAAAGGTTTACAAATGAAAACTATTTACTTATATGTCTAATATATAAGTAATAATAAACAAATCTGAAATAAAAAACAATAAATTAAGTATAATCTTGCCCAAGTAGGGCAAAGGAAAATCATAAAAAGATCATAAGTACCCAAAAGATTTATTTAAAATCTTTTGACCTATGATTAACTCCATTTTCAACTGGCTTTATGAAGTCATAGTTGTTACATACATAGAAAAAGTTAATACTTTCCTAATTTTTATATTACAAAAACTAATGGTGTTATTATTATCTACCACTTCTACCCTAAAAATAGGGGGTCAATGGCTAAAAAGTAAAAAAAGAAGCTATTTTAAGCACAGGTATCTAATCTCCAAATACCCCAAGTTTAACCACAACCTTTTAAGAACAAAAAAAAGTCCTTTCCTGAGGAGGAAACCAAGATGGCAGCATAGATAAACACCTAGGCTTTTGCCCCACACAACAATTTTGAGAATACAACTAAAGGACAAAAAGGACCACAGGAAGGCCGGCTGACTGAAAGTTCTGAAACTAGAGGGACACAGAAGAGCACACGGATAATCACAGCCTCTGCAAAGCCTAAGTAAGGTAGGAGTCTCGCATGCACACAGAGCCGTAGAGGAGGGGTGTCTGAACGCCTGGCAGGGGTGCTCTAGCGGAAAGGGGACTAAAACTATAGGCTGCGCTGGACCCATCGGTTTGCATTCAAAACCCGAGGGACCCAGGCCCTTACTGGGAGAATCTGGAAGGCAAACGAAATCCCAGGGGAAGAACCAAAAGCAGAGGTCCAGAGGCGAGAGCATGCAGAGGGGCCAAATTGCGCCACTGGTGGTGTCTGGCAGGAGAAAGGAGCTCTGGCAGCGCTGTGAGGCCGGAATCTTGGGGGAACAGACAGAGGCAGAGCTCTGGGGGCGCCAACCAGTGCTCACAGTGAGGGCGATCTGTTGACTGTGTGGCTGGCATTTTATCTTTCTCTCCCTCTCCCTTCCTCTCTGAAATAAACAAAGATATATTTATAAATGTCCTCTTGATGCTTTATCATTCATATCAAGAATTTGCATAAATAGGCACATATGAAGTATTTTTATTCAATTCAATATATCCATAGGTCTTTGCAGAAAGCCAATCACATATTAATATGAATGCTTCTCATAACTCAACATCATCAGTAGAAGCAGAAAAGAATGATGATGTGAGCTCATCACATCCATGGGGTCTGAAGTTGGAAGAATACTAACAAATGAATTAGGAGATATGAGTGCCTAGAAGAAAACATAGGCAGCAAAATCTTGGACATTTCTCATAGCAATATTTTTTTCCTGCCACATCTCTTCAGAAAAGAGAATCAAAAGAAAAAATAAACAAGTAGGGTTACATCAAATAAAAAGTTTTGCATAGCAAAGGAAACTGTCAACACAATATAAAGACAACCCACTGATTGGAAAAATATATTCCCTAATGATATATCTGATAATTTATAAAGAAGTTATATGACTCAACACCAAAACACACACACACACACACACACACACAGAGAGAGAGAGAGAGAGAGAAAGAGAGAGAGAGAGAGAGAGAGAGAGAGAGAGAGAGAGAGAGAAAACATAATTCAATTAAAAATGGGAAAAGGACCTGAATAGACACTTCTGCAAAGAGGACACACACATGATTAATAGACATTTGAAAAGATGCTCAACATCATTAATCAGAGAAATTCAAATTAAAACCACAAGGAAATATTACCTCACATCTGTCAGAATGGCTATCATCAGTACATCAACAAACAATAAGTTTTGTCAATGATGTGGAGAAAAGGGGACCCTCATGTACTGTCGGTGGGAATGAAGACTGGTGTAACCACTGTAGAAAGTAGTATGGAGTTACCTCAAACAATTAGAAATGGAACTGCCTTATGACTCAGTGATTTCAGTTCTGGAATATATCTGAAGAAACCTGAAATAGTAATTCAAAAGAATATATGCACCTCTACAGTCACTGCAGCATTATTTACAACTAGAGGCCTGATGCACAAAATTCATGCATGGGTAGGGTCTCTAGGCCTGGTCGGTGATCAGGGTCAATTTGTGGGGAGACCAGTGGGATGATCAGGGGGTCCCCCACTGGCATCCATCTTGGCTGGCCTGGTGCCACCTTCTCACTAGTCCCCCCCCCCCCCCAACCACCAGTCACATCCCTCTGTAGGATGCAATCAGCAGAGGGATCGAGAGGTGGCACTGGTCCCGCCCCCCACTGCTGTCCACTTGCTGGCTAGCCCCACCCTTCACTGCCGCTGGTTGCCTCCCTCTGCAGGGTGACCAGCAGGGCAATATGGGGGTCCCCACTGGCACCCGCCTTGGCTGGCCTGAGGCCTACAGGCTGGGGAAGCTCTTGCATTGAGTATATGCCCCCTGGTGGTCAGTGCACATCAGAGCAACCAGTCATTCCACTGTTCAGATAATTTGCATATTAGGCTTTTATTTTATAGGATAGCAAAATTTAGAAGCAGCCAAAGTGTCCATCAGTAGATGTGTGGATAAAAAAGCAGTAGTGTATTTACACAATGGATACTACTTAGCCATAAAAAAGAAATTTTAGCATTTGTGATAGCATGGATGGACCTGGAAAGCATTATGCTAAGGGAAATAAATAAGCAAGTCAGAGAAAGACAAGTAGCATATAATTTCACTCATATATGGAATATAATGAACAAAATAAACAAAGTAGAAATAGACTCATAGAGAACAGACTCACAGCTGTCAGAGGGGAGGGAAGTTGTGGGGCTGGGTGAAAAAGGTGAAGGGATTAAACAAAAACAAACAAAAAACACTCAGAGCTACAGATAATAGCATGGTGATTACCTGAGGGAAAGGGGGTGGGGAGATAGATGAGGGCAAAGGGAGGATAAATGAAAGGAGACTTGACTTAGGGTGCTGAACATACAATACAGTATATAGATGATGTATTACAGAATTGTACACTGAAACCTATATAACTTTATTAACTAATGTTACCCCAATAAATTCAACAATAAATAAATAAATAGGAATAATTTAATTTCTAGGAAACCAACCTTCCTAGTGAAAAAGAAAACTTTTAATATTTTAAATGCATACATCTCACATTTAAGGTAATTATTTAGTGCTCATTGTGTGCCAGTTACTGAACAAGTAACCTTCAAAAATGTCTTGTAGGGGAGCAAAATATGCTACCCCCAAATAAGCCCATTTGGCACATGATTATTTTGGATTAAAGTTACTTAAGAAATAGCTGGTGCAAGAAGAAATCTGACCTTCCTTTGTCCCCCTGAAAGCAGAAAATAAGTTTCCCATGTGAAAGGTACCCCTCTTGTACCAGGAGATAAAGAGGGATCCTTATTTTGCTAGAAATAGGGATCTCAGGGCTGAGAAGAAGGCTACGTAGATAAACTCTGTTGAATTTCTTCACTAATTAGTTCCTAAGACTAACTATTTTGTCTTGTCAATTCTTTCACAAAGTAATTGTTTCTGTCTAAGAGATATAAAAACTGTCTGCTTTAGTCTCTTCTTTGACACTGCCATGTCCATGTGAGTTTTCTCTATGTATAAAATTAATTATTTTCTTCTGTTAATCTGGTTTGTGTCAGTTCAATTAGTACACCAGCCCAAAGAACCTAGAAAAGTAGAGGGAAATTTTTCCTTCAAAAAGTGTCATTAAATGCAGAATTCACTTCAAAGTAGGTGACGTTATTTGCATTTGAGAAAATGAGAAAACTAAGGCTCAGTGGAGAAAAAATTATCTCAAATTTTTTTGATCCACTGTACTTATGGTTCCAAGTGCACCACACCGATTTCTGTGCTCAACTCAAATTAGTATCATATTAGCATGCCTCAGTTAAAATAAAATCACATTAGCAAGGTAATTTATTTTTCTGTCTGCTATCTGCAAGGGTCTTATTCAATTAATACCCACAATTTGAGACTCATAAACTTTGAAAATGAGGGAAGAGGCTAATAAGCCAAGGGGTGCCATTGTGCTATGGGGATGATTTGTCTTTGAGGTCTTTCTATAGATAATCTGATATTTTTGTGGCTATCTCAAATTTTACAGCTTTCAGCAGTCCTTCACCCAGTGTTTTCCCTATGCTCCTTCTTATTTGCCCCAAGGTATACCACATTCTCTGGACCCCATCCAGCCCTCTCATCATCATTAATATCTGTCTTTAGTCTATTTCCTGAGCCTCTGTTTGGTAACTACCTTGAAAATATGAGTTAATTTCTAACCCAAAGAAGATAATGGGGATTATTTCTAACTATAGGAATTTTAGACAACTAAGGCTCATGGTCAATGAGAAAAATGCATTGGTTTTAAACAGGGATACTATGGCTTTTCTTAAAGGACAGCAACTCTATCAAGAAACATGAGAGCCTTAGCTGCTTTGGCTCAATGATAGTGTCGGCATGCAGACTGAAGGGTCTTGATCTTGATTCTGGTCAAGGGCACATGCCTGGATTTTGGGCTCAATTCTCAGTAGGGGGCATGCAAGAGACAGCCAATCAATGATTCTCTGTCATCACTGATGTTTCTATATCTTTTTCCCTCTCCATTCTTCTCTGAAATCAATAAAAATATATTTTAAAAAAAGAAACTTTAAAAAAAGAAACACGAGAGGATTTGAGATAAATAAGCAGCTCTTTGGCAATTCCATGTATCTCTGTTTAAGACCAAATAAAAGAAGAGTAACTCAATTTCATCAACACAAAGGATGGTTTGCTGGGAAAATTCACTTTATGGGGGCATGTAGTGCTAATCTATACTAACAATAAAGGAATATGCAATTTGTCCGGGACTCTGTCACAGTAACAGTAAAGATGGAACAGAAGGCTGCTTGGGGTGACAAGGCTGGCAAGGGGCTTAGTGAGGGACAACCAAACGACTGAACATCATGGCATGGTGGGCAGTTGGGTGTGACCAGGCCAGTGGGGGGTGGAGTTGGGGGCCATCAGGCCAGCAAGCAAGGGCAGATGGAGGCAATCAGGCTGGCAGGGGAGGGCAGTTGGGAGTGATCAGGCCAGCAGGAGAGGGCATTTGGGAGAGATCAGGCTGGCAGAAGAACAGTTAGGCGTCGATCAGGTCAGCAGGGGAGAAGTTAGAGGGCAATCAGGCTGGCAGGCAGAAATGGTTAGGGGCAATCAGGCAGACAGGCAGGTGAGTGGTTAGGAGCCAGCAGTCCTGATTGTGAGAGGGATGTCTGACTACCAGTTTAGGCAGTCAGACATCCCCTGAGGGGGTCCCAGATTGGAGAGGGTGCAGGCCAGGCTAAGGGACACCCTACTCCCCACCCCTCACTCCCCATGCACAAATTTCATGCACTGGGCCTCTAGTCAATCTATAAAGCTAAAGGGAGTCCTAACACTCCATGAACTCCAAACTGTTATCTGTGTTATACCCATGAGGAAACTGAAACTCAGAAAGACTTAAGTAAATGTCCCCAGGACATATGCCTTATAAATGTTGGATCTAAGACTTCTGTTATATGATCTATTGCAAAGATTACAGAATGGGAAACAAACAACATGTTAATGTTGTAAATGAAAATAAACTAACAGAAAACACAGAAAGAACACTGAAAGAAAAATTAAAAAATATGATACTTTATAAAGTATATAACTCAGACCCCAGCCACACTGATAAATAAAGCATCCTTTCATTCTTCTGTCAACCTAAATAAATAAGTAAACTTCAGGCAAGCTCAAATTAACAGAAATTGAGTTTATTTGGAAGGAGTACAGTATTATCTACAGAAGGAATGCATGAATGAGATTCCTCTATTGTTCATGGGAGTGGGATTCTTGGGGTACCACTGAAATAAGCATTTTACAGAAGCTTCCAGGGAAGGAAGATTGGTACTAAAAGTATTTATTTGCATGAAGTTACATTCCTCGGGTTCCAAAGTTCCATGTCCCTTAAACCATCGTGAAAGAGGGGCAGCTGTGGATGCAGCAAAGCCAGCATCCAGAGCTTCCTGTTCCATGTTGCAGCGAGGTCCAGTCCATTCAGTCCATTAATCCATTGTGTGGAGTCCACATGGCTGTGAGCCACATGGGTGAATGCAGGGGAATACTCCCTCTGCAACAAGAGTCTCAAGAGAGCTAGAGGATCAAGAGTGAAGAGAATGAACTCCCTTTGTCTAGGTTTTTAAATATTCAGGTTTTCTGCCCTTACAGTTGTCATGTCTATTCTGGCCACTGCCTTGCTTCCAGGGGTGACTGACAGGTAAGCACCTTCCCACATCACTCATGACCTTACTGGGCATGAGTCTAAACTGCCTTTGTCCAGTCCCTTACCTCATCAATCATTGGAGAGTGTTAAATTACAGCTATCTAGCCAAGCTGTATGAATGACAAGCCTATATTATCTAGTCTTCCCTTTACTCCTTTTTTTGTAAAATAATAACCAGGTTATTATAATAGTATCAGGAAATTTTTCAATTCTGGAAATGAATGCTGTAGCAAGCTACATCCCAATTTCTTGAGGGTTTGGGAAAGCTATATTTATAGATGAGGAGTACAAAGGGGAAGTCCAGCCAGAATAGAAACAGTAAATTCATTGGCTTGGTGATGGGCAAAGATGCTTGGCAGATGTTCATTGGTAAGAAGTTAAGTCTCATCTTCTGTAAAGAAGACATTTAATGGAAATCAGTCTCTCTGTTCTTAAATTCTGATCTTCTGAAGGCACATTTGTGAAATTATTCATTTCATATCTTCTAGTTCCAAGTTAGATTGAAATGTTTTCACACTATCATTCAACACTTATAGAGTATAACTATTTGCTAAATACTGGCGATTCAGAAAGAGTGAGAAAAAAAGGAAGGAAAAAACACAATTCCTACTCCCCTTCTAATCTAAGGCTGGGTTTATTAAAAGTATTTGCAGGACATCAGGATGTCCTTGAAGCCAAAAATATTTTATCTGGCATGCCCCAATAACAAAAGACAGGTTAACAGTTAAAGGAATTTTTAGGGGTGAAATGGGCAGGTTTAGGAGATTTTTAAAAAATTAAGGGGTCCATGGCAAAAACACAGGACTACAGAGTTGTAAAATGGTACATTTCCATAAGACAAGGGAGCTGGGAGCAACAGAAGTTACATTTCCAAAAGATACAGGAGCTGAGAGTAGCAAAAGGTACACATTTACAGAATAAAGAGAGGGAAACCCTCATTCAAGTGAAGAGGAAGAAAAGCTCGCAGGGGATAGGAAAACAATAAGGGAGGAGGAGAGGAGAGCCTCACAAGCCCCAAGTGAGATTCAACCTTTGAGCTCAGGAGTTGCTATAGTGACCAAATTAAAAGGGAATAATGACCAATCAGAGGGGATATCAAGGCACAGGAAAAAGGCCAGGAAGCCATACTGCCCAGGTGAACACCATGTTTCCAGTCCAAATTTCCGCTATCAACAGGAGAGAAAAACAAGCAGAAGTTTTAATAATATGTATTTATCCTATATATATATGGGAGAAACCGAGAAAAGCTGAGTAACTCCTTAAGTGGTCCAAGCCATCACCTTAAATACCATCCCCAGCTAAAGACAAAGAAAGATGTGAGAAGGAAGGAGCCAGCTATGGGAGATTATCAGGCAAAGCACAGTAAAAAAAATGGTGAAGTTGTTATGAAGCTTTAGGTTATTGCTTCCTCTATTGATAATAATTTGTAGAGATTTTTTTCATCCTTTTCTTCCTGGTATACAGAAGGAGACACCCCTTATAAATGTAAATGTCTCTTACAAAATGGTAACTTTTAAAGTTTTCAGAGCTTCTCCTGTGTCTGCTAATTCTTAACCAGCTACAGATAACCCTTACACAAAAATAAACATATTTGGGGATAGCAAATTTAGCTCCCCTTCAAGATTCAAAATAAATTAAGAATCACTAATTCAATTACAAGTGTGGACTCGGTAACAGGTTAGTGTCTGGAATCTAATTTTCCTACATAAGCCCTTTAAAAGAGCAATTTCTCAAAATCAACTGAGCAACAATTTGTTAATTACTATTTTTACAGTGCAGGAAAAATACAAATCCTTTCAAAGATAGAAGAAACAACAATCTATCAAAAACTAAATTACAATCTTATTTTAATAAAATTTATTCAAATAATTAGATTTATTTAACTATAACAGGATTATAAAAATGTGCTTAAGAGTCATATAATATCAAAGAGGGTTTATCTTTGTGAAAACAAGACAAAAGGAATGCTATAATGAATTGAACTACTTTAAGAATAGAAAATAAATTTGGAACTCTCAAACTTAGAGCTCATCTATGTTCCTTTGGTTAACTATATACTTTCTAATCCAAACAGTAATATTTTTATTGTGAAAATAATGAACTATCATAAAGCAGGATATGTGGTGATCCCAATGTTGTTCAATATATTAAAAATATTAAACTTGAGATTTTTTTATTGTTGTATTCATGTTTTAAATTTCATTTGCTTTGCTTTGTTTTATTTTTTATTGAAGGCCACAGACCTATATTAGCTGATTTATAAAACTTAGAAAATGCTATCTTCATGGCCTGTGATTTTTAAAAAATCTTTACTACACATTTTTTCTCATTAAGAAAAGAATCTAATCTAGAAAATCTAGTTACATACAAGGAGCAAGATTCATCTGGCCCCATGATTCAAGGGTCCATATGATCCCTTAAATCTCTCTATAACAGAAACCTACAGAGAATCTTAAAAAAAAAAAAACTAAACCTCTAAACTATGCAATTGATACATGATTTTTGGACTGGAACATGTAATGTTCCCCTGGGCAGGATGGTTCCCCAGATTCTTTGTCCGTAGGAGTCAAAGAATGAATCCACAGTCTAAAGATGGTACAACAAAGATCGAGATTTATTGAAGGGCAAGTACAAATTCCCTGTAGGGAAGGGTAAAGAATCTCACAGAACAGACTCCCACGTGGGGAGGAGGAAGAGTCCCACTGACTTCCCGTTTCCTCAGTTTATAAAGGCTCCAAGTCCCTGTGTCCTGGTATCCCTTCTGATTCGTCAATATTCCCTTTTGAATTGGTTACTATAGTAACTCCCAAGACCCTCCTCCCTCATTGTCTTCCCATTCCCTCTGGGCTTTCTTTCTTCTTAATTTTGTAAATATAGACCTTTTGGCTACTCCCAGTTCCCTTGTCTTATGTAAATGTATCTCTCCAAGTCTCCCTTATCTCTGGAAATGTAACTGCACCTGGCTCCCTTGTTTTATGGAAATGTACCCTCTCTCAGCTCTGTAGCCCTGTGAGTTTTCCATGGGACCCCTTAGTTTCTAAAATTTCCCTAAAACCTTCCTATTTCACACCTAAAATTCCTATTTCACAATCTCAAGGCTCTAGTGCCTATGATGCCTCTAAAAAACAAAAAAAATACTATTATGACATTCATATTTTCTTTATTTTATTCCTTATTGCCAATGGATTTATCATACCCAATGACTAATGACTTGATTACAAGTAGAGATCATCTTCTGTACTTCATTTCTAACTTGATTCCTGAGTTTCCTTATGTTATTGGTGGGGTGTTCTCCGTGTCCCCACCAGTTGCCAGTGAAAGTGGGCTTCTTGCAAAGTCATGATAAAAGGAATTTTCTGAGACTAGCACAGGAGAATGAGTGACATTTAATCACATGGAATCAAACCCCTGAGTTTCCAAGGTGCATTCTCCCTCTGTCCCACCATGGAAGAAGTCCAGCTGTAACTTTAGCAGAGCTAGGATTAAAGCCATTGTCAACATCAGACCAGCTTAGTTTGTGTTCCCAGCTGTAGTCCATTGTGTGTGGGATCCTACATATGGCTAGGAGTGAACATACGCAAATGCAAGAACATAGGAGCAAAGCCAGAGGAACAAGAGAAAAACACTGAGAGATAATTCCTTTGTCTCAGGATTATGTATTCCCAAATTTCAAGGGTGTGCATTGCTTCCACCCCTCTAGCCAATAATCTTTGTTCCAGGCTAGATTGACAGGCAAATATTTTCTCTATGTCACCCCAAGTGTCCTTGCTCCATCTTCCCCTCTTCCCCCAGTGGATTTGCAGAGAATGGACCTATGGTTCCCTGGAGAGTATAAAGTCACAGTTTCGCAGTGAAGCTGCCCGGATGGCCATGATTATAATGTATGCCTCTCTTTGCTTCTTTCCTATTAATATTAATAACTAGCTAATTACTACAGTAACATTTAGAGTAAAGTTATTGGCTTGAACTTTCAGCCCACCAATGAACTCCACTATGAAGACCATTCTTCTTGACATCTAATAGTTTGTCCTGTGAAAAAAAAAAATTAACCAAGTATATTTGAAGATCTAATTAGCTTTATTGATGCTCATGAATTGGGCAGCACTTCTTCTAGCAACTAGAAATATGCTCAGAGGGGTTGTTCAAAATAGAAGGTTATTATTGGAAGAACGGTGGTGCAAGGGAGTTATTGACAAAGAAAAGAAGGGCTTCTTTTCAAGAAAAGAAGATTTTGTTTTGCTTTGCTTAGATAGATATAGATATAGATAGATGTATAGATAGATACAGATACAGATACAGATACAGATATAGATATAGATATAGATATAGATAAAGATATAGATATAATTTTAGAGAGAAAGAGAGAGGGAGAGAGAGATAGAAACATCAATAATGACCATGTTCATGGATTGGTAGAATCAACATCATTAAAATGTCCATACTAACCAAAGCAATCAGATTCAATGCAACAATCTCTATTAAAATACCAATGGCATATTTCAAAGATCTATAACATTCTCCAAAAATTTATCTGGAATAAAAAGGACCCCAAATAGCCATAGCAATCCTGAAAAAGAAGAGTAAAGTTGGAGTGATCACAAAACCAGATATCAAGCTATATTACCAAGCCACAGTTCTCAAAACTGCCTAGTACTGGTACAAGAACAGACATATAGACCAATGGAGCAGAACAGAGAACCCAGAAAATCTACCCAAGCCATTATGTTCAATTAATATTTGACAAAGGAGACAAGAGCACACAATGGAGTCAAGACAGTCTCTTCAATAAATGGTGCTGGGAAATTTGGTCAGATACATGCAAAAAAATGAAACTAAATCACCAACTTACACCATACACAAAACAACTTCAAAATGGTTAAAGTACTTAAATATAAGAAGGGAAACCATAAAAATCCTACAAGTCTCCATAGGCAGCTATATCTTTACCGATATAGCTCCCGGGGCAATGAGACTAAGGAGAAAATAAACAAATGAGACTACATCAAAATAAAAGGCTTCTGCACAGCAAAAGAAACCGTCAACAAAACAAGAAAGCCCACTGCATGGGAGAAGATATTTGCCAATGGCATTTCAGATAAGGGTTTATTCTCCAAAATTTATGGAGAACTCATACAAATTAACAAAAGGAAGATTAAAAAATCCAATAAAAAAATGGGCAAAGGACCTAAATAGACACTTTTCAAAAGAGGACATACAGAAGGCCAAGAGACATGAAAACATGTTCAAAGTCACTAACATCCCAGAGATGTAAATCAAAACGACAATGAGATACCATCTCACACCTGTCAGAATGGCTGTCATCAACAAGTCAACAAATGACAAGTGCTGGAGAGGATGTGGAGAAAAAGGAAATCTCGGGCACTGCTGGTGGGAATGCAGACTGGTGCAACCACTGTGAAAGACAGTATGGTGTTTCCTCAAACAATTACAAATGGAACTATCATTTGACACAGTGATCCCCCTCCTAGGATTATATCCCAAGAAACCAGAAACACTGAACAGAAAGGTCATATGCACCCCTATCTATGTTCATAGCAGCACAATTCACCATAGCTAAGATTTGGAAACAGCCTAAGTGCCCATCAGCAGATGAGTGGATTAAAAAATATGGTATATCTACACAATAGAATACTATGCTTCTCTAAAAAAAAGAATAAACTTTTACCATTTGCAATAGCATGGATGCATCTGGAGAGCATTATGCTAAGCAAAATAAGCCAGTCAGAGAAAGATAAATATCACATGATCTCACTCATATGGGGAATATAATAATCTATATAAACAGATTAACAAAAATAGATCCAGAGACAAATGGCAAGGGAGGTGGTGGGGAGGGTTAGAGTTCAACCAAAGGACTTGTATGCATGCATATTAGCACAAACAATGGACACAGACACTGGGGCAGTGGGAGCTTGCCCTCAAGGGTGAGAATAGCTGGGGGTGAAATCAATAGGGAAATAGGAGACAAATGTAATACTTTAGACAATAAAAAAAAGAAACATCAATGATTAGAATCATTGATCAGCTGCCTCCTAATGCACCCTATTGGGGAGTGAGCCCATAACCCAGGCACATCCCCTGATATGGAATTGAATCTTGACCTCCTGGTTTATAGTTTGATGCTCAACCACTGAGCCACACCAGCTCGGCACAAGGAAAGGAATTTTAATCATTCAGACTGCCTCTTCTTTTTTATGGAGGATGGAGAGTGTGCATGCCACAGATTACTTTGACCAGAGAATTCCAGACTGCTCGACTAAAATATTTCTGGAAGAGGTTGAAACTGCTATTAGGTCAGGTATTACATCTAAGTTTGGTATCATGGCCTTCTCTGCATGCATGATACCATTGTGGGTCTGTGGTTTTCCCTTTAACAGTCCCTCGTTAATTTGTTAATAAGTCCTTATTTTAATTTTAAATTGGTAATTTATCAGCCACAAGACAAACCAAAGATCTGAGTTAAGTTGTACATTCTGATTAGCATTGCCTTCTGCATATACTTTCAGTATTATTTTTTAGAAAATAGTCAATCTCATAAATGCTTCACAAACTAAAAACAAAATGTCACCGCTTTGGGGAAGGGTGATAGAGATAAAGGGAAGTAAAATTTGCAATGCCATAATATGCCTTGGGGGATACGGATTATTTTAAGCTGGTTATTTTTCAGAAACAAAATATTCAAGAGGAGCCTCTACCTTCTCCTTTAGTTGCCTAAAGTAATGCAGACAGAAAAACCTGCTTAAAGAAGAGAGCATCACCTTAGCATCATAATACAAACTAAATGTAGTGGAAAGAGAAGCCAAGCAAAGTCTGTTTGTTAGACTCCCCTCTGTGTCCCATTGTTTCTGGGAAGCCAGGCAAGAATTTGTTTACCACAGATTGGCTCTTTCTCATCCACCTGTGAATTGGCTTGTTTCCTTTAAAGACTCAGAACCCTTCCGCCTCTTCTTACTCCAGAATGGCACATAAGCCTCATTTGCCCAATGAGGTCTCAAATCTCATATTTTTATGGAGTTCCTGAATGCACATACATAATAAACTTGGTCATTTTCTCCCGTTTATCTGCTTTGGATTAATTTGATTATTAGTCGAAGCAGAAGAACTTAGAAAGTAGGAGGAAGAAAATTATCCTCCCACACACAGAGAACAAGAAAAAAAATGCCCCCAAATCGGGAGCAGTGGTTGAAAATAAGCCAGTGTAAACTCAACCAGAAATAATGTTTCGCATTGAAAAAAATAAAATAAAACTGAATAACACTGATGCTGGCAAAAATAATTGCACACTCTACAATGACTCCTTTAGTGATCAAGTGAATATAAAATAAAAATCCACTCTCATACAAACAAAATCCATTTATAGATCAATGCTACAAAGCAACCTAAAGATCTTTGCTTTGCTTTTGATTGAAAATGAGACTTCTCTTGCAGCTTTTCTCTATACTGATTTAAGAAGAGCCTTTCTGAAATTATGTTAAATTGGGAATCCTAAGGGGAAAATACTATCTGTTGAGGTCATGATGTCATTAATAATAATTTCTAGAACAAATTTAAAGTAATAAAAATGGGTTGGGTTAGTATTATAAAGCCTGCCGCATAAATGCTCATAAGATATAATCCCTCACCCCACCCCACCCCAAAAATAACTTTCACATAAAATCTTGCCACCAGATAAAATATGACTTTGGGGTTAAGAAAGAGAGGGTGAGAGAGAGTCCTGTATCTTTAGAAACATCCATAAATAATTTACTACTAACTTGTAAACAATAGAGCAGCACAGTATGCATGTCAAAGAGGGTCTTTATATGCCATAAAGACCCTCAAAAGTGCACTTGCTGAAGCAAGTCTGACTGTGAGCCTTGATATACTGGAAAAGAAACTTCTAAACTGAGGTCATCAGTTAGTAGAA
The DNA here is from genome assembly GCA_027563665.1 of Antrozous pallidus. NCBI lineage: Eukaryota > Metazoa > Chordata > Mammalia > Chiroptera > Vespertilionidae > Antrozous > Antrozous pallidus. The sequence continues at coordinate 127,675,472 of CM050509.1, forward strand.
AACAATTTCCCTCACACAGAGAAGCAGACTTACTGCTGTGTATCTGATACAGATGGATTGGAATTTAAAAACAGGGCTGCATAATGTGAGTTAGCTGAAAAAATGAATCTTGGATGCTCCTTCGGAATGAATGGCGCCAAAACAAAAGGTGGTTGGTGCTTCCCTGAAGGCAGAGCTTCTCAACTTGGCACTGTTGTCATTTGGATCTGGTCACTCTGTTGTGGGGCTGCCCTGTGCATTGTAGGATGTTTAGCATCTCTGGACTCTACCCACTAGATGTCAATAGCACCACCTTCCCCGACCTGTTGTGTCAACCAAAAATGTTTTAAGACATTGTCAAATGCCCCCTTGGGAAATCAAATTACACCTGGTTGAGAAACACTAGTCTAGAGGAAGGCAGAGCTTTATGGAAAACGTTGCAAGGCTTACGTGGTGGTTTTATTTACATTTCTAAATTGATTCTGGTATAATTTGCTTTCTTTCCTCAATCTAGAAACACCATTTGTGAACTGTCACTTCCTTTCCCCCAACCCTCAATCCCCAATGGTGCCAAAATAAGTCTATATTTTATTTCATATCACACAGGATCTAAATTCTCTTGTGATTTTTTTCTTTTAGTATCTTGTTAAATACTGTACACAAAGCAGTATTCTGAGATACAAAAGAGGCGAACATAATAAGGCCAACTGTATTAATACTGAACGCATGAAACTATTAAAATCGCAAAACCCTGCTGAGATGAATGTTTATTCACATCATAAACACTGTATAAAGGAGGTGGATACAGGAGGAACAAAATTAGTCTGATTAAAAAGTACTGGAAGCAGCCTCGGCCAGGTGGCTGAGCTGGTTGGAGTGTCATCCCACACACCAAAAGGCTGCAGATTCGATTCCAGGTCCTGGCACATACCTAGACTGTAGCTTTGATCCCATGTAGGGGCATGTATGAGAAGCAACCAATCCATGTTTCTCTCTCACATTCTCTCTCTCTCTCTCTCTCTCTCTCTCTCTCTCTCTCTCTCTCTCTCTCTCTACTATCTCTAAAATAAATAAACATACTCAAGTGAGGGTAAAAAAAATTTCCCAATGTACCGGGAGCAAACAAAAAGGCACAAAAATGTAGTTGTACACAAATGTTTTGCTCTGTCAAGTCTCCTAAAATGAATATGTTGGGGAAAAAAAAGTCTCAGCATTTAAAAATGCTGGCCTAAGATTACTTATCCAATATGTGGCTTTCAATTCTTGATGTCAAATGTTCTGCTAAAGCATCTTTGAATTCAATATTATTCTAAAACTTTGCTTAACTCTGCTTCAACCTTCTATTCACCCAAGGCCAGAACCTACAACTCAAATGAATGACAGAACTAATGTAGCTAACAAGATAGTGTCTTGAATTGCTTCATAAAGTTTTCAATCTAATAAGTCATTAATGTCTGAATATAAATTTACTGACTTCCATTGAGATTAATAGCAGGTCAATCATATTGACTGAATCCAAATGAGTCAATTGGATCATGTTGGTCAATAAATGTTGATCCAAATTATATAGAGCAGCCAGGGTTGAGTGTAATGAAGCTTATAATAACCTATACAATATGTCTTTTGTTAAGGAACATTGCCCCCAAGAATAAAAATGAAGCTTAAGGTAACAGCATATTAATGTTGATATTTAGCCCCAAAGAAAAGAGTGGAACATATGTTTAGGTGCAATCAGGGATATGCTGGTATAGCACTAATGATAATATCATGAACTGGTTTTAGAATGCTTTTCACTCTCAAAATAATGAAGTTATGTGAGTTCTTTGGACACCAATATTCAGCTAATCAATTTGGCAGGCACTGCCAATAGTGACTTTAGTTAACTTTCACAATGAAAAAAGAAAAAAAATAATTCATAAAGATATAAGTATTATTTTAATATTTAAAATATACAGTGAATTAGACAAATAGTGAACAAGTAAATATGTCATGAAGGGCAATAGTGACTAATTGTTATGTGTCACATACTATGGATTGGCTCATTTAATTCTCAAAAATTAAGAGGTAAGTATATTATTTCCATTTTACAGATGGCAAAACTGAGGCATCTAGAGGCTACATAACCCTGTTGTTGAGTGGTGGAGCTGGGCTTTGAATCCATGTAGTCTGCCTTCAGAGTACACAGTCTCAATCATTACTGTCACTTACAACAAGGCAGTAGATATCTAAAGATTTTGGAGAAGGATGTTGCAGGTAGAGGAATCAGGCACTGCAAAGGCTCATATACAGAAGAAACTTGCATGTTTAAGAAATAAAAAGTAGGCCCTGGTGTCAGGAGAAGAAGGAGAAAAGAGTAGAATGAGAAAAGAAGTAGCATATTTTAACTTATATTTTTCTATCATCACTGAAAATTATTTAGTGTTTCTAGTTTTTATTTCCTTTTTATTATCTTTATTCCTGCTTTTAATATGTTTTCAAATCACCTGCCAATTTTATTTCCAGATTTTAAAAACTTTCCATTTGTTTACTTGAAACTGTTTCTTAACAATTAGAAAGGACAATACTAATAGCTTATCTATATCCTATTCCCCTTTTTCCTGGGAACAAAACAAAGAATCTGGCCAAATCTTCTTTATATTGATGTCACTTGCAAACAGAGTTTGGAATGCTTTTCACAGGATATACTTGGTCTGTCTTGGTTGCTTATGGTAAACAAATATGGAATTTATGAATTGATGGGGCAAGGTCTTCGCCCAGGAAAGTATCACAGGCAGCTGAATTATTTATTATATCCTATCTAATAAAAGAGTAATACGCAAATTAACCGCACCTCTACTACACCAAAAGACAAGCCCATCAGCCACACCCATCAGCCAATCAGGAGCAGCCAACCAAGATGACAGTGGCCACAGAGAGCAGGAGGGAGGCTTGGGTTTCCCCGGCAATGGAGGAAGCCAAGCTTTCTGCCTGCCCTTGCCAGCCTAGGCCTCCACTCAATGTTACAAAGTTTCAATTATCCTATCTAATAAAAGAGTAATCCACTATAAAAATGGTGGCACCCATACCCACAAGATAGTGGTGCCTCGTCCTCTTAGGCCAGCTGGAGTGCCCAGTCTGCCCAGCAGTGGCAGCCCAGGGTGTCCGCCTGGGAGGCACCAGCACTCAGCGTGATCTCTGGCCAGCAGCAGCACCCTGGGCTGGGGTCTCAGGCTGGCAGGGCCATGCACTCTTGCCACATGATCTTCTGGCCAGTGGCAGCAGCCTGGACTGAGACTGTGCACCCAACCGCATGATCACCTGGCCAGGGGCAGCAGCTTGAACTGGGGTCTCAGCCTGGCTGGGATGCACACCTCCACAGAGCTATCTCTGACCAGGCTGAGATGGCAGCCTGTGCTGGAGTCTCAGCCTGGTCAGGCTGAGGTTGTAGCCTGAGCTGGGTCTCAGCCTGGCTGAAGTGTGATACTTTTCCAGTGGTGGCAGCCTGGGATCTCAACCACTGAGTCATACTGGCCAGGCAGATAGGGAGGAATCTTAAATGTTCCTTTTTATTAAATATATATTTTATTGATGTTTTTACAGAGAGGAAGGGAAAGGGATAGAGAGCTAGAAACATCTATGAGAGAGAAACATTGATCAGGTGCCTCCTGCACACTCCCCACTGGGTAGGTGCCTCCAACAAAGGTATATGCCCTTGACCAGAATCGAACCTGGGACCCTTGAGTCTACAGGCCGACGCTCCACCCACTGAGCCAAACAGTTAGGGCTGTCCAATATGCTAAAGAAAAAACCCTATCTAATAAAGATGGAATGTACAGGGGCGGGCATTTGGGGTGACTGGGTTGTCAGGGGAGGGCAGTTGGAGATGATCGGGCTGGCAGGGGAATGGTTACGGGATGATCAGGCTGGCAGGCAGAAGCGGTTAGGGGCAATGAGGCAGGCAGGTGAGCAGTTGGGAGCCAGCAGTCCTAGATTGTGAAAGGGATGCCTGACTGCCTGTTTAGGAAGTCAGACATCCCCTGAAGGGTCCCAGATTGGAGAGGGTGCAGGTTGGGCTGAGGGGACCCCCCCAACCCAGTGCACAAATTCCATGCACCAGGCCTCTAGTGTATGTGTGTGTATATACATATAAAGCCCTAATGCCATAACACCTTCACGACCAAACAAGCAGTGGTTCTCACAGTGGACAGGATGTGAGAAACTAGCAGCAAAGAACTAGGAGTGGTGGAGGGCTATGAGCAGTGAAGAGCCACTAGCATTGGAGGGTGGGGCAGTGAGTTACGACCGGTGATGGGTGGAGTAGCCAGCTGAGGCAAGCAGAAGTGAGCTACTCATGCATGATTCTGTGTGCACTGGGCCTCTAGTCAGAGTACAAATTTGAGGCTCTTTGTGACCAAAATAACTCCTTTTGTATAAGTCATGAGCATTATTTTTGAATAGGTACGTGATTTAATATATAGACAAAATTTTTATTCTTCAAAATAGAAACTCAATTATCAAATGTAAACATGGAATGTTTATAAGATTTTTTGGTATCACCAAGAACTCACCAAAGCCTTACAAAGGTAGAAACTATGCGGGCCTCATTCTCTTACAGCCAGCAGTGAAACAGAAAAATTACAAAACAGAGAACAAAAAGGTTTATCTGTTTAGAAACTTAAAAGAACTCTTAGGTTAAAGAAAAGATCAAAACTGACATTACTACCCTTTTAGCTAGGAAGTCTAATGAGATCAAAGCACACACTACAATATGGAAGGCAACCAAAGTCAACTTCAGAGGGAAATACACATATTAGTACACAAAACATTAAAAGGAAAGGGCCAGCCCGGCAGAAGTGACTCAATGGTTGAGCACTGACCTATGAATCAGGAGATTACAGGTTAGATTCCTGGCCAGGGCATATGCCCAGGTTACAGGCTCAATCCCCATTGTAGGGCATTCATGAGGCAGCCAATCAATGATTCTCTCTCATCATATGCCCTTGACTGGAATTGAACCTGGGACACGCCCCCCCTCGGTCCATAGGCCTATGCTCTATCCACTGAGCCAAACCAGCTAGGGTCCCATTGCTTAAATTGATTGAAATGCAAATGAGTTAGCCAGCACCTTAGAAGGAAATAAATGGTAAATAAGCTTGGAATAATCTTCAACCTTCTGCATCCATCCAATCTCCCCTGGCTGACCAGCTCTATTACCAGAATACTGCAATTGGTCAAGTAAGATGTCAGTGATATTATCAAATTGTGTATATAATTGTTCAAATATTTAATTCTTTTCTAAATAATACTGTAAAACCTTGTTTTCCAAGGCCATATCAGAACTGAGGGGAATGCAAGGGCTTAAATGACAATCAAAATGTCTTTGGTTCCTGAACCTCCCGAAATAATGCTACTTTGGACTACAAATTCCCAAGATCCTCTCCTTCCTGATGTGGGTCTCAAATTCCTCATGAACCTCATTTGAGGTTATTGGAGCATTTTCACTATTATTATTCCAACCTGACTCTACTTTGGAGTCAGATAGCTAAGATTGCATCTATACTTTAACACAAAGTCCAATCTGGGTAAGTCATTCTCCCTATCTGAACCCATTTCTACATCTCCAATGACACACACACACCCCTTTCCCCTTCTTAAACATTTGATCTAATTAAATGTAACTGGCACATAGCAATCACTTACTCATGGATAGTGATTTGGAAAATGGTTAAAAGCATAGATTTTGAAATTGTATAATCATGGTTTGAATACTAAGTAGTTGAATGTGATCTTGACTCATCACATTTCAGGTTCCTATAAACTGTAGATAATAATGGTAACTCTTTTACAGGATGGGTGTGAATATTAAGATGAAACAACCATAGATAACACCTAGCGTAATGCCTCAGCAAGCCACATATAAACATTACTATCTTATTCTCATTACTAATTTTATTATTCAAAATCCCATGAGAGAGCCCAGTGGTGCCACTACAAAGGCTGTTGGTATTTCTGTCATTGCTTCTATGCTCTTTCAGCAGCCATAGGGTAACCTGAGATGAGAGCATGGTCTCTACTCAGCCAGGAAATACAACTATGGCTTAAGAATGCAAAGGCTAGCTTGGTTTTTTTCAATGTCTGTAGACCTTTTCCTTGAGTGGTTGGAAAATGCCCCTGGGCCTTTGCTGCACCAAACCGGTTCTAGGACCAGCAGCATCAGCAGCAATATCACCTCAGATTCCAGCTCAGACTTACTGAATCCAAATCTGCATTTTTAACCAGATCCCCAGGTGATTCATACACACAATAAAGTAGGTGAAGAAAGACCTAATCTGGAGTTTTTCAGGGTCTTTTGTACAACCCAGGGTTGAGCTTCAAAATATATTCTCTAACTCCACACATAAACCTAACCACCCCAGTTTCCTTGGATGTCAGAGAGGTGTCGCATGCCCTCTGGCCTCTCGGAATCTACTTTCCACCCACTTCTGCTTTCCAGATTATTTCAGTTTCCTTTCATCTTGACTTCAGTGTCCTGACAATTATGCCCCAACAGTGAAATGACATTTCTAATACATAAATTCAGTTTATGCTCCATACCCACTCTCTGAGTATTTCAGTGTTTTAAGAAAAGTTTTAGAACACTTTCATTGCTCATCTGACACACACAAACCTTGAAAATAACCTGTTAAAGAAAATTTCATATCTTTATCCTAAAAATCTCTTTAATGTACATGCAGATGATAAAATCTACCCAGTCATACTTTATTAATACCTGCATTGTTAATACAGAAATAAGTACTTTGTGTTATAGTTTCCCAAAACAATCTTCCACAATCCAAATCACTTAAATATTGATTAAATCTAAATGCATTTTCACTTTTGAAATGTGATTTTTGACTATATAGCTCATAAAGGTTTTCATATTATATACATATATAATAATGCACTTGAATTGGAAGGTTAAATGTAATGGCTTAATATCTAAGCCTTCCTTATTCAAGGGAGCTTCATAATAATGATTTATTTTTACATATATTCATCAGAGAGCAAATAAGGGTATTTTCCCTATCCTTTCTATCCCTATCAACTATATTCATTGGGAGAAAAAAGGAACAAGGCATTGGAAGAGATTACTTACATTCATTTTAATAAAATATAATAAAGACATAGAACCCATTGTGTTTCACTGGCAGCAGAATCTTATCCTGAAATGTTACCCAAAGCTCCATGACAATTGCAAGGACATTCTGCTGCAAAGTCATTAAACTCTCATGCCTGTGAAGTTGTTGAGATTTTCCTGTGCATTTATTTTTTATTAAATTTATTGGGGTGACATTGGTCAACATAAACATATAGATTTCAGGTGTGGGTTTCTATGTTAAAAGATCTGTATACTGCACCATATATGTACCACCCAAAGTAAAATTTTCTCCTGTCACCATATATTAGGACTTCCTTCTCCCCTACCCCCTCTTTTTAAAAAAGATACCTTTTTAAAATATATTTTTTATTTATTTCAGAGAGGAAGATAGAGATAGAAACATCAATGATGAGAATTTTAGATTGGCTGCCTTCTACATACCCCTCCACTGGGGATTGAGCCCACAACCTAGGCATGTGCTCCCACCAGGAATCGAACTGTGACCTCCTGTTTCATAGGTCAATGCTCAACCACTGAGCAACGCCAGTCAGGCTCCTGTGCATTTCTCTACCTGTGTTCCTGTTTCTGTATTATAACCATCCAGATGCCCCATAAAACTTTGGGAGAGAAAAACATAATGGAAAATGCTTTCTGTGTACTATAGCCTGATGCAAAATGGACTGTATTGAAATTCCAATGTCAAACCAACAACTTGAAAGATAAATGAAAAAATAAATTCAATACTATATAATTTCCCCTCTGATTCATGATTACAGAGATGAATAAGTAAAGTGGAGAAGAGTAAGGAGGGGGGAAGACAGACTCTTCCCTACCTTCATAGTATCGGGTAAAATCAGGAAGTGGGGAGTTAGAGCAGTAGGAAGAGATGGGAGTGGAAAAGGGATGCTTCCATTCTCTGAGTTATTAATCCCATTAATAAGTAAATATACACACTTATGTGATCTCTGATTTTTTTAACCTGGACTCCACAATGTGTGGGAAATCTACCTTATACACAGAAATGTTCAGTCAATGTGTTAAGAATAAAGAAAAAATGTCAGAGTTCTGAAGGACAGGTCCAGTAAATTTAAAGAAGACTTACCCAGAAAGTTCACTGAGATGTTCTAATCTGCCCATGGTGTTCATGCTGAGCACAGCTATTTACTTTTGGCACCTAACATTAGCAACTGGCTCTACTCTGCACAGGGAGATATAAGTTTTCCATTTTGTTTCACCCTCTTTTTCTCAAATAAATTTTTTTTCTGCCTAAATGATAATGATCTCTATATATTTTATAAATATCTATATCTACTATCTTTATATTGAGCACTATGGCTACTTTATCCTAACACCTTAAATCATTCAAATATATATATATATATATATATATATATATATATGCCTTATCTGAAAATTGTCCCCTCTCGGCAGTTTGATCTGGAGACCGGAAATTCTATCACTTGCTATGACATGCACTGATCACCAGGGGGCAGCACAGAACAAAGGAAGGCTTCAGACAGCAGCTGGCAGCCAGAGAAGGGACGCCCTGGCCAGCAGCCAAAAGGCCTTTGACTGGCCCTGATCACTGGTCAGGCCTAAAGACCCTACCCATCCACAAATTTCATGCACCAGGTCTCTAGTATTTTGATGAGGAATAATTCTTAAAGTGTTTTACCACTAGATGTATTGCATATGAAAATAATATATTTTTATAATATGTGTTCCCTCTTTTACTTCCTGAATCAGTTACACAGTGATTCCAAACCCAATATCCTATCAAAAACAAGCCTATGTTTTTCATTGGCACTTCTGCCAATTCAACTTAATTCAAAAATATATACGTTGAGTTCTATTGTGTGCCATGTACTTCATGAATAAAGATGTGTAAGATATGACCCCATCTTGAAAATTACCATAGCCTGTATTTTCTCTGATGAGTGTCCACCTATGAACGAGGAGGTCACGGATTTGATTCCCAGGGCACATGCCCGGGTTGCCAACCTGATCCCCAGTAGGGGGCGTACAGGAGGCAGCTGACCAATGATTCTCTCTTTCCTTCTCCCTTCCTCTCTGAAATCAATAAAAATATATTTTTAGAAAAGAAAATTAAGCATGTCAGAAAAATGAGTTGGGCACAAATTTCTAACAGAACTTTTCAATTAACATCTTTATAAGCCAAGATAATTGCAAGCCTAAAGAAAATTAACCAATGTGTGTAATAAAATTAGTAGCCAAAAGTTTTCTTCTGGTTCATATTTGGTTAGATTTTAAAGATAAGGATTGGGAAAGTAGCAATCAAATGTTATGTTACATTCATATACCTGGCAGAATTTGGTACAGTTGGAACCACATAGTAAGTATTCGATAAATAATTCTAAATTGAGAAGAATTATCAAGGACATTATAGTTTCAAGCAGAGAAAAAGAGGAGTGTCTGAAGGCATTTTCTGCCAGCAAATAATAGCATTCTCTTAACCTTGCAGAAGGAAAATGGTGAGCATGGCAGGCAGGAGGAAAAGATGGCCAAATAGGCAGGCATGTAGCCATTGGAAAAAAATCAGGATGCTGAAAATGTCTGAGTAGATAAAATTGCTTGCCTTCCATTTTGTTGGGAGTCATTTAAGCTTATCATAAAATCTGTTTATATGACTGTACAACTCTTTTATATTATTGGCTTTTCTACCCTAATTTTATATTTGCTTAAATAAAGATGAAATTAGTAAATGAATAAGAGAAAAGCTATTAGGAGTCAACTAGGAAAAATATGAAGAGTATAGGAAATCAAACAGATCTTCCTATCAAGAGAAAAAATTATTTTCTTCTACCCAACCGTGACTTAGAGTTGACTGGATTCTTCTTAGGATAAATATTTCAGACCCAAACTCACCATTAGCAAGGTTTGTAGTTTGTAATAGATGCTGTAAATGAATCATTAAGAGAGTTATAATACCCTAGCTGATTTCGTTCAGTGGATAGAGCATCAGCCTGCAGACTGAAAGGTCCCAGGTTCAATTCTGGTCAAGGGTACTTGCCAGGTTGTAGGCTCGATCCCCAGTGTGGGGAAGGGAGGAGGTGTGCAGGAGGCAGTTGGGATCAATGATTCTTTCTCATCATTGATGTTTCTATCTCTCTCTCCCTCTCCCTTCCTCTCTGAAATCAATAAAAATATTAATTTTAAAAATAAAGAATAATAACATGGCACTTCTAAGACAAAGTTCTAAGGTATATGACCTGAACATTAGATAAAAAGCTCCTTTCACTCTATTACTAATTGGCACCAGAATAATGAAAGGCAAAGTTACCCACATCCCTCTGGATTGTTCTCTAAGACAGACTCAGAAGGACTTACTGGTAGTAATGATAATTCTTACTGCTGCAAATAAATGTCAGATTTGTAAATATTTAATACTTTTTAAAAATTATAAAGTCCCTCCTGAGGTTCTCCTTCCCCCCTTTCCTTTGCTCTCACCATTATCAATTCTGACTCATTTGGCAGAATTATGTGCAGAGCAACATTTCCCCTCAAGGCTGTCTCTAACTTCTTACTGGAAAATGATGTTACAAGCAAAGGCATTATTTCCCATAAAATGGACATACCATTTCTCTAGATCAGGTGTCAGACAAATCTGATCCACCACCTGTTTTTTATAAATAAAGTTTTATTGGAACACAAGGGTACTGTCTATGGCTGCTTTCCTGGCTACAATGACAGAATTCAGTAGCTGCAACAGAGACTGTATGGATATAGAGAACATTTTGATGACTGCTATATGGGAGAGGGCTTGAGGGATGAATAAAAAAGTGAAGGGATTGATAAGTATTGATTAGTAGTTACAGAATAGTCATGGGGATATAAAGTACAGCATAGGGAATATAATCAATAATATCGTGATAACTATGTATGGTTTCAAATGGGTACTATATTTATCAGGGTGATCATTTTGTAGGTTGTATAAATGTCCACTCATAGGGTTGTATTATATAGTTGAAACTAATATAATACTGTATGTCAACTATAATTTAAAAATAAAAAAAAATTATTAAAAGACAAAAATAGGCCACACAGGGCCTGAAGTGGAATTTGAATGGGAAGGAGCATAAACGTGCTTTTGCAAGTAGATAATACTTAAATAAGTGCATAAATCTGTCAAAACTCATAAAAATGTTAAAAATATAGTTTAGTTTATTTTATGTAAGTTACTGCACAATAAAGCTTATTTTCAAAAAATTATTGTTCCATAACCTTTCATGAGCCAGATCATACATCCTAAATTCTCCAAATTACTTTTGTTTCTTATCTAAAAATTCTCCATTATGTTCCCATCTTGATATCCCTCATATTCCAATAACTACACAATATTATGTATCTTCTAAATATATTCTTATTTATTTTACATTCCTCTTAGATCTCAGACATAAGGCTTCCATAGATCCTATAAGGTCCTCAAGTCCAACTATCTAATCTTATCATTATTGATTTCACAGAGGAAGGGAGAGGGAGATAGAAATGTCAATGATGAGAGAGAATCTTTGGTCAGCTGTCTGCTGCACGCCCCCCACTGGGGATCAAGTCTGCAACTGGGCATGTGCCTTGACTGAGAATCAAACTGTGACTTCCTGGTTCATAGGTCAACGTTAAACCACAGAGCCACACCGGCTGGGCCAACTACAGTATTTAATCTTAACTGCTCTCCTGATGAGGAACATGTCATGTTTATCATTTGGGTAAGCCAGAATCTACTTACCTCTAATTCCAGCCACTGGTTCCAATTCTACCTTTTGGAGTCATATTCCAAAAGCTTAATTACTCTCCTGCCCATTCAAATATATGCTGCACATATATACAAATTTGATCTTATCTCCCTCAATCCTTACTCTCTTCAAGCTGAACATCCTCAAACATTTCTTATAAAAAAAGCACTAACCCTCTAATGCTTAATTCTAGTGGACTTTTCGCTCTCCTCAGTGTGTTGAAGTTTTTGTTCGTATTCTTTAATTATGCAACCAAGTGAGATTATTCTGTCAGTCCAGAGAGCAAAACTATAACTAGTGCATTAAAATTTATAGGTAAAACTATTATTGCTTAATATAAGAGAAAATTTTCTAACCATTAAAACTTCCCCCAAATGTAATGTTTGAACCGAGACTAGATTGTTAGTGAGATATAAAGAGAATTTTTTGTTTCATAGAAGTTGAACTAGAGAAACCTTAAAAATATACTCTCAAAATTCTGATTCTATAACTATCAAAGCTCTCCAAGCTTATGAGACAGTGAACTGCTTAGTTTGTAAAAAAGTCAAAAATTAGTAGAAATTTGAATGTGGTTGCTTGAGTCTCTTAGGCCTAGATTGGGCCCTTAAATAAAATTAAACAATTTTTGAAAGGGAGTAGGATAAAAAAAGGGTACCACACTAAAGAGAGAAAAAAAATTTCTCACATTTTCCCCCTAAGGCCAGAGTTGTATAGTGCCATCAACACTACATTACATGCTCTGTTCTACCCTGGTAATTAAATAATGTCCCAAATACCACAGACCCAAGGCTGCTTTGACCAGCCTATCACTCAGAACAAATAGAATCACAGTAAGTAGTATCTCCTGGAAAACAAACAAAAGGCAACCATTCAAAATAGCTCTCGGCCCTACAGCAAGTCACTCCATAAAAAGGACTAAGAAGATGCAATCAGTGCATTTTCAGACTTTAAATTGTTACCCACAGATTAGAGACTCAGAATTCCAATCTGATTTGTTTTCCTTTCTCCCTCATATAAATGAGCTTACCCTAAGATCTCACTAGGTTGTGGGCTTTTTAGAAAACTGCTTTTGCTTGCAATTGATAGGATTTTTCTCTTTTTTTTTTAATGGGAAAAATGCATTATATATTTCATTCTTTATAGTTTTGAAAACAACATGAGCTCAGCAAACAGATTTAGTTTTTAAAGTAACTTATCACCATTGACAGCGTTCTCTTAAGAACAGCTGTTGCCTCATAGACTACAGTGTGAACATACCCCCGAATTTAGAAACAATTCTGCTTAGAAGGAATAGTGCACATTTAGCAACCTCCCCTTAATTACCAAAGACATTGGCATGAAAGCCCAATCTTTGCTTGGCAACTTCACCTTATTATTTTTTCTAGGTTTTAAAGTTTAAGTCCTGAAAGATGTCATTCTCTAATGATGAATTTACTTGCAAAGAAAAAGCCATTTCCTCATCGCATGCCTCAGTCTAACAGCCTGTTTTTGACTTTTAGAATTGCTCTTTCCTTTCTTTTATGGAGTTGGCTGACTGTCAAAACTAGTTCTTTTGCCATCCTAATTGTGAGCTGCAAGGTCATATGAGTCTTGGCTCTGACAGTAGAAAATGAATTTATAAAGAAAGATACTATTCTTCATTCTTTTAATGTTCAAGATGCTAGGGAGAATTTGCATAATATGGTTTTGGAATTTTTATAAAATGCCATGCCATACTTTTACAACTGACATTAGTCTTAGGTACATAAGCTGATGTATCATAATGTGTGAAGAGAGATAGGTTGGTGACTTAGAGAAAAGCAAAATAAAGGGAAATATTGATGCAATAAACACTGAAATCCTCTCACTGTTCTTTCAGAGTAATCATTTATAATATAGAATGGTTTCTGTAAACTATTTGCCTCCAACGTATGTCTCAAAATAAATTCCTACTGATTATCTCGAGTTCACTTCAATCGATCTAAGCTAACATTCACAAGTGATTATTTCAAAGCCTCACAGATTTTATAATTTCCTATATTAATATACTGTCTGCGCATACAAGTAGGAAACTACACAAGCATCTTTTTTAATATTTCATTTTATTAGAAAATTCTTTAGGGATTTGAATATTATCCTAAAGAAAACAGAAATAAGTAAGAACATAATTAAGGCAGATATGGAAGGTTCTAAGTTAGCAGAGCATTGAAGGTACTAGCTTTTTTAGAAGTAGACTTATGTACAAAAATATCATGGAAATAAAGAGATAGATGAAGGCAACAAAAAGGAGAGGCTCAGAATGTCTCAAACCTCTTACTCTTATTTAGCTTTGAGTCAACCCTAAGCAACAGTATTCTTGAAGATGCATAAATATTGGAAGGCAATAGTGCAACAGATAAAAGGAATATGGTTCTCCATAAGGCTTGGTTCCTTTTTATTACCGTTTATGGAAATCAGAATTATTTTCAATATTTAAAAAGCAGGTAATGAATGCCCTAACTCAGTGGTCGGCAAACTCATTAGTCAACAGAGCGGCAAAGCGTGGCTCGTGAGCCGTAGTTTGCCAACCACTGCCCTAGCTGGTTTTGCTCAGTGAATAGAGTGTCAGCCTGAGGACTGAAGGGCCCTGGGTTCGATTCCTGTCAAGGGCACATGCAGTGGTTGAGGGCTCAATCCCCAGTAGGGGGCATGCAGGAGGCAGCCAGTCAATAATTCTCTCTCATCATTGATGTTTCTATCTCTCCTCCCCTCACCCTGCCTCTCTGAAATCAATAAAATATATTAAAAATTAAAACATGTATAAAGCAAGTAAATTGTCATAGCTCTTGAAAAAAGACAACTGTAAGAAAAATGTTTAACACACCTACAAGGTGGTGTCACAAGTGGTTTTCCTTTTCCCCTTCTTCTGTGAATCTTCAAAAAATTATAAAATGAATATTAAATTACACAGGGTGAGCTAGATTATGCTGTAGTAACAAATAACCTAAATCTCTGTAGTCTAGCATAGCAAAAGATTGTTTCTCACTTATTAGTCACTCAAAAGCTTGACAAATGGAGGCATCATTTGAAAAAAATGTTTACGCAGCTATACCACAGTGGGAGGGAAACAAAAATCTAGCATTGTCTCATAAAATACCACTTAGAAATGACATATATATTCCACTCACATTTCATCGGCCCAATTAAGTCACATGGTCACACTTATTGTCAAAGGAAATGGGGAAGTGCCATGCTAACATTGACCCAGAGAGCAGATAGCCAGACATAAAGTATTAATGTTTGCTAAGCACTAATAACACACTCATTATATTTTGGTAAGTATTATTTTCATTTTTACGAAAATACATGTATTTTATAATATTTTATACAATTGAGATAATACTGGACACCTTATTTTATTATCTTATTTTTTACCATATTTTCAGTATGATTAAATATTCTAATGTACATTATTAAATTCTAAGGATATCTCACATTTTATTTAAACAATCATCTACTTGGGAATTTTAGTTATTAATGTAGGAGAGGAGCAACTTGCACCAGGGGCTAAAATCTCAGGAGGGAGCAAACCAGGCCTGAGAAGAGGAAACAGTCACATGAATGCTTTTAATGGAGCCTCAGTTGGTAGACACCACACACATATAGGGTGTCCCCAAAAATGTATACATACACTACAAACACTTATAAAATGCAGTGTTTTCAAAATTGAGCTGTCAGCTTTCAAAGTGTGTATACATTTTTGGGGGGCACACTGTAGGAGGTTAACAGAGAAGACACCGGGGAAGATTTCATATAGAGTCTGACAACACTAGCCAAAAGAAGTGGTTATAATTTGGGTTGATGATACTGCACATTGATAATACATCACATTTAATGCTGAGACCAGTTTGGCTGAATGGATAGAGTGTCAGCCTGCGGACTGAAGGGTCCCAGGTTTGATTCCAGTCAAGGGCATGTGCCTTGGTTAAGGGCACATCCCCAGTAGGGGGTGTGCAGGAGGCAGCTGATCAATGTTTCTAACTCTCTATTCCTCTCTCTTCCTCTCTGTAAAAAATCAATAAAATATGTTTTTAAAAATAAATAAATAAAGTTTAAGGCCAGCCCAGTCACTGTGGCTCAGTGGTTGAGCGAAGACCTATGAACCAGGAGGTCATGGTTTGATTCCTGGTCAGGGCACATGTTAGGCTTGTGGGCTCGATGCCCAGTAGGGGGCCTGCAGGAGGCAGCTGATCAATGATTCTCTCTCATCATTAATGTTTCTATCTCTCTTTTCCTCTCCCTTTTGCCCTGAAATCAATTAAAATATATTTAAAAAATAAAATAAAATAAAGTTTGAGGACAGCTAAGTTTACACAGACTATAGTCATAACTTAATATATACTCAGATATAACCACCATATCAGATCGATATGAAAAACACAAGCATGAACAGGGAATTCAAATGAATATATTACTTTATCTTTCATACACAATGAGTCTCTTCAATTGGTAGAGCATTTTCTTTTAATTATTTTTCCAACAGCAGTGGCATACTTGCCCTAGCACCTTTACATGACACTCTCAGCCAAGCACTTTCCTAAGTGCTGTAGCAGATTAAAAGTAAGTGATAGGACATGACCCTAATATACCTGTGGAGGCAAAATTAGCACATGTAAGACATGTGAAAAATAATTAAGTTCATTGTGGAAAAGGCGATAGGAGGTAGCAAAGTTGAGCAAAGGAAGAATGAGTTGATTATGAATTAAATATTGGGAAAGACTTAATTGAAAAAGGTAGGTTTTTAGCACAGTTTTGAATGATAAGTAGCAGTAGTCTAAAAAGGATTTAAGTAGTCCTGGCCAGTGTGCTCAATGGATGGAGCATTAGCCTGCACACCAAAGGGTCATGGGTTTGATTCCTGGTCAAGGGCACGTACCAGCACTTAGGTTGCAAGCTTGATCCCTAGCATTGGGCCTGTGGGGGAGGCAACTGATTGATGTTTCTTCCCCTCCACACACTCCTCTCCCTGCTCTCTCCCCCACCCTTCCCCCTTCATCCCCCCTCCACTCTCTCTAAAAATCAATGGAAAAAATTGCCAGAGGCTAAAACAAACAGCAGTTAGCATAAAAATAAAAAAGAATCCTTGGAAGACCAATGGACTTTGATATTCAGCAGGGTTGAATATCAGCATAATATTGCCATGCTGTGGGCTCAATGGCTCAAGACAACTCCCTAACCTAATAATCCTTTTACTGTTACCAAACTTTACCTTTGATACTCCTTTGTGCATTGCTAAAGGGCAAATGTATACTCAAGTAAATAAAAAGCAGACTGGCAGAGGTCAGGGTGTTTCTTCAAGAAAGAGGTTTCCCCTGACCCCCAATGCCTTCTAAATTCTTATTTCTGGTATAGCATTTTCATTTGTGCATTGGCCCCTTCTTCAGATTCTAAACCCTGCCATGAACGTCGCAGCAAAAAATATCCTCATGGAAGATTAATAAAATAAATAAATAAGAAATATTTAAGCGGATGGGAGAGGGGTTGGCAATACAAAATAGGTTCTTGAGGAAAAAAATGATGGAGTGAAAGTGCTATATTAATTAATTTAGTCAAATGTTAATAAGCAGCATTGATTGAAATCACATTATTTCCTCTCAAGCAACCTTCACACACACACATACACATACACACACACACACCAATTAAGCATACACAAGCAAAAATTTACACCTTCAATTCTTTAGGCTACCAAAGGAATTAAGACATCAAACAATCTTATCTAATAAAAGAGTAATATGCAAATTGACCATACCTTCACTACACTCGCACGCCATGCCCACCAGTCAATTAGGAGCTGGGGCGGAGCCAGCCGGAGCTAAGGCTGGGGCCTGGGGTAGGGCTGAGGGGACCCCTGCGGGCGGAACCGAGGTGGCTTCAGTGAGTGCGTGGCCCCCGGGGGGCAGAGCCAAATTGGCCAGCTGTGAGTGCGTGGCCCCTGGGGCTGAGCAGTCACAGACAGCTGGGGTTAAAGAGAGGGGGCTAGGAGGGTGGAGCTTAGGTGGCAAGTGGGCGGCCCCCAGGGCCAGGCGGTCGCCGGTGGCTGGGACTAAGTCCAGGGCTGAGCCGAGCAGGGTGATGGCTGGGTGTGTGAGAGGGCTCCCAGTGTGTAAGAGGGGGCAGGTTGGGCTGAGGGATCACCCACCCCCAGTGCACAAGTTTTGTGCACCAGGCCCCTAGTAGTAAATAATAATAAACCTAATAGTAGTATCAATATTTTTCCAATATGTACACTACATACTGCATCTCAAAGGTATAACTATATCTTATGCAGCTTCATAGACTCAATCTCTAACACAATATCCATCATATAGACAGTAAACTTTGAAGGCATGATCAAAGACAGTAGAGTATGGAAGATGAGGTCCTAATTCTAAGCGTAGCAATATATGAAAACAGGATTTGACTGAGAAAAGGACTAAAATATTAGTTCCTTCCTTTCCATGCACTGGAAATCTATTTGGCCCTTTAGAGCCATGCTAGACCTTACTCTACCTTCTTCAGAACCTCAAAGAGCTAATTTGTATGTACCACATCAACAGAATTCCTTTCCAATTGAGTTCAGTCAATTGGGAATTCTGAGGAATAGGAAGGAAAGATGGTATTCTATAATCTAAAGCCTAAGTGGCCTGGTCATATCCTTTGACCAAAGGTCATTTTGCTTCCCAAAGATGCCAGCTCTAAAGGACTATATTTCCTTATGACTAAAACTGCATCCTTCCTTCATTCTTTTATACTTATGGATTGTAAAAGCTCAGCTCACAGCAATGTGCCTTGTGGTTCCACTAAAGCCGGACACACTTTTGAAAATAGTCCCTTTCTAAGTAAACCCTCTTTAAATTATCCTCCTTTGAAGGCAAAAACATACAATGGGACAAAGATAGTCTATTTAGTAAATCATGTTGGAAAAATTAGGCAGGTCCATGCAAAAAAAAGTGAAACTAGATCACCAACTAACACCGACCCCAAGAATAAACTCAAAATGAGTAAAAGACTTAAATGTAAGTCAGAAAACCATAAAAATCCTAGAAGAAAACATAGCCAGTAAAGTCTCAGACATTTCTCATAGCAATACTTTTTCTAATATGTCACCTCAGGCAAGGGAAACAAAAGAAAAAAATAAACAAATGCAACTACATCAAACTTAAAAGTTTTTGCATAGCAAAAGAAAACACCCACAAAATGCAAAGACAACTCTCTGAAAGGGAGAACATATTTGCCAATGATACATCTGATAAGGGGTTCATATAGAAAATTTTTAAGAAACTTATACAACCCAACACCAAAAAAATCTAATTTAAAAATGGTCAAAGGGCCTTAATAGACACTTCTCTAAAGAGAACATACAGATGGCCAATATACATGAAAAAAATGACCAATGGTCATTAGTGATAATGACCAATATCACTAATCCTTAGAGAAATGCAAATTAAAATCACAAAGATATCACCTCAAACTTATCAGAATATCTATCTTATATAATAAAAGGCTAATATGCAAATAGACCTGATGGTGGAACAACCAGAACAACCAAACAACTGGTCACTATGACATCCACTGCTCCACATCACCAGGGGGCATGTGCAGAACATGGCAGGCATTGGCCACAGCTGGATGGTGGAGCAGATGAGTGGTGGCGCCAGACCAAGGGAGCTAATGGTAGCTGTCATCAGGGAGAGCCTCTGGTGGTTACTGCAAATTCTTTGCTCCCACATGCCATGGTCCCACTCAGTGCTTTCACCCACTGCCAGTGCCAGCCTCACTCACACCAGAGCGGCCACTCACACCTGCTGCCAGTGCCCAGTGCCTGTCCTAATCACTCAGCACCATCAGTGGGTGGGATCTGCAGTTGCTGGCCCAGATTGCCCCTGATGGTTTCTCCATCTCCCCCTTCTCAGGGGGGCAATCAGGGCAGCAGACACTGCTGGCACCAGCCCCATTCGCTCTGTGCCGTCAGTGGGTATGAGTGGGGTCAGCGCCGTCAGCATGTGGGAGCAGTGGCGGTGGGAGTGGGGCTGCTGGAAGACAGGGGACCAGGGGCCGCAGTGGGAGTGGCTAGACCAGGGCGCTGACAATGAGCTGAGACCTACCCCTGTGCCTACTGCAGCCTCATGGCCCACAGTTCCTTACAAGATCAAAAATTCGTGCACTGGACCCATGGTCATCAATAAATTAACAATTAGTGTTGGCAACCAATGTGGAGAAAAAGGAACAATTATGCACTGTTGGTAAGAATGCAGAATGGTACAGCCACTGTGGAAAGCAGTATGGAGTTACTTCAATATTAAAAATGGAACTGTCTGATGACTCAGCGATTCTACTTCTAGGAAAATATTCAAAGAAACTCAAAATAGTAATTCAAAAGAATATAGGAACCATTATGTTCACTGCAGTGTTATTTATAATAGGCATGATTTGGAAGCAGCCCAAGTGCATACCAGTAGATGAGTAGATAAAAAAAAAAAACTGTGGTAAATTTACACAATGGAATACCACTCAGCTGTAAAAAAAAAAAAAAAAAAAAAAAGGAAATCTTACCTTTTGCAACAGCATGGATGAACCGGGAGAGTATTGTGCTAAGTGAAATAGGCCAGTCAAAGAAATATTAGTACCATATGACTTCAGTCATGTGCAATGTAATGAACAAAATTAACTAATTAACAAAATAGAAACAGACTCTTAGAGAACAGGCTGACAACTGTCAGAGGAGAGGGCAGTTGGCGAGCTGGATGAAAAAGTTAAAGCAAAATAAAACCCAACAACCTCATAGACACAGACAACAGTATGGTGGTAAAAGAGGGAAAGCGGGGAGGTGGAAGAGGATACAGGGGGTATTAAACAGTGATGGTAGGAAACTTGACTTTACGTGGTAAACATACAATACAATATAGAGGTGATATATTATAGAATTGTATACTCAAATCCTATATAATTTTATTAACCACTATTACTTGAATAAATTGATTTTTTAAAAATGCTCCTCCTTTGCCAAGACTGGTTTGGCTCAGTGGATAGAGCGTCGGACTGCAGACTGAAGGGTCCCGAGTTCGATTCCGGCAAGGGCATGTACCTTGGATTCGGGCACATCCCCAGTAGGGGGCGTGCAAGAGACAGCTGATCGATGTCTCTCTCTCATTGATGTTTCTGACTTTCTATCCCTCTCCCTTCTGCTCTGTATAAAAATCAATAAAATATATATATATATTTTAAAAACTCTCCTCCTTTGAGTGTGCCTTTTTTTTTTTTTTTTTTTTTTTTTTTTTTTTTTTTTTTTTTTTTTTTTTTTTTTTTTTACTGTTGGGCCCTTGACTGATTTACTTTCCTGTATTTCTGTTAATACAAGAAAAGGCAAGAGAACCAGTCAGCAAGAAAAGACATTTTCATGAAGAAACCTTTTAAGAGTTCGGTCGAATTTCACATGTAGAAATGAATGAAACATTATTGAATTAACTTCTCACTTCCTGTAACATTCTGCACAGATGGGAAACTAAATCACAGTATGTTGATAAGAGTTACACAACAAACATTTTTTTAAAATTTCAGATAAATAGTGGGAAACAGTTCAAACACTGATAGGAAAAGAGCTAATTTGTATTTGTTAGACTTTGGCCTCCTTGGGAACACAAAGCCTTTCTGCTTTCTCCCTATTTTTCTCCTCCTCCTCTTTAGCCACCAAAGAATCCACAATTAGCATTTCAAAAAATCTTAGACAAACACTTTAAACTCCATTAACCATATATCTTTTCATTATACCTATCTCAGTAAGCCCCCAAACTGGATGAAACCAAATATTTGTTTTCTCTAATCCTAGACAAAGTCAGCTGGATACTTCCAAAAGTCACAATGGGGCAAGCTGTACCTCAATAAATTCACAATGGCAACCTCAGTTGGAACCACCGCCACACTTACCGGAACTCTTCTCATGCTTGTTTGTTCAAGTCCCACTCACAGCAATTCTCCATTCTCCTCAGAACTCTGATCTTCACCTTTCCTTCCAGTCTTAAAAAATGACCACATCTGCTAATTCACATGAAATGCTGAGATTATCAACCAAAACGAACATTCTAGCAGCCTACCACAATTGTCCACTGTCCTCCTCCTTTCCTCTTGTTTCAAAACAAAAGGCCAACCATGTCATCTATACCTAATACACCACAACCTTCCTCCCTTCCAGGAGCATCAACCCCATGGAATTTTCTTCTATGTATGGTAATCTATTTTTCTTAACAAGGTCCTTACCATTAGGGTGTAAATATACACATATCTCAATCATCTTTTACAAATAAGTGTCTCAGATATTTAAAACTATTCACGATAGTCCCATCTCTCTCCAATACTGCCCTATTTTTGAGGAGATTGCATTGGCCTAGCTAGCGTGGCTCAGTGGTTGAGCATCAACCTATGAACCAGAAGGTCACTGTTCGGTTCCCAGTCAGGGCAAATGCCTCGGTTGTAGATCAATCTCCAGTGAGGGGCGTGCAGGAGGTAGCCAATCCATGCTTCTCTCTCACCCTTGATGTTTCCATCTCTCTCTGTCCCTCTCACTTCCTTTCTGAAATCAATATAAATATATATTTAAAATTTTCTTAAATGCATTGTGTAGTTCTAGTATCTTTAATTTGCTAAGCACAAATGGCATTTCATCCCCAGCATTTTGGCCTTTGGCATGCCTGACAACTGTATTAAAAAAAGCTGAAGGTGTGCAAGCTTAGAGATATTAGGTAGGAGCCCACAAAAATTCCTCTGAATATGAAAATAATCAAAGGTATGCTATCTGACAAGAGGCAAGATCTGGAAATTCTGAGGAACAGTGGGTGCAAGACCAAGAAGAGAGATTTTTGAAAAGAAACAAAGAGTGACAAAAACTGAGGTCTGATGATGAGAAGGAGTTGAAGATGGGGACCAGTTAACTACAGAAAGAAGGAAGAGAAGAATGTTTCAGGCAGATAGAACATCATATGCAAAATTATTTGACAGAAAAAAGGACCTTGTGTCTATGTCATCAAGATGGTGGGGAAAATGGGCAACAAAGAAGACTAGAAAGGTATGGAGAGAACACACCAAATAGGGGTTGTAGGCAAAGTTCAAAGAACAAACAAAAACCTTTGTCGTTATCCTAAAGAATTAAGACATTATTGATGAGTTTTGGGCAAAGAGATAGGTGATATATCACATTTTATATTTGAAAAAAATACATAATTTCAATGTAAAGAACAAATTGGAGGGGAACAAATTGCTATCTAGGATGAAGGAAAGTGGATATACTCTAAAGAGATTGGGAAAGTAAAATCAATAGCATTTGTTGAAAGGTTAGATATAGAGTTGAGAGAGAAGGAAGTACCAAGTATGACTTTGGTTTTCTAGCTTGCACAATGGAATGGATCACTGACATAGGTTACCTAAAATAAAAACAGATTTGGGATGAATATTGGGTTTTGTGGGATATTAGCTATTTGCAATATCTGAGTCAGCAACAAGAAAAGTTAAGTAGTTAGTTGGACAGAGAGGTTTGTATTTCGGAGGAGGCTTCTGGGTTATAGCTTAGATTTGTAAATCATCTGGATTGAGAATAAACTTGAATCTGCAGCTTAGAATAATCACAAAGGGAGAGGGCACATAAAGAAAAGAAATGGCTTAAATTTAAGCATTAAATGACTCCAACATTTTAAAAACTATTCCTTCTAAATTCTTGCTTTTATTTTTATTGGTTGTGGCTATTTTAAAAATATTTTATTATATATATACATAGTCATTAGAATATTATTGACTATGCTCCCAAACTGTACTTTCTATCCCTGTGACTATTTTGTAACTAACACTTTGTGCTTCTCAAACACTTTACCTTTTCACACAGTCCACACATCTGCTGATGGGCAGTTGGTTTGCTTCAATATCTTGGCTATTGTAAATAACCATGCAATGAATATAGGGGTGTATGTATTCTTTCCAATTAGTGTTTTGGGTTCTTCAGATATATAACCCAAAGCTGAATCACTGGTCATAAGGCAGTTCCATTTTTAATTTTTTTGAGGAACCTCCATACTCTTTTCCATAGTGGAAATAACTCCAACATTTAGAATCTAAGAAGAAGATGAACTTCAAAAAGGATTTTTAAAAAATGACCAAGAAGATGTGAAGAACAGAAGCCAAGAGGAGAAATTATTTCAAGGAGTGTTTAATGCTAACAGGGCAAGTAAAATGAGAACTGGAACATGAGAGTTACATTTACGTGTTTTTAAGGAGTGCTCTGTTCTTAGAAAAAAATATTATAATGTCCTACCTGGTTTGGCTCAATGAATAGAGCGTTGGTCTGCAGACCGAAGGGTCCCAGGTTCAATTCCAGTCAAAGGGCATGTACCTTGGTTGCAGGCTCCTCCCTGGCCTGGGCCCTGGTCTGGGCTCATGTAGGAGGCAGCCAATTGATGTTTCTCTCATATTAATGTTTCTCTCTCTTTACTTCTCTCTTCTACCTTCCTTAAAAATCAATGGAAAAATGTCCTTGGGTGAGGATTAACAACAAAAAGCACTAAAATTATATTTGGTCTCTTGGACCCATTATTCTCACATATTGTATATGTTATATGGTACATATTATATACCATTATAAATCATATATCATACTATATATTACAAAATTTCTTTTTGTATTAAAATATTTTTGCAACAGGTTATTTTACTTACATATATATTTTTAATTACAGTTTACATTCAATATAATTCTAGAATAGTTGCAAATGTACAGCATAGTGGTTAGAAGATCATGTACTTTACAGACCAGTCCCTGCAACGTTTCAAGTACCCACCTGGCCCCATATATAGCGGAATTGCCTTATGACCCAATTGGCCATCAATAGACAAGTGGATAAAAAAGCTGTGGTACATATCCACAATGGAATACTACTGGTCCATATAAACAGTGAAATTTTACTTTTTGCAACATCATGGATAGTCCTAGAGGGTATTATACTAAGTGAAATAAGTCAGAGAAAGACAAATACCATATAACTTCACTTATCTAAAGAACAAAATAAATAAACAAAATAGAAACAGAGTCATAAATACAGGGAACAGACTGATGGCTGCCAAAGGGGAGGGAAATTGGGGGGTGGGAGGATGGGTGAAAAAGGTGAAGGGACCAAGAGTTCAGATTGGTAATTACAGAACAGTCATACAGATGTAAATTATAGCATAAAGAATACAGTAAATAATATTGTAATAACTATGTATATATTATTTTTCTTCGGATAGTCTTCTGGCCTAAGTCTATGAGCAAGCAGCTGGGGCTAAAGAATCACCCTGTTCAGCTCATTTGCATTGTTGTCTCAATTATACTAAGTTATGAGATCAAAGCACCTTATCAATATTACGGTATTTTAATTTTCTTTTCATTTTAATATACCACTAGCAAAAATGCAATAAAGAATAATAGAGTACAAGTGAAACCACCTAAAGCAACCATAAATGGCTTAGGTAATAGGGTGCCCCTCTGATAGCCTGGCTTGAATCTGACATGCAAAGGCACTCCACATTGAATGCTACAGACTGGCCTACTCAAGTCCCCTCTTTGGGAAGACTGAATATTAGCTGAACAAATAAAAGACAGATCACAGCATTTGTGGTTGTGTTTCTAAGGATATTGAACTTTTTAATTTCTCTACAAAGTATGTTGGACATCTTAGTCTAAGAGCTGGGTCTTGGGGAAACTTTATGGCTAATGAGAACATATCTTGAGCAACTCCTCATTCTAGCATGCCCTTCAACATACCTACAGCACCAAAATCAAATCAGCTCTTTCCTTGTAGCACTTACGAACCTGATAGGGAAGACAGGGGAGGGTCACAAAATGTTGCTTGTAGCCTAGACTTACACCTACCCACAGGTGATCCCATAAATGTTTGTTTTGACTAGGTATTGTTTTCCTTAAATAATTTTATTATACTGATGTCACTGACTAGCTTACTATTGGTTCTTGATTACTTGCTACTCAATAAAATTATCAGGTTAAAAATACTACTGAAAATTGTTAAAAAACAAAGATGGTATTTACAAACCATTGCCTTATAAGCAAGTCAACATTCAATAGCTTGAAATGTTTGTTCATAAATTTATGACTACAAGTATGAATTTAATTATTGAAATAATTAAAATGTTGAGTAGCTAATGAATAAAATGTAGGCTGTTAAAATCCAAATGTTTGAAAATTGAAGTTAACCTGTATCTTATGCATAAATTTTAAATTCACTGAAATATCTTCAAAGGGGAATTTTTAAAAACAGAATTTAAACATTTTCAATTCCAACTTTAATGTAAAATTAATTAGCATGCACTTTGAATATCCCCTTCTTATCAACACCACATTGTAGCTAGCAGTCACAGATCCTTTTATGACACACAAGCAAGTAATATTCACTGTATAGATATGGCTTGAGATACAGTTTTAGTCACACACAGAAACTATAGGATAGATTTTGGATGTACTTAACCATCTATAACACATGGAAAAAAACACAAATTCAGGGACAGTTTTACGAATCAAGATACAAATGTATTAATCAACATGTAGTAAAAACTTAATTAGTATTGGGGGAAATAGGTGAGGGCAGATGCATATTTATAATGCACATTAATTGTGAAGTTATAATGCTATACTTAAAATTATTGATAGCCAACAAGTAATTATTCAATAATTATCTTAGGATAATTGAGTCAATAGTTTGGGGGGAAATTACATTAGCTCCCTATCCTAACCTTATATAAAAATAAATTCCAGAATAATTAAAATTTAAATATGAGAAAGATTAAAAATGGTGATGGAGTAAGTGGATGCTTACGGACATGCTCCCAAGATCAAACTGGAATTACAACTAAAATACAGAAAAACTGCCTGAGTACTCAATAGAAGACTCACTGGAGAAGACCAAAAGTGGAAACCACATGGGCACTGGTAAGAGAGGTGTGGCACAAAAGGGCTGGATGGCTCCCACAGACAGCAGCTGAAGTTCCAGAGAGATGTCTCAGCTCTGGGGAGTTGCCACTGAGAACTCTGAGGTCTAAACCCCAACTGGGTCTCCCGGTACAGAGCACCAGAACTGAGAAGGGTACCCACATACCGTATGGCTGTGAAAAGTATCAGAGTTGCTGTCGACCAGGGAGAGATGACTGGAAATTCAGGCACTCTCTTAAAAGGCCAAGGCACAAAATTCCTTGCCGAGCCACCCACCTTGTGCTCCAGCAGAGGGAGGACAGAGAGGACTGAAGCTGAGTGAGCAGAAGCCAGGATTGGGAGCTCTGTGGTTAAAGCACAGAAGGAAAATACCTGGGTTTCCTGTACTGAGTCATTCCTTCATACTGCAGAGACCATCTTCCTCATACAGGCATTAGCTATACAGGCGACGTTGCCTGGGGGGAAGACAGCTGATTCACCCTATTGGAAAACATCTTGCCCCACTGGTGGGAAGTTTCTCAGGCCCATTAAGTGACTAAGAATAACAATTACCCTAAAGGCAGAAGCAATAGTCCCACCCTCCTGAAATGAACTCTTGCCTCACCTGTGGACAATTGCTAGAGAGCAATTCAAGACAAAATTCTATCAGTCTGTGGATAGAGGCAGTCTTTGGATGCTTTGAATCTTTGTCTGATATAATAAGTCAGAAATAGTGTTTGACACTGTCCTACAGTGGAGATTGAGAGATATAGCAGATCTACATTAATACATAGTTATAAACCCAAATAGGCAGCCAAAATAAGGAGGCAAAGAAACAAGCCCCAAATGAAAGAAAAAGATAATTCTTCAGAAGAGATAAATGAAACAGAGACAAGAAATTTATCTGTAAAATGCTTATTTGCAGAGGAACCAAGATGGCAGCATAAGTAAACACCTATCTTGCTGCCCCAAGAGCAATTTCATTTGGGGAGAGGCTGAATTGTCTAGCAGCAGGTAAAGCTCAGCAGCAGCTTTCTCTCAGAGGTGCTTGCAGCCATTACCATCCGGCACAGAGACCCAGGTGCCACATAGGACAGAGCTGATGCTGCCTGCTCAGCCCAGAGACTCCACCCATCCAACCTGAGCACAGCTGACCTGCACAGCCAATTGGCCTGGAGGTCAAAACCTCCTAGGGCTAACAACAATAATCTATGCTTAACTTCAACAAAACTGTGCAACAATAAAGTGCTGTACCAAGAGTATCCATCTTAGGTAACTCAGATAATAGGGGAAGCTGAGCCACTGTCCCTTAGAGGACATCTACCACACAAAGCTAATCGACCAACTCAGGAAAGCAGCCACCATGCAAAGACACAGAAATAAATTAGATGTGAAAGAAATGGAGGAAAAAAATGACTGGACATAGAGTTCAAAACCATGGTCATAAGGTTTTTCAAGAGGCTCCTAGAAAAGGCCGATGAACTTAATGAGATCTATAAGGAAATGAAAAAGACCTATGAGAAAATGAATGAGACCCACAAGGATATGAAAAAGGACCAACTAGAAATTAGGCATACACTGACTGAAATAAAAAATATTATTCAAAGACCTAAAAGCAGCCTAGAGGACTGCAAGAATCAAGTCAAAGATTTGAAATACAAAGAGGCAAAATCCACTTAGCTGGAAAAGCAAGAAGCCAAAAGAACCCAAAAAATTGAAGATAGTGTAAGGGGCCTCTGGGACAACTTCAAGCAGACCAACATCTGAATTATAGGGGTGACAGAAAAAGAGAGAGAGCAAGATAATGAAAACCTATTTGAAGAAATAGTGACCAAAAACTTCCCACACCTGGTAAAAGAAATTGACTTAAAAGTCCAAGAAGTGCACTGAACCCCAAAACTATAGGAATCCAAAGAGGACCACACCAAGACACATTGTAATTAAAATGCCAAGAGCAAAAGATGGAGAGAATATTAAAAGCAGCAAGAAAAAAACAGTTAATTACCTATAAGGGAGCACCCATACGATTGTCAGCAGATTTCTCAACAGAAACAATGCAGGCCAGACAGGAGTGGCAAGAAATATTCAAAGTGATGAATAGCAAGAACCTACAACCAAGATTACTCCACCCAGCAAAGCTATCATTCAGAATTGAAGGTCAGATAGTGTTTCGCAGATAAGAAAAAGCTAAAGGAGTTCATCACCACCAAACCAATATTATATGAAATGCTGAAAGATATTCTTTAAGAAGAGGAAGAAGAAAAAGATAAAAGTGTAAATTATGAACAACAAATATACATCTATCAACAAATGAATATGAAAATCAAGTGAATTAAAAATCTGATGAACAGGATAAATTGGTGAATATAACAGAATCATTGACATAGAGAGGGAATGGACTGATAATTCTTGGGGAGAAAAGGGGGTGGGAGGTGCAACAAGAGACTGGATAAAAATCATTCACCTATGGGAGAGGTGAGGTGAGGGCAGAGGGTAGGATGGGTACCGGGTGGAGGGGAGCTGTAGGGGAATAAAGGGGGAGCAATGTAATTAATAAACTGAACAATAAAGATTAAATTTAAATAAATAAATAAATAAATAAATAAATAAATAAATAAAAAGAAATTTATCTGATACAAAATTCAGAATAATGATGGTAAAGATGCTCAACAGCATGAGAAAAGATACAGTAACTGTGAATACAGAAATAATGA
Organism: Antrozous pallidus; assembly: GCA_027563665.1. Classification (NCBI taxonomy): domain Eukaryota; kingdom Metazoa; phylum Chordata; class Mammalia; order Chiroptera; family Vespertilionidae; genus Antrozous; species Antrozous pallidus. Next base: position 127,704,971 of record CM050509.1, read on the forward strand.
CATAGCACAAATAAAGTACACATTGGAAGGAATTCACAGCAGATTAGGGGAAGCTGAATATTGAAACAGTGAATGAGAAAACAGAGTTGAAAATATCGCTCAATCAGAGAACCAAATTAAAAAAAAAAGAACAATTACAAAACAGGAGGACATCTTAAGGGAGCTGCAAGACAATGTGAAATGTAGCAATATTGAAAGAGCAGTTGTGCCAGAAGAGACAGAAAGGGAGGAAGGAATACAGAACGTTTTGAAGAAATAATGGTAGAAAATTTCCTTAACCTGGTAAAGAAAAAAGTCACACAAGTCCCAGAGGCACAGAGAACCCCACACAAGAAGAACCTAAATAGCCCCATGCCCAGATACATCATAATTAAAATGCCGGTAATTAAAGACAAAGAGAGAATCTTAAAAGCAGCAAGAGAAAAGCAAACTGTTATCTACAAAGGAGCTCCAATAGGGCTGACACCTGATTTCTCATCAGAAAAACTACAGGCCAGAAAGAGATGGCATGAGGTACTTAAGATAATAGAAAGCAAGGGTCTGAAACCAAGATTATTATTTCCAGCCAGACTATCATTCAAAATAGATAGTCAAATAAAGAGCTTCTGGACAACAACAACAAAAAAGGCTAAAGAAGTTCATCACCACCAAGCCAGCATTACAAGAAATGCTAAAGGGACTGCTGTAATGTGAAGAAGAAATATAGAGAGAAACCTAGGCATACAGAATTAAAATGGCAATAAATAAGTACCTATCAGTAATAACATTAAATGTAAATCGATTAAATGCTCTAATCAAAAGGCATAGGGTAGCCGAATGAACAGGAAAACATGACCTAACTATATGTTGTCTACAAGAGACCCGTCTCAGATGAAAAGATATACACAAGGATGAGAGTTAAGAGACAGAAAAAAATTTTCCATGCAAATGGAAAAGAAAAAAAAAGCTGGAGTAGCAATACTCATATCCGACAAAATAGACTTCAAAATGAAGGCCATCATCGCAAGAGACAACAAAGGTCACTACATAATACTAAAGGGATTTATAAAAGAGGATATAATCTTGGTAAACAGATGTGCACCCAATATAGGAGCACCCTAAATATACAAAAAAATATATATTCTAGAGGACTTTAAGGGAGTGATAGACAATAACACAGCCATAGTAAGGAATTTAACACCCAGCTGACTTCACTGGATAGATCTGCCAGACAAAAACTTAACAAGGAAATAGTGACTCTAAAGGATACACTGGATCAGATGGATTTAATTTATATTTATAGAACATTTCACCTCAAAGCAGCAAAATATACATTCTTCTCAAGTACACATAGATCATTCACAAAGATAGACCACATGTTAGGACACAAAACAAGTCTCTACAAGTTTAAGAAAACTGAAATCATATCAAGCAACTTCTCAGATCACAGTGGAATGAAATTAGAAATCAACTACAATCAAAACATTCAAACACATGGAGGCTAAATAGCATGTTATTAAACAGTGAATGGGTTACCAATGAAATCAAGAAAGAAATAAAAAAACTTCCTGGAAACAAATGAAAATAAACACACAACAAACCAAAATCTCTGGGACACACCAAAAGCAATCCTGAGAGGAAAGTTCATAGCACTATAAGCCTACCTCAAAAAAAAATCAATAATAAACTACTTAATCCTACAACTTTAAAAAAATTGAAATATAACAAGAAAAGCCCAGAGTAAGTATAAGGAAGGAAGCAATAAGTATTAGAGCAGAAATAAATGACATAGAGACTAAAAAAAAAAATCAATGAAACAAGAGCTGGTTCCTTGAAAAGATAAACAAAATTGAATAAATGTTAACCAGACTAATTAAGAAACAAAGATAGAGGGCCCAAAAAAATAAAATCAGAAATAAAAGTGAAGAACTTACCACTGACACCACAGAAATACAAAGGAGTGTAAGGAAATACTATAAAAAGCTACCGTATTTTTCCATGTATAAGATGCTATTTTTTTTTTCTAAAATCATTAGACTGAAAATCAAGGGGCATCTTTTTTCTTCATTTCTTCAGCTCCGGAGGAGGCACATAGCTGTTCATACCTTGTCAAACAGGCTTCCTCCAATCACAAGCTGATGTTGTAATTGGAAGTGGAGGTGAAGGTGGAGAGTGTGAAGATGCAACAGGGACCTGAGCATTCTGAGACCATAAAGATGTCAAAAAATAAAAAGATAAATACCGTTAAGTGATTGTCTTACTCTGCAAAATTCAAATTGAATATAATCGGCTATGCAAAAGATCATGGAAATAGAGCTGCAGAGAGACCATTTGGACCTCCTCCCACTGAGTGTATAATCAGGCAGTGGAGAAAACAGGAAGAACAACTCCTTAAGGTCCAAAAAAGAAGAAGGCCTTCAGAGGAAAACCAGCAAAATGTTTAAAATATTGATTTCTTAATTTGGGGTTAGAAAAGTGTGTGTGTGGGGGGGGTGTTTTATACACAGAAAAATATACTATATGCCAACAAGTTGGACAATGTGGATTCAATGGATAAATTTATAGAAAAATACAATCTCCAAAACTGCATAAGAATCAGAAAACCTGAGTAGGCCAGTAACAACTGAGGTAATTGAAGCAGTAATAAAAAAAAACTCCCAGCAAATAAAAACCCTAGTCTAGATGGCTTCATATGGGGCATTTTACCAAACATTCAAAGAAAAATTAACACCTATAGTCCTCAAACTATTCCAAAAAATCCAAAAGAAAGGAACACTTCTAAGCTCTCTTCATGAGGCCAGTGTTACCCTAATTCCAAAACCAGATAAAAACACTACAAAGAAAGAGAATTACAGGCCAACATCACTGATGAACATGGATGCTAAAATCCTCAACAAAATATTAGCAAACTGGATCCAGCAGTATATTAAAAAATCTTACACCACGTCCAAGGGGTTTATCCCAGGGATGCAAGGCTGGTACAATATGAACCAGGAAGTCACAGTTCAATTCCTGGTCAGAGCATATGCCCAGGTTGTAGTTTCGATCCCCAGCGTGGGGCCGGCAGGAGGCAGCCAATCAATGACTCTCTATCATCATTGATGTTTCTATCTCTCCCTTTCTCTCTGAAATCAATAAACATATATCTAAAAAATAAAAGTGAAAAAGTTGTTTCTCAGCCTTTTGGCTAAGACCAAGTGTAGTCTCTGTTCTTATAAGTTTAATTGTTAAAAAACAAACAAACAGTGGGATGAAGAATATAATTAATCAAAGGCACAGAATAAGATAAAGTATGATATCTAATAATATTAAGAGCCATTAAAATGATCATTTTGGTCTGTCTTTATTGGCATTGAAATAATACAAGAATATACCATGACGGGGAAAAGGAAATTTCAATAGAGCATGTCTAGTATGCGCATGCTTGTATGTATGTGTATTTTTATCGGGGGAAAATCTAGGAAATGAACAGTATAATTCTAACAATTATTATGATGAGATAGTAACTTTATTAATGATCTTAACTTTTTTCTTCATTCCTTCCTTATTAACTAATTATTTTTATAATAAGATTGTACTGTTTCACAATAAAGAATAAATAAAACTCCATTTTGAGAAAAACAAGTTCTTTAGCCACTTTCCAAAAACACATGAAGAAATGCCAAAATATTTTCTCTGTAGAAGATTACCCTAACTTCTGTTACCTGCTGGGGATCTGAGAAACACAAAGCTAGAGAACTATCCTCCATTGAGGAATCAGTAAAGGACTGATTTAAAACTACACCATTGAATCTAAAACAAACAAACCCCCCACCAAACTCATAGAAAAATAGTTCAGATTTGTGTTTATCAAAGGAAGGGAGCTGGGGAGGGGGAAATTGGATGAAGGTGGCTAAGAAGCTCAAATTTAAAGTTGTTATATAAATAAGTACTGGGAATGTAATAAGTATAATCAGATGACTATCATTAATTTAACATTGCTGTATTGTTTTTTGAAAGTTGCTAAGAGAGTACCAGTAAATCCTAAAAGTTCACATGAGAAGTTTTGGCATGAGAAGTTATATTAAAAGATGGATGTTAACCAAACATTGTGGTAATCATTTCACAATATATATGCATGTCAAGTCATAATGAGTTACACCTTAAACTTATGGAGCTGTATGTCAATTATATCTCAATAAAATTGAAAAAGAAATAAAATAAAACCACACCATGGTCATTGAAGCAGACTGTATTAGCTATCTACTGCTGTGTAAGAAATCACCCCAAAACGTAACAGCTTGAAACAACAAATACTTATCTCACATTTTCTTGGTGGTAGAGAACATTTTATGAATTTGACCCCAAAGGCAAAGGAAATAAAGGCAAAAATAAATGAATGGGACTTTGTCAAACTAAAAAACTTCTGCACAGCAAAAGAAACTGACAACAAAGCAAAGAGGCAGCCAACCAGAAGGAAAATATTTGCAAATGGTAGCTCCAACAAAGTTCCAAAATATATAAAGAACTCATAAAACTCAACACTAAACAAACAACCCAATCAAAAAGTGAGCAGAGGCTCTGAAAATATACCTCTCCCAAGAAGACATACAAATAGCCAATAGATACATGAAAATATCTTTAACCTCACTGGCAATTAGGAAAGTGCAAATCAAAACTACAATGAGATACCACCTCACACCTGTTAGCGTGGCCATTATCAACAAGACAAGCAATAACAAGTGTTGGAGAGGTTGAAGAAAAAAGGGAACCCTCATTCACTGCTGGTGGGAATATAGTCTAGTACAATCACTATGGAAAGCCGTCTGGAGATTGTTCAATAAATTAAGAATAGAGCTACCATATGACCCAGCAATTCCTCTCCTGGGAATATACCCCAAAACGTTGGAATCATGTATTCTCAAAGATATGTGTGCTCCTATGTTCACTGCAGCATTATTCATGGTGGCTAAGACATGGGAACAACCAAAGTGCCCTAAGGTAGAGGACTGGATAAAGAAGATGTACTAAATATACACAATGGAATACTACTCAGCCATAAGAAAGGATGAAATAGCACCATTTGCAACAACATGGATGGAGAACATTGTGCAAAATGAAATAACTCTAGAAAAACCTAAGAACCATACAATTTCACTCATATGTGTGATATAAAACTGAAATTTGTGAATACAAATAGCAGTGTAATGGTTGCCAGAAAGAAGGGGGATGGGAGGAGAAAGGGTCCCAATACATGGTGACAGGAGATTTGACTTTGCATGGTGGGCACATGGTGGGCACATGGTGCTATATACAGACCTTATAATAAAGAGACCCACACCTGAAACCTATATGCTCACGTTGAGCAATGTCACCGCAATAAATTTATTTTAAAAAAAACTAAACAAAGAAAAAAAAGAAACCTAAAGTTTGTTAACTATTAGGAGGAGTTTAAAGAAAAAGCAAATTATCACCTCTTTTGACATCTTACAAAAAGAAGTGACCATTCTAATCAATGTAAACATAAAGTGTCAGGAATACCTATTGGGAAACAGCTGGACGAATAGCAATTTTTTAACACTGGGAATTAAAGTTGGTTCAAGTTAAGGGCAAAATAAAGTTCAAGGGATTTCTCAATGTCAAGTGCCATACTGAAATAAGTCATTTTGTGAAAAGATATTGTGCCATCAGAGATGAAAGAAAAAGAGCATAAAGAGAGGGAAGAAGGTTACCAATTTAATTAGGAGATTGAAGTCAAAAGATAAATGGTATTTGCACCTAGTCATTAAACAAATCACAGATGGGGTCAGAGCTCCTGTTCTAATGTGCTAACTAGGTCCCACAGCTCAGGGTATGTGCTTATCTTATCTAAAAATACTGCTGTAATTAAAATATTGTTTTCACTTGAAACCTACCAAGTAAATCTGGATTTTTATCTTTCCACACTGAATCTAAACTCCAAATTATATGACTCCTGGTTTCAAAAGTTTCATCTCCAAACCAACTTTAATAAAGAAGAAGCTTTGTCTCTGAAGTTAGAGGGAAAGTTTTAATTGAAACCACTCTCCAGAGTCAGCATAGAGTTGAAGTAATCAAAACCAGATTTTCTCTCCTGTAAAGAAATCTGCAATGACACTGCAGCCTACCTGTGCCATTTTGTGCTGCTTAAGCACTGACTATCCATTCGAATACAACCACTTATTGTTTTTCTGAAGTGCAGTGTTTTTATTGCAATAATTTCATTTTCCTTGCCCTGGCAAGGAAGTGATATCCTGAGTATGATTCAGCCTCACTAGAAATGTTCCTAATGGAGTCACCAAAAACTTCAAAACTATAAAAATATAGCCTTATATTAAGGGCTTTGGGGGGAAGAAAACCACAGTGCAATCAACATCCTTCAAAAACAGCAGCAATAATTTAATGACCAGTTTCTCACCAAGTTTAAGAACCTTATTTTCCATGTCAGAAAACAAAGCAGGACCACTAAGATTGTAGACATGCTACACACACACACACACACACACACACACACACACACACACACACACACACACACACACACACACCTTTCTCTATATTTTGTCTGGAAGACCTGAAAAACATGGATTAAAAAAGTTGTGCTAGCCCTAATCGGTTTGGCTCAGTGGTTAGAGTGTTGGTCTGTGGACTAAATAGTCCCGGGTTCAATTCCAGTCAAGGGCACATAGCTTGGTTGCAGGCTCAATCCTGAACCCTGGCTGGTGCATATGCCGGAGGCAACCAATCAATGTGTCCCTCTCACATTGATGTTTCTTTCTCTGTGTCCCTTCCTCTTCCCTTCCACTTTCTCTATAAATCAGTGGGGAAATATCCTCAGGTGAGGATTAACAACAACAAAAAAAGTAGTGCTAAATTTAATGAGAATCATCTCCTTTACTGAAGGTTTCTTCACTTTCAATGTTTCAAACAACACTTACCAGAAAGGATGTTTACAAATACTATCTGTAAAATGAAGGAACTAGCCTGGATTGTCTCTCCTGTCCCTTGTATTCTGTACTTGACACATTTGGCCCATCAACCTAGAGTAGCTTACTAGTAAAATGTCTCCACATCCAAAACAATCCCACCAACAGCTTCCCTAGTCCACTCAGATTTTTCCTTTATTCTTTTGCAGCACTAGCACCCTTTCTACATCCTCTAAAGATCTTTTTTTATAATTATTTTTTATTGTTTAAAGTATTACAAATAGTAGTACATATGTCTCCTTTTCCCCCCATTGACTTCCCCCTGGCTTCCCCTACCCCACAGCACATGCCCTCACCTGCTCCCCCTCCCCCAGTGTCTTGTATCCATTGGTTATGCTTATTATATGCATGCGTACAAGTCCTTCCTTCGGCTGATCTCTTACAGCCCCCAAACTCCCTGCCTTCCCGCAGTAGCCTGACAGTCTGTTCAATGCTTCTTTGCCTCTGTATCTATTTTTTAAGCAAATCAAGGTGTGGCTTTATCCTAAAGATCAATATGTTTACGGAGTACAGAACTTTTGGACTAAACTGGGACCAGAATACAATTAACTGGTAATGAAAAGATTATTCATTCTTGCCTTTCTACCTCTTCTCTCTCATTTGTGTCATTTTATTTTGGCTACTAGCTTTGACAATAGCCAAACATTATTTTAGAGTTCAAAAAAATCCAATCAGAATAACATCAAAACTATTCAACACACGCGCGTGCATGCACACACAGAAACATTTCATTATCTTATGAAGGACGAAAATATTTTGCAAAGTCTGTCTTAGTATTATTATATGAAAAAAAGAAAGCACAGACGACTTGAAATCCTCACAATTACGGTGCAATAATGAGTATTTCAACAGGCATGCACTGTGAAGTTTTAATTAAAATCAGCAGTGCAATTGATATTGTAATGTCTTAGAGTAGCACTCAGGCAAGCAATCACCTGCTTCCCAAGTGAATGGCAATAGACATGCAATTAATTACAGAAGACTTTGCTACTGGAACCATGTTGGAATTGCCAAGATTTAGAGCAAGTGTTCACACATTCAACTATGGAAGGCAACTCCATTGGCGCAATGAGGAGTAGCTACTTGACTTATCTCAGATGCAGCATCTCTCCTTATTAGACCTGTTGTCCCAAACCTTGCCATAAACTTGCTCACCTTCTCTGGCACCACAACTAATTCTCCTGCTTTCTGTGGCCAATGCTTACTTTTCTATTGCAGAGGTGGGTAAAGCCATGTGGAGAGCTCATCTCATGTTTGAAGTTCAATGTTCCCCATCTTCCTGTCTTATGAGTGAACAGAGGGTTTCAATAGAGCTAAAATCATTTTACCATTGCTTCTTAAATTCTCACTCTAAAGATCCTTTGAAGGTTCTCCCTTTTTTTTCCACAAAGAAGTGGATTCGTGGGATAAGGGAGTGAGAGAGATTTGGGGAAGTTGGCAAGACTAAGGCAGAGTGCTTAAAAATATATTCAGCTGCCAACAGTTTCATTCAGGTTCCTTTGGATAATGAAGAAACCAAATGAAGAACACTTAAAAATAAAGTTGTGAGAAATTCACAACTTATTTAATGACTATTTTCTAAATGATCTTAATGAAAATTAATTATACTTCACAAAATAAAAGCCAGCAAAGAACAATTCTTGCCTTAGTTTTTACAGAAAACCTCTACCTCAAATTGGAAGGAAGGAAGAAGGGAAGAAAGAAAGAAGGAAGATAAGGAGGGAAAGTGGGGGGGAGGGGATTGCCCAAAGTCTTCTGGCTGTCTGAAAATATAATGGTGTTTTCTTCAGGCTTAGGTAAGTTTGCTTCATCAACATCCAGATATATAAGTACAAGGGATTTCAGCTTCTCATAATTAGGATTAATCTTTGCAATATCTTAATTTCCACCACTGTGAGGAAGTGACCATAGCCCATAGGAGCTTATTCAGCCCCTCTTGGTGACCTCTCTGGGTTCCCTAGAGTCCACAGAAATATTTCAAAATATTGAGGTAAGTATAGGCATTGAGATGTTAATATTGCAGTTATGCTTCTGGGCAGGGTTAAGAAATCTTAGCATTGTTGTATTCCAACCAATGCTAATGGTATAAGTAAACAGTTATTAGAAAACTTATAAATAGCACCCTTCCCTTACAAAGTATTGGTTAGTCCAGTCTGCAAGAGAACTAGTAACTGAGATATTGATAGAGGCAATTGTAACATGACTATGATATTTAGAAATCTAAAAATAAGCAACTTGAAGTTCACCCACTTAAGCAGAGTGTTGTTACAGTAGGGGAAGAAAAATATCTTTCTTTCTACACTCCCAAGTTCTTCTGACTGGTCTAATAATCAAATTGACATGAGACATATTAATAAGAAAAAAATGACTAAAGTTATTATATATGTACTCGAGGCCCAGTGCACGAATTCACGCACCTGTGGGGTCCCTTGGCCTGCACCCTCTCACAATCAGGAACTCTTCAGAGGATGTCGGACTGCCGGTTTCTGCCTGAGCCCCAAAGGCCAGGCTGAAGGACCTCACTGGTGCACAAATTCATGCACTGGGATGGTTTCAGCCCGATCCCCACAGGCTAGGCCAAGGGACCCCACTGGTGCATGGATGCACTGGGCCTCTAGTATGCATATAAGATCTTTGGTTAATCTCTTCCTGCCCTCCTCCTCCCCCCTTCACTCTGAGGTTCATCAGTTTGTTCCATGTTTGCATGCCTGTGAGTTGAGTTTCTACCCCCTGGTGGTCAGTGTGCATCATAGCTACTGGTCAACCAGTCAAATGGTTGAATGGTTGCTTAGGATTTTATATATATACTAGGTGCCCAGTGCACAAAATTCATGCACTGGGGGGCGAGTGGTTCCTCAGCCCAACCTGCCCCCTCTCACATACTGGGAGCCCTCGGGGGATGTCCTACTGACGGCTTACCTCCAGCCTGCCCAAGGTCAAAAGCCTCCGGCCAAGGTTTTTGGCCTTGGGCACCCAGCAATCACCTTGTGATGGGGGCGATTGCTGGCTCCGCCCCAGCCTTGGGCAGCAACCATCTTAATTGGGGTTTAATTTACATATAGCTCCCATTTGGCTGGTGGGCGTGGCTGGTGGGCATGGCTGGCGGGTATAGCAGAGGTATGGCCAATTTGCATATTACTATTTTATTAGATAGGATATATAGATATACGGGAGTTCCATAAAACTAAGGCACTAGAGGACAAAATGGCATGTAAGGCTTATTAGCTATCTTGAGCTAAGGAGATCAGGATTAGTGGTTTGTTGTTTTTTTTTTAAATATATATTTATTGATTTCAGAGAGGAAGGGAGAGTGAGAGAGAGAAACATCAATGATGAGAGAAAATCATTGATTGGCTGCTTCCTGAATGCCCCACATGGGGGATTGAGCCTGCAACCCAGGTATATGCCTTGACCAGGAATCGAACAGTGACCTGGTTCATAGGTCGATGCTCAACCACTGAGCCATGCTGGTCAGCCAAGAGTAGTGGTTTTGACTTCAAAGTGAAAATAGGCAATTCATAGGTACATGAGAGGGAATAAACATTTGGTAAACAAATTCTTGCCAGGCCATGCAAAACCAATACAAACAGACACAGAGATGAGTCTAACTAACAGACTTTGCTAGGTTCCTCCCTGTTTGCCACACATAGTTTATATGATGTTCTCTTCCTTTAAGCAGGTGTTTCTATCTGAACTCCTTTAGGCAGGTAAAGGGGAGGTCAAAGACTCTTCTTGAGTCTTTTGTTTCTTAAAAATACAGTTTAAAATTAACAACATCCCAAAAAGGCAGAGATTTCAGGGTGGCAAACTCTGCTTCCCCTCATTACCTAGTAAATCCTTGAAGCAATCAGTTAGAATTTGTTAATACTTGAATTTAGGTCCTGAGTGACAAACTAAAAAAGATATAGTTGGTCACAGTTAGCAAATTCTTTATTCAAAACTTGTCTCCTTAGCCAATGTAAGGAATATGCATTTTGTCTCTTCCTCTTTATAATTCTAATAAACTTAAATTTAATATGTTTAATCATTACAAACAGTTTCAATGCTGAGAACATATAACTGGATGTAGTATATTCCTCCTACGTGCTATAATGCCATCGAAAATTACCTGGTTGGAAATAATTTAATTATTTTAAACCTGTATTTACAATCAACAAATGAAGCTAATAGATTTTAGTCTAATTTTTCTGAAAACGGGAAAATTACCAAGTCAACTAACTTCAAAGGCACATATAAGTCTGCTTTACTGAGCATTTCTCCATAATTCTGCTTATTGGCATTGAATACTTTGAATAACAGTAACACCTCACCTTCACTGCATACTTATAAGTAACAGGCACTATGCTAGTCATTGTGACCATTAATTCATTTAGCATCCTCTACAAGAATTATTGGGTTATACTCTCTTTTTAACACTTTTAATATGGAGTTTGAATGTTATAAATTCCCAGAAATTGGCATAAATGGTGATGAGAAAAGCCATTATTTGAGCTTCACTTTATTATGCTGTATTGTCCTACTACCTGTACATCCCCACATACCAATCGTATCTCCTGTGGTGTTTTCAATGTCATATACTCCCTCTAACCTTCAATTATCACTATATGCAAATACTGACCCCTCTTCAGTTTCTCCCCCATTGGTTTCAAGTCTTTATTTTTATAAACAGAAATTGCCTCCCTCTGCAATCCAGCCATTGCTGTCGCAAGCACACTGTATACTTTGTGTGTGTTTTAAATATTTTTTATTGATTTTGGAGAGGAAGAGAGAGATAGAAACATCAATGGTGAGAGAGAATCATTGATTGGCTGTCTCCTGCAAGCCCCACACTGGGGATGGAGCCCACAAACTAGGCATGTGCCCTGACCGGGAACCCAACTGTGACCTCCTGGTTCATAGGTTGACACTCAGCCATTGAACCACGCCAGCCAGACTGTATACCTTTGAATTAATCTCTATATCTTTTCCTTTTACCTGGTCATTTGAGAAATGAAAATGTGCCTTAACATGTGAGGTTTTTTTTTAACATTCATATTAAGTCTGCCTAAAGCATATTCTGGGTTCATGAGAATGTATAAGTCTGACAAAGAGACTAAGACAAGGGGCATATCTGAGAGGGCACAGCATACTGGAAACAAGTTAAGCAAGAATGATTTCAGCCCACCAAAGATATCTTTTGAGTAAGCAATTGCTGAGAACATTTAACTGGATGTAGTGTATTCCTCCTACGTAATATAATACTCTAAAAAAGTACTTGGTTGGAAATAATTTAATTGTTTTAAACCTGGATTTATAATCAACAAATGAGGCTAATAGATTTTAAACTAATAGATTTTAATCTAGTTTTTTGAAAACGGGAAAATTACCAAGTCAACTAACTTCAAAGGCGCATACAAGTCTGGTTTACTGAGCATTTCTCCATAATTCTGCCTAAGAAGCGTGCACAGAGTATACACACATTGACAACTGAAGCCAAAGAGTGGACCAAACCAGATGAAATACATGAAATCCTATATCAGTGTCCTAAGGTGAAAGTTTAGAGTTTATAGAAAAGGAAAGAGAGGAAAAAATGAAGAAGGCACTAAAAGTGTGTGGCCGTCCAGCCAGTATGTCTCAGCAGCAAAGTGTCAACCCAGAAACCAAGAGGTCTATGGTTCAATTCCTGGTCAGGGCACATGCCCAGGTTGTGGGCTCCACCCACAGTAGGATACATGCAGGAGGCCGCCAATCAGTTATTTTTCTCTCTCATCAATGTTTCTATCTCTCTATCCCTCTCCCTTCCTCTCTCTGTAAAAATTAATAAAACGTAAAAAAATAAAAATATGTGGCTATTGTGTGCTAGTCACACTATTATTTATTTAATAGGTGTTACCTCCTATAATCCAACATTAGCAACCCAACAAAATGGGCATTGTCATCCATCTTTTACAGGTGAGTATACTGAGGCCCAGAGGGGTCTCATAACTAAAGTAATGCAGCTAGAGAGCAAACCTCAAAACTGAAATACAAAGCCAGATGTTTCTCATCTGCCTGTACCTTTGCCTTTACAGTAATCTGGGACATCAAACCAAGAAGAGTATCTGAATGGCAAAACTGTCATTGGAGGCAGCCAGGAATTGTGGCTTAAATAGTACCAAGGAGAAAAAAGCAGGTGTATCTATGCTGGCTAATATGCCAGAGTGGGAGTTTATATGCAGGAAAGTGTGTGTGTGCATTTCATTCATTGCCATAGTTGGGGCAATTCCATATCATTGGTTTGATAGGCTGACTGGATCATCTACCTGTTCATATGAGGTTATTTCCCACCCATTCATTCTTCACCCCCTTGGTTAGAATGTCATTTTCCCCGAGTGCCAATTCTAGTTACCGAGTCAGTGTAGTAACACAACAGTATTCCATAATCCTCCAGGGTATAGAACAGGGTCAGGGACTCTATTATCTTAATAAACTTTGATTTTTTTCATCAGTACAAGAGGAATATGCTCATTCAAACCAAATAAAGCAAAAAATTGCATTTTAACTCATGCAAAATAAACTTTACAAGCAATTTACAGTGGTTACATGGTCACTTGGATGGATATTCGCCATAAACTAGCATTTGGATAAGGCAAAAATAGTTTAGAGCCTTTGTAATTCCTGGCAGGACATCACAGTAAATTGGCATGACTACAAAATATCAAAATTGGCCAAATTACACTTTTGCCCAATTGTCTTCAAGGACTAAATGTCTAGAATGGCTACTGTTGGCAAAAAGGAAACAGTAAAACACTACACAAAACAATTACAGGGCTACTGCAGTAGTTTAGCATCAGAAAATGGCACAAGAAGATTCCCTGCTTATATATTTAATCAAAATCAGATCTTTTTGTTAAAATTACAGCACATTGGAAATCCACTTAGCTCAGCAAGCGCATGAAAAAGTGAAAAAATCATTGTAATCCCTTATTACTCCCTTATATGCCCCCCTTTAAAATGTTTTTATTTATTTCAGAGAGAGGGAGGGAGAGAGAGAGAGATAGAAACATCAATGGTGAGAGAGAATTATCAATGGGCTGCCTCCTGCATAGCCCCTACTGGGGATCTAGCCAACAACCAAGGCATGTGCCTTGACTGGGAAGTGAACCATGACCTTCTGGTTCATAGGTCAGAGCTCAACCACTGAGCATCACCGGCTGGCCCCTTATATCCCTTTTACAGCTGTCTGAGTTATATAACCATATCAAGGCAAAGACACTCATCTAGAACATAATATAGGAAACTCTGGTATGAATGAAGCCACATGTTTACAGTAAGTAGAGAAACTAGCAGAGTGTACAGAAATTTCAGATACTATAAACTGGTAAAGCATGGTCAGCCTGTAAAACCAATAAGCATGATCTCAATTCATAAAGTAAACATTTAAGTAGAAACAATACTCTAGAAAAGGCAAGACACAATATTAATATTAATCTATGCTTTTAAGGCACATGTAACTGAAGAAGGTAACCATCACAGACTGTCTTTCTTAAAGAAAAAAAAAGACTGAGCTGCATGAAGAACCATGTTACTATTTGTTAATCAGAATATAAGGTTTTACAAAAGCCGTAACACTAAATGTTGAAGGAGAAGTCAGTGATCAAGAATTTTCTATTTGTTAGACTGCCAAAGATTGAGTACAGAGTAATTAGCATGCTAATTCAGAAAGATGAATTGATTTTGAATATCCTTGGGTCACATCTTACTAAATTTATTATTCTTCTTTATTGAATTGACAATATAAAATGATGACTGGTTCAAATTCATGTGCCAGGGCACTCTAGCTTTAAAAACTCATGCTACACATCACCAAAATAGAACAGACCCTTTGCATAGGAACTAATGCATTTTGGCATCTGTCAGTGAGGTGGCTGTGGTCATGGTTGTTTTTTAAAGTGATCAGAAAATATGAATTATCACTCAAAAGAAAAAAAAAAGCATTGGTCATAAATAATCTTTTATACATCTAATAGAGGCCTGGTGCACAAAATTCATGCATGGGAGGAGGTGATGGCAGGAGGGAGTGTCCCTCAGCCCAGCCTGCACCCTCTCCAATCTGGGACCCCTCGAGGGATGTTCAACTGCCTGGTAGGATCGGGCCTAAATGGGCAGTCAGACATCCTTCTCATGATCCAGGACTGCTAGCTCCAAACTGCTTCCCTCCCTGCCTCCCTTATTGCCCCTAACCGCTTCTGCCTGCCAGCCTGATCACCCCCTAACAACTTCCATGCCAGCCTGATGCCTAATTGCTCCCCTGCCAGCCTGTTTGCCCCCAACTTCTCTCCTCTGCTGGGCTGGTTAACACTAACTGCCTTCCCCTGCAGGCTTGATCACCCTCAACTGCCCTCCCTTGCAGGCCTGGTCCCTCCCATCTACCCTCCCATGCTGGCCTGGCCTGATTGCTCACAACTGCCCTCTCTTGCAGGCCTGGAACCTCCCACTGTCCTCCCCTGCTGGCCATCGTATGGTGACCATCTTGTGTCCACATGGGGGAAGTATCTTTGACCACATGGGGGCAGCCCTCTTGTGTGTTGGAGTGATGGTCAATCTGCAAATTACTCTTTTATTAGATAGGATATAGGCCTGGTGCATGGGTGGGAACCGGCTGGTTTACCCTAAAGGGTTCCTGGATCAGGTTGGGGGTTCCCTTGGGACATGAGGTGGCCTAGGAGAGGGGCCTGTTGTGGTTTACAGGCTGGCCACACTCCCCAGTGGCCCAAGTAGAGGCTCTGGAATTAATTTATGTTCTACAATTGAAACTTTGTAGCCTGGAGTAGAGTCAAGCCTTCTGCTTGAAACTTTGTAGCCTAGAGTGGAGGCCTAGGCTAGGGCTGCAGAAGTTTGGCTCCCTCTATCACCCTGGCAACCCTAGCCTCTGCTCTCTCCAGCTCTGTGGCTGCCTCCATTTCTGTTGTATTTATGTATCTTCTATAATTGAAACTTTGTAGCATTGAGTGGAGGCTTAGGCCAGCAATGGCAGATCGAAAGCTTGGCTTCCTCCATTGCCAAGGAAACCAAAGCCTCCCTCCTGCTCTCAGTGGTAGCAGCCATCTTGGTTGGAGTTTATTTGCATAATTTGCTCCTGGTTGGCTGGTGGGCGTGGCTGTGGGAGTGGCTTGATCAGAGGTAGGGTCAATTTGCATATTACTCTTTCATTAGATAGGATATCTATATATTTATTTATTTCAGAGATGAAGGGAGAGGGAGAGAGAGATAAAACATCAATGATGAGAAAGAATCATTGATTGGCTGCCTCTTGCACACCCTACATTGGGGATCGAGTCTACAACCCAGGCATATGCCCTGACTGGGAATGGAACCTTAACCTCCTGGTTCAACCACTGAGCCATGACAAACAGGCATAAATAATATTTTGAGATCTGTAGGTATTTTACCTGGAAGGCTCTTTGTTTGATGGTTGGTCATGGGCACATTTAGATGTAAAAGAAAAGAAGGCATATTAAGATTCAAGTGGAAAGAGGGAGAGAAAAGGGGCTATGGGTAAATCTTAGCAGAATGGTCAGGAGCCAGATAGACTGGCTACTTTACACAAAGGTCAGAAAGGAAGGGAAAAGAGAAGAGAGGGAGGGAGGTGGGGGGGAGGAGGAGGGAGACAGGGATCTCAGTAGGCAGTAGGGGCTAGAAAATTCCAAGGTAAAGTACAAAGGTAGTGATGATTGGTTTTCGAAGTAAATGCTTGCTCTGTGCAATGTGAGTCTATTTCATGACCTGCAAATCTTCATGATATGTTTGGTGTGATTGGCTTTCTTGTGGACTCCAGTGAAGGGACCAGTTCTATATCAAGGTTGGCACAAAACCAAACAATGTCAGACCTCGTAAACAAAGGGACAAAACATAGAGGCAGGATGTATTTGAAGGCTCAGTCAGGATTTCTGAACTGAGGCCAGTAGCCAGCTGCATCTTCAATTAAATCTTACCCGAGGCTGCAGCAGTGTCAAGCAGAAATTAGGAGCCAGAGAGAAGTGGCTTATCAAACGTATCTTGTGATGGTGCTAGGAATATCATTCCAAAGTAAAATCATTATATCATCACAAAAGGAATTTTAAGAGCCAGAATCCTTTCACCAGTAGGTGAAAAATGAAAAACTGAATATGGATATATGGCAAAATGGAAAATTAAGTGCTATATCATTAACAACTCAATCAAATATATTAATGCTACTTTGAATTTATAGCAATCAAGAAGCTCATAATGTCATAATGGCATAGCCCTCATTGCAGCATTATCTATAATACTCAAGATATGGAAACAACCTAAGTTTCCATCAGTGGATATATATATGGAGAGAGAGAGAGAGAGAGAGAGAGAGAGAGAGAGAGAGAGAGAGAGGATAGTATTCAGACATTTAAAAAATCTTGCAATTTGCGACAACATGGATGGACCTTAGCAGAGAGAGACAAGTTCCATATGATCACTTATACGTGGAATACAAAACAAAAAACAAGCTCATAGATATAGAGAACATATTGGTGGTTATCGAAGCAGAGGGTAGAGGAAATGTAAAATGGGTGAAAATGCTCGAAAGATACAAACTTTCTGTTATAAAATAAGTAAGTTATGGGGATGCACTGTATATATATCCTGATGACTATAATAGTAATGTGTTGTATATTTGAAAGCTGCTAAGAGAGTAATTTTTAAAGTTCTCACCAAGCCCTAACCAGTTTGGCTCAGTGGATCGGGCTTCATCCTGCAGACTGAAGGGTCACAGGTTTGATTCTGGTCAAGGCATGTACCTTGGTTGCAGGCACATCCCCTGTTGGGGGTGTGCAAGAGACAGCTGATCATTGTTTCTCTCTCATCAATGTTTCTAACTCTCTATCCCTTTCCCTTTCTCTCTGTAAAAATAAATAAATAAATACAAATGTATTAAAAAATAAAAGTATTAAAAAGAAAAGTTATTGTAATAAAAAATATGTAACTATGTGCGGTGACGGATATTCACAAGACTTATTGTGGTGATCACAGATGTCATTATGTTGTAAAACTGAAACTAATATAAGGTTGTATATTAATTATATCTCAAATTTTGAGAAAATAGACCAAGACACTACTATTTATTTGTAAATAGTAGACAAGATTCCGCCCTCTAAATTTTCAACTGAATATTCTCCTACAATATTTCACTTTAAAATTCTCCCACATATGGGTCTTGTAAGAATTTCTTCAGAAGAATGTGTTATGCTCAGCTGGCCTGGCTCAGTGGCTGAGCATGTATCTATGAACCTGAAGGTCATGGTCAGGGCACATGCCTGGACTTCCTTCGAGCTTGATCCTCAGTGTGTGGCCTGCAGGAGGCAGCCAATGATTCTCTCTCATCATTGATGTTTCTAACTCTCTCTCTTCTCCCTTCTTCTCTGAAATCAATAAATATCCATATTTTTAAAAGAATGTGTTACCCCCTGACTTAGCTTTTAAAAGAAAAAAAAGAGAGAGAGATGGTAGAGTATTACCGCTAAAAAGCATAAAAGAAAACACAATATATGAAAATAATAAATGAAAAGGAATCTTGGGCAAAGAAAATTTTGTCTCCGTTCAAGTAGGCTTTGCTTCTTTTTTCAATTGGAAGCACTTCCTCATTTAAAAGAAGCATAAGTTACACTTCTGTTCAACAGCTCTTTCTGATAGCCAACTTAAGTGGGAAATTGATTTTTGTACACATAGATTTCAGTGTCAATACCTATTCAGAAATTGTATTTCTTTTGGCTTTAGTCCCCACATACTATTTTAGTTCAGCATTTCAGAGTCTCTTGCTACTACTTTCATCAAAAATTAACAACAAAAAATACCCAAATGTGATGACTCTTTTGACTTAGAATCTGTATTAGTTTCATAAGGCTGCTATAAAAAATTACCTCAAACTGGCTGGTTTAAAAAACACATAAAGATAATGTATTTTCAGGTCTGAAAGCTAGAAGTCCAAAGTCAAGGTATCATCCAGGCTGGCTCCTTATGGAGGCTCTGAGGGTGAATCTGTGCCATGCCTCTCTCCTAGCTGCTGGTGGTCACCAGCAATCCTTATTATTCCTTGGCTTACAGATACATCACTTCAATCTCTGTCTCTGTCTTCATGTGGTATTATCTTCTCTATACCTCTATGAATCTGTGTCCTCTTCTTATAAGGAGACCCATCACATTGGATTAGGGCCCACCCTAATCTAGTATGGCTTAATCTTAACTAATTCATATATAAAGACCCTATTTTCAAATAAGGTCATATTGTGAGGTTCTGAGTAGACAAGACTTTTGAGAGAAATTGAGGAAAACATTATTTTACCCTGTACAGAGTTCAAATCTTAGACTGTATGCTTTTGGAGGGCAGCCTCCATATGATTCAAATTTTTACTCTCCAAAGACTGCCATCCAAAATAAATGAAATACAATGAAAGAATGAACACTGAGCCCTAACTGGTTTGGCTCAGTGGATAGAGAATTGGCCCGCGGACAGAAGGGTCCCAAGTTCAATTCCAGTCAAGGGTATGTACCTCTGTTGCAAGCTCCTTCCAAGCCTCGGCCCTAGTCAGGGTGCATGCAGGAGGCCACCAATTGATGTGTTTATCTCACATAGATATTTCTCTCTCTCTTTCCCACTCTCGCTAAAAATCAATGGAAAAATATCTTCGGATGAGGATTAACAACAACAACCAAAAATGAACACTGAGTGAAAGATGTTAAACAAAGTACAAAATGAAAAATATCTGAACTACAACAGTTTGCCATACAACTTGGAACACTTTATGAACCATTTTCATTATTTTAAGCATATAAATCATACATCAATCCTTGAGAATCCGTTCCCAAAAAGTCCCCTGGGTCACAATGTTGACAGAGGAACCAAGAGCTTTAATTACTCCTTGTAACAAAATTCATTCTCCAAACAGCTCTCTCAAATTGCAGAACACTTTAATAGCACAATTGTAACACATAAAGAATTTATAAGGTCACTCTTGAAATCCCCCTACCTTGACACAAATCTGAAGTATTCCCTTAAACCCAAGATGTACCACAATCTCATAACAGTTGTTTGTATGCTTTTACTAAGCCAGTAGCAAATTAGTATCACCTCCAGGTATGCCTACATATCAATTCAAATTACTGCTTTCTTCAGTGGAAGATGTGGTTGTTATAAAAAAAAAGAAAAACAAACAAAGAAGGTGGTCCATAAAACATACCTTAGAGAGTGTGATCTTGGCCTACCTTCCCAATTTCCTAGCCATATGTGCAGCTATGGTTAGATGCCACCAAGGGCCACTGGATCCAACCATTAGAGTTAACCCTTGAAAATAAAATCTCTGTTCTGTTGTTCTCTTTTCATTCATCTCATTTTGAGCTCTCAAAATCTTCTTTTGTCTCTAAAACCTTACTAGGCCTCTTTTATACTCTCTTATATTGTTTCTTACTTGCCCAAATCTAGTTTGTATGTCTAAACACTCCAAAAAATAAATATAATATATAAATGTGGAAGATACATAGTAGGAGAAAAGAGTAGTGGATTTGACTATCAGGTAACCTGAAGATCTAATGCAGCTTCTACCACTAAATGAGAACCTTCTGTCTTAATTTTCTTCCAAACTGAAGTTTATGTTCTTAGAAGATGCATGCTAAAGTATTTAGGAGTGAGGTTTTATTGTACCCACAAGTTATTTTCAAATTGTTGGGTAAAAAAATGGATAGATGTTAGATAGATGGATAGATAGATAGATAGATAGATAGATAGATAAAACTAATAAGGCAAAATGGAAATGGTTGGATTTAAATGCATGGTATATATTTATATATGTGTTCATTGTACTAGTCTTGCAACTTCTCTGTATATTTGGAAATGCTGATAAGGTAAATTTGGGGGGAAATGAAGCTGGAATAAATTTTAAACACTTCTATTCCCAAATTCCATGACTGAATATATCTAAATACCTCATTAACAATCCTCCCAAAATATCTGCATCTGGACTTCTCATCTGTACAAATGTCACCTCATTATCTCACAACTGAGGTTTGACATGCTGGAGTGATCCTTGATTCCTATCTCGTCTTCTGGCCTCATACTCACTAGTTCCAAGCCTATTGAGTCTTCCTTTAAATTTTGTATGTTTCACTAACTTTGCATGCCACTGACATTGCCTTCAGTCCATCCCTCATCTATTTCAGTATCCTACTTACTGATTTGATTTCATTGTCAATTGTGCTAACACCAATTTTATCATGTCACTTCCCTATTCACATATTTTCAGTGGCTCCCTATCTACTTATCTCTTACTCTCCATCTCAAATATTGTCCCTCACGATTCCTATATATAAGCCCTAGAATCCAGGCAAACAAGTCCATTTCTCATTATACCCTGTGTTCCTACTTTTGTTCATGCAACTCTCCTACATAAAATAATCTCCCCCCACATCCTTTGTAATTATCCAAATTCTATCAGCTGGCACTTGGTGTGTACTAAACCTTTTAATGTTTATTTCTTAATATATAAACATCCTCTCATCTCCATCTATAACCTTGGCCCTTATTATACACAGAGATTTCTGACCTAGACTCGTACTTATATCATTCTGTACCTAGGTCCAAAGAAACAGTACTCAGACCTGACTTCATGGCTAGTCACTCATTATTAACTAAAACCTGATCATTTCCTCATGGTGATCATACTTGTACCAATTAACAAAATCCCCTTCTTCCATTCCTCCTCAAAATGCTTTCATTGTAGCATCCTCCATTCTACCTTTTATTGGGAATAGACATGAATATATATTATTGTTACACTGAATGTCTGCCTTAATCCTATAAAACATTTAAAATATTGGCTCCAGGTTGACTTAATGTCACTTATACACAATAAATTTGTGCATGCTACTTTTTGTCCTGACTGGCAAAAGAGCCAGTTTTGCTTAGGAAAATATTTCATTTCCATAGATTTATGCGTGGGCATTGAACTGTCAGAAAAATAAACAAACAACATTATCAAATCATTGTTTCCTGTGGAGTCTTCACTTTGAGAAACCTTAGAGATATACATTTCTCCTATATGTGATAATCTGCTCATTTCCGAAGGCTGTCATTATTTACCTCTTCTGTTTTCTTCAGTTAAATTCTGTTTTAACCTTCTGTGTCCTACCTTTCAAGGTGTGCTAATTTGTGAACTGCTTCAAGTAGATGGAGTGCAAATATTAAATTGTAGAGAACAGGTTAGCCTCTCAAATTAACAAACCGACAGGTTATTCTAATTACAAATTCATTGCTGCAGCTAGATTAAGAGGCCAAGGTAAAACGAAATGTGTGAATGCAACATCAACCCAAGGCCACACATAATATGTGTGTTTCATGTCACAGTGAAATTGGTTTGGGAAAAATTAACAGTGAGTAATTCAGAATAAATGTAGTCAGAAATGTACCTAAAATCTTTACATAAAATTTCAGTTATATCTCAACCACAGTGCATAACCCATGGATACAGACAATAGGGTGGTGAAGGCCTGGGGTGGAGGACAGGGGAGGTTTGAAGGAGGCTAATGGGGAGGGGAGGTAAAGGGAGACATATAATACTTTCAACAAAAAATATTTTTTAAAAATAAATAAACAACTCAGACCAGTATGAGGTAGATACTTCAATCGCATATTTTAAAAGAAAAGAGTTTGGCCTGGCCCACATGGCTCAGCAGTTGAGCATCGATCTATGAATCAGAAAGTCATGGTTTGATTCCTGGTCAGGGCCCACGTCTGGGTTGTGGGCTTGATCCCCAGTAGAGAGTGTGTGGGAAGCAGCCAATCAATGATTCTCTCTCATCACTGGTGTTTCTCCGTTTTTCTCTAAAATACCGGCGCGCGCATGCATGGGTGCCTGTGTGTGTTCGCGCGCGCGCGCGCGCGTGTGTGTGTGTGTGTGTGTGTGTGTGTGTGTGTGTGTGTGTGTGTTTAAAATAAAGCAAAGAGTTTGTGATACCTTCATTTCAAATTCAGGTAGACAAAGAAATAAAAAATAAATGGTGGAAAATTTAAAGAAAAAAATCAAGTCACAATTAAGAACTAACAACTCTGCTGCATCAATAGTACTGGAGATATTTATATTACACTTTCAATCCAAAGCCTAAAAATTGTTATGATAATTAGAATCTATCTTTTAAGTGTACAATGAGTACACTTATACATACCTGAAAGATAGGATTCATACACCGCTTCATGTAAAATATAATTCATGATGGGAAGATGGTTTCTATAAACATAGTGACTTAAACTTCTGCATTCTTTCCAACCTCCTCAAAATATTTACCACCATTAGATCTCACAATTCTTTTTTAGTTTTCCTTTTTAAGCATTACAGTCTTCTAAAGTAGGTCATCTTTAAAAAAGAAGAAAAAAAGACTAGAGAGTGATAGCAAGTTGTCTGAGATTGTTCGAGTCACATGAAAATAGAACCAGAACCAAGAGCCAAGAGTTCAGAGTTGCTGCTTTTATCCAAGTTATCCATCGAGAACAATTCAGGAAGGAGAGGAGGCAAGATCTCTGCTAAGCCTTTCAAAGTGCACCTCTCTAAGGTGATAGTAACATGGGTCTGAACAGGCTTGTTTGGAGTTCAAAGGGGTCTTGTGACATATCAAACCATCAAAGAAATATTATTTACTTCTCCAAATGAAATTATATTCATAACTGAATCTGAGACTGCATCATGGTTACTTTTGCTTTCTTGCACGACTTTTTTCCGCCAGGAGTTAATAATATAATTGCTCCTTTTCTTAGTTTTCTATATACTAATTATTAATTTACCCCCCAAACTCTCTCTTAGTTGTGTGAAACTCCTCTCAGTATGGTCAATCAGCCAGGCAGGCATGGCTCAGTGGTTGAACACTGACTTGTGAACCAGGAGGTCACAGTTCAATTTCAGGTCAAGGCTATATATGCCTTGGTTGCAGACTCAATCCCCAGTGTAGGGTATGCAGCCGATCAATTCTCTCTCATCATTGATATCTCTGTGTGTGTGTGTGTGTGTGTGTGTGTGTGTGTGTGTGTGTGTCTCCCTTCCTCTCTGAAATCAATAAATACATATTTAAAAAAAATTAAAAACATGGTCAATCACTTTAGCTATTTACCAGTTTCCTTTACTTGGAGACATCACTCTAAAAGCTTCTGGCTTTCCCCAGTGTGACCTGGTTGCTCTCCAGGCATATTTCATAGCAGTGCCCTGTGCAGTCCCTTCAGTTTTCTCAAGTTGGATCTCACGTATATTCCACTTTCTGTATCAGCAAGTCCTCAAGTAATGTCCTTTCCCTTCCGTTATAATGTTGATTAAATGTCTTAGAAATCTAATTCTTGTTTATATCAATTAGCCTATGGTACAATTGGTTTCTTTGTAGGATGTTTTGCTTAAAGTCACCGAATCTATAGATGACATTGAAGACTTGCTTTATTCTCTTATATGGTGAAATCTTACCTACCAACTTTCTGAGAAAGGATGCATGAGAAGTAAATATTAATAGGCCCAGGCTATATAAAAACATCTTCATTATAGACTCCCATGTACTTGACAGCTTAGCCAATTTTAGGCTTCTATTTCTTTTCCAGCTAAAGTTTGAAAGCATGACTTCTAGTGTCCAGTACTGTTAAAAACTCTGAGGACATGATTACTGATCCTTTGTAAGTAATTTGCTTTTTTCTCTTTACATGCTTTTAAAATCCTCTTTGTTCCTGGTGCTTGGAATGTTCTTTGTGGTGAATCTAATTTCATCTATAGACCTATGTACTAAGTGAGCTGTTTCAAACTGCACACATGCCATGGGATACTTTTCAAAGTTATTTATTTGATATATAGCCTCCCCTCTAGTTTTGATTTTCCTCTTTTGAACTCTTATTGTTTGGTTAACGGACCTCCTAGATTGGACCTAAAATTTTCTTATCTCTTTTCCTTTCAATTTCCTTTGCTTAATTTTTTTAACATTGTTAATAGTAGGCAACATTCAGTATCTGTTATATGCCAGACAAGTTTCTAAGGTTATTATATATTAACTGATTCATTTAGTCCTTATACTAGTCCTGCCTTCACTTAATGTTTTGGCCCTACTTTCTAAGAGACTTCTTCAACTTTCTCTTTAATCCTTTTATCTATATGTCAACAGTTATTAGACAACTAGAGGCCCAGTGCATGAAATTCATGCATGGGGCGGGGAGGGTTCTTTCAGCCCAGCCTGCACCCTCTCCAATCTGAGATCCCTCTCACAATCCAGGACTGCTGGCTCCCAACTGCTCGCCTGCCTGCCAGCCTGATCATCCCCTATCCACTCCCCTGCCAGCATGATCAATACTTAAATGCTCCCCTGCTGGCCCGATTGCCTCCAACTGCCCTCTCCTGCTATCCCAGTCATCCCAACTGCCCTCCCCTGCAGGCCTGGTCCCCCAAAACTGCCCTCCACTGGAGGCCTAGTCCCCCCAAACTGCCCTCTCCTGCAGGCCTGGTCCACTCCAACTGCTTCTCTCCCCTGCAGGCCTGGTTGTCCCCAGTTATCTTTCCCTGCCGGCAGCCATCTTTGACTATATGGTGCGTGGCCATCTTGTGCAAGGGTGTGAGGGACAATTTGCATATTACCTCTTTATTATATAGGATAGCCAAGTGTCAGGCACTGTTCTATTGGCTAGGAATACAGGAGATGAACAAAGCAGATTCAAAAATCCCTGCCCTTGTGGACCTGACAGTCTATTATTTCTAAACTCTTTTATCCTAGACAAATCAGCAGGTAAGTAAACATCTAGGATATTAGACAAACAATAAACAACATAAATAGCTTTTTTATTTTCCACAATTTACATGGAAGGAAGCTAAAGTAAAGGAAGGGTTAATAGGATGCTACACAGAAGAAAAAAGCACGAAGAAATGATAGGAAAGGCTGAGGAAGGCTGCAATTTTATTTTATCATTTAAAATTAAATATTTTTACTGATTTCAGAGAGTTAGGAAGAGGGAGAAAGAGATGGAAACATCAATTATGAGAGAGGATAATTGATCAGCTGCCTCCTGCATGCCCCATACTGGGGATGGAGCTGGCAACCCAGGTACGTGCCCTGACAGTGGAATTGAACCATGACCTCCTGATTCATAAATCAGTGCACAACTACTGAGCCATGCCAGCCAGGCAAGGATGCAATTTTAGATCTGTTGGTCAAGAAAGCTGTCCCTGAAAATATGAAATTTGATTAAATATCGTATGATAGTAAAGGAATGATGCTTACAGATACCTCTGGGAAAAGGGCATTCCAGCCAGAGAAGAGACACAGTCAATGCTATAAAGAAGAAACAAATCCTTCTTAGGTTTCAGGAACAGCAGAACTACAGTGTGAATGGAGTGGAATGAGTAAAGGGCAGAAGACTCAGTAATGAGATTAGAAAAATCTGGAGGAGAGGATGTAGGGCCTTTCACACCTTTCTAAAAACTTTGACTCCTGCCTGGCTGGTGTTCTCAGTGGTCAAGCATCAACCTCTGAATCAGGAGGTCATGGTTCAATTCCCAGTCAGGGCAAATGCCTGGGTTGTGAATTTGGTCACCAGTGTGGGGTATACAGGAGGCAGCTGATCAATGATTCTTTCTTATCACTGATACTTCTAGCTCTCTTCCTCTCCCTTTCTCTCTGAAAGTCATAAAAAATATTTTAAGCAAATAAATAATTAAAAAAAAGAAAAACTCTGATTCTTACTCCAGGTTATATGAGAAGTCATTCTTCTCAGGATCAATCTGGTTGTTCTATTGAGAATGAACTGTAAGTTTATCTTCCCGGTAATAATAGACTAGGAAATTAGTCCTCCCTGTTGAGAAAAACAGGGGTCATCTGCCTTACTTCTCCTGAGAATAAATCCCCGGAACTGTACCCAGGTAGAAGAGGGACACTGAAGATCTAACTGCTTTGCAGACAGAATTATATCCATTCTATTTGCAACCCCTTCTTCATCCTTCACTCTCAAGGGTGTCACCAATCTCTGAGAGCTTTGAGGGCCCAGGGATGTAAATCTGTTGGCTTCTCAACTCCCTCCTCTGTCGAGCAAGGACTTTATTCAACTCTCTTTGACAAACTAGGTCAGTTGCCAGTCAATCCAGTTTCACAGTTGCCAACACTTACTCTCTTTGTCCTTGTGACTTTATCTTATGTTTATTTCTTTACTCTCATTTTATAAGGACTTCAGGGGATCAAAAAATGCAGGTTAACTCTGCCATTTTAAATAAAAGTTAAAATTCAACAATTATGCACTTTAAAAAAAGAATCAAAATAAAGTATATGCTAACAATTAAATATGAAGTCTCCAAAGCTAGAATGGTTGGTTTGAAAAACAGTTTAGAGAAATTATATTACCTCCCTGTACCTCATTTCATTTATTTTTAAGATTAAAAAATGAAAAACCTACCCTACACCTGGTGTGATTATAACATGAATTAATACATACAAATTTGTTTGCCTGCCACATGGTAAGTGTTCAATAAATCTTAGTTATTATTAGCAATCTCACTAAGTCTGTGTATGTGCCCTCTTAATATCAAGGGGAAATAATGGAACATGTTTACAGTAAGCTTCTGAAAAATTTTTTTTTCACATAAAAGGACAGTCCATTAAGCCCAGCTGAGCTGGCTCAATGGTTGAGGATGGGCCTATAAACCAGAAGGTCTCGGTTCAATTCCTGGTCAGGGCACATGACGGCTGGTGGACAGGATTCTCAATCATGCAGGAGGCAGCCGATCAATGATTCTTTTTCATCATTGATATTTCTATCTCTCCCTCCTCTCTGTTCCTCTCAGAAATCCATAAAAATATATTTTAAAATAATATAACCCACTGAAATATATCTAACATATCCTTCTATTTATTTGCTATTCATTTTTTCTTCTTTCATCTGTTCCAAATTGGTAGCCACACATCTATTCTCGGTTTTCTTCTATTTACACATTAAGTAACTTATGAATCTGTCACTTTGGTACTAATTGGCTTCTCCTAATAGCCTCCTATTCCCATTCAAATAGGTTTCCCATCAGTTAGTATGCAATCAGTCTCTGGGTCTTCTTTTCTAACATTTTTTATGTTTTTATTGATTTCAAAGAGGAGAGGGAGCGAGAGAGACATAGACACATTAAGGATGAGAGAGAATCATTGAGCGGCTGTGTCCTGCATGCCCCACACTGGGGATTGAGCACCCACTCCGGGCATGTGCCCTGACCAGGAATCAAACCGTAACCTCCTGGTTCATATTTCAATGCTCAACCACTGAGCCACGCCAGCCGGGCTTCTAACTGTTCCTAAGTCTGTATCAGGATATCAGCAATTTAGTCATGGACTTTTTCAACCCCCACCATTTTCTTACTGATAGCTTTGCACTGGGACTCCTTAGGTTTACCTCTTATGCATGCTTGGCATCAGATGATATGTTTTCCTTTTCTATTATCAGGAGCCAGGAAATAGAAACCATTCCATTTATATGCATTGAAGGAAATGATTAATTTTACTATATAATGTTTCTAGATTTCAACTCCCTGACTCATGGATATGGTTGGCCAAACTGTAGGATTGCAGCATCATTCTCTAATCAGGCCACTGCTGCAGAAGCAGAAAATGGCATCAAAATCAGTCAAAACTTTTCCGTTTCATGTGTTTCAACAAATAAACAAAAATTTTATACCTTTCTCTGCAGGAGTAAACCATCACACAGGGGATTTTATTTTAAATTATGTAATCATATCTCAAACTACCCATTTATTATGTATCTGTGTGTATGTATAGTTAATTTTATATTGTGTGTATTTCTAAATGACTAGAAGGAAAAGTAATATAGATTAAATTCTTCCTTAAAAATGTGTGCTTTTATATCTATTATATATGTGAATTGAGATCTTGGCTTTAGTCTTCCATGGCCAACCAGTTTAGAAACCCCTCTATTTCTTTTTCACTCTCTCATTGGTGGGTGTCCTTATACACTTTTTCAATTGTCTAGTTAGGCTCATTTCAACAGCACCTAAATTGGATGCCACTGAAAATAACTCTCATCAGAAACTTGGAGACCTCTTTTTCACAGGTCAGAAGTTGAATCCTACTTAGATCAGAGTGACTTGCTAGAGTGACAGGTCAGAGAATCATTGGCTCTGCCCTAAGGAGACCTTGTTCTTTTGCTTTTGAGCTAGAAAGTGCCAGTTACTATAAATTTTCCTGAGCACATAAAAACAACACTAAGTAGGCAGTTTTATTCTTTTTCTTTATTTATATTAGTTTATTGAAATCTATAACACCTTGGTGGGGGGACTGTAATAATTCAGTGTCTTAGATTACTTCCCTGAATATTTTGATGAGTAAATAAAATCATCTATATGAAATCACTGTGTAAACCTGGAAAATGCTACATGAATATAAGGAATTATTAGCTTCAAAGATATGGAGTATTTTCTTTAACTAAATTATAGTTTGACTGATACTGTTCTTTGGAGAAGAACAAAGGATCATAAGTCTAAGCTTACTGGGTTTGGAGAAACATAAAAGATAGTTCATGATGTAAGTTAAATACCTCAAAAGTCTGGGTCACTGAGAAATTGTCCTTTCTCTTGAGTGACAAACATTAGAATGTGAGGGATCTTTTTGTTTGTTAAATATCCAGCATCACTCTACCTATTTCATATATGAAACTTGCCCCTCCTGTTATCCCTTCCAACACATTTTGCAAGTTTTACCATTATGTACACGGCATAATCAGAGTTTCCCTAAATACGTCATGCATTGTGTCTGAAACATCTTTTGAATTTAATGAAGTAAAAAGTACTATTAACTGCTCTGTGTTTAAAAAAAATGTGTACAGTATACTACAAGGTTGGCAGACAAACGCCCATGAATAAAATACAGCCTGCCACCTCTTCTTATAAGTAAAGTTTTACTGGAACATAGCTATGATCATTCATTTACATAAAGCCAATGGCCGCTGTTAGTGTTACAAAGGCAAAGTTGGGTATTTCTGACAGAAAGTGTATGGCTAACAAAGCCAGAAATGTTATATGGCTCTTTACTGAAAAAGTTTGCTGCCCCTTGTATTTCAAAATCTTAGCACACTTACTAAAATCCTGACACTATACAATTTTAAGAAACATCACCTGGCTGGCATGATTCAATGGTTGAGTATAGGCCTATGAACCAGGTCACAGTTTCCATTGTAGGTCAGGGCACATGTCTGGAGTTGTGGACTAGATTCCCAGTAGGGGGTGTGCAGGAGACAGCCAAATAATGAGTCTCTCTCATCTTTGATGTTTCTCTCTCTCTCTCTCCCTCTCCCTTTCTCTCTGAAATTAATAAAAAAATCTTTCAAGAAATGTCTTTCAAGGCATGGGATTTGTATCAGGCATGGAGCCATTAATTCAGATAATTAATTACTGAATTGATAAAGAAGCTTTTTTGCATTTTAGTTATCTTGAGAATACAGACGTATTGTTTGTTTGCTTCGGTTTTGTTTCTAATCTTGAAGAGAAAGGAGACTACAGCCTCCACAAAAAGTAACAGTCATTTTGAAAACAGAATATCTCTCCTAAAACCATCAGCTTTTGTAGACTGACTCTCAAACAAGAATGAGCTTCAATAATTTTTCATCTAAGACCTATAAGTAATAAGTCTAAGCTTTACAAAACTATACATATTATAAGAAAATGGGGCAAATATTTTCTTGACAACAGAAAAAAAATTAGTAACCATAATAGCTATTGGAGAATTACTCCTGAGGTCCATGATTTCTATATATCAGTTTATATATCTCTGATCTTACTTCTTACTATATATATTGATCATTCTATTGTTGCATTACATATTACACCAAAGCATTGCCACTGAAAAGATCAGTAACTATCTACTATTAAACACATTTCTGTAGATCAGGAATTGAGGAAATTCTTACCTGGGTGGTTCTGACTCCAAGTCTCTCACGAAGTTGTAGTCAGGAAGTGAGTTGGGCTGTAGTCACCTGAAGGCTTGACTAGGGCCGGAGGATCTGCTTCTCAAGTACTTTACTCATATGTCTGGATTTCCTGAACACTCCCTCAGAGTCCCACCAGCTTTCACCCATCACCTAGTTCCAAACCACTCCCACAGGTAGGGTTGGCTTTTTTGTTTGTTTGTTTTTGTTTTTGTTTTGTTTTGTTTTGTTTTTGTTGTGATGGGGACACTCTATTTCCAGATACCAAATGTATACTAATTATCTATTGCTTTGAAAAAATCTTAGGAGTTTAAAACAATAACCCTTATTATCTTATACAGTTTATGTGGGTCAGAAATCTGGGCACAGTTTAGTCAGGTGGTTCTAGCTCAAGATCTTTCATTAGTATGTTAGCCAAAGCTACAGTCCTCAGGCTTGACTAGGGTTGAAACATCTGCTTCCAAAGTTCCTAATTCATGTACTTAATTGTTTAGTATCCTCATGTTATGGTGGCTGGCTTCCCTAGAGCTAGTGATCCAAGAGAAAGGGAAAGGCAGAAGTCACACCTGGTCTTTCCACAATATTCTCTTAGATATACACAGATCAACCTTATTCAGTGTGGAAGTGAGAATCACTAAGGAGGCTGGCCACCACACTATAGTTCTTAGTTAATTTATTCCTTACAGTAACTTTAAAGAACAGTTTAAAATGGTTTTGTATTTCCTTATTCCCAATTGCAAAATCCATTAGGCCCTGAAAACAAATGTTTGTTTTTTCTTATAACTCTATTGCTGGCCAAGCTGTATCCAACCTGAACTCATCTGTCAGCAAAACCTGGTCTAAACTGATAAGAAGCTAATTATAAGTCTCTGTTTATTCCTCTTGGTGTGAACATTTCTATATTTTACTGCATAAATGCATTTGATTAGGTGGTATGATTTCAGACTCTCCTGGAATATTAGGTAATATAAAATATCTGAACCACATTATTTTTCTAAACTCTAAGAAATTATGAAGTCCAAAAGATATCTGGCTCCACCGGTTTGAGATAAAGTTTAACTTAATAGAAAGGTATGCTGATCTGTTGTGCTCACTATTGAGTTTCTCAGAACTCTTCTGACGCTGGAGGCCATATGTAACTTGTTATAATTCTCCTGGGCACATCCACAATAAAATTCTGGAAAAGTGTCTAAGGAGAAACAGCTCATTTCTTAATTGGTGATTTAAAAAATATATATTAAGAAATGAGAACGAACACCCTCCCACTGTCTACTCTCTCCTCCTATCACTATTGTCTAATCTTCACCTTCCTCTTTTTCTGTGATTTTATCTTCCCTCTTTAAATTGGGTTCCTCCATGTTCACCTGTCATTCTTTCCTTGATATTTCAAAAATACAGTAATTATCCCATCCCGAGAAAAAAGTGTTAACATGACCAAAAAAAAAATGTATCAGTGGCTACCAATAAATTTGCACATGAGCACATGTGCCTGTCTAATCCCATAGCAGAAGCTACTCAGTGTTCCCTGGATCCACCTCTGACTTCAGCTAGAACTGCAATAAATAATTCATAGGTACACTAATGGCTTCTCACTTAAACCAGACAAGTTTATCCACTCCTATGCCTGAGGGCTCATGCAGTGATGGATCTTGGGCAGCCTGGAAGTGCCACAGAAGAATGGAATTGGTTGGTAAACATTCCAATTGCCTCAGCTCTCAGTAAAACAATCTCAGTGGCTTAAAGTAACAAAGGTTTCTTTCTTACTTACTCCAATTCTGCCACAGGTTTGGGCAACTCTTCAGGATGACTATTCCATGTAGGGTGATTTCACATCACATCTCTATGTAACATGTACCTCCAGTCACCTGAGCAGGGGGAGAAGAAGAGAGTCCTGTACAACAAACAGCATATGAATGCTTCTAGAAAGTCATGGACATTACTGCTGCTTACATTTTATTAGCCAAAGCATGTCATGTGGCCACTTCAAGGGAACATTGAAATAAAATCTCATATTGCCTGGCCAGCATAGCTCACTGGTTGAGCGTTGACCTATGAACCAGGAGGTCCTGGTTTGATTCCTGGTCAGGCACATGCCCAGGTTTGTGCAGGAGGCAGGTAATCAATGATTCTCTCTCATTATTAATGATTCTGTCTCTCTCTCCTCCCTTCCCCTCTGAAGTCAATAAAATATTTTTTAAAATAATAAAATAAAATAAGATCCCCCCATGTTCCCCATAGGAGAGAGGAAATAGGTGCCAAGGAACAGGAATAGTGGTGGCCATGCATACCATGTGCCTACTTTTTCAACTTGCATTTTCTCAATGTGCTTCTGAGATCTGTCCGTGTTAATGCACTTAGTTTTAGTGAGCTCCTTCTCACTGTTGTCTTTTATTACATAGTATGACTATATCATAATAAGTTTTTTCCTACTTATGGATTTTTAGGTTATTCCCAACATCTTATTAAAAAAACATTTCTATGAATATTTTATTTATGTAACACAAATTTCTCTAGGTTGGTGTTCTAATTTAAATACCATTTTGTGAGAAGGTCCATGTTGAGCTGGTGGGAGAGTGGATCAAAAAGATGTCTGAATCACTAGGCATAGAGGCCTATCATGTAAAGTCCGGAGATGTATATAAATCGAAGCCAACACCACATATACTGTCTATTCATATTTGTTCTATAGAAACAAAGGGATATTTTCAGAGTGATTTTATTTCTCCACTGAAGAGAACAAAAAGCCAAGGTTGTTGACAACGCATCATTCAGTTACCAAATGCCAAAGTCAGTTATTCTAGTAATTTTCTGTGTCCTATTCAAACTCTGTTGAAAGTTATGAATTGCCACTTAATATTACTAATAGAAAACAAATCTTTGAAGCTTTCTGCAAATGTCAAGATGAGTGAAATGTTTGAAAAGACAATGAAGATAAATCAACAATGCTTTCCAGTTTAGAGTGAAAGAACCCAGTGAAAATGCCATAAAATAGTTCCCTAGAATAAAATGTGCTAGGGAAAAAATTGATGTGATGGAAGAAGGGGGAAAAAAATTCCTCTCTCTAAAAGTCGAGGACAGGGACAAAATCATAATAAAAATTCAATTGAGTGAGACTAACTTTGTAACAACTACTGAACAGGAAGGTCAGCAATATAATTGCTTATCTATAGCTGATCCTAATGTTAGAATTGAGAGATTTTTCATAGTGCTTCCCAGTCAAGGTGAGTGAACCACGTTGTCACTAAGTCATTTTTAGTAAATGGCACTTCCTGCTTTGTCTTTTCCTTTCTCATTGTGTTTGCCTGAGTTATTATTTCTTGGTTCTTTTTAAATATCATAGGTACAGTAAGGTTTCTTTTACACATTGCTAAAAATTCACTCTTTAACGTACACAAGAAATGTCAGTGAAATCAAACCACCAAAAATTCCAAAATAATGTAATGGAATAAATCATTTGTTTTTCTCAATCACTGATCACAAATGACCAAATTACCACTGGAAGTCATGTAAGTTCATTATTTTCATAAGTTATCTTGGAATGAAGCCAAAATATTACTTGTTTAAATACAGAATTTAGCCCAGCCTGCGTGGTTCAGTAGTTGAGCGTCAACCCATGAGCCAGGAGGTCACGGTTCGGTTCCCAGTCAGGGCATATGCCCAGGTTGTGGGCTCGATCCCCAGTGTGGGGCGTGCAGGAGGCAGCCTATTGATGATTCTCTATCATCATTGATGTTTCTATCTCTCTCTCCCTCTCCCTTCCTCTCTAAAATAAAAATAAAAATAAACACAGATTTTACAGAACCCTGTTTAAACTTTAAAGGAGTCGTATTTGTGACCATCATTTAGCTAGAAAAACACAGGCAGAAAAAAAAACACACAAAATTTTTGGATTGTTGCTGAAAGATCCTTCCCTAACATTTGGGGGATTGAGGCAACAGTATAGATTGGAGGCTCACTTATCAGATATCTTAATAACAACCTGGAAGCACAGGTTTCAATTTCAAATTCTGGGAGTCCTTGAACAAGAACATGCCACATGGGAAGGCCTACTCTTTTCTTTCCCCTGATTTCTTCCCACTGCATGTGGCAAGTTTTCACATGTGTGTGGACACCC
Organism: Antrozous pallidus; assembly: GCA_027563665.1. Taxonomy (NCBI): domain Eukaryota; kingdom Metazoa; phylum Chordata; class Mammalia; order Chiroptera; family Vespertilionidae; genus Antrozous; species Antrozous pallidus. Next base: position 127,739,988 of record CM050509.1, read on the forward strand.
TAGCCTTCACATCTCAGGTCTGCCCTAAACCCTTTCTCAACTTTTGGCTACTCTTTGGGCTTATGTGTACATGTTGGTATCATCATTTGCCCTCCAGAGGATGGACTTGGGGAAGATGATCACGCAGGCCCTCAGTGCAGGTCCAGAGCTCTTTAAACAGGCCCTCTGTGGTCCAGGGTATACAAGATGGAGTGCAGGTTCTGAGTAGGCATGTCCCCTTGGTCCCACAGGCTCTTTTCCCCATGAAACAGGGCACAGTTGAAGGAAGACCAGATTGGAGCCCTACAAATTGTGGGGTCCAATTCAAGGTTCCCTCTTAGTAGTCCTAAAGCCAGTACCAATTAATGAAATTCTTTTAAGGAAATTGGCTAGTAAGAAAAGACTACGTATACAAAATGATCTTAGTGTTTCATTCAGAATGATAGTCCTAGTTTGCATGGGGTTAAAAGTTAGATCAGATGATAAAAGATTTGTAAGAGGGATGCGTAAAGAGAGAGAAATGGATTAGGTGACATTTCAAAGGGAGCGATGAGAGAAAAGAATGTTCTCATATCTAAAGAAAGAAACAGAATGAGGATGGGAGAACTCTTGTTGCATATCATATGCTTCTCTTTTTTGACTTATTTTTATTGATTTCAGAGAGGAAGGGAGAAGGATAGAGATATAGAAACATCATGATGAGAGAGAATCATTGACTTCCACTGGGGATCGAGCTTGCAATCCATGCATATGCCCTTGACTGGAATTGAACTTGGGACTCTTCAGTCCGTAGGCTGATGCTTTAATATATTGAGCCAAACCCAATAGGGCTATCCTTTTTTTATTATAGTTCCTCTTCCTCTCATTAACTCATTTTACTCACAGTGAAGTCTTAAAAGATCTGCTGTGCTGTAACATTTAGGGAATGACAAGAAGGGGACAAAGAGAATGTCAGTACAGAGTTCCCCTCTTCAGCAATTTTGGAACCTACTTGAGAAAACCAGACACTTAAGTGCAATAGCAATAGGACAGAGTGAGGTAGTCTGTGCTCAAGCACTAAAACACAGAATGCATGAGATCAGGAAAGGTAGATAGAGCCAGTATGAAGTGGCCAGGAAAAGCCTGCTTCAATTCCCGCACACTCTTGTCAGATTTGATAAGATTTTGTGGTTTCTGAAAAAATATCTTTGCTGCTCAAGAGCAGTTTCTCAATGTTCACTTTCCAGTTCTACTCCAAGTCATTTCTGTAAAAATAAAACAAAACATACAGACCATCTAACCAAGCAAAGATAGAACTGAACGTAAGAACTCAGAGTCTGCTGCCAACTGTACCCAATCTCCTCAGATGATAATCAGACCCACAGCAAATGATATAATAGCCACATACACTATCTATCTCCTCTAGAAATTTACATTTTTAAAATGAGGAATATTCATATTTATATGTACTTAATACATTGTCCTTAAATATTTAACTGTCACAATAGGGGGAATACAAGGTAAAAATTGTTGTCATTCTATACTAGTTAAGTGTTGCTTTCTGAACAATACAGAAGGTCATTTCTTTGTCTGTGTGACTTACCTAGAAACACACTAAAACAAAGCTTTGTGTTAAACATAAGATTCCAAAAGCTCTTTGAGAATTAAAGGAGTAAAGGTTTGATTAAAGTGACTCCAAAATCTCAATTCTCAATTGAGGAAGATGGAACTGTAAGAGGTAAACCTAAAAACTTTAGGGTTTTGTAGTAGGGACAATTAGAAGAAAATACATTCTTGTGTGTCTCCTCAAGTCTCAGTAGTCTACTACAACACTCCCACTTCCTACACCAGATGTGTGGGCTTTTTCACACATCCAGCAATTCTTTCACACCAGCTGGGTGTCCTACAATTAAACTCAATTCTGACACTGTCTACCTGGAGATGGCATCAACTCCCACAGGTTAAGTGTTCAGGCCTAGAAGACTGCCTTGCCCTCCTTTCAGATGCTAAGCAGGTGATTCTGACCAACCAGCTATGAATCAAAGGTAACCATGATGTCCTTAGGACATCATGTCTAAAGTATCTCACAAGAGTTCAGGAAAATATCTAGAGCATCATTGTCTAGAGCATCTCAAAGAGTTCAGGAAAATAGTCTACATACTAGCTTACCAGCTTATTTATTTTAATTTATTTTTAAGATATTTTTATTGATTTCAGAGAGGAAGAAAGAGTGAGAGAGAGATAGAAACAATGATGAAAAGGATCATTGATCAGCTGCCTCCTGCACAGCCCCTACTGGGGATCGAGTCTGCAAACCAGGCATGTGCTCTTACTAGGAATTGAACCCTGACCTCATGGTTCATAGGTCATCACTCAACTATTGAGTCACGCTGGCCAGACCTAGCTTACCAGTTTACTACAAAGGATACTAATGAACAGCCAAATGAGGAACTACATAGTGTGAGGTCTTAAGCACAAGAGTTTCTTTTTATCCCCATGAGTGTGAGATATTCTGGCATATAGATATGTTCTTGTTAAATCAACCCAAAGTTCTCCAAACCCAGTCTTTTGGTTTTTATGAAAGCTTCATTGGCCAATGATGACTTATTCAACTTTCAGCCCTCTCTCATTTGTTCCCCTGGTAACCTGACCTTCATCCTTAGGGTCCTTCTCAAAGTCACCATTAAGATAAAAATCAGGAGTGGCTTAAAGGGACTCGTTATGAATAATACAGGTAGATACCTAGAATCAGATCAAAGCAGATCAGATGTACCTGTGTGAGCTGTGTTAGAAATGGAAACTCGAAGATAAAAAGAAAGCATTGATTGCTTTTACCAAAGAGCATATAATCCAGTTCTATCATTCAGATAAATGGGTATTCACCAGGTAGAGTTGATAAGACAGGTGGGGAAAGGGAGGACAATTCTAAGTCATGTAGCAATTAAGAAGAAAATATATTTTTGTGCTAGTCATTTCACAAAGCTCCATAGAGAAAATAGGACATATATTGGGCTTCAGGTCAAGAGACAGCCAGGCAATGATTGAAAAACCAACCACAACAAAAACAAGAAAACCTAACAGAAAAATATGTTATTAAATAAAGGTTAATAAAAAAATTCTTATAACTCTTAGACCACAAACAAACATTAATTTCAATCCCATCACACATCTGCAAATACATGCTCTTTGGTGATTTATAGTCTCTTATTTTAGAAGCCCAAGGATTTCTTCCTATTATGAAACATTTACCCCTTGAATCAGAAGTGAGAATTAAGAATATTTTAAGGAAGATAGACAAGGGACGAACCAAAAGCTATGTGACTTTCCCAAAGTCACTTAAGTTTAATCCTCCCTTCTCCTTTTATCCTACTACCTATCTGATTCCAAAAAAGCAGGACTGCCCATATTTCATGCCTTCAATAAGTAGAGTCATATAAATGGAGAGAGTATAACATATTTCAAGAACTATGAATAGAATTTGCAACGAAGTTGAACCTCACACTTATTTTAGACTTCATTATGCACAAAATAACCTGCTATTCCCTGTCCACATTTGAAAAAATAATAAAGCAAAATCAAATCTTATAGTTATAGCTTTGAGCCAGTAGTTATCCTTTTCATGGATATATATTTTATTGATTTCAGAGAGGAGGGGAGAGGAAGAGAGAGATAGAAAACATCAATGATCAGAATCATTGATTGGCTGCCTCTTGCATGCCCCACACTGGAGATCCAGCCAGCAACCTGGGCATGTGCCCTGACCAGGTTGAACCGTGCCCTCCTGGTTCATTGGTGGATGCTCAACCACTGAGCCTTGCCATCCAGGAAAGTTTTCCTTTCTCACTTTCTTATATTAAAAAATCTAATCTTCAATATTTAGATCCCCCTCAAACACATCTGCACTTTGAGCATATTATTTTTTACAGAAAGGCTATGGTGTGATATAATAAGCAGTAGGCCATGAATCAAATTTCTCAACCTCCTTTTGGTCTGCAGGGCTAGGAAGAGGCAGGCAGTGTGGGCTGGACAGCAGTGGGGCAGGGCAACAGAAGTATAGGAGAAAACCTGGATCTTATTTAACAGAATGTCTCCTCCCTGTGTGAAAACCTTACTCCTGGCAGAGACTATAGCTCCAGTTTAGAAAGCCAAAGCTTTCAAGCTAATATTGCTTCAAGGCCCATCGCTCTGCCAGAGGTGGCAGTACCTTAATTTGTCACTGTCAAGCAGGCAAATTTCTTTCAGGTCTGCTTATTGTTGTTCTGTTCCGCTGTCGCTGAATACACCAGCTTGCTAATACAACAAGCATGCTGGACATGAACTTCAGAGACAACAGGCAGAGCTCATTACTCTGACCGCCTGCTGTGTTAACTGTCTCAGCAAGAGTGATATGACTCAGGTAAGGATATTTAATAGGCCACAGGCTGTCCAAACATTTCTGTGGTCTTTGCCGTGCTGCTACTGATAAACAGATATCTGTTTCTCTGACACTGAACATTGAATTTGAAGTATTAATTCATAGTATATGAAATGCTTCATCCTTCTTTCTATTAGAGGACCCAAATCAATCTCACAGTGCATAGGGAGAACTGAAGTTTCAGCACAGAGGATTTCTCTCCAGAAGCTTCCATAAAGATTTCCTTGCGGTTGTGCCAAAAGACCTCTCTAGAAAAATCCCACTTGAGATCTTCAGGGTTCTTCACCCACAACTAATTGTTCTCCTACTCTAAAATCTTTAAAGCATTAGCTCCAAGTTCTCCCTGTTATGCATATATTTTTCCCTGTGCTATGCAATCCTCTAGCTCTTGTTTTGATTTGAGAGCTTCTCACCACAGAACAGAACAAGAACAAGATTTTTGTGCCATTTCCTGTAAAGCTATGGGGAAAATAATACTTAACTCTGACACATGATGTAAGAGTGAGCAGTTAAAGCTTGACAGAAGCCAATATTTACAATGTTATTTAGAAATGATAGGACAGTTAGAAAAGCTTCCAAAACCTTTATAAGAACTTTCTTCCAAATGTCCTTGCTATGGAATCAGCTTATAGTTGGGAACTGCCTCACAAAAAGACATCTAGTGCTTGGAAAATGGTATAAAACATTCAAAACTTCCCCTGAAACCATCCAAAGAGGGAGGTGGGTTCAGCCCACATTGCTCAGTGGTTAAGCATTGACCTATGAACCAACCTATGAACTGGGAGGTCATAGTTCGATTCCTGGCTGAGCCATATGCCCAGGTTGCAGGCTCAATCCCAGGTCTGGGGCATGCAGGAGGAAGCCAATTAATGATTCTCTCTCATCATTGATGTTTCTCTCTCTCCTTCTCCCTTCTTCTCTGAAATCAATTAAAAAAATTTAAACCAAAGAGAGTCTCTATGCTGAGGCTCACCCTCAGGAAAAACTGTCCCTCTAGAATCAGAGCCAAAGGGAAGTTGTCAGGACATCTGAATTCCATAGGAATATTTCAGCACCATTGTGAGGATAAAAGTCAGTGGGATTTGGGTTACAAGGACCAATGTTTAGGGTCATTGGAGTTTATGTTGAATCTGCTATTTTCTTTTCCTTACTACAGATTTCCTCCTTTCCTTGTCATCTGCTTCTATTCTTATGTTTCTATTTCTATTCCAACCATCTAGAGTGGACTATTTGCTTCATTTCCATTCCAAATGACTTCTAGAATGTTTCTTTCTCTACAGACTCTTCCTTTGAAATCCCTCCTCCCTTGGTTTCCTTGATATTACCCTTTCTGAGTTTTCCTGCTTCTCCTCCCCAATTATTCCTTCCCTATCCACTTTGCCCACCCCTATGGTCATTCATAGTCCCTCTCCTCAATCCCTACACCAGTGGTTCAAACCTGACTTCCCATTAAAATCTGGTGATATTTTTCAATTCTGATGCCCACATATACTCCAGACCAGTTAAACCAGAATCTCTGAAGTGGAATGCAGGCATTGGAATTTTTATTCAGTTATGATTTATATACCATGAAATGTACAAGTCTTTTATATAATTTAGCAAATGTATACACCTGTGTAACCCACATCCCTATCACAATTTAAAACATTTCTGGTCCAACTGGCATGGCTCAGTGGTTGAGCATCGGCCTAGGACCCAAGAAGTCACAGTTCAATTCCCAGTCAGGGCACACGCCCAGGTTGCAGCTCAATCTCCAGAGTGGGGCATACAGGAGGCAGCTGATTCATGATTCTCTCTCATCATTGATGTTTTCCCTCTCTCTCTCCCTCTCCCTTCCTCTCTGAAATTACTAAAAATATATTTTTTAAAATTTTCTGGCCCCCCAGAAAATTCTCTCAAGTTCTTATACAATCAATCCTCACCCCACCTTCTCACAATAGTAACCAGAGTTTTGATTTTTACCACCATGGTTTAATTTTGCCTCTTCTAGAACTTTATGTGCATGGAATTATTTAGTATAGACCTTTTATAACTGGCTTCCCTTACTTAACATTGTGTTTTTGAGGCCCATCTATGATATAGCACATATTACCACTTTGTTCCTTTGTATTGCTGAGTGATAAGTCCTTGTGTATGAAAGGGTTCAGAACAGGGCTCCCCCAAGATCAACCTCTAGTGATCTCTCCTTCTTCAGGAATCTTCCAGTGCCAATAAGTAAATACAAAAAGTAATGTTTTAGTCCATTCTATAACAAAATTCCAGACTGGATAAACTTATAAACAACGGACACTGATTTGTCACAGTTCTCAAGACTAGAAGCCCGAGATCAGGGTGTCAACAAGGCCACCTTGTAAGTCACAGATTTCTGGCTGTGTCCTTACATAATGAAAGTCTTCTCTTTTTTAAAAATATATTTTTATTGATTTCAGAGAGGAAGGGAAAGGGAGCGAGAGAAACATCAGTGATGAAAGAGAATCATTGATTGGCCGCAACCTGCACACCCCCTACTGGGGATTGAGCCCACAACCTGGCACAAGCCCTTGACCAGAATCGAACCTGGAACCCTTCAGTACGCAGGCTGATGCTCTATTCCCTCAATGACAGGGGTAAGGGAACTCTCGGAGGTCTTTTTATAAGAGCCACTAGAGGCCCGATACTCAAAATTCATGCAGAGTAGGCCTCCCTTCCCCCGGCTGCCGGCACCAGCTTCCCTCTGGCCCCAGCTTTGTCCTGAAGGATGTCCCAAATGATGTCCGGAATGACGTACAGTCTAATTAGCATATTACCCTTTTATTATTATAGATAATCCCACATTGGGGATTAGGTTTCAACATATGAATTTTGGGGACACATTTAGACCACAGCAAGTAATTTCATTCATAATAGTTTAATGATCTACTTATTTTTCTTACTTGTGTGTTCATTTTTTTCTTATTAAAAGATAAATTAAGATAGGGTTCTTGTCCTATTCTTCCATCAAATCCCACAGAGCACCTTGTTGGTATTTATTGCTGGAAGAGGCAAGACAGAAGAGAAAGGAAATAAATATTAATTTACATTTCCTATTTGTCAGATAACTTGGAATTTTCTTCAAAGAGAGCAACTTATTTAATACTGACAATCATTCCAGGAGGTATCATTATTAAAGCGACACTCAAAGAATGGTCCTAGAACCAGCAGCAGCAGCAGCAGCAGCAGCAGCAGCAACTGGGCATTTGTTAGAAATGCAGATTTTTAGACCTCACCCTAGTACCACTGAATCAGAACTCTGGGAGTAGAGCCCAGCAGTCTTTGTTGTGTGTGTGCGTGTGCGTGTGTGTGTGTTTATTTTAAGATATTTTTATTGATTTCAGAGAAGAAGGGAAAGAGATAGAAACATCAATGGTGACAGAATCATGATTCAGGTGCCTCCTACATGCCCCACACTGAGGATTGCGCCCACAATTGGGCATGTGCCCTGACTGTGATTCGAACCGTGACCTCCTGGTTCATAAGCTGATGCTCAACCACTGAGCCACACAACCTGGGCAGCAGTCTTTGTTTTAACAAGCCCCCCAGGGCATTCTGATGCACACTAAATTTTTACATCACTGAATTAGAATTTGAATAAATTAACCAAAGTTAACTAACTTGTTAGTAACACAGCTTGTCAGTCTGAGACCAAAAGCCATTCTCTTAATGTGTCATCATAATGTTGCCTTAACCAAGTAATATGCCCTTCTGATTAATATCTAGAAGCCTGAATAGATCCCATTTATTTTTCATTTTAGGACTCTTGAGTAAAATTTTCAGGGACAAAAGAGTGATTTTTAAAAATGCTGTCTTCCCCAAAATGACTCTATCTGTAGAAATTATTACAATACATGGAGTTCGTACTGCCCTAGCCGGGTTTGCTCAGTGGATAGAGCGTTGACCCTTGGACTGAAGGGTCCCAGATTCGATTCTCGTCAAGGGCAGGTACCTCGGTTGCAGGCATGATCCCTGACCCTGTGAGGGTGCATGCAGGAAGACAACCAATAGATGTGTCTCTCTCACATCAATGTTTCTCTCTGCCTCTTCCCCACCCTTTCATTCTCTCCAAAAATCAATGGAAAAATATCCTTGGGTGAGGATTAACCAAAAAAAAATTTTTTTAAAGAAGTTCATTCTGCTTACATAAATTTGGATTTCCAAGAGGTCAGATGTGCCCAATTACTAAGAAGACTGGAATTCAGTCTCTATTTTAAACCTTGTGTTACAGGTAGTATACATAAATTGGCATCAAAATAATACAATGACTACTTTATTTTTTAGGAGGATTATTAGATTTATTTTAAATTTAATAAATCTTTATTGTTCAGATTATTACTACATTGCTCATTTTTCCCTCCCATAGCTCCCCTCCCCCCGGTATCCATCCCATCCTCTGCTCTTGCCTCCCCCCCCAACTGTCCTCATCCATAGGTATACGCTTTTTGTCCAGTCTCTTAGCGCACCCCCCATACCCTTTCCCCCGAGATTTGTCAGCCCACGCCCTTTCAATGCCTCTGATTCTATTATATTCACAAGTTTATTCTGTTCATCAGATTTTTAATTCACTTGAATTTTAGATTCACTTGTTGATAAATGTATATTTGTTGTTCATAATTTTTATCTTTACCTTTTTCTTCTTCCTCTTCTTAAAGAATACCTTTCAGCATTTCATATAACACTGGTTTGCTGGTGATGAACTCCTTTAGCTTTTTCTTATCTGCGAAGCACTTTATCTGACCTTTAAATCTGAAAGATAACTTTGCTGCATAGAGTAATCTTGGTTGTAGGTTCTTGTTATTCATCACTTTGAATATTTCTTGCCACTCCCATCTGGCCTGCATAGTTTCTGTTGAGAAATCAGCTGACAATCATATGGGTGCTCCCTTGTAGGTAACTGTTTTTCTCTTGCTGCTTTGAATATTCTCTCTTTATCTTTTGTTCTTGGCATTTTAATTATGATGTGTCTTGGTGTGGTCCTCTTTGGATTCCTTTTGTTTGGGATTTAGTGTGCTTCCTAGACTTGTAAGTCTATTTCTTTCACCAGGTGTGGGAAGTTTTCGGTCACTATTTCTTCAAATAGGTTTTCAGTATCTTGCTCTCTCTCTTTTTCTGGCACCCCTATAATTCGGATGTTGGTATGCTTGAGGTTGTCCCAGAAGCTCTTTACACTATTTTCAATTTTTTGGATTCTTTTTGCTTCTTACTTTTCAGGCTGAGTATTTTTTTGCTTCTTTATATTTAAAATCTTTGACTTGATTCTTGCGGTCCTCTAATCTGCTTTTGGGTCTCTGTATAATATAATTTTTATTTCAGTCAGTGTATGCTTAATTTCTATATGGTCCTTTTTCATATCCTCCATAATCTCGTTCATATCCTTGAGGGACTCACTCATGTCCTCAAGGGTCTTATTAAATTTACCGGCCTTTTCCAGGAGCCTCTTGAAAAACCTTATAACTGTGGTTTTGAACTCTATGTCCAGTTGGGTTTTTTCCCTCCATTTCTTTCACATGTAATTTATTACCTTGTCTTTGCATTTTGGCTGCTTTCCTGAGTTGGTCGAGTAGGTGTCCTCCAGGGGACAGTGGCTCAGCCTTCCCAGTTACCTGAGGAGGATACTCTTGGTGCACCCCTTTATGGGCTGCACAGTCTTGTGGTTAAGCCTAGATTGTTGCAGGTATTACTGGGAGGGTTGACCCCTCAGGCCAATTGGCTGTGAAGATGAGCCATGTTTACACTGTGAGTGCCTCTGTAAATAAATCTATAAAATCACAAAAAGCACTAACAAAAGAAAACAACTGATTAAAGAGACATTAAAAGTATGGCCGAAACCAGTTTGGCTCAGTGGATAGAGCGTCAGCTTGCAGACTGAAAGGTCCCAGGTTCAATTCCGGTCAAGGGCATGTGCCTTGGTTGCAGACACATCTCCGGTGGGGGTTATGCAGGAGGCAACTATTGGATATTTCTCTCTCATTGATGTTTCTGGCTTTCTATCGCTCTCCCTTCCTGTCTGTAAAAATCAATAAAATATATATTTTTTAAAAAGTATGAACTTTTGTTCATCAAAAAAAAAACACAATAAAAAGAGGTAAAAAGATAATCCACACATTTTATAACAAAGGACTGATATCCAGAATATATATAAAAACTTCCATGAGCCAGTAAAAGAAAAAAAGAAAATTACCTAAGGATATTAACACTTTATAAAGTAGGAAACTCAAATGGCAAATAAACCTAAGAAAGATGCTCATCTTTGTTACTAATTAGGAAAATGTCAATTTAAACCACAGTGAGTTGCTAATTAAATACTCAACAGACCAGCAAAATTTAGAAACTTAACATTACCAAAAGCTGGGAAGGAAATTGAATGGAATCTCTCATTCACTTACCAATGAATGCACACATTTTAAAGTACAACCACATTGAGAAGTAGTTCCTTATTACCTAGCAAACTTAGAGATGTGTCTTGTGCAAAACATGATCACAAATTCTTTCTAGTTTTGTAAGCATGCCCCTTTTATTTTTATTTTTAAAATTTCTTTATTGATTAAGGTATTACATATGTGTCCTTATTCCCCCATTACCCCCACCTCCCATTCATGCCCCCACCCCCTGTTGTCTGTGTCCATTGATTAGGCTTATATGCATGCATATAAGTACTTTGGTTGATCTCTCCCCCTTATCCCCACCATCCCCTATCTTCCCTGAGGTTTGATGATCTGATTGATAAATATCACATGATTTCACTCATTTGTAGAATATATTGAACAACATAAACTGATAAAAATATATCCAGAGACAGAGGAATGCCCCTTTTATAATTGACTTTGCAGAAAGAGGTAATCTGGGGCCATCTCATTCTAAATGAGCTTCCAGATTACTCCAGCCACATGAATGAGCCCAGGAGAAACCAGCAAAAGAATTACCAGCCCAACCAGCATGGCTCAGTGGTTGAGCATCAATCTATGAACCAGGAGGTCATGGTTTGATTCATGGTCAGGGCACATGCCCAGGTTATGGGCTCCATCTTCCAGGGTGGGGTGTGCAGGAGGCAGCCTGTCAATGATTCTCTCTCATCACTGATGTTTCTATCTCTCTTTGCCTGTCCCTTCCTCTCTGAAATCAATAAAAATATATATATATTTTTAAATTGCCTACCTTAACTCAGCCTAAATTGCTAACCCGCAGAATGTGAGTAAATAAAATGGTGGTTGCTTAGAGTCAATATGTTTATGTTGGCTTGTTACACAGAAACAGATAACTAACAGATAACTGATTCATTGTTCATATCCTTTGACTCAGGAAGTCCACTCTTAGTTTTGTATCTTAGAGAAACTCCCATGAGAAACACAAATGCACCTCCCAAATATATACAAGACCACTCATAGAAGCATTGTTCACAATAGTTCCAAACTGGGGGAAAAATCAAATTTTCATCAACAAAAAAATAGATCAATAAGTTATACTATATTTATAACAAAATAATCTACGGCTTTATAATTAGACTTGACCTGTACATATTTTAAACACTCTCCTATATATATATGATATATTTCACAAAATTTTAGAATGAAACAGTCACCTCTATATTTCATGAAATAGGTGAGCAATTTCATTTTCAGGAGCAATCAATATAGCAGAAACACGGATGCCCAAATATCACTAACACCTTAAGATGGCTCATAAATTAACTTCAATAAAGACAGATGAGGCTGATTTACCAGGAAGGGAAAGATTGATTTAATAGAATTTGTCATCTACCTTGACATAAGGCCAAGTATGGCATCCCCCAGGTTTTTGACCTCTGGCACAATTGTTTACATAATTAATATACCTGATGGCAAGGATAAGAGTCAGTTTGACTTACAGAACAAATGCTCAAAGACAAAGCAGATGATTCAACCTTGCCCCCTCGCTGCAGGTGAGAACAGAAGGCAGAAAGGAGAGACCATGCTCCTTTGTCACCTCAAAAATCTAAAGGAACTAATCCCCTGAGAATTAAACTATGAAACTAACACATAACAGATTAGATAGAGTACATATCTTCAGAGTCACTATTGCAGTTTGGATCATTTTTCCCAATTCTTCACTCCTCCTTCTCTTTAGCATTTACATCAATGTGTTTTCAGTTTAACTCCCCCTTTGAGAAGAGTATACTCCCCCACTCTATTGATGCTGAGCTCGGCCCTGTGATTTTATTTAGTCGATGGAGTGTGGGGAAAATGATAGTGTGACAGCTCCAAGCTGAGACTTGAAGAAACATGTTTCTGCTTGTTTTTCTGTGCTTCCATGATTTGCCATTAGAAAAGTATACTCCAAGCAGTCATGGTCCCAGAACACAGGAGAAATAGACCTGTACCTGACCAGAACCCAGGTGTCCATCCTGGCCCAGCCAAGTTCAACCTGGAATAGCTTAATTATTGCTGGCCTACAGACCTAGGAGCCTGAAAACAAATGTTTGTTGCTATAACCACAGAGATTTTCAAGATGTTTGTTTCACAGTAAAAATGCATTAATATAGTCATCTGAAAGAAACGTTATCTCTCAGGACAATGTCTGTGAGAATGAGGTGGGTGGTCAGTCACAGAAATATGGAAAAGAGAAAGCCTGTAAGGCAAATGTACCTATTCAAGAACTACCCAGAGGTGAGATAAACCATACCCAATGACATACTTCTCTGATATGTTTGGAAGGCATATATTTAACAGAGTAGTTGTCACAAACATTAAACATTCATATTATACAATCCGCTCTTCATGTTCTAATCCCATACTCACCACAGGACTTTGTGATTGTTATTTGGCTTCACATATAGCTTGCCTACAGGGACAGAATATGCTGGTTGCTGAAATAGTTAAATAATATGACATATGTAAATAAGGATGTTCCGAGCCTTGAACACAGCAGAACTCAGTAAGTTCTAGTCTCCATTATGTCCTGTCCAAAGCCCTGTAGATCCTCTGCCAAAGGAAAACAGTATTTCCCACTGTCTGCAGCAGGAACTAGTTCTTGCTAAGACTCAGCATTTCAGATTTTATCCTTTGTCACATGAGTCCTGTTTGAACAAAGGTCAAATGACTTTCCCAGAACCATATCTTTAGTGCATGTTTCCTTAGAGAGAAGACTTTCACTAAGAAACATGGGCACACTTCCAGCATGTATAACTCCACATGCTAATGAGGATTACAGGAAATATAAACATAGACTGTCCCCAACTTGACTTTTGATTATCTGACTTTCAATTTTTGATGCTACAATGGTATGAAAGTGTGGGGGAAGAAGAAACTTTTATCTACCTTCAGGTGGTCTAATAATCAAATAGACATGAGACCGATTAACAGGAGAAAATGACCAAATTTAATTACATACATATGGGGACCCCACATATATGGGAGTCAGAGACCCCCCCACACATGATAGATTCAAAGACAGAAAGGGAAAGTATGGTATGTATGACTTCCTGAGCTAAGGTTGAGGTAAGACACCTTGGAGCTTCAGTGGGGTTGGGGTGGGGAGAGGCAAGGGAGGGAGTCATACACAGAACAATAAGAGCAGATATTCAGCAATTCAAAGTTTGCCCAGTCATAGAAACAGGTAAAAAAAAGTTCTTTCCAATAACCTATTGTTATGGACAAAGTCCCTAATTCAAACTTTTTCTAGGTAGTAAGCAACAGAAGTTTCTCTTGAGAGCCACAGGGTCTTGGTTGCCTTTAGCTAAAAACCATCTGCACACCATAAAGACACATCTTGGGGTAACTCGTTTTGAACCTCTTCAAAATCAATATGCATGCAGTAGAACCATACTTCAAATTTTGAATCTTGATGTTTCCTGGGTTGGCAAAATGCAATATGATACTCTTACGATGCTGCGCTGCAGCAGTGAGCCCCAGCTCCCAGTCAGCCATGTGATCATGGGAAAATAACCAATAGCTTACAGTGCAGTCATTGTGTTAGATGATTTTGCCCAATCATAGGTTAATGTGAGTGTTCTGAACATGGTTAAGGTAGGCTAAGTTAAACTACGATGTCCCACAGGTTGGGTAAATTAAATGCATTTTTGACTTAGGATATTTTCAACTCTTAATGGGTTTATTGGTCATAAACCCATTGTAAGTTGATTAACATCTATAGGTCTGAAATCAAGCCCACTGTTTCCCAAATCACTTATGAGATTCTCCCTCCTTATTTAATAAAATAATTTCATTAAGCCTGGGGCTCCATTCTCTAAAAATGTTAATTTCAACAATTCACCTATGGCCTAAGTCTTTTTTATCATTCACCTTTAATTTTTGTCAAAATAAATGAGTTGTAAAAAGTCATAAAAACTGAAAACTTCTAGTTTCAAAATATACAAGGTAGGTAACAGTTTTATGACCTTATAGTGCCCAAGTAAAACTGCATAAGCTGATAACTAAAGCCTCAAATTAGAGCTTAAAGCCCTAGTTTTATTTTACATAATAGTGATTTTTATTTGCAGTATATTTGCTTAGCTCTCATTATAATTCATATTTAGGAGAGGGAAAATACTCCCATTTTATGTGTATGAAACCTACAACTCAGGGACACTAAATGAATCCATCTCAGATTTGCTATGATGTCACAGATAAATTCCAGAACTGAGATATTCTTTAACATGACTAAATCACTCCCTAGTGCTCTTCTGAAATTTAATTGCTTGGGAATAATATTGCGCAGGAATACTGATTAGTAACAATTATTAAAGTGAAAGTTCCTATTACATGTTCACTTTATATGTCACTGAAGCTTATTATAATCCAAAGTTACACATCAATAAGTTCCTGGGCGTGCACAACAGCAAACACATCGAACAGTTTAATCAGGAGGTGGCTCAGTTAAAGAAAAGACAGACCATAAAATAAAGGCCAAAGCAAAAGCACAAAGTGGAAAGGAGAGGTGTGTCATTTTTCCACATAGACATTATTAAGAAATAGATGCTAAATTGCTTGCAGTGACAAGTCACCCAGGCCCCATGAAGCCCTGAGAACCCATCCAGTCTGTTCTTTTGCTTCCCATTCAGAACCCAGAGCACTCCATATAAACATGGAATAGCAGATATTTTCTCAAAGATGAGATGCCTTTAGGGTTTGCTGTTGAAGGTAAAACCAAGGGTCCTGATTTAATGTATGATTTTGATTTAAACATGTAGTCCCAGCACTCTATTAAGTTTCTTTACAGGATGTCCTGTAAGCTTAGGCCCTTTTCCTCACATTTAATAACTCCCTGAGGCATCAAGAAACAATGACCAGGCCCCGACTAATGATCACAAGGTATGGGTTTCATTAAGCTGAAGATAACATAACCTCATGCCCTAAGCTGTTTCAACTCCTAAGCCCTGAAGCAGAATGACTCCCTGGCCAAGTCCCCATGAAACCAAATGGAAGGATGTGGAAGCTGACCTCAAGACCTGAAATCATGATTTACTTCCTGTACCTCACTCTTCACCAATCAGTTTTATCCATAATTCCAAACTTCTTACTCATGATGACTTCAGTTTTTGTTCTATAAATTCCTTGTCTGTGAATCAAAGAGGAGTTCAGGTTTTTCCAGCACAAAATGCCCATCCTTCAATGTGCAGCACTATACAATAAATGCTACACTGCACCCCAGTGTCAGTGTAACTGGCTATCTGCAGTGCTCAGTGAATGAACTCTTTGCTGTTACAAAGGAGAGCAGAATATGCCACCCCAAAATGCGCCACTTTGGCATGTAGCTTATTTTGAACGGAAGGCAATCAAGACCCAGCAGACTCAAGAAATACCTAAAAGAATTTAGATGGGGGTCCTGGCTCAGACAGAGAGCTATTACCAGAGATAACTTTTATTGAATGACAGTTCTGTATGGCAGATAAGCATCTGCTCTTTTTATTGTCCTGTGAATAATCCTCCTCCCCTTTGAAGTTCCAGGCCCTTATCCCACTCCTTAGCTCAGGATGACATATAAACCTCAAATGCCTAACTTGCCCTTGGGTCTCATATTTTTATGGGACCCATAAAACTCATTATTTGCCTGTTAATCTGTCCTATGTAGATTTAATTACTAGGCCAACCAAAGAACCTAGAAAGGTAGAGAAAAAAATTTTCCTCCCCAACACTCTTTACACGAAAAAAATTCTTACAACATCTAATCATCAAATACTCAGGTTAAGTAAAGGAACAGAATATAACATTTTAAGCATCCACTAAATACCATGGCAGATATTATCTACCTCCATTTCACAGAGAAGAAAATTGAGGTTCAAAAAGGTAAAATTTCCCTTGGGGCATACTACTAATATCACTGGCCCAAAGAGCTTTAAATTTAGTCTTGTTTCACTCCAAAACTCTTGTGGTTGCGGTGGTGGTGGTGATGGTGGTGGTGGTGGTGGTGTGTGTGTTCATTATAATGTGCTCATAATAGATTATTATTCAACTTTAGAATTTGAAAGTTTGCCTTTCTCTTGGGTGGGTAGTTCAGTCAGTTGGAGCACCACTGCATACACCAAAAGTTATGGGTTTGGTTCCTAGTCATACCATATACCTTCGTTGTGGGTTCAGTTCCCAGTTGGGGCACATATGGGAAGCAACTGATAGATGTTTATCTCTCACATCAATTTTTCTCTCTAAAAAAGAAAGTTTGGCCTTCGCCAGTTTGATCAATGGAGTGTCGGCCTGCAGACTAAAAAGTCACAGGTTTAATTCTGGTCCAGGGCACATGCCTGGGTTGTGGGCTCATTTCCCATTGGGGTGTGTAGGAGGCAGCCAATCAACGATTATCTCTCAACATTGATGTTTCTATCTCCCTCTCCCTTCTTCTCTGAAATCAATAAAAATATATTTAAATAAATAAATAAATGAACAAATAAATAAATAAGTTTGTTTTTCTCTTATGTTGCTTGTATCAAGGCAAATTTAGTGGTAAACAAATTATTTTGAGAGTTGAAGAATCATTTTGTGGTTTTTGTTACACCTTTGCTAACTTGTATTACTGTTCTATTCCTTTCCAAATGAAAGCACCAAAAATTCTACACATAATTTTAACATCTTTGGTGATTATTTCCTATCTTAAAAAGTTTATTGTTCTTAAACTATCACCTGTGATCAACTGCAAAACTCTTGGCCATTCTCTAAGGGTCTGGAAGCAATCAATACATTAAAAAAAATACTATTGAATTTCTGAAAGCTGTAGTACGCCTGAATGGCTTTGGTTGTAATCACAAAAGCCAGGCATTATTTGTCATTATTTTGCTATGTCAATTTTCCTGGCTCTTTTTTTTCTTCATCAGCATGTCACATAACACCTTTAAGGACAAAAAACAAGATGGAGGTTTAGAAACCTTTCCCCTCAGTCTCCCAGAAAACCTTTAACCTTTTGAGAGTGAAAGTGCTGAGTTTCATAAAACTTCCTTAAGAAAAGCCAGCACAAAAGGGAAATGCTGCTGAAATGTTTAGTCCTACAGACAACAGACAACCACAGAGCTCATCTCCCTTAGTATTACACATATATGACATCTGTCTCTACTGGCCACACAACAGAATATATCCGCAGGGGAAAGATAGTCATCAACCCCCAGTATAGTCATCACCTCCAGTGGTCGGCAAACTCATTAGTTCACAGAGTCAAGTATCAACAGTACAATTGAAATTTCTTTAGAGAGCCCAATTTTTTAAACTTAAACTTCTTCTAATGCCACTTCTTCAAAATAGACTCACCCAGGCCATGGTATTTTGCGGAAGAGCCACACTCAAGGGGCCAAAAAGCCACATGTGGCTTGCGAGCCGCAGTTTGCCAACCACAGATCTATACTAACAGCAAATGTGGATCCCTCTTTGTTTTATATATTCCAACCACTAAGAATTTGCTCAAATTAGACCCACTGACTTTTGACAAATTAAAAAAATATCAATTTCTCTCTAGACTCATGAGGCATTAGCTACTAATAAAAGACATATGTTGAAAGGTGTGCTAAGTCAATATTACAACAAGCAATTTTATTTATTTTAAAATATGTTTTATTGACTTCAGAGAGGAAGGGAGAGGGAGAGAGAGAGAAACATCAACGATGAGAGAGAATCATTGATCGGCTGCCTCCTGCATGTCCCACACTGGGAATTGAGCCCACAAGCTGGGCATATGCTCTTACTAGAAATCGAACCATGACCTCCTGGTTCATAGGTCGACCCTCAACCACTAAGTATTGAGCAGGTTCAATAAGCAAGTTAAAGATAAAGGACTGGGATAAAAGTTATGGATGGAAAAAAAAAAGAAGAAGAAAGACATGGATGGGCCAAAGGATGGGTGGTACAGGATAATGTATAGGAGGATGGGGAAAGAGGGGAGGAGAAGATGATGGAGAAAGAAGAGAAGAAGGAGGCTAAGTAGAAGGAAGAATGGATGAAGGAGTAAAAGGAGAAATACATTAAAAGTGATTAGTGCCTGATAGGTAGGAAGTTAGAGTTTAGATGAAAGTTCAAATACTTTCCTAGATACGTCCTTAAGGTATGTTTTAGCCCTTGGAAAGAAGACACCAATTATGCAGTTCTGAAGGAAGCCTTATATCCCTACAATCCGTTCTTAACCAAAATACTTTCCAACTAACCAATATAAAAAAGAGTAAAATGCATGGAAATGTATCTCCTTCCTTCCACATTAATTTCTACCCTTATCCCTTAAGTTGCATACTTTACAACTTATTTCCTGCTTCAAAAACTCCCTTTTATTAAAAAAACACAACTATATATTTTTATTGATTTCAGCGAGGAAAGGAAGGAAGAGAAAGATATAAAAATCAATGATGGGAGAGAATCATGGATTGGCTGCCTCCTGCACAGCCCGCACTGATGGCAACTTGGGCCCTAACTAGGAAATGAACCGTTACCTTCCGGTTCACAGGTCAATCCATGCTCAACCACTGAGTCACACAGACCGGGACAAAACCCCCTTTTTAAAAAAAAAACATTATTTTTTTACTCATAAAAAGTTAGATATAATAAAAGAGGAAACAGAAGTCTACAATATCATTTATCCAAACTTTCTTTAAGGGTGTTTCAATGTATGCAAATAAGTTGGCAATACAGAGGAAACAAATAAGCAAACACACCTATAGAATGTAACTTTCAAAATAAAAATAAATTGTTGAATTGTTGATATAATTTTCACACATAAATGGCACATTTCTTCTCATTTCTATAATATTTAAAGGCTGATCTATTCTTTTAGCAGCAAATAGTGTGATTTTATAGTCCATAAAGATTTAATATTCTCATCCCTTTGAGAACTTTATTAGGTTAGAAGGATTTTATATTCTATGATGGATTTCTCCAATATGTTAATTTCTTTTAAGCTAAGATACAGACAAACCTTGTACTTCTTCCAGAGTTGGAGCCAGAGGAATGTTTTAAATGGCAACAAAGGTAAATATAGTTGCTTGCCTGACAAAGAGGAGCCATGTCCCTCAAAGATGAATTCTGCAGGTCTTTCTCAGAATTGAACAATTTAACTATTTAGGGAAAAGGGAGTGTAGGAGAGGAAAAAATAATATTTTCCTCTAACCTTCTAGGTTTCTAGCTGAGACCTCCCTATAATAAAATGACATATTAAATATCAGAAAAACAAACAGAACTTTAATAGCATGTATACCTTCTGTATATATGGGAGAGACCCAGGCAAATTGAGTAACTGTCTGAAATGACCCAACCCACCACATTAAATAGCATTCCCAGCTAAAGACAAAGAAAAACATTGTGGGAAGTGGGGATCCAGTTTTGGGAGATTATCAGGCAAAGCACAATAAAAGAAAAAAAAGGGTAGCTCTAGCCGGTTTGGCTCAGTGGATATAGTATCGGCCCATGGGCTGAATGGTCCTGGTTTCAATTCCTGATCAAAGGCATATACCTGGCTTGCAGGCTAGATCCTAGATTCCAGGCCCTAGTAGGGGCACATGTAGGAGGCAACCAATCAGTGTTTGATGTGTTTCTTTCTCTCTCTCTCTCTCTCTCTCTCTCTCTCTCTCTCTCTCTCTCTCTCTCCCAAATAAAAAAGTATTCCAAATAAGGCAATATTCTGGACTTAGTCCCTGCATTATCTTACAAGGTATATGTGATGCACTACTTGAGTTGTCACTTTCATATTTTCCATCACTGATACAAGGAAGTCTGGTTTCAAACTAGTCTGGGCAGACTGGGTAGACTGTGCAGGCATGTAGAATCCATGGGGCCCAGGTCATTCTATGAACAGGCTCAGATGTGCATGCTTGAAGTATATCAAGGATGTTCTTTAACACAGAAAAACAATTCAATTTGCAAAATATATATTTTTATTGATAATCTTATTTTTATATGTGAAATTCTCAAAGCTTATTCTAATGCCCCTGGTGCCAAGAAAAAACATTTTGGATACTTATTATATAAAATGTGTTAAGACACATTTCATTTGATTCTTACCACAAGCCAATAAGGCACTATTAACCCAGTACGGTACATATTATATTCCTAAAGTGGATTTGTTAGGCTAGTACAAATGTCTACTTGCAAAGGTAAATCAACTAACATTAGCAACAGAGAGCAATAACCTGGTGACTGAAGGCCCATTTAAGACGTGGCACTGGAGACTGAATGAAATTTCCACTCTGTCCGATCCACTTTAATAGAAATCTATTTCAGAGAGGTAGGCCTGAGTTGCATTTGCTATAGTCATTTGCTGACATTGAGCAGAGGGAAGAGTTTTATTGTAGAAAGGATTGTTTTTACTCTGGGTTGAAATTTTACCTTGTATTATAGTTATTTATGATCTACAACTTGTCTCTTCTGTTAAGACAGTAGATCCCTTGAAGCCAGAGTCTCTAATTTTCAATTATGTGCTCACAATGTCATTCAGGAGAGTTGTTCAATAGATATTTGTGAAATGAATAAACGAATACTCTCAAAGATTTTAACTATTGAAGTATATGTTACAATCTTATTGTGTGATTCATATTATATTTGCCTGTGCATACAAGTAGGGAAAGCTCAATTCTGTTCTTACCATATTTATATTCTGGGTGGGAGGCATACAAACTGATAAACACATAGAATAAGATACTTGCTATGATGGAGGGGTTCACCAAGCACAACAGGGCTCTAGAAGATGCTGCCCCTTAGTTTGTCTCAGAGTGAGAATGAGCTGGGTGAATTGAAGGGAAAAGGGAGAAGAGTTGCCATAGGGTTTATCCAACTAAAGTAGAAAGGCTCATAATTACAGAATGAACATGGAAATACAAGTTAACTCAACAAATAATGGAATGAGATGAATAGAAAGGTATACATTTTTCAATGAAAAGAGCACTCATCTCTGAATCAAAAGATCTCATTCTAATTCCAACTCTGCCACTGAATTGCTGGATTATCTGAGGCAAGTTACTTCAACTTCCTAAACCTGTGAAATGTGGCTAGTGAACATCCCTCTCAGTGAGCATTAATTGTCCAAGTTAGATTTAGTGTTCTTTTTAGAAAGAAAGAAAAAAAAAAGACAACAGGCCCAAAATGGAGTTACTTATGCTAAGGTCCATGTCACCAAACTCAGACTTAATGACAGTTTCAGCTCTCCTAGAATCTTAACACCAGTCAATCAGGAATCACTTGATTAGCACTAGTTTAGGTCATCTGCCTGAGAGACCCCTATCATCTCCTAAACGAAAGTGACCTTGTCATGACCAATCTACTTTTTTTTGCCTGGTTATGGTGTCCTTGTGCCTGCTCCCTTCTGCCAATAAAAGTCTTTCATTTTGTACAGCTCCTTGAAGCTCCTTTCTATCTGCTAGATTGGATACTGTCCAATTTGAATCAATTTCTGCTCAAATAAACTCAAAGTTTTTTTTAATACACCTCAGTTTATCTTTTAACACTTTATATTGTATTCTTTGCTCAAAACAACACACTATGTCCCCTAGCAAATAGTCCTTTCTGTGCTCTATCTGGTTCAAATAGAAATCTCCAACTCTTACGGAAAGGCCCTTTTGGTCACTCTTGACTAGCCCAGTATCACTCTTGACTAGCCCAGTATCACCCAATGATCTCCAACTTCCAATGCTTTGGCCATGTGATTCAAAATATTCTCCTTTTTAAATGGTTTGAGTTTTATTTTTATTGCTTGAGATCAGAAGTCCTAATACAATGAATATGGAAAGCTTGGAAATATTAACGTTTTATGCAAATCAAGATGTAATTGCTTAAAAACATTATTTGCTTCAAACTGCTATTCCAATCTTATCATTCATTATCCTTTTAATGTAACTTACGCTCCAGTCAACCAGGTCCCTTCTTTTGCTTATTCTATTCTTTCCCTTTCTCTGAAATGGTCCACTCTTTTATTCTGCCTATTTCAATTATTATATGTCACCACCTCAGTGAAGTTTCATTGATCATCTACATCAGAAATAATTTCTTCCCCCTCTGAAATTCTAAATTTCTTGGTTTGATGCTGTCTTAATTCATCATTCTTCACATTATAGCTATTTGTAGCCAAATCATTTCACCTTTCTTAGACTTAGCTTACTCATCTGTAAAATGAAGGGGTGGGGTAGCTACATTTCAGATAACTTGTAAGATTTGTCTATTATAATGAAAGAATGAAATATAGTACTGCATATAGAAAGCTATTATTATTATTGCTATATTATGTAATCACTCTTATAATGCTGTAATAGCCTTGATCTGTTTGTCTTAAGCATTTTGTAACTTTTTATATTTTGACTTTATTCTTCAAGTACTATAACCCTTTTATTTTTCCACTCTCAATATTCCAATTCACTCTCAATCAGTTGTTCTCTATGCTTGAGGAAATCATAAGCAAGTACAATTACCTAGATTAAGGGCCAAGACACATATTCCTAAAGCATTTTTATATGTAAGGCGAAACTATATATTTGGGCTTGAATTGGACATTTACCTTAACTTTTTTTTAATTACATATGTGGACTAATTGGCTAAGTAACCTGAGGATATTAGGCAATATGCATTTATTCAGCACCTTTTAGATTTCCAATATGTTAAGTACTTTAAAGAAAATATTAATAGCCAAACCGATTTGGCTCAGTGGATAGAGCGTCGGCCTGCAGACTGAAAGGTCCCAGGTTCGATTCAGGTCAAGGGCATGTACCTTGGCTGCGGGCACATCCCCAGTTGGAGGTATGCAAGAGGCAGCTGATCGATGTTTCTCTCCCATCAATGTTTCTGACTTTCTATCCCTCTTCCTTCCTCTCTGTGAAAAATCAATAAAATATATTTAAAAAATATTAATAGTAATAGCAATAGTAATGTTTACACTTATTAATAACAAATGATCTGAACATTATGCTTAAGAGTTTAAACATACACGAACCCTTTTTAATTGAAATATAATTGACATACATTATTTTAGGTGTACAACATAATTCGATAATTATAGAGTATATTGTGAAATTATAAGAAATCTAGTTAACATCTGTCACTACACTTATTTACATTTTTTTTCTTGTAATGAGAACTTTGAAGTTCTTCTTTATCAGCAACTTTCAAAAATGCAATAGAGTACCATTAACTAAGTCCCCATACTGTACATTTCATCCCCATGACTTATCCTATATTATAAAACCCTAGTATGCAAATCAACCAAACATCAGAACAACCATTCTCTATGATGCTCACTGACCACCAGGGGACAGATGCTCAATGCAGGAGTTGCCCTCCAGTGGTCAGTGAACTCCTACAGCAGGAGTCACTCAGCCAGAAGTCAAGCTCATGGCTGGCAAGCACAGTGATGGTGGCGGGAGCCTTTCCCTCCTCCATAGCAGCACTAAGGACCCCCAGGGAGTGGGCTTAAGTCAGCAGATGGACATCTCCTGAGGAGTCTCGGACTGCGAGAGGGTGCAGGCCAGGCTGAGGGACCTCCTCTCCCCCGTGCACAAAAGTCATGCACTGGACCTCTAGCTTATTTTATAACAAAATTTATACCTTTTGATTCTTTGATCCCCTTTATCCATGTTACCCACTCCCATCCGCCTACTCTGGCAACCACCAACCTATTCTCTGTATGTATAATCTTGGCTTTGAGTTTTCTTTTTAGGCCCCACAGATTAATTAGATCATACAGTATTTGTCTTTCTCTGTCTTATTTCACTTAGCATAATGTCCTCAAGGTCCACTCATGTTGTTGTAAATGGCAAGATTTAATTCCTTTGTATGGCTGAGTAATTTTCTATTGTGTATATATACCACATATTTTATCTATTCATCCATCAGTGGACATTTAAGTTGCTTCCATATATTAGCTATCCTGACTAATAAAAGAGTGATATGAAAATTGACTGTACCTCTGCTATACCCACAAGCCATGCCCACAAGCCATGCTCACAAGCCAATCAGGAGTGAATATGCAAATAAACCCAACCAAGATGGCTGCAGCCACTGAGAGCAGGAGGGAGGCTTAGGTTTTGGCAATGGAGCAAGCCAAGCTTTCCACCTGCCCTTGCTGGCTCAGGCTTCCACTCAATGCTACAAAGTTCCAATGATAGAAGATAAATAAATCCCAACAGAAATGGCTGCCACCTCAGAGCGAGCAAAAAGCTTGGCTCCACTCCATGCTACAAAGTTTCAATTGTAGAAGATAAATAAATCCCAGATACCAGGGCTTCTGCTTGGGTCACTAGGGGCTGTGGCCAGCCTGCAAACCACCAAAAGACCCTCACCCAGGCTATCCCATGGCCCAAGGGAACTCCCACCCTGATCTGGGACACCCTTGAGGACAAACCAGCTGGCCCCCACCCATGCACCAGGCCTCTACCTTATCTAAGAGTAATATGCAGATTGACCACCACTCCAACACACAAGATGGATGCCATCATGTGGTCAAAGATCCTGCCCCCACGTGGACACAAGATGGCCACAACAAGATGGCCAGCAGGGGAGGGCAGTTGGGAGGGACCAGGCCTGCAAGGGAGGGCAGTTGAGGGTGATCAAGCCTGCAGAGGAGGGCAGTTATGGGTAACCAGGATGGCAGAGGAGGAAAGTTGGGGGTGACCAGGCCTCAGGGAAGGGGAATTGGGGGGGGACCCAGTCCTGCAGGGGAGGGCAGTTAGGGGTGACCAGGCCTGCAAAGCAGGGCAGTTAGAGGCAAATAGGCTGGAAGGGAAGCAGTTAGGCATCAATCAGGCTGGCAGGGGAGTGGTTAGGGGGTGATCAGACTGGCAGGGAGAAGCAGTTAGGGGCAATCAGGAAGGCAGGAAATCAAGCAGTTGGGAGCCAGTAGTCCTGGATTGTGAGAGGGATGTCTCAGATTGGAGAGGATGTAGGCTGGGTTGAGGGACATCCCCTCACCATGCACGAATTTTGTGCACTGGGCCTCTAGTTGAAAATAATGCTGCACTGGACATGGGGGGTGCATATATATTTTTTTGAGTTAGTGGTTTACTTTTCTTGCAATAAATTCCCAGAAGTGAAATTGTTTGAGCATATGATAGTTATATTTTTAATATTCGACTTAAAAAAAACTTTAATATGTTTGGGACACTATTTACAAACCTTGTATTTCTCTTCTCAGTCCATTTTAATTTCTTTGCTTTAGTGCCATAAGAACCATTGTAAATAACTATAACAACTGGAAATAAATAGTCCACTTACAAACACAGGATAAAATCAGAATCAATATTGGGACCTCCATATTTTTACTTTTTAAAATACTTTGTTAATACTTGTAAAGTTCAAGCTGAGAAAAAATATTTTTATGTTAAAATATCTGTGGGTTAAAAAAAATTTACTTCTTTATTATTTCTCAATGATATTGAAGAAAGTCCTTTAAATCTGTTTAAAGTATAAAATGGAGTTACAATAATAAGCCATCTCTACAGATTTCATATTATGTCAGCAATTCTTCCATGTTAGCAGGTACAAGCTTCTGGAAGACTTTGTAAAATACAGATTGCTGGGCTTCACCCTGAGATTTTTTTGTTTTCTGATTCAGTAATTCAGAAAAATTCTTAATTGTGGGGGAGGCCAAGAATTTGCTTTTCTTTTTTTAATTTAAGTTTATTATTTTCAGAGAGGAATGGAGATGGAGAAAGAGATAGAAACATCAATGATGAGAAAAAATTATTGATCTGCTGCCTCTTGCATGCCCCATACTGGGGATCGAGCCTGCAACCTGGGCCTGGGCCTGACCAGGAATCAAACCTTGACCTTCTGGTTCATAGATTTACTCTCAACCACTGAGCAATGCCGGCTGGACAAGAATTTACTTTTTTTTTGACAAGTTCTCAAATGATGCCAATGCTGCTGGGTCAGGGACCACTCTTTGAGAACCACTGTCTTAAGAAATTAACTCACAAGAAAAATTATCCTAAGGAAGACCAAGGTAAGAAATCTGTCCTCTTTACATTGTGGTTATGTTTTTTTGTTTTTTTGTTTGTTTCAGGAGAAAGAGCACAGATTTTAAAAGATAAACCTTAAATGCCTTCTGTCCCATAATTTACTTTATCACTGCCTCCAAAATATATGCCTTTGTTTTTCCCCATGATTTCACTGGGATGCTTAAAAATCAGTATTTACTGGTTAAACAGGTGTATTTATTTATTGCTGATGGTAACATAAATTGCTTCTGAAGAGCAATAAAGCAACATATAAAGATGTTCATATCTTTTAAAATAATAATTCCACTCCTAGGGATATTAAATAGGAGAAAAAGAAAAAAATATATGTACACAAAGATGTTAAAGTTTTGTCTATATTAGCCATAGATTACAAGCTATATAAATGCCCAATCTTAAGAAATTCAATAAATTCTGGTACCATAAAACAGTGCACTATTATGCAACCAATAGCATGAAATATTATTTAATATCAAATAAATATAGAATAATGCTGAAACTAGGTAAAGATGAATTCACATATGGAAGCAAAACTGCAAAAATTAAAACATGGTTTATGGTGGTGAGTGGGATTTCTTTTTATTTTATGTATTGGTATGACATTATCTCTAAGTTTCAAACCTATCTATGCTGCTCTCTTATGCTGGGACTGGGACACTGGGGATTCAGCTACTACCTGTTAGGCTCTATTACTAGCGGGCATTAAAGAAATCTTGTAAGGATGGAAGAGAACAAAAGACTAGCTATGTTTGTTTCATGTTCTTCTGAGTCATCCCAACAATAATTCTTTAGAGAGCAGCAGTTAGTTCTACTTTAAAGGTGTGTTTGTTTGTTTGTTTTTCACACACCTGGAACCAACTTCATTGCAGCCTCTCAAAGATGGCAGTATCAGATGTTTTGCACTCCATCTTCATAGTTCTGAGCCCAGTTCCTCAAGATTCCTCCAAGGTCTGTTGTTTTTTTTAAAAATATATATACTTTTTTATTGATTTCAGAGACTAATGGACAGGGAGAGAGAGATAGAAACATCAATGATGAGAGAGAATCATTGATTGGCTGCCTCCTGCATGCCCCACACTGAAGATCGAGCCAGCAACCCAGGCATGTACCCTGACCAGGAATCAAACTGTGACCTTCTGTTCATAGGTCAACCCTCAACCACTGAACCACACCGGCCAGGCCCCAAAGTCTGTTTTAATAATCCCAACTTCTTTCCTTTGTTTCCACAGTCCTATGAGCATTAACAGTTTCCTGCTGTTACTATCACTGATGTACCTCCAGGTCTTCAGCTTGCCTTTCTGGTACTCTAATATCTGATGAACAATCCTCTTTATTAATCAGTTAAAATAATTGGTGATCTCTTAAGTGGACCTTGCTTAAACCTTTCTTTACTATTGTATTATATTGTCTTTTAAGTTAAAAATATACTATTAACTCTCCCTAATATTAGGTTAATATATGAAAAATAATGGAAATAATAAACATTTCACAAAAAAGCTGTTATTTTCCATAGAAGACAAATTAAAAACTCTGATACCTACAGTCTTGACTTATGTCAAATACTTTTGATCTCTTACATGTTGCTTTTAGTGTTCATATTCACTCTTAAAATAATGCATAGCTTTGATCTAGAACGCTATCAAATGACACCTAAACACATTAATCTGCAGCTCTCTTTATTCAACAAATATTTATAGAGCATCCTATATGCTATGTAATGGGATACAAAGTTCTTACCTATAGAAAAACCAGTAGTTTAAAGATCAGGTGATAAGTGCAGAAATAAACCCAGGTTGCCATGAGAACAAAAGTTATCTTTTGTGTGTTCTGACTACTCTCTCTGGTACTTATTGCTTCAACAATAGTGAGAAGATTTTAGATAAAAGGAAATGGGGCAAAAAAAAAAAGCATTCTAGAAAAGGGATCCCTCTGATAGAGTGCGTGGAGTTTTGAAAACGTATAGCCTATGGCAGTCCCCTCTTATCCACAGGGTTATGTTCCAAGAGCCTCCAATGCATGCTTGAAACTGTGGATAGTACCAAACCCCTTCACTACTTTTTCCTATACATGCATATATACACCGAGTGGCCAGATTATTATGATCTCTGAATGTAAAATAATCTGGCCACTCAGTGTATATCCTATATAATAAAAGGCTAATATGCAAATTGTCCCCTCCACCAGGAGTTCGACCAGCTGGCAGGCCAGCCAACCGCCCATGGTCAGGCTGGCCGAACCCCACCCATTCATGAATTCATGTACTGGGTCTCTAATACACACACACACACACACACACACACACACACACACACACACACACACACACTGAGTGGTCAGATTATTATATGTTCAGAGATCATAATAATCTGTCCACTCAGTATATACTTTACAGCTTCCCTACCAAATCCAAATTACCAGCATTGCCACTCTTGCACTTTGGGAACACTGTTAAGTCAAATAAGGGTTACTTGAACACAAGCACAGTAATACCACTCCCAGTCAATCTGATAACCAAGACAGCTACCAAGTGACTAATAGGCAGTGTGTACAGCGTGGAGACACAGAACCAAGGGATGATTCATGTCCTAAACAGAACAAAGCAGGGTGGCTCAAGATTTTATCACAGTTCTCAGAATGGCGTATAGCTGAAAACTTATGGCCCAGCTGGCGTGGCTCAGTGGTTGAGCATTGACCTACGAACAAGAGGTCATGGTTCGATTCCCAGTCAGGGCACATGCCTGGATTGCAGATTCGACTCCCAGTGGGGGACATGCAGGAGGCAGCCCATCAATTATTCTTTCTTATCACTGATGTTTCTATCTCCTTCTCCCTCTCCCTTCCTCTCTTAAATCAATAAAAGTATATTTTAGAAAAATAAATAAATGAAACTCGTGAATTATCATTGGTTTTGGAAAGTATGTTTATTAAAGCCGGGGACAGTGAAAAAAGGAAGGGCTTAGGATAGAAGAAGCTACAGGAGAGAGCCTAGGTGGGGCTGCTTTGGATCATTGGAAATTCAGAGAAAAGGGGCCCTTGGAGACATGGTGAGGGGGTTAGCCAGAGACTAGCTGCCACTTCCCATTACTCCCCTGGCTGCAAGTCTCATGGAGACCCTTAGGGTTTAGGATATGCACACCTAAGATGGAAGAAAGGCACAGGGATGCTCCCAAGAGAGAGAGTGTGTGCCTAAAACTTATGAATTGGTCATTTCCAGAATTTTCAATTTAATATTTTTGGACTGCACTTGAATCCGTGAAAGCAAAACTGGCATACTTAGTTCATGGCAGTAACGAGATTGGCATGCAGCCACTGATGAAGGAATTTATAGTCATTGGTGGATTTTTAAACAGTATCTTGATACTTTAAGGACACTTTCTGCCTATGATGGGATTTGACAATTGGCACCCTGAGAGGGTCTATGGCCCTGCAGTCAGTGGACATGGGATATGTCCCTGCTTGGTTCTTAGGCTGCCTTTCATATACACGCTCCTCAGTCTATCTTTGCTTGCTCTGTATCGATCACTGCTTGATGTCTCCAAATCCTTGTTTACTCTAGCATTTATCCTTTGACATCTCTATTGATTATATTTTCTCTGCCTTGAAACCTTCCCACTTCTTTCCTTCCATGGCTTTCCTCCTATTCAGTGGTGCTGTGTTTGTTCTAGGTATGATGGCTCCCATTTGATCTATCCAATTTGGTCCTGTAAGACTCTCTTGGTGGTCTATCCTAACAACTAGCCCTGTTGAGTGAAATTCAGTATCCCCACATGAATGGTGTTGCTTAGTGGTTGAGCATCGACCTATGAACAAGAAGGTCACAGTTTGATTCCTGGTCAGAGCACATGTCTGGGATGCAGAATCAATCCCCGGTGTGGGGCATGCAGGAGGCAGCCAATTGATGATTCTCCCTCATCATTGATGTTCCTTATATCTCTCTCTTCCCTTCCTCTCTGAAATCAATAAAAATATTTTGTAGAAAAAAGAAATTCAGTATCCTAGACTCTCCCTGATACCTGAACTTGAGTCCAGAGACCCTGCCCTTCAGAGGGTTAGGTATGAAAATGATATAATTAAATATATTTTATTGATTTTTTACAGAGAGGAAGGAAGAGGGATAGAAAGTCAGAAACAGCGATGAGAGAGAGACATCGATCAGCCGCCTCTTGCACGCCCCCTACTGGGGATGTGCCCGCAGCCAAGGTACATGCCCTTGCCGGAATTGAACCCGGGACCCTTCAGTCCGCAGTCTGACGCTCTATCCACTGAGCCAAACCGGTCTCGGCTGAAAATGATATAAGATTTGAAACTAAACAAATCTGCCCCAACATTCACTAGTTTAGTAAAGACAATGCTCACCAAATAGTCTGTTTGCAACCCCTTATTTCCAGCCACCTTTCCAGTTAGACTAGTGTCACATGACAAGTTCTGGCCAATGGGAAAGCAGTTAAGAACAGTGTGCCTCACCCATTACTTCAACCTTTGCTTTCATGGAAACATGTTCCAGATCATGCAGATACAATGTGGCAGAGCCTTTATCATCTTGAATCTCTCAGACACTGTACAGAGCAGAGCCCCACACTAACCCACACTGAATATGTAATATTTTGAGAATAAACACAGTAAGAACAATAAGCCTCTATTGTATTAAACTGTTTAGATTTCAGGGTTAATTCTTCTCATATAATAGCCTATTCTGTTTTAATAAATACATTATTTATGTGGCTTTGGGCAAGATATGTAACGTCTTTGGTCCTCATTTTCTCATCAGACAAATAGGAATGGTACCTTGCTATGGACTAAATGTACCCTCCTAAAGTTCATGTGTTGAAATCTAATTCCAAATGTGAGAATATTTGCAGGGGAGGCCTTTGGGAGGTGATTAAGTAATGAGGAGAGAGCTCTCATAAATGATATTTGCACCCTTATAAAAGAGACCCAAGACAGGTATCTCACACCTTCTACCTTCTGAGACATATCAAAACGTTCATCTATGAACCAGCAAGTGATCCCTCACCAGACTCTGAATTTGCTGGCATCTTGATATTGGACTTTGAAACTGTGAGAAATAATTTCTATTGTGTATAAGTCACCCAGTATATGGCATTCTCTTATAGACGTCGAGTTGGGTCATGTACCATTTCCCCCAGCACAGTGATATTTTGTCTACTGAGCAATAGGAATTAAACACCAAGTATACTACACAAGATGAATGTTAGAGCTAGAACTAAGTCAGTAAAACCCTTCCTCAGTTGTCCTTCAACTTGCCCAGACCTCCATCTTTCTAGCATAAGGCTTATTTTAGCATGTTCTCCTGGTTACCACATTCTTGTGACCCAGAACTGGGGCCAGGTAGTATCTGGATTATATTCTAACTAGAGGCCCAGTGCACAGATTCACGCACTGCTGGGGTCCCTCGGCCTTGCCTGTAGGGATCAGTGGACCTTTGCACTGCCACAGCCCAGCCTTACCAGCCAGCTTATCGAGCTCTAGCCTGCTGTCCACATCGATCCTGCACAGAACGATGTAGTGCACAAAATGGCAGGTGGCTGGGGAGGAGCCCAGGCCTGGGCCATTCCTGCTCATCCTGGCCTGCTGAGCCTGTTGCCCCTGCTGCCACTGCCACCGCTTGGTAGGCTCACTGCTGCTCCACTGCAGTCTCCATGTGCTTATTCTAGGGCAATATTGGTGCACCCATGACCATGTAGCTGCCACTCAGCTCATCATCACAGCCTTGCTCCTCACGTGGCACCTGAGAAGCAGCTGCAGGCTTGTGCTCAGTCAATCCTGATGCCGGGACCAGGAGCCATGAGCCTGGTGCCCATTGGTAAGCTGAGCAGCACCCCTGATGTGGGAGTGCACTGACCATCAGGGGGCAGCTCCTGCATTGAGTGCCTACTTCCTGGTGGTCAGTGCATGTCATAGCTAATGTTCAACCATTGCTTAGGCTTTTATATTTAGAATAGGGACCCAGTGCATGAAATTCGTGCACTGTAGGGTGGGTGGTCCTTCAGCCCAATCTGTCCCCTCTCACATACTGGGAGCCCTCAGGGGGTGTCCAACTGATGGCTCACCCCTGGCCTGCCCAAGGCCAAAAGCCTCTGGCTGAGGCTTTCGTCCTTGGGCAGGGGACCTCGGCCAGGGGACCCCAGCCAGTGATTGCCCTGTGATCTGGCTAATCCCTGGGACTCCAACCAGCAGTTGCCCTGTGATCCAGCTATTGCTGATTGTCCCCGCCCCAGCTCTGGCCAAAGCTCAACCCAAGGCTGGGGAGAAAAAGCCTCTTTCAAGAAGCTTTTCTCCCCTGGCCTTGGGAACCCAGCGGATCGCCCTGCCATGTGGCCAATCTCCTGGCTGGCCCTGGCCCTGCCCCAGATTTGGCCCAAGCCTGCCCCAACATCAGGGAAAAAAACCTCTTGGAAGAGGCTTTTTTTCCCCAGCCTTGGGAACCTGGCAATCACCCTGCCATGGGCAGCAGCCATCTTTGTTTGATGTTAATTTGCATATACCTCTTGATTGGCCTGTGGGTGTGGCTTGTGGGCGTGGTTTACTGGGTTTCACGAAGTTACGGCCAATTTGCATATTACTCTTTTATTAACTAGGACTAGAGACTCATTGCAGGAAGATTCCTGCAAGAATAGAGCTTCCTGCAGCCTGAGCAAAGCTCCCTCCCTTCTCTGCTGCCTCGCTTCCTTCTCCACTACCTCACTCTCTCCTGTCTCCGCTGCCTTGCTCCCTCCCTTCTCCCCTGCCCTGATTGCTTACTTCTTTACAGCTTTGCTCCCTTCTGCAGTGCTTGGCTTCTTTATACACTAGGAAGGAAGCCAAATACTGCAAATATGCAAATTAACTGCCATATTGTTTGGGCTAATTTGCATATTCTGATCGGCTTGTGGGCGTGACTTGTGGGTGTAGCAAAGGTGTGGTCAATTTGCATATTACTCTTTTATTAGATAGGATAGGTATAGATA
Organism: Antrozous pallidus; assembly: GCA_027563665.1. Taxonomy (NCBI): domain Eukaryota; kingdom Metazoa; phylum Chordata; class Mammalia; order Chiroptera; family Vespertilionidae; genus Antrozous; species Antrozous pallidus. The sequence goes on from CM050509.1 coordinate 127,773,709, forward strand.
TAGATATAGATATAGATATAGATATAGATATAGACATAGATATAGACATAGACATAGATATAGATATATAGATATAGATATAATATTAGATTAAAAATACAGGAATAAGTTCAGCCAGCATGGCTTAGTGGTTGAGCTTGGACCTATGAACCAGGAGGTCATGGTTGGATTCCCAGTCAGGGCACATTCTCAGTCTGGGCACATGCAGGCTCGTTCCCCAGTATGGGGCATGCAGAAGGCAGCTGTTCAATGATTCTCTCTCATCATTGATGTTTCTCTCCCTCCCTCTCCCTTCTCTGAAATCAATAAAAATATTTTTAAAAAATACAAGAATAAGAAGGCAGAGTGCAGGTGAAGTAAAGAGATATTAGATGCAATTCTTAGGGGAAACAGATGGCTATGTAAGTAAGAAGCTCAGGAAAAAAATAAGAGCTAGAGGTATGAATTAGATTTGAGAGACATTAGCTAATGAGAAGCAGTCAAAACCATGTGCAAAAAAGGAGCTATCCTGTGAGATGTTAAATGCACAAGACACAGAGATTTAAAGATCAGCAATATTAAGGTGACAGTGTGGAAAGTATGAGGTCATTTTCACATGCTAGAACCCAGGAAGAATAACATGTAGGAAACATTTACTATCCCAAGTGCTACACCCATATTAAAGCAAAGCACACAACCACTTTCTTAGATTTTATAATCTTTTATGTTTTCTAATCTTTTGAGACTCTTGTTTTTTATTTCTCATGAGCACAGTTTCCTTAGGAAGCCCACAGAGGAGGGATTTATCCAATTCTGAGTGGAGACAGAATTCAAGTTTTCCTGGTCTCCTTGGCTACAATGCCATCTAATGGAAACAAGGCCTCACCGCATTCTCTACAAATAAACAGTGAGGGCTGCTCTGTGCAAACTTCCCTGAACATCTCCCCTTCCCACTTAGGCCCTGTGTCCTGCCTGCTCCCCGCCTGCTAGCTCTGCAGCTTGTGCACATAATGCACTATGCTGTGCTTGTCTCTTTTGCATTTTTACCTCCCCTAATAAGTTGTGAGGTCCCCAAGAGGGGAGGCTCATATATATCTTCATAATGATAGCTACACAGTAATTGGCACAAGGTATGCGTTCTAGAAATTTTTTTGAAATAGAACTGAATGTACAACAACCGTGTATATAAATCCCAGATCCTCAAAATCACCAACAGAATATGCTAATGCTGCTCAGAGTATCTCCAGATGCAGAGGGTCCTGGGCAACATGTTTGGGGTAGAAAGTGCCCAAGGAAAGGGAACTGCTTGGGGAATTCCACAGAGACTACAACCCTTCTCCCCTCCCCCCCGCCTTTTTTTTTTTGAAACAAGTTTTTGTGGAGAGAGAGATAATGAATGGGGGGTACTTGTATATGAGAGGAGGGATCAACTTTGTGATAAACATACCCCTCAAATAAATCAGAATTCTGAACCTGTTAGTGATTTCTCTTAAAATTTTCCTGTCTGGTGGTTTATGGGAAATACGTTATTTACCTTTGCAAAGGGTATTCCCTGATGATTCATACACTTGCCCTAGCTGGTTTGGCTCAGTGGCTAGAGCGTCGGCTTGCAGACTGAAGGGTCCCAGGTTAGATTCCCATCAAGGGCACATGTCTGGGTTTCGGCCTCGATCCCCCATGTGGATTGTGCAGGAGGCAGCTGGTCGAGGATTCTTTCTCATCATTTATGTTTCTATCTCTCTCTCCCTTCCCCTTTCTCTCTGAAATTAATAAAAAAAAGCTTAAAAAAAAGAGTAAGAACCCTAATGTAGAGATGTTTCCAGGGACAACAAGGTGGTCAGTGCGGATGCAGCAGTAGAGGTCAAAGAGGTAATAGGGGACAAATCACGTAGGTGTTCATTGGGCCCTTCTGAGGGCTTTGTATTGCATTCTGTGTGAAATGTAGAAACAATGATAGATTTTTAGTAGAAAAATGACATACTCGGAGTTCAAAATTTCAAAGTTAACTCTAAAAATATATAAAACAAACAAATTCTAGATGCTGGGTTGCAACTAGACCATGGTGTTGGGAGGAGGGGGGGCCCGAGTCTTGGAAGCAAGAGGATCTAAGTTTTGTACAATAGAGTCACATCCTATGCAAGGCTGGGTTTTAAAATGAAAAGCTTTTATCTTTTTCCTGTTTCATCAAGAGACCAGAGATGTACTAGCTGACTTATGCTTAGGAAACATACTGAATGAAAAATTTAAACAACTGTTTAGTGAGAGATTCAATTTGCTCATTGTGTCTCCTAACGAGCCAATAGAAACTATAGGAAGATAGAGCCCAGTTCAATGCACAGCCGGACTTCTGTACAGTAAAACTGTATGTATGGACTTACCTATGTGACAGAGACTGCTTTTTAAAGGAAATTCAGCCCTGGGCAGTGTTTTACAGTGGTTGGAGAGTTGCTCCTTGCACTAATGGGTCATAGGTTCAATTCCAGATCAGGGGCATATACCTGGGTGGCAGGTTTGATCCAGGGGTGCATGAGGAAGGCAACTAATTGATGTGTTTCCCTTATGTCGATGCTTCTCTCTCTCCTCTCTCTCTCTCTCTCTCTCTCTCTCTCTCTCTCTCTCTCTCTCCCTCGCACCCTCCCTCTCTCTCTCTCTCTCTCTTCCCCATCCTCTCCCTTCTACTCTCTCTAAAAAGCAATAAAAATATTTTCAGGGGGATGAGGATTAACAAATAAAATAAAATATAAAGTAAATTCAGACACGAGTTATACAACATGACCAATTCCTTCCAAACTTGCAATTGCATCATCTCAATCCACACCAAACTAACTTTAGTTCCAGAACTATGACTGAGGCAGGGTCACAGGAGATTTGTCACAGGACACTGTGCAATAATAATTTCAGGTCATTATTTAAAAGTCATCTTCTCCTTAGACAATGTACCTTAACTTCTAGCCCCATGGTGACAAGCTTTGCCCAGGTCCCAGGATAACCATTAAAGATAAATAGCGGGAGGCAGGTACCCAAGATCAAAGCCAGAGAGCTCATAATCCCAAAGGTCCCTCTCCCATTTTGGCACCTTTGTTCTCATTCCACCCCTGGGTTTATGTGACAACTATCATAATATTCTTATAAATCAGATGAAGGAAGTAAGGCCTTACTGGTATATCATGACAAAAGCTAAATTAATTGGAATTTGATGGATCCTGTCAGCCTGACATCCCCAATGACATACCTATGGTGCCCGAAATCTGATCATATCTTATATATATATCCAAGAAAAAGGGAGAAAGATAGAAACATTGATGATGGGAAAGAATCTTTGATCAACTGTTTCCTCCACACCCCACACTGGCGATTGAGCCCACAACCTAGGCATGTGGCCTTGACTGGAATCAAACCAGGGACCCTTCAGTCCACAGGCCGATGCTCTATCCACTGAGCTAAACCAGCTAGGTCTAATATTTCTTGTTTAAGCTACTAAATTTGGGGGTTATTTGTTATACAGAAAAATATAACTAACACATTAGGACTTCAGATGGCTCACTTTAGCCAATGCAGAAGGTATGCCATAGGAGAATAATAAAGCATTAGATGAAAAATGAAGACTGAAATAAGATATCTTGAAGTTATGCTAAAGGTCTAGACTTTATTTGAAGAGGCAATAAGGATTTGAATATGGGACTTATCCAAGAAGTGTCTTTTAAAAAAATTGGCTTTACCAGATCAGCCTGGGATAGATTAGAAAAAGAAAGCATGGACCTGGCTGATTTGGCTCAGTGGATAGAATGTCAGCCTGTGGTCTGAAGGGTCCTGGGTTTGATTCTGGTCAAGGGTACATGCCTGGGTTGCGGGCTCAATCTCCATTGGGGTGTGTGCAGGAGGCAGCTGATCAATGATTCTCTCTCATCATTGATGTTTCTATCTCTTCCTCTCCCTGCCTCTCTGAAATCAATCCTTCCTATATAATAAAACCCTAATATGCAAATTGACCAAAGGCAGAATGATCAGTTGCTATGAAGTGCACTGACCACCAGGGGGCAGACCTGAACACAGGAGCTGCTCCCTGCTGGTCAGTGCACTCCTACAGGGGGAGCACTGCTCATCCAGAAGCCAGGGTCATGGCAGCGCTAAGGAGCAGCGAGCCAAGTGGTAAGGGGCAGTGAGCAGCCAGGTGGTAAAGAGCACAGAGTCCCAGACTATGAGAGGGATCGGGCCTAAGCCAGAAGGCAGACATCCCCTGAGGGGTCCTGAACTATGACAGGGTGCAGACTGGGCTGAGGGATTCCTCCCCACCCCCAAATCCAGTGCATGAATCTTGTGCACTGGGCCTCTAGTAAAAACATATTTTTTTAAAAAAGAAAGAAAGCATAAAGGTAGGAAAGATAGATCATTCACATTAATATTTCATCCTAGCCACATGAGCTGCTTAATCATATGAAACACATTCTACCCTATATGTTTTTCATACACTGAGTTAATGTGAGATGGATGGCAGCATTCATGGCCAATTTCTTTTTTGCAACCTCTGAAGCATTTAGCATAGTACCTTGCACATAGCAGGCACTTGGTAATATGTGAAACACAAATGAAACTTTTCTAAATTCGCTCCGCTTCCCTGCAGACAAGATAATAGCCTTTTTATAATATTTAATTCATATATGTGGTAGCCCACTTCTCATATCTTAGGATTATATTACCGATTATACTTCCTTTGCTTCCCCCATTCAGGACAGTCAGGACCAACTACATACTTTGCCAGGCCAAAGCAAAATGAAAATGCAGGGCACTCCTCTTTCAAAATTACCAGGAATTTCAAGATACTGACTGAGGCTGTGGAGGTACTTCTTTTAAAATATATATATTTTTTTTCATTGATTTCAAAGAGGGAGAGAAACATCAATGGTGAGAGTGAAACATTGATGGGCTTCCTACTGCATGCCCCCCCAATGGGGATCGAGCCCACAACCCAGGCATGTGCCCTTGATCAGAATCGAGTCCAGGACTCTTCAGGCCGCAGGCCAACGCTCTATCCACTGAGCCAAACCGGCTCTGGCTGGAGGTACTTCTGAGGTATACAGGTCACAATTCAGAGGAATGGTTCTGTTTTTCACATTATTTTCACCGTGGCTCCCACGGTGGGAGTGTTCAGTTTGTGTGGGTTAAATGTACTGAGTAAATGATGGTCAGGAGGCTTATATGGAAAGGGAAGGTATATGCCAGTGAAAACTACCCTATTGTTCAGATGACTCTTTTAAAGATGCAGGCAGGAGTGCCATCTGCTGTCATCCTCCCTCTCCTGCATGACTTCCTATCCTGAGTGTCTGTACTGCAGAACGTGCTTACCCATATCCTCATGTAGTCAGTCCAAAAGCCCTTTCTGTCCTCTGCTGATTCCCCCTCTAGGCCACTCCAGCTTTGGCATGCTTATTTATTACATTTCCCTCCTGTAACAACAATGGCAGTGATTTAATATGTAAGAAGCAAATAGCTGAAGGGATTTTCTAGGCAGAAACAATGTATTGACTAATAACATAAGACACTGACTTGGTACTCAGAAAATAAAGAAAACAAGTGAGTGATTTTAAAACATGCTGCAGAAAATCCTAGATAAATTTTTGAAAAAATTCAGAAGGGCAGAAAAGTACATGTTGATCACTCCCTTTGAGGGATGGCGCAGTCCTCAGAGATGAGCTGTGACCATGAGAAATTGTTTTCTCTATTAGACAGACAAGACAGTTGATGGAATCCCTTCTTACCACGGGCACCCTACCCACAAAACAGACATATTTGTCTTCGTACCTGAGCAATGCCTCCCTGAATTACTGAGAAAAAGAAGCCCCTTGAAGGCTATTAATCCTTTCCCCACCTTCCCCTTCATTTTTGGCAAGTTGCAGCCACAGCTCAAAACTGCAGGCAAAGCTTAGCAATTGTAATTGTGACCCCTAGTGGCCACGGTTTGCAAATGAAAATCTGGCTCCCTTTCTCTGCCAAGGATGTGTCAATTTTATGAAAATGCTTTCTTTGAAGATATTGGCAATTTTGTTAAACTATAATAAAAAGTAGAAAATAAAAACATTGCATGTTAGTTCCAAAAATCAACATTTTTTTCTTTACTTTATTTTCACTAGTTAAATACATGTGTTTTCCTTTCAAAAGACACTCTTTTTAAAGGGAGAAGCCAGCTCCTAGGACAATGGAAACTAAGGAGAAAATAAACAAATGGGACTACATCAAAAAACTTCTTCAAAGCAAAATAAACCAGCAATAAAACAAGAAATCCCACTGCATGGGAGAAGCTATTTGCCAATGCTATCTCCAATAAGAATTTAATTTCTAAAATTTACAGGGAATTCCTACTTCTTAACAAAAGAAGATAAACAATCCAATCCAAAAAAAATAGGCAAAGGATTTAAATTGACACCTCTCAAAAGTAGACATACAGAAGGTCAAGAGACATATGAAAACGTGCTCAAAGTCACTGATCATCTGAGAGATGCAAATCAAAATGACAATGAGGTACCATCTCACACCTGTCAGAATGGCTGTCATCAACAAATCAACAGACAACAAGTGCTGGTGAGGATGTGGAGAAAAAGGAACCTCGTTCACTGCTGGTGGGAAAGCAGACTGGTGCAGCCACTGTGGACAACAGTGCGAAGTTTCCTCAAAAAGTTAAAAATAGAACTGCCATTTGACCCAGTGATCCTAATTTGAGGAATGTATCCCAAGAAATCAGAAACACCAATCAGAAAGGATATATGTACCCCTATGTTGATAGCAGCACAATTTACATTAGCTAAGATTTCGGAACAGCCTAAGTGCCCATCAGCAGATGAGTAGATTAGAAAACTATGGTACATCTACACAATGAAATACTATGTTGTGGTAAAAAAAAAAAAAAAGAAGGAATTCTTATCATTTGCAATAGCATGGAAGGAACTGGAGATAAGCGAAATAAGCCAATCAGAGAAAGATAAATATCACATTACCTTACTCATTTGTGGAATATAATGAACAACATAAACTGATGAACAAAAATAGATCCAGAGACAGAGAAGCATCAAATAGACTGTCAAACTTCAGTGGGAAGGCAAGGGGTGGTGGTAAGAGATCAACCAAAGGACTTGTATGCATGCATATAAGCATAGCCAATAGACACAGACGGTAGGAGGGTGAGGGCATGTGCTAGATAGAAGTGGCGGTGGATGAGGGGAAGGTCAACGGGGAGAAAAAGACATATGTAATACTATATGTAATACTTGAAACAATAAAAAATAAAATCCTATCTTAGAAAAGAGTAATATGCAAATTAACCATCACTCTGTTACACTCACATCCACCGGCCAATCAGGAGCAAGTATGCAAATTCACCCAACTAAGATGGCTGTGAACAGGAGGTTTGGGTTGCCCCTGGTGATGGAGAAAACCAAGCTTTCCGCACACCCTGGCCAACCCAGGCCTCCACTCAAGGCTACAAAGTTTCAAGTATAAAAAATAAATAAATCCAAACAAAAATGGTTGTGGCCACAGAGCAAGCAGAAGTCTTGGCTCTGCTCAAGGCTACAAAATTTCAATTATAAAAGATAAATAAATCCCAGATCCTAGGGGCTCCACTTGGATCGCCAGGGTTTGTGGTCAGCCTGCAAACCACCACAGACTCCTCGTACAGGCTGCCCCACACCCCAAAGGAACCCCCACCCTGATCCGGGACATCCTTCAGGGCAAACGAGCTGGCCCCCACCCATGCAGCAGGCCTCTAACCTACCTAGTAAAAGAGTGATGTGCAAGTTGACCATCACTACAACACACAAGATGGCTGCCCCCATGTGGACAAGATGGCCACCACAAGATGGCCAGCAGGGTAGGGCAGTTGGGAGGGACCAGGCCTGCAAGGGAGGGCAGTTGGGGTTGATCAAGCCTGTAGGGGAGGGCAGTTAGGGGTGACCAGGCCAGCAGAGGAGGGAAGTTGGGGGCAAACAGGCTGTCAGGGAAGCAGTCAGACATCAATCAGGCTGGCAAGGGAGTGGTTAGGGGGAGATCAGGCTGGCAGGCAGAAGCGGTTAAGGGCAATCAGGAAGGCAGGCAGGCGAGCAGTTGGGAGCCAGCAGTCCTGGATTGTGACAGGGATGTCTGACTGCCCATTTAGGCCTGACCCTACTGGGATTGGGCCTAAACAGGCAGTCAGACATCCCTCGACGGGTTCCAGATTGGAGAGGGTGCAGGTTGGGCTAAGGGATACACACCCCCATGTATGAATTTCATGCACCGGGCCTCTAGTAAAAAATAAAGGGAGAAGTCCAGTCTCTGGAAGGCCTACTCAGCAAGGATGTCAGGGCACTTTTATTTCTCCAAGGGAGAACTGAAAACGAGGCCTTATATCAAACCTGGGTTCACCTGTACCCCTGTATGCCTACTGGGCTCTGAGCAGCAGCCTTAGTGGGAATCTAATGGGAGCTATTTATGAAAGTCTAATTGAACTCTGGAAAAATGATTAATAATTGTATTAAAATCTGGAAATATCTACAGCAGTCCCTCTTTATCCACTGTGGATACATTCCAAAAACCCCAGTGGATGCCTGAAACCACTAATACTCCCAAGGCCTACTTAGACTATGTTTTTCCTATTTACACTTACCTATAATAAAGTTTCATTTCTAAATTAGGCACAGTAAGTTATTAACAACAATAACTAATAATATAGATTGGAACAATATACTGTTAAAAAGTTATGTAATCTCAATCTCTCTCTCTCTCTCTCTCTCTCTCTCTCTCTCAAAATTTCTTACTGCACTGTAACTCGCCTTTTCACTTAAAGGCACATGAGAATTACCAGCATCACTACTCTTTGGCACATGTGAATTACCAGCATTACTACTCTTACACTTTGGGGTCATTAGTAAGTAAAATAAGAGTGACTTGAACACACGTGCTGCAACAGTAAAGCTATAACCCTGCTGGCTAGTCAGCAACAAACACAGAGCATCTACAGCTGAAAACATGGAGCAAAGGGATGATTCACTTTCCTAGTAGGACAGGGAGAGATGGGACCTCGAAAGATTTCATCACTACTCAGAATGGTATGCAATTTTAAAAGTATCAATTATTTATCTCTGGAATTTTCCATTTAATATTCTAGGCCACAGTCAACAACGGGTAAATAAAACCATGGAAAACAAAACTTTGGATAAAGATGGACTATTGTATATGTGTGTTAAATGGTCAACAAAACCAGTTGAAGAGATTAGGCTTGCCCTCCAGAAACTTGCATTCAACATGACAAAAGAAATCAGACCAAAGAAGCAAAAATTCAGTAACAGAAGTATAAAGTATAAGTAACTCAAAATAATGAACTATAGGGTTCACTCACTCCCATACTTAATTTTCACAGTTTCATCCTTTAATTCTCTTTTAAAAATATTTTTATTGATTTCAGAGAGGAGGGGAGAGGGAGATAGAAATATCAATGATGAGCCCTAACTGGTTTGGCTCAATGGATAGAGCATCGACTGAAGGTTCCCAGGTTTGATTCCAGTCAAGGGCATATACCTTGGTTGTGGGCACATCCCCAGTTGGGGGTGTGCAGGAGGCAGCTGATCAATGTTTCTCTTCCATCAATGTTTCTAATTCTCTATCCTTCTCCCTTCCTCTCTGCAAAAATCAATATTATATATATATATATATCCAAAGAAATATCAATCATAAGAGAGTATCATTGATCGGCTGCCTCCTACATGACCCCTACTGGGGATTGAGACCACAACCCCAGCATGTGCCCTTGATTCGAATCCAGGACCCTTCAGTCTGTAGGCTGACACTATCTACTGAGCCAAACCAGCTAGGGCTGTCCTTTTATTCTTAAATACATGTTGTTCTTGGAGGAAAGGAAATAAGAATATATTATTGATTTATCAAGTCAATGAAATTCACATGCAGGTATCCTTACTGACATCCATGGTATGACTTAAATTACTGAAATTGATTAAACAAGGACAAATTTGGTAGACCAGGCTAAATTGTGCTTCTCAAATTTAGCTGTGTATCAGAATCACCAGGGAAGCTCTTGAGAGTCCTGAAACCCAGGCTACATAGCAGACTAATAACATATAATTGCTGGGATAGGACTCAGTACTTTTTTAAAGTATATTTTTATTGATTTCCTAGGAAGGAAGAGGAAAACATCAACAATGAGAGATAACCATTGATTTGCTGCCTCCTGCATGCCCCTACTGGGCATTGAGCCCACAACCCAGACATGTGCCCATAAGCTGGAATCGAACTTGGGATAACCCTTTAGTCCACAGGCCAACACTGTCCACTGAGCCAAACCAGCTTCAGTCTCTTTTAAAGCTCCTTGGCCCTAAGCAATTACCAGATGTAATCAAGGCTAACTGACTGCCAAAGGAATTTCTGGGTTTTCAGCCTCAGTTTGACCACAGATTAGGTGTATCATTTACCTAACAGGCAGTTTACCAATCTTTACAAGTTTTCTGCTAAGAGTCTATTTTGGTACTACTTGGGCGAGTGGTTGTTTTGTGGAGTGCTTTAATCCCAATGTCCAGGCTGCACTTCAGATCAATTTCATTAGAATGTCTAGTATTGGATCCTACAAGGGCATCAGTAGTTTCAACATTTCCCAAGTACAATCAAGTGCACATGAGTTCAAGGTTGAGAAACACTGCACATTCAAATGTTGAGAAAGAGTGATAAAATGCCCTAACTTGGCAAAATTAAATAAGTTTAAATTATTTGTCTCTTATTGACTTTTCTTTGATGCTACAAAAGAGATATCCCCCAAGAACTTGAAAATACGGAAACAGACTGCCTTCTGAAAACAAACACAGAAAGGTGGTAGGTAGAATTATAAGTTAATCAATCAACCTCGGGGGAGGAAATCGATTAAAAAGGTTAAATAAGTAGCCTTCTCTAGGCTCTCGCCCAGTGTTTCCAACCCTGGTTATGCACCAGAATCTGCTGGGAAGGTTTTTCCCTAGCCCAGTGGTTGGCAAACTGCGGCTCGAGAGCCACAGTTTGCCGACAACTGTCCTAGCCAGTTTGGGGACCGAAGGATCCTGAGTTCGATTCTGGTCAAGGGCACTTACCTAGGTTGCAGGCTTGGATTCCCAGCCCTGCTTGGGCCTTGTGCAGGAGGCAACTGATCAATGCGTTTCGTGCACATTCAAGTTTCTCTGTGTATGTCTCCCCACTCCCTGCCACTCTCTAAGAATCATTGGAAAAAAAGAATCCCCGGGAAGTTTTTTAACTGCCAATGCTTGAGCCCCAGTGCAGGGCTTTTGAGTTAATTGATTAAATTGATATAAAGGCTCCTCAGGTGATTCTAATGTGAAACCAGTATTAAGAAATCTGCCTCCGGGCAAACCAGGAATTGATGTGTGCCAAAACTGCAACACAGAATATGGTACCAAGAGATCCAAAGAGAAAGTGGTATTTACAGAACATCACAGTGCAGCATAAATAAAACGATGACTACATATGAAATTTTAACAATGGGTACACAGCTCTTTCAAAGAAAGTGCTTGACAAGGGACTTCAAATATCCCAGTATCAGTAATAAAGCAACTCCTTGCGTAGCAAGATGTGTTCGTCTAAGTTTAGCTGAGGGACTTTCCATAGCATCATCCTTAGCTTTGTTTCTTACCCAGCAAAGCAAACTTTGGATTATGTATTGAATTGATCATAAGTGAGGGTGCAGTTATACACACATTGACAGTTATTTCTCATGGGACCTTAATCTACTGGAATCCTGGTATGTGAATTTACTCAAAATATATTCCTGAGCAATGTCATGGTTAGTTCCAGCCAACCTTCCCTCCTAGACATTTTACCACTTGTACTACAAATTTCAGTAATTATAACCTGAAGCTTTTAAATATAATGAATCATGCTCTAGTCATTATTTCTAAAAATATAGTGATGCTTCTTAAATTCTTGTTTTACTTTTATTTATACACACACCTGCATACACACACATCCAAAATACTAATAAATGTTATAAAAATTAAACTGTAGGCAAAAAATAAGCCCCACCCTTTTTTTCCAGTGTCTTTTCCATGGTTTTATGAACCTTTATAAATTCAAAACTTGTTTATTGAGGAAGTTTCTTTTCTTTCTACTGATACTCTGATACCTTACCCAAGATGGGGTTGATTATATATTATTTAGAAAAGTCTAATATTTATATATATATATATATATATATATATATATATACACACACACACACACACACACACACACACACACACACACTGAGTGGCCATATTATTATGATCTCTGAATGTATAATAATATGGCCAGTCAGTGTGTATGTATATATATTAGAGGCCCGGTGCATGAATTTGCGCATGGGTGGGGTCTGGCCAGCCTGGCCAGGGGGAAGGGACATGGGTGGTTAGCCTGCAGCCTGTCTGCTGGTTGAACTCCTGGTCGAAGGGACAATTTGCATATTAGCCTTTTATTAGATAGGATATACACTGAGTGGCCAGATTATTATGCGTTCAGAGATCATAGTAATCTGGCCACTCAGGGTATATAAACAGTAAACAATGCAAGGTCAATGTGGTTCAATGGTTGAGTGTCAACCCAGAAACCAAGAGGTCGCTGGTTCAGTTCCCAATCAGGGCACATGCCTGGTTTGCAGGCTTAATTCCCAGTAGGGGACATGCAGGAGGCAGCCGATCAGTGATGTTCCTCTCTCATCAGTGTTTCCATCTCTCCCTCTCTCTCTAAAAAGTCAATAAAAACATATTTTTAAAAAGTAAAAAAAAAACAGTGAACCACAAGCAAGTCCAGAGAACAGAGAGGAAGGAGGAAGTTCAAAAGACAGTACTTTGGACACCAGCAAGTGGACAAAGTCCTGATAACTTCTCATTAGCTAGTTTGTGGCTGGGCAGGGTTAAAATCTTACTTCTTCCAGCCGGGATGTGTAAAGCAAGCTTCTCTCTGCCGGGGTACTTAAAATAACTGCAACAAGTGCATGCATGAGAGCTCCCCTTTCACTGCTTCCACACTCATTTCCAATGTTATTTCCTATCACATACTAGTAGCTATGTATAACTTTCCTCGTAAAGGCACAAACTGGAGGTTTTAAGAGTTTTTCAGCAGAAAGTGCAATCATGCACTCAATGTTCCCCAGTTGCTTGTTGAAACAATGGACGCAAATGCAGAACATTTCTTCATATTTTATAAAATACCTATAATATTGACCAATATCTCTATTATAAAATTGAAAATCAATCACTTCCTTTTGAAATTTAGGGACAGGACCTTTTTCTCTCTTGTTGAAAGGGAATTTCCTTTTAACAATCACTTAAAACATTATCTCTAGCCCTACCTGGTTTGGCTCAGTGGATAGAGCATCGGCCAGCAGACTGAAGGGTCCTTGGTTTGATTCCAGACAAGGGCACACACCCAGGTTATGGGCTCAATCCCCAGTGTGGGGCATGCAGGAGGCAGCCGATAAATGATTCTCTCTCAACATTGATGTTTCAATCTCTCTCTCCCTCTCCCTTCCTCTCTGAAATCAATAAAAATATATTAAAAATAATAAAATAAAACAGAACAGCATCCATATTTCTACTTCCCTATTCATTGCCTACAAGCTCAGAACCAATTCTAAGAACAACTTTAAATGTCTCCTTGAGCTGAGGAGTTAATGGGATGTAAGGAAATGAAGCAATCAAGATATAAGTAACACCATCATGAAGTATGGCTATGAAAGGAAAGAAAGAGTATAGTGACATTCAAGAGAAAGTCACTCTTGGGGGTTTTGTTTACTTTATAGAATGGGACACAAGAGAGTGGACAAAATTAGAAAATATAATTCTTAAGAAGTCAGGAGTCACTGCCATACAGAGTATGAGTGAAAGGCTTAGTCTTAGCTATAAGGTATCCTTTCCATTGAGGCAGGCTAGAAGTTTTCTTCAGCAGAAGCTGAAGACATTAGTTTTCATTTTCCCTTATAAGATGCACACTAGTAGCCAGAGTTGTATACAAAGGGAGTGAAGAGATAGTAGAGTCGTAAATTTGAACAGAGTGGAGATGGACACAGATGCTGAAATGAATGGGAAAGAATCCATGTTGACAGCCAGCTAAGGATGGAAATCATAGATTTGCAGTGGCATCATGCTAAGAAAATGAAACTATGTCGAGAGTACACAGGGGCCCAGATTTAAAGTTCCAATTACATACAGAGAGAGTCTTTAATGTGTTTGTTTCTTCTTGGAACAACAATGGCACAAGATGAATAAGGATATTGTCAAGAGAATGGAGAAAAAGATGATGTATGGATAAGGGGATCATAAGGGAACTGAGAAGAATAAACTAGAGGGGTCATAGGACCAAAGGTCCCAATGAGGTCAAAGAAAAGGGAAGGTGGGAAAATGAAAGCAGTGAACTGGAAGAACTTTGGGGTGGGGTGAAAAGGTCAGATGGGCAAATTTTTAACATTTAAGAGGAGCAACGATTCTAAATGGTGACAGGGTATTTTTATGAGGATAGCTGGCTGAGTGGGATGGAAGTGACATTCACTGAAGATAGGAAGAGATCGGTTTGTTACATACGGCTTCCCTGTTCGTTATACCATAATGATGTCAGGGTAGAAAAGAATGTTGTGAGCCAGGTATCAAATATGACATGAACAATAATAAGTCCAAGGACAGCAACAAGAAACGTACTGGGGAAGGCAGCTAGAAGGCATGAGCTTCAGAAGAATAGGCACCAAAAAATGCAAAAGGAAAATGAAGAGCAGAATCTCCCCTGAGAAAGCCAATACCAACACCCAACCCTGAGTGAGGAGGCAGTTAGAGAAGACTCATCCACTGGGAAGAGCTTAAGGAAAAGAAATACTTTTGGAGGCTCTAGTTAGGGCAAGGCAGAAGTGTCCAGCAAGTGCCACTCATCAAAAGTAGGAATCCCAACACTTCTACCCACTGCATCTTGGTACCAGAGTCATCAAGGAAAATAATACAGTCCAACAATGGATGGAACAACACCATACTCAGAGAGAGAAGAGACAGCAAGCTTACCTTCTTAATGGATGTGAATCTCCCAAGGCCAGTAGAATTCTCCGGTTCTGCAAGCACCCTTCTTGTGCCACAGAACAAAGGGTGTCATCCCCTCCCCACAGGGGACAGATATAGTAGTGGGGTTGGCCAGGTGCCACCTGACACACGCTCAGGCAGAACCAAGGAGCACGCATTGAGTCTAAAACAGAAAAAATATGTTCCCACACACGGTAATAAACCCATAACAAGCTGTGAGGACTCTTTGTCTCCTGGTAAGGAAGTGTTTCAGGCCCAAGGCCCATTCTTGTGTGGCCGAGTAGGGTCAGAAGACTGTACGCTCAAGAATTTTCCTAACGAGAAGGAACATTTTGTGAGGAGATTGGGGATACAATGAAATGATGCTCAGGGGGCCAAGTGGAAAGGATTAAACCAAACAGGAGTGATAAGAACCAAGGGGGAAGAAAGCAGTGTGTACATTCAAATCGAGGAAAGAATGTAGCAGAGCAAAGGGGAATATTTTTGGAGCATTGTCAAGTTTCCCAAAACAATCATTTCCGACATTCCTCTAATGAAAAAATAAAGACATTCAAATACCTACGGAGAGAATCTGTGGTGGCTTTAATTATGTTTCTGAGGCCATTCACTTTGCCAGACTTTTGATTTTTATCCCTATTTTAAGCCTTATTTTTAATATGCCTTTAATGATAAGCCTTTGCAAATTCTTTTAGGAATTATGGTATAAATTCCTCTTTTAAAAAAGAGTAAACACTTGAGTAAAATAAAACTTTAGACAGCTTAAAACTAGGATTGTTTTATAATGTATAACATGATTATTAATAAGGATAACAACAACTGGCATTTACTAAGTGGGGCATTGGACTAATGGCTTACAAATATTACCATTTTTACTTCTGACAACTTTGGCAGATAGTATTTGTATTCCTAGATTTCAGGAAAGGAAACTAATAGTTAAGAAGTTATCGCCGAGACCGGTTTGGCTCAGTGGATAGAGTGTCGGACTGCGGACTGAAGGGTCCCGGGTTCGATTCCGGCAAGGGCATGTACCTTGGCTGCGGGCACATTCCTGGTGGGGGGCATGCAAGAGGCAGCTGAGCGATGTCTCTCTCTCATCGATGTTTCTGACTTTCTATCCCTCTCTGTTCCGCTCTGTAAAAAATCAACAAAATATATTTTTTTTAAAAAAGAAGTTATCTAACTGCCAAGACCAGTTTGGCTCAGTGGATAGAGCGTCGGACTGTGGACTGAAGGGTCCTGTGTTCGATTCCGGCAAGGGCATGTACCTTGGCTGCGGGCACATTCTGGTGGGGGGCATGCAAGAGGCAGCTGAGCGATGTCTCTCTCTCATCGATGTTTCTGACTTTCTATCCCTCTCTGTTCCGCTCTGTAAAAAATCAATAAAATATATTTTTTTTAAAAAAAGAAGTTATCTAACTGCCAAGACCAGTTTGGCTCAGTGGATAGAGCATCGGACTGTGGACTGAAGGGTCCCGTGTTCGATTCTGGCAAGGGCATGTACCTTGGCTGCGGGCACATTCCCGGTAGGGGGAGTGCAAGAGGCAGCTGATCGATGTTTCTCTCTCATCGATGTTTCTGACTTTCTATCCCTCTCCCTTCCGCTCTGTAAAAAATCAATAAAAATTATATTTAAAAAAAAAAGAAGTTATCTAACTTATAGGAAGTAGTGTCCAGTATAAAGCCTAATTAAGGCACTGTGGGAACTTTACAAGGACAAAAGATAATAGAAGTTCAGAGTGGAGCAGTTGATTTTGAAAACAGAGGAGAAGGCTGCTGAAATAAGGACAGCAGATCAGGTAAGTAGTTAAAATGTGTTACCTATCCTCAGATGAACACTTTAAAGAATTATATTTATAGCAACTATGAAAAGTTAGGTTCATTTGCCTTCTTCCATAGAGCTCAAAGCCCTTAACGAGGAATCATTTTTCTGAAGCCCACACTACAGAGCTGTGTATCCAGTGAATGACTGTTTTGAGAGTGATGATATATATGTCTCCTTGCTTCACAGTTACAAATACAAAGCATAGAGGATTTATATTATTTCATCTATTTTTTAGGTAGCAAAAATGAGGTCTTCAAACCCAGTACTATCTCTGGGTAAAAGATTTGGCTCAATGGACAAAGGAGAAAATAACAGCCATATTACTGATTTATAGGATCGTCTTCTCAAATCCTGTGTTTGTTTTCCTAAAGAATACTTCCTGTCTGGATGGTATGGATCAGTGCTTGGGCATCGACCTATGAACAAGGCAGTCACTGTTCAATTCCCGGTCAGCAAAGTGAATGGCCTCAGAAACATAATTAAAGCCACCACATGCCCTAGTTGTGGACTCCATCCCCAGTCAGGATTGTGCAGAGGGCAGCAGATCAATGATTCGCTCTCATTGATGTTTCTCTCTCCTTCTCCCTTCCTCTCTGGTGAATAAAAATATATTTTTAAAAACTACTTCCTTACGCCTCAGCTATTTCAAGAAGCAACAAAAATGGAGATTGATCATTTTAAGTCGATTATATAAAATAGAAACAATAGTTGAAGCAATGTGTAATCCTCTCATATTTCTCTACAGGTAATGGATATGTTTTCCATAAGATCAGATAAAGAGTTTCCAAGGAATCATAAAAAGAATGGCCTTCAAAGATAAAGATATCCGGGGCTTGACTCTCAGTTGTGCAACCTTCTAGATCTTTAATCCTGGGGAATTTTCCTCAATTTTCTTAATCTAAGAAATGAGAGGCAAAAAATACTTCAAAAGTTCTTGAAGGAAATAGAGGGTCTAGAACAGAAGAGGCAACCCAAGAAGGTAATATCCTTTTAAGTTCCCAATGGGTTTTAGAATCTAAAGTATTGCTCACAGTTGATTCAAACATACCCTTCTTTTTCAAATATATTTTTATTGATTTCAGAGAGAAGGGGGAGACAGACAGAGATATAAACATCAAAGATGAGAGAGAAACATTGATCAGCCTCCTCCTGCACACCCCACGCTGGGGATTGAGCCCACAACCCAGGCATGTGCCCTGACTGGGAATTGAATTGTGACCTGGTTCATAGGTCAACATTCAACCATTGAGCCATGCTGGCCAGGCTCAAACATGTCTTTTGAGTTTTTGTGGGTCTTTTTAAAAATTTGGTTTTGATAGTAGTTTTACTCACCTTCCTTTCTTAAATAAATATTATTATGTTATATAGTTATATATGTAATGTGACTACTCCAGAAGCTTGTAAATGTAGTTTCTGTCTTTGTTTAATTCATTCAGAGCTGTTTGACATGGATCATTCGTTGTGCATAGTGGCATTAAGTAATTATTGACAGCTTGACAACATGTATTTACTTTAATCCATCATTCTTTTTCTACTGGCAAATAATTAACAAGATTTCTTCTGAATAGTAACCTACATTTGGAAGCTTAAATGCCAAATAGGCAGGACTTGTCATCTAAGGAGGAAGGATTACATATTCTACAAGAAAACTGGAGTAATATCAAGGCTCAGGCTGGATATTGGGGATTCTGAATCCAAAAGTCTTAAGATTTTCAGTTTCAGTAAATGCTATTCTCCATTTTGAGGGTTACCATCACTCAGTTTTTATGTGCAGTCTGGACAGCTGAAATATGTCTGCAACATTCACTAATATATAGCACATTGGGCAAGATTATCCCTGACAATCTGAGTTTCATTCATTCAGACGTGACAGTATGTACCCTGGATTCCACTAAAGCTCATGTACTTCCTGAAGAGCAAAAATTTCATCAAGTCTTCATCCCCCAAATTTAAAAACATGAAATGTGCACCTCTCTGAAGAAAGTCCTTTTGAAACTATATGTTTTACTTTCATTTATTGTTATTTTAATAAACATCAAAAGCCATGACAATGTAGTACACATTAGTACATCACCTCAGATCTGTTCTTCCCTTCCACTGACCTCCAGGGGTCAAAAAGGAGCCCAGAATACCCATACTTAGAGAAATTTCTCCAATCCTTCCTCCTATATAACCTCTCAACCTCTGTACCATTCTTTAGTTCAAGATCATTAGCTCTAATCCCATCATACTGCGCAGAATATAATCAAACACTGCTGCAGTTAAATATTTTACCCTTTGTTCTCCTTGCAGATCTACAATAATAACCTACTTCATGTTGATATTTACTGCTGTGTTGCTGACAATTACCTGAAAGAGAAGTTGGGGTGCTTCACTGGGCTGTTAAAAGGTTAGCTACATCAGAAAGCAGATCTAATTAAGTAAGTTTATTCTATATCTACAAAAGAGTAAGTTGACTCGCACATGCATAACACATATAAAGCTCTCACTGGTGCCAATTGCACATGTGTGTTTCCATCTGTCACTGTCGAACATAAATTTGGTTGACACTTCTATTATAGAGAAAGAGCAAATAGTGATATTAAAATATTTCTTCTAATTAATTTCCTTTCATGTGCACAAATTTGTGCACCAGGCCACTAGTCTCTTAACAAACATTTTTTTAAACATCAAGAAATGAACTTTCTCATCTTGTACTTACACTTTATTTTTGTACCAATTAGGAGGTCTTTGAGTGCAAATAACAATTAACTTTACTCGAAATGATTTAGAACATCAGGAAAATTTGTCATTTCTCAAAATGATAAATCCCAAGATAGGGCATCTTTAGGGTTGGTTAGTTTAGGGGTCATAGTACCAAGATGGGTCTTACATTTCCAAGTGACACATGAATATGTGGCATGTCTAGTGCAAAAGGCAATGCTGCCTTTTCCTATGAGTCTATAAGAAAGAAGAAACCCTTCCCAGAGGTCCTCTAGCTAACCTCATCTCACATGTCAAGCCACATTGCACCACATGTCCACACCTACAACAAAAATCAGGCTCAAGGAATGCAATCTCCATGAATAGTTAAGATTAATGCAGATTTTCCCTTGAGTTTTAGGTAGAGTCATCTTCCCTAAAAGATGAATACCTTAATAAAATCAGTTTTCATTCAAGAACTAAGAAAGTGGGAAGGTGTGTTGGGATAAATGCAGTCCATATCCTGCCCATTTCTACTTTGCTCTTGACCCTGCATATTTCTTTTTTGACCCTGCATATTAAATGCTGATGGCTGCAAACCCCTGTGACTTGTGGCTTGAGGGATTTCTACTAGGCATGGAGCTATAAACTGAGCTCATGGCAAACTGCAAGTGCCAGAGAATCAATGGCTCAGAAGCAGCCTTTAACCAATGATAGAGAATTGGCAGGTAAATAAAATATCCAGCCTCCTGGGTCCTCATTTGAAATAACTTTGAGATGTGTTGTACATTTCCTAGCATTAACAAGTGAAATAAGCCATGGTAAATGTCTACTTAAGAATACACATTTTTTGCTCTGGTTGGTTTGACTCAATGGATAGAGCATCATCCAGTGGACTAAAGAGTCCCAGATTTGATTCCAGTCAAGGGTACATGCATAGGTTGCAGGCTCGGTCCCCAGCCCTGGTCTTGGCTTATGTGGGAAGTAATCAATCAATGTTTTTTTTTCTCTCTGTCTCTCCCCTTCCTTCCACCCTCTCTAAAAAAAAGTCAATGGAAATAAATATCCTCCAAGGAGGATTAACAAAAAATAAATTAAAATTTTAAAAAAGAATGCACTTTTTATTGGTTATCATTCTTGTGTTGTCTCATTCCTTCTTTCCTTACCAGAGTTTCCTATTATTGTCTTCCAAATGGATTATTTGTCACAGCATTCTTGTCTCAGGCCTGTTGCTGGGGGAACCCAAACCAGAAAAACAGCCCTTCCCTAAAAAATAATCCACTATAATCAGAAACTCAGCAGCCTTTTTTTTTCAATCCTTTGGCTCAAAGAGTTTCTGTTAGCATCCATCTCCTATACAAGTTCCTATTTTTTGCCAAAGACTGCAAAAATGAATATAGAAAGACTTACTCTTGTTTAAGCATGCACATAAAGATCTGTATTAAGTACATAAAATTAATCATGTTGCCTGCTATACCCATGGCTCCTTCTCAGGACCCACAGCCCCCCAGCATCTATTCAAAGGGCAGCTATATGTGGCCACATCTTGACTCAAGAATAGCCAATCCTCTGGCGGACTATGCAACATAGTATGAAAAGATAAGCAAAAACAATCCATTTTCCTTTCTTGAAAATATAAATTAGGAAATACCACTACCAAGAGAAAGAGGAATTTCACTGTAGGAGGATGAGCTGGAGTTATGAATACTTTTCAGAGCCATAGGCAGAAAAAAGAAATTATTATGAACTAGAAACTATGAGAAAACCAAAATTTTGATGTCTGAAAAAAGGGCACACGAAGCAGAGAAAAACAATAAGCAGATAATATCAGTTTGAAGGAAGTCAGCAGACTAGGAAGACTCAAGTTTTATTAATAGGATAGCTGTGGAATGGAGACTCAGGAAGCTGAAGTTTCAAGAGCTATTTCTGTTTCTACCTTTCCTTTCAATATCAATCTCCATGAAATTCTACTTCCTTGTTGGCCATGTCTGTCTGGTACCAGTTCCCCTTTATGTGAAGTCACCTGATTAAATGTTTAACAACCAGTAATCAAAATGTTTTTTAAAAAGTTAATCACAGAGCCCTGGCCTGTTTGCTCAGTGGTTAGAGCATTGGGCCATGGACCAAAGGGTCTCGGGTTTGATTCCCAATCAGGGGCATGTACCTGGGTTGCTGGTTCAATCTCTGGCTCTGGTTAGGGCATGAGAGAGAGGCAACCAATTGATGTGTCTCCCTTATATTGATGTTTCTCTCTCTCTCTCTCTCTCTCTCTCTCTCTCTCTCTCTCTCTCTCTCTTTCTGTCTCTCTCTCTCCCCCTCTCTCCCTCTCTCCCTCTTTCTTCCCTTCCACTCTCTATAAAAATCAATGCAAAATATATTCTGGGGTGAGGATTAACAAAAATAAAAAAGACTTAATCACAGTCAAGGCTGGATTTTGTTTTCAATATACAATGGGATGTTTAAAATGTGGTCCATGTTTTATATATTTAACACTGCTTAATTTTAATACTTAAAATGGTTAGGATTGTAAATTTGTTATGTGCTTTATACCACAAATTTATTTATTTATGTTTACACATTTATTATATAATGTATATTTCTCTCTATGAGATCATATAAAGAAAATAGGGGGAAATGGGACATAGCGCAGAATTATAAGTGAGTTTAGAATAAAGCTTCTTGTTTTGTGATATACTCACATAATAATGGTATTTCCCAGAATAATAGAATGTTACCCCTTAGTTTATAGTCAAATCAAAATAACCTGTTATTCTACTCTTAACCCCACACCCCAATTAAGGATATTAAAGAATAAAAGTAGTTGGATAATAGAAGAAATTTGGGAAAACAATCGATTTGCTGTGATTGCTTTTCTTAAACCTAGGGAAGGGAGCATAATGAGACCACCTGAAAAGCTCCGTATATTTATCCTGCAGGTTGAGAAACACACTGGACAAGAGTCAGACTCATGCCTAAAAATGTAAATGTCCAGAACGGGGCTAATGTGCTGTTTCAAAGCTTCAAACAGGAGTGAAAGAAAGATTGCTTCATGGGAGATCATGTGCAGTCCTAGAATAATTTAGGAGAAACATGTAATCTACACACTTGAGAGTTAGTGTAGCTTCAGCTTGTCCAAAAGAATATACTCTGAAGGGACAAATAGAAAGAAGCTGAAAGTGCTGTCAGATGACTAGGTACTGACAAAGGAATTAATAGCCAGCCAAGGGCAAAGATACATTTGCTCGAGCAAAGGAACTGAAAGTGAATGCTAGAGATCCCCTACAATGAGAGGAAGAGAAGCAACGGGCCACAGGGTCTCTGATGAACCCATAAGTGCCCCCAAAAGCCCAGCTGCCATGGCTCAGGGGTTGAGCATAGACCTAGGAACCAGGAGGTCACAGTTCAATTCTCCAGTCTGGGCACATGCCCAGGTTGCAGGCTTGATCCCTGTGGAGAGCAGCTGTAGCATTTGAATGGGTTCAAGCCTCAGACTAATAAGATGGCACAATCCTCTCATGGCAAAGCCACGTGCAAGTCCCAGCTTAGAGGGCAAAGCCCTCCTAGCACAATTATAGCCAAAGGCTACAGTTGTAAGCTTGACATTATGGTCCAAACCTGTGGTCCCTGTGGCTGCAGAGGTGCAGCAAGTGCTGCCAAAACAAAGCTTGATAGAGTTCAGGTACATGTAATTGAGGATATTTGAAACCAAGGAGAACATTTTAAACATCTTTACCACGCCCTTACTTTGCCTCAGTGAATTTGGCTATAAAATAAAGACTTGGCTTGCAGGCTGTGGCACTGTCTCTCCATCCAAGAGCAGTGTCCCACCTAGCCCCTGCTTTATTCTCTTGTCTGTTCTCTTTAATCCTTCACCGCCCCACCCCCACCCCAACTTTCAGGTTCAACCTTGGGCATGTTTAGCACAGCACAGATCTCCAGTGGGGGCCAGGGGTGCAGGAGATAGCCAATCAATTATTCTCTCTCATCATTGAAGTTTCTGTATATCTCTCCCTCTCCCTTCCTCTCTAAAATAAAAATATATTTATAGAAAAATAAAGTACCTCCAAAAGACTCAGCTTTAAACCCCTAGTAGATCTAGAAAGCACTGATGCTAGATCACCAAATGATGGCAGGTAAACAAGAATATTCTTGTCCCCTTTACCCTTCTGCCTTCCTTAGCTCTAGAGTGATCTGCAATTGCTTTGGGGGAAGACGGATTAATCTACAAGAGGAAAAAAAGCAAACCGCACAAAATCCCCACCCACTGGCAACCAGCCTGCAGCAAGCTGAGTAGAAGTGGGAAGCTTTACCTTCAAATGAAATTTAATGTTTTGACAGCACAAATTCGTTATTGATTAAAGTTTATTTATTACCTAAAAGTTACCATCAAAATCATGAGATTTTTCTCAGATTTTATCAAGGACCAACAAAAGAACCAGCCCCACAGCAAACATTTAAGGAGGTATTGAGAGACAAAATCAAATTGCTTTATAATTATACACCATGAACCCTGCTTATTCAATGGAATGATTATCGATATTTAATTTTAGGAAATAAGTTGGTTAAAATTTTTTTAAAAGACTCAATCTGATCATATAAATTTCTCATTTTAAAAATAACTGAAGAAAATACCACAAACCCTTAGATATGAATAATATTTTTGAGTAGCAAAGGAACAAGAAAAATAAAACAAAGCATGCCAATATATCTTGAGTTGGTGAGTAGATAGTTCAAGGAACTGAAGAGTATTGGAACATCATTAATTTTCTATGCAGAAAATGTTGTAAATTCTGTTTTGCAAACTACAGGCCCATAATTTTGCAATGTATACCATCAAAATTCTAGGCCTAGGCTTATTCTTCTCTCAATATTCTGTAAGTTTGGGCTCCTCTTTCCAACATGTATAATGAACTAGATACAGATTTTAAGCATAACAATAGCAATAATGATATTACGAAGAATGATTGTAACTTATTGAGCATTCACTCTGTCAGGCTTGGTGCTGTAAAACTGACACACATCGTCTTATTTGACATTCAAAGTGCTACTATAGGTAGGGAGTTGCTATTGTTATCACGATTTTTGCAGATAAAGTCAGGGAGGCAGAGAAAGGTGAAGTAATTTTCCCAGGACCATAGAATTAATAACTGCCCAAGCCAAATCCAGCACCTTAACTGCTTTAGTGAGTTTTACTTTGCTGAGAAAACATTCAAAATAATGAGAGATATTTTGAGCACCTATTGATCTGTCACCAAGCTTTGCTCTCTAACCTCACAGAAGTCCCAGACTCCTTTTACACTATGCTATTGGGACAGTGGGAGTGGGTATGTTGTCTCCTGACAGACAAAATCCCACTTTCACTGCCAGTGAACTCACCAGAAGTAACGAATCCTCTTGGCCCCCAGCTATGAGCAGCCCCTTTAATAAGCCCTAAAATGATTAAATAAATCCTCTTTACAATTCCCATCAGCAACAAAATTATTAACCAGTAAAAATAATCCCCATATGTTCCTGGCTTGCCTGGAGACAATATTCAGGAATCTATTAAAATTACCTCTGGTCATCAAGCAAAAAAAAAAACAAATATGCTTTCTATAATTCTTAATAGCATTGGGCAAGTTTACTGAACAGCTTTCTACATTTGTAGGTTCCAATATTTTGTTTGTAAATTATTCCTCATACCTATGAAATTGTGCTACTTCTATAAATAAATAATGTATTATTCTTTACAGCAAGGAAATAACATACCAAAGCCATATAATCATTCCTATACACACATTATCCTCAGAATAACATTTTTTGCTTCAACTGAGATTTTTTTGTCAGAAAATCCAATTGGGTAATGTGATCAGACACATTCTATCTCAGTGAGGGTCACAGGGCGAAGACTTCATTCTTGGCCTTGCTTCTGGGTTCTCGTGTGCCCCTGACTAGGGTCATAGCCCACCCCCTTCCCCATGTTTCCTTATCATCATCCTTTCCTGCTTCTCTTCATTTCCGTGTCCTCATTAACTTCATTGTCCTCATCAGATGACTCAGAGTGATCACGGAGAGATGAATGGTAAATGAAGTACATTAGCATTCAGTTTACTTGAGGCTGACCCTGTCTCCTTATATGTGTGAATTATGGAATTATAGTCAAGGAAATGAGAGAGGGAAGAAGGAGGAAGAAGATTGAAAGGAAGGGAGGAAATGTGACATCTCAGATATCTGCAGCATTACCCCTAAAAGGGATTTTATATAATAACTAGAGACCTGGTGCATGAAATTCATGCACGAGGGGGGGGATGTCCCTTAGCCCAGTCTGCACCCTCTCCAATCTGGGAACCCTTGAGGGATGTCCGACTGCCCATTTAGGCCTGATAGGCCTAAATGGGCAGTCGGACATCCTTCTCATAATCCAGGACTGCTGGCTCCCAACTGCTCACCTGCCTGCCTCCCTGATTGCCCATAACCACTTCTGCCTGCCAGCCTGATCACCCACTAACTACTCCCCTGCCAGCCTAACTGATGTCTAACTGCTCCCCTGCCAGCCTGTTTGCCCCCAACTTCCCTCCTCTGCCGGCCTGGTCACCCCTAACTGCCCTGCCCTGCAGGCTTGATCACCTCCAACTGCCCTCTCTGGAAGGCCTGGAGTCTCCCAATGGCCCTCCCCTGCTGGCCATCTTGTGGTGGCCATCTTGTGTCCACATGGGGGCAGGATTTTTGACCATATGGGGGAAGCCATCTTGTGTGTTGGAGTGATGGTCAATCTGCAAATTACTCTTTTATTAGATGGGATAGAGGCCCGGCGCACAGGTGGGGACCAGCTGGTTTGCACTGAAGGGTGTTCCAGACCAGGGTGGGGGTTCCCTTGGGGCGAGGGGCAGCCTGGGGGAGGGGCCTGTGGTGGTTTTCAGACTGGCCACACCTCTCAGTGACCCAAGCAGAGGCCCTGGGATCTGGGATTAATTTATGTCTACAATTGAAACTTTATAGCCTGGAGTGGAGCCAAGCCTTCTGCTCGCTCCATGGCAACAGCCATTTCTGTTTGAAACTTTGTTGCCTAGAACGGAGGTCTAAGCTGGCAATGGTAGGCAGAAAGTTTGGCTTCCTCCATTGCCTGGGAAACCCAAGCATCTGTTCTCTCCAGCTCAGTGGCTGCTGCCATTTCTGTATCTTTTATAATTAAAACTTGTAGCATTGAGTGGAGGCCTAGGCCAGCAAGGCAGGCGGAAAGCTTGGCTTCTTCTGTTGCTGAGGAAACCCAAGCCTTCCTCCTGCTCTAAGTGGCAGCAGCCATCTTGGTTGGGGTTTATTTGCATAATCTGCTCCTGATTGGCTGGTGGGCGTGGCTGTGAGCATGGCTTGTGGGTGTAGTGAAGGTATGGTCAAATTTGCATATGACTCTTTTATTAGATAGGGCTAGAAGCCCGGTGCATGAAATTAATGCACTGGGGTGGAGGGGGGAGTCCCTCAGCCTGACCCTTGCCCTCTGGCAGTCTGGAAGCTCTCAGAGAATGTCTGACTGAGGCCCATGGGAGAGGCTTCTACCACCACTGCTATGCTCGAGAGCCATGAACCTGGCTTCTGGCTTAGTGGTACTTCCCCCTTCGGGAGCACACTGACCACCAGGGCACAGTTCCTGCATTGAGCATCTGCCCCTTAGTGGTCAGTATGTGTCATAGCAACTGGTCTTTCCACTGTTTGTTCAATTTGCATATTAACCTTTTATTATAAAAGGAAGGTGATATGCTATGCCATTCTCACTGTGATAATACATCTTTTAAAAATCAATTTAAAAAAAATATATATATGATGATTTAGATGAAAACTTAGAAGAGTTTTAGGAAGAAAATTTGGTGTGTTTTTTTCTTGGTTCTTCTACTCTTAATCTTTTCCCCAAATAATTCCATGACACTTAGAGTAGGCAGTCTGTCCAATAGGTTGGATTACCTAGTGAATGTGTTGGAATATCTAAAACACTTTTCTAAAAACCCCTGAGGCACTTCTGTCTTGCCAACCATATGTTGAACCACAAATAGTTATACTGATATGATTCAGAAAAATATGACTTAAAATAGATTTTTTTCTACAGATAAACTGGCCTAAAGATGTGTGCACCATGTTAGTGAGAGGTATGTGTTACAGGTGGACTGTGTTCCCAAAATTCATATATTGAAGCCCTGCTCTCCAATCCTTTAAAATTATATGTGAAGATAGAGCCTTTGAAGAGTTGATCAGTAAAAATGAGGTCGTATGGCTCATATGACTGGTATGCTCATAAGAAGACAAAATTAGGACACAGACAAGCATAGAGGAACATCAAGTGAAGGCACAGTGAGAAGATGGCTATCTACAAACCAAGGAGCAAAGCCTCAGAAGAAATCAACCTTGTCAATACCTTGATCTCTGACTTTTAGCCACCCAGTCTCTGATACTTTGATATGGCAGCCCTAGCAGTCTAACACAGTGTGCCCGTATAGGTCCCAGTTCTCACCCAAGTTTCCAAAGATCGGAAGTTAGACTGAAATTGTTTAAACTTAGATACAGTAGGGATATGAAAGGAATTCCAAAAATTATAACAGATAAATGGGAGGACAGGGTGAATTAATACAAAAAACAGCTATTTTACTACCTCTTCTGTACTTTCAAAATAGACTGTGAGTTATAGGTTGTTACCAACAATAATTTCATGAATTCCAGAGTTCTAGGGGAAAAAAATGATTGCCTTTTTATAATTTTTTAAATTCTCACCCAAGGATATTTTCCCATTGATTTTTAGAAAGGAAAAGACAGAGAGAAACATCAATGTGAGAGAAACACATCAATTGGTTGCCACCTGCACAAGCCCAGACCAGGGCCCAGGCTGGGGAGGAGCCTGCAACCAAGGTATGTGCCTTTGACCTGAATCGAGCCTGGGACTCTTCAGTCTGCAGGCTGTCACTCTAACCACTGAGCAAAAAAGGCTAGGGCTGCCTTCTTGTAATTTTTATCTATTTTTCTAGAATGCAGAACATGAATTCTGGGATTCCTTTGGGACTTGGGGATAAGAAAAGATAAATCATGAAGATGCCCATAGGCAAATAAAACTGCGTGGTCTTATGCCATGGTCTTCCTGTTTCACGCTGAAGAGATACATTTATAAAAACTAAACATCCATGCTGTTTCAAATGGTAAGAATTCCTTCTTTTTTTCACCACAGCGTGGTATTCCATTGTGTAGATGTACCACAGTTTTTTGATCCACTCATCTACTGATGGGCACTTAGGCTGTATGCTAAGCAAAATAAACCAGACAGAGAAAGATAAATAGCACATGATCTCACTCATTTGTGGAATATAATGAACAACATAAACTAATGAACAGAAACAGATCCAGAGACAGAGAAGTGTCGATCAGACTGTCAGAGGGAAGGCAGGGGAGTGTGAGGGTAAGGGGGAAAGATCAACCAAAGGACTTGTATGCATGCATGTAAGCCTAACCAAGGGACACATACAACAGGGGGGCATGAGAGCATGAGTGCAAGGGGGGGCAGTGGGGAGATAAAGACACATATGTAATATCTTAATCAATAAATTAAAAATATTTAAAAAATAAATTAAAAAGAGTAAACATCTTTCCTAATATTCCACTGAAAATTGAGAGGAAATTATGAATAAAACTCTTATCAAAATATCTGCAGCCAGCCAGCACGGCTCAGTGGTTGAGCATCAACCTATGAACCAGGAGGTCACTTATTCAATTCCCAGTCAGAGCACATGCCTGGGTTGCAGACTCACTCTCTAATAGGGGGCGAGCGTGCAGGAGACAGCCGATCAATGATTCTCTCTCATCATTGATGTTTCTATCTCCCTCTCCTTCTCCCTTATTCTCTAAGATCAATAAAAAAAATATTTTTTTAAAATTTGCATTTCTGTCAAGGGAAGCATGTTGCATTATAAGAGGATGTTTCAATACTAATATTTACACATTTTCCATTCAAATAGTGGAAGCATTATACTTAAGAATCAGCTTTACACATTACAACCACCTTCATTTTTTACTAATAACATTAACACATTTTATTGAATTAGTTATATTCATTATATTCATAAATTGACAATATGTTACATTATTAAGTCAAAGGTATATGAGAGACAGAGAGGGAGGGAGGGAGGGAGGGAGGGAAGGAGGGAGAGAGAGAGAGAGAGAGAGAGAGAGAGAGAGAGAGAGAGAGAGAGAGAGAGATCATGTTTGTTAAGATGGAAAAGAAACATAGTGGCAGGAGGTTAGACATTGTGCATAAATAAAAATTATTTATCTGGAGGAATTTCTCACTGTCTCTTAATAAGATCTTAGGTATTTTCAACAGGGAACTGAGACAAAATAGCCATCCTTAACACTGTTAGTGGTTTTTTGGTGTTTTCTTTTCCCTTTTTTTTTTCTCAAAGCTACTTATCTATTTTTAGCTCTTGGCTCCCATTAATCATTACAGATTCTTAGCCTTCTGTAACCACACATTCTATCCTAGAGGCAAATTTGTCTACATGCCCCATTTCTGATTCTGCTATTAGCCTAATAAGTATTCTCCTTTGCATTTGCTGCGAAGTGGTTTTCTAATAGATGAATAAATTTTTAAAAATGTGACTTAATTTGCTTCACACAAGATTTATACTTAAAAATAAGCTGCAGTTTTTATTTTCTATGTTCAGAAGAAATTTGCAAATCCATCAGGTCAAAATAACGAGTACAAGCAAAATGCCTGTTACCACCAATTTTATTTTGAGAGACATTTGAATAGTTGAGAGAATTGACAATCTGGACTTTCTCCTTTGATTATAGAGGACACAGCCTGCCATTATACCAGAAATAGTTAATATTACAGCAGTAGGCAGCCCAGAAACATACAACTCCTTCTGCTTTCCAAATTGTATTTATTTGAAAAAGGTCTAGGCAGTCTAGTTTATGCCAAATTCTTTAAGAAGGAGTTGTATGCTTAAAACCTACTTTTATGAGAATTTAATATTAAGACCTTAGCAAGTATAAGATTTCTGTTTCTCCAGGAAACATTTTTATGTGACTTTTACAAATATATTACTTAGGTTTTTGGTGATATCTAATACATGCATATGTGTGCACCACTGTTGTAGGACATGCAGGAAATATTAAAAAAACATCAGATATGCTCTCTATATTGAGTTGCTTACAATTTAGCTATATGTCTTAAGGAATGTATCCTAAGAAACCAGAAACACCAGTCAGAAAGAATGTATGCACCCTTATGTTCATAGCAGCACAATTTACAATAGTCAAGATCTGGAAACAGCCAAGTGCCCATCAGCGGATGAGTGGATAAAAAAATCTGGGGTGCACCGAGACCGGTTTGGCTCAGTGCATAGAGCGTCGGACTGCGGACTGAAGGGTCCTGGGTTCGATTCCGGTCAAGGGCATGTACCGTGGCTGTGGGCACATCCCCAGTAGGGGGTGTGCAAGAGGCAGCTGATCGATGTTTCTCTCTCATCGATGTTTCTGACTTTCTATCCCTCTCCCTTCCACTCTGTAGAAAAATCAATAAAATATATTTTTAAAAAAAAATCTGGGGTGCACTTACACAATGGAATACTATGCTTCTGTAAAAAAAAAAAAAAAAAGAAAGAACTGTTACCATTTGCAACGGCATGGACCTAGAGAGTATTATACTAAGTGAAATAAGAAGTCAGAGAAAGACAAGTCTCACATGATCGCACTCATATGTAGAATCTAATGAACAAAATAAAATGATGAACAAAATAGGTCCAGAGACAGAAAAGCATGAAGCAGGCTGACAAATTTCAGAGAGAAGGCCGGGGTGATTAACGAGGGGACTTAGATGAATGTATGCATAGCCCATGGAGACTTACAGTAGTTTAAAAGGCCTGGGAGGGGCAAATGAGGGGGTGGAGGAGGGGTCATTGGGAAAAGAAAACAAAAGGGACATCTGTAATACATTCAACAATAAAGATAAATTTTAAAAATAACATGAGTGAATTACAAAAAAAGAAAGAAACCTAAACAACGCAAGAACACATTCTACTAAATCTGACTCCTAAATGAGTTCTGAAGAGGGAAATTTCAAGTGAGAATGGAAATAGACAACAAGAAGCTCAAGGAGGGAGTTAGTATCTCTGAGTTATCAATGGACTTAATTTTTTATCCACTCATCTGCTTAATGGGCTACATTCTTCACCCCAACCCTACCTACAGGCTTTGACATGTGACATTGCAATTCCTCCATCAAAGACTGCATTTAACTTTGAGAATGAACTTGTGTCTTGCTTTGCCCAGCAGGAAGGTTTGTAAGCAAAGGCTTGAAATGTGCTCCCAGTGGTAGGGCGCACCTTCCTGTGCTTCTGATATTCCGGAAAGAAGAGTGTCCCACAGGTACCTGCTGCTTCCTCAGCCTGTGCCCAGAATGAACACAGATGGAGCAGACCTGAGCACAACTGTCTTTTTTAAAATATATTTTTATTGATTTCAAAGAGGAAGGGAGAGGAAGAGAGAGATAGAAACATCAATAAAGAGAATCATTGATAGGCTGCCTCCTGCATGCCCCCTATTGGGGATCGAGCCTGCAGCCCTGGCAATGTGCCCTTGCCTGGAATTGAACCTGGGACCCTTCAGTTCCAGGCCAATGCTCCATCCACTGAGCCAAACCAGCTTGGGCCTGAGTACCACGTTCTATGAGGAGCCAAATCATCTGGACTTGTAGTTTGAGCTCAGTCTAGATCAAGGAGCCAAATCATCTGGACTTGTAGAGCTGAGCTCAGTCTAGATCAAGCAACTTGCAGACATGTGGGGAAAAATGTTTACCACTGAGTTTTATTACATATCCATAGTTGATTAATATACTTGGAGACAAGTTATAGCTTGGATAGGTAAAAGGTAAAACAATAAGAGGTTACTTGTTTCTCATGCAAATGCTTTGCCAGTGTTGAATATATTTCATGTTTCTTTTATTCGCCAATTACCCACTACTCCAATGGCCCATATCAACAGGAATTCTGTTCTCTCCCATTTAAAACCAGCACCAATCCCTGCATTTATACAATTACTATGGTCATTGACTGACTCAGTCCAAATGAGACTAAAAGAAACCCGAAATTTTCTCAGCTCAGAAGCCTCCAGTTTCAAGCTTCTATGCCCTCATTACTATTATATGATGTCGCTGTGAAAATTTGTCCCAGAGAATTAGCTATGTTTCTTCACTACTACAATAAGAGCCATAATAGTTTAGATGTTTATGTGGACTCAAGAGTAGCACATCCCTGGAACTCTCAAGGTTATGGCCTTTTTTAAAAAGTGTCTACTGCCCTAGCTGATTTGGCTCAGTGGTTAGAGTGTCAGTCTGTGAATTGAAGGGTCCCAGGTTCGATTCTGGCCAAAAGTACATGCCCAGGTTACAGGTTCCATTCCCAGTAGGGAGCGTGCAGGAGGCAGCCAGTCAATGACGCTCTCTCATCAGTGATGTTTCTATCTCTCCTTCTCCCTTCCTCTCTAAAATCAATAAAAATACAATTAAAAAAGAAAAAAAATGTCTACTTGCATTGCATACTTTCCTTTTGTCCTCAAAGGAGAATTGTTAGGTCAAAGCAGCTAGATTTGGAGGGCCACAGAGCCTCAATTATGAGTTGTGTGAGAACCAGGCATCCCCCAACACCTCGTACACCCTAGTGGAAAAGGAATGAATCTCTCCCTTTTCTTGAGTGAGCTTCTCTGTGCAACTTTCTATTCCAGTAGACCCAAGTCACCACTATCTAATCAATGACAAGGTCTAGCACCTTTCATCCCTGCCTGGGTGCTCAGTTAGTTGTAGCATAGTTCCATACACCAAAAGGTTGTGGGTTCGAATCCTGGTCAGGACATATACCTAGGCTGAGGGTTTGATCCCTGGTCAGGTATGTACTGGAAGCAGCCTATGGATGTATCTCTCTCTTTCCCTCCCTCTCTTACCTTGTTCCCCTTCTTCTCTCTCTAAAAATGAATGAAAACATATCCTCCAGTGAGAATTTTTTTAAAAAGGTATAGTACCTTTCAGTTTCACCAAAACATGGACAGGTATCAATGCCTATATTCCCATGAAACAAACTCCTTCCCCTCATGCAATGTACCAAGGAACAACATGAAATGCAACCTTCATTCGTTCATTAAAAAAACTATAGGTTACCTAGCTGGTTTTGGCTCAATGAATAGAGCATCAGCCTGTGGACTGAAGGATCCCAGGTTCATTTCTGTTCAAGGACACATACTCAGGTTGCAGGCTCGATCCCCAGTAAGGGGTGTGCAGGAGGCAGCTGATCAATAATCCTCTTCTCCTTGATGTTTCCATCTCTCTCTCCCTCTCCCTTCATCTCTAAAATCAATAAAATATTTAAAAATAAAATGTAACTGAAGGGGTTAAGAAAGATCAGAGAATCTTAATCTCAATTCCCAGAATATGTTGTTGTTTACCTTGAAGAAGCAGTTTCCAGCATTTTTTGCTAGAATTATTCTTAGATTCTGTCTTACCAAGTATCCAACCACAAACACAAAATCCTAAAGATAACAATGACTTGAGATATTTATAGGCTATGCACGCCCTTAAGAAATATTTACTGAGTGCCCAGTAGGTCCAGGCATATTACTAGGTGTTAGGGATACTTAAATAAACAAGATATGTTTCAGAACTTCAAGTAGCTCTTTATCTAATGGGAGAGACAAAAGGAGTTGTATTTATTTAAACTGTAAAGAGATGGTGTGTTTAATAGGGAAATATTAAAATCAATGTTTAGCAACGTTGGTTACATAAATTTATATGTAACCACATAACTATTTTATATTCAAGAAAATAAAGGTATAAAATATTTTATTGACGTAAAATGATGTTTTTGATATGTTATTAAAAGAACGGGCACGCTCTGGGCAGCTGGCACCATGGATCTATCTCTTGCCCAATGATGTGAGTTAGGCCCTCTCTGGAGAAGAAACCTGGGTCCCCCGAGATATGTGATCAGTACCGGGACCCCGCCAGCAGGTGAGGGGACCCCAATGCAGATTCTGGGTGTGGAGGCCACAGGGGCATAGACTACAAAGGAGACAGAACTGAACTTCACATCACCCTGTTTGGCCCTGGAGGATGGCTGGTTAGCCAGAGACGGGTAAGATTCATCAGGGAAGGAACAACCTAAGACAGGCACAGTCACAGAGGGGCCAACATGAGAGAACTAAAAGGTCAACAGAGGTGGGGCACAGACCATCAACCACAAACCTTGCAGGGGCCTGAACTCTCACCCCTTCTGAGAGAGGTCTCCTGCCCCCCAGCTGCTTCGCCTCCCATGCACAGCTCAGTTCAGGACCCAGGTTACAGACAGAGACTCGGCCAGCAACAGTTGCTCTATATCTAAATTCAGTCTAGTACCAGGAATGCTCAGGGTCTTCTCAAGAATGCAAATAATCATTTCCACTATTTATAGGGTAAACTAAGATTTATGCTTGAGTATTAAAATTGACAGTAAAATAGTAATCAAGTTTTCAGATTAATTTAAATTGGCCAAGTGAAATAAGTGAATACTCAAGAAAATTTAAGTGTACTGGACAAAAAGCTGTTCCTAAAACATTAATTAAAATTTCTATTAGTAGTTCATCTCACTGTAAAATTGCCTAACATCCAAAGAACCTAAAGCAGTCATATTTGAGTGCAAAAATTTAAATTTAAAATTACCAAGACTGCAATATGAAATTTCCAAAAGCCCCCATTAATCAAAAAAGGGGGGGAGGATAGTGTGGTAATATCATGTAAGGAAAAATATCCTGTAAGTAAAATACATCCAGAAAATTCTTACTCTAGAAAAGTAACTTCCATTTGTAATGCCAACAGCAGGACACCCATGAAAAACACACATGATGTCAAAATAAGCCACAGGAAAATCATTTGGGCAAAAATAAAAAGAATCCCAAGTCTAATTTGCAGAGAGGATCCCTTTTTAACTTTTGGTTGAGAATGTGTTTGTGTGTTTTCAGAGAACAATTCCAAGACCATGTGGGTTCCTGCGACAGTTATGAACTGATGGGTCTGTTCCAGCCATGAGGATGGTCCAGAGATGGGGGGACACTGACGACACCTTGCCATGCTAGCAGTTGGCAGCTGTGCATTGCTGCAGGCGGCTCAGGACCAAACCAGAGAGGATGGAACTTGCATTGCCACCATGTGTCCACCATCTGGATACCATTGCTGACATGTACACATAAAGAACTATTTGACATTGAAACTGGGAGTCAGAACAGTTGGACATTGAAACTGAGACTGAAACATTTTTTCTTCTTATACATTTATTTCTAGTATGCAGAGGCAAGGTATTTTTGAAGAAAAGAAACAGGGGAGAGCGATTGATATAGAGGCAGGGAGGCATTGAACAGACTGTCAAGCTACAGAGGGAAGGCTGGGGAGGGTGGGGGGCGGGTGCTGTGGGAGATCAACCGAAGGACTTGTATGCATGCATATGAGCATAATCAATGGATGAAAGACACTGGGGTGGGGAGGCAGGTGGGGACATGTTCTGGGGGGTAGAGGAGGCTGGGGGGAGGACAATGGGGTAAAAAAGGAAAACTTATATACTACTATTAAATCTAAGTTATGCTGCAAAAAAATTAAAAAATAAAAATAAATAAAAGCAAAAAAATAATAAAAAAATAAAAGAACAAGCATGTACATGCACTATTGCAGCACACACATATCTGTTATATAAATAACATATACACATAAATAAATGCATATTATACAAAATATAACATATTAGCTAAATGCTAATTATGGCTAATTTTTGGTAATGAAATGAAAATAATTATTTTATTTTTGCTTATTTGTATGTTCTAACGTGTCTCCAAGGAACATCTATTATTTGTATAATAAAGAGAATTAAAGGTGATTTTAAGAAAATGGTTCACATATGAAGACTAACCCTTCAAGCAAAGATCATGGTCAGGAAAATTATAAATGGTGAAGCAATGTAAACTCCTCTTTACTATAAGACTCCAGTATTATTTTCTCATGTTACTTGGTTCTATAGCTGGGTCTAAAATGAGACCAATCTCTCCCCACATGAAGCTGCCTTCTTAAAGAAATTTTTGCAAACAATTTTAAATGAAACATTTTAGGATTTATAGTCTTATGTAAAATCACTTCCCAATCATCAAAACTAAGAATTCATTTACTTGAGAATATGACTTATTTTCTATGTTATTTGCATAAGGACTTAAGCACAAGATTGTTAAATGTTCATGCTAAAATCCACGTACGATGGCTTCTCATCTACCTAGGCATCAAGAGATAAAGCAGGTATTTATGGACCTATTAGAAAAATCTGTTAACCTTTTGCTTTCCTTCAGAGGACATTATCATTCACATTTTCTAATTCATCTACTATAATTTTCATGTTTGTGCTCTGACACATTCAGATGTGCTTTTACAATTTATGCTGCCTTGGAAATAGTTAAAACAAAATTAATTTTTGAGCACATATGTGTAAAGCCTTTTACACAACTTTTTAAATTTAATCTTCAAACATCTCTGCAAGTATTGTTATATTCTTATTCTTAGAAGGTATATGATAAAATAGAGATGAAGGATCATTATGCCAAACTCACTCTTAAATAGTCAGCAATAATTAATAACAACAGAGATAATATGTACTTAGAGTATGAGATAATGCAAATATAGCAAAATACTAACAGTTGGTCAATCCAGGTGAAGAATATAAGTGTGCTTACTGTACTTTTCTTTTACCTTTTCTCTAGGGTTAACATTTTTCAGAATAAAAAGTTGGGAGTAAAGGGAATTTAAGCAACTTGCCAAAGACACACAATTGAGTGAGTGCTGGGACTGGGACTGAAACCAAGATATTCTGTTTGCAAAACCAGCCAGAGCTCTTTTTAAAAATATATATATTATGGATTTCAGAAAGGGATGGAGAGGGAGAGAAAGATAGAAACATCAATGATGTGAGAGAATCATTGATTGGCTGCCTCCTGCACACCCCCTGCTGGGGATCGAGCTCACAACCCAGGCATGTGCCCTTGACTGAAATCAAACCCGGGACCCTTCAGTCCACAAGACAATGCTCTAGTCACTAAGCCAAACTGGCTTGGGATAGCCAGAGTTCTTGACCACACCTCAGCATCCAGACTGATCAATCACTTCAAAATGCCATTCTGCTAAAAACCTCCCTCTGGCTTCCCATTTTACTCGTGATGAAAGCTAACATCTTTATTGACAACTAGAGGCCTGTTGCATGAAGATTCGTGCAATACGCCTTCCTTCCCCTGGCTGCTAGCACCAGTTTTCCTCCAGCACCCGGGATGCGGGCCACAGCAGAGCCA
The DNA here is from genome assembly GCA_027563665.1 of Antrozous pallidus. Taxonomy (NCBI): domain Eukaryota; kingdom Metazoa; phylum Chordata; class Mammalia; order Chiroptera; family Vespertilionidae; genus Antrozous; species Antrozous pallidus. The sequence goes on from CM050509.1 coordinate 127,811,602, forward strand.
AGCCTTCAGCCTTCAGGCTTGGCTCTGGCTGCAGCAGAGCCTTCAGTCTTCAGTCTTCACTCTGTGCCTGTGTATGCAAATTAACCTGCCATATTTGTTGGGTTAATTGTATAGGCACTCCTCATTGGCTGATGGGTGTCACGGAAGTATGGTCAATTTGCATATTTCTCCTTTATTAGTGTAGATAGCTTACATGGCACTGTAGACTTCTACTCAGAGTGTGGTCTGCAGACATGGAAAGGGTTAGAAATACAGAATCCCATGCCCCACTCCAGACCCACTGAATCTGAATCCACATTTCAGTAATATCCCCAGGGCATTCACGTGCACATTAAAACCTGAAAAGGGGCCTGACTGGTTTGGCTCAATGGATAGACTGTCAGCCTATAGACCAGAAGGTCCCAGGTTCAATTCCAGTCAAGGGCATATGCCCGGGTTGCAGGCTGGGTCCCCAATGGGTGTCAGCCAATCAATGATTCTCTTTCATCATTGATGTTTCTCTCCCACTCCCTTCATCTCTGAAATCAATAAAAATATATTTAAACAAAAAGTTTGAGAAGGGCTATTTGCATATCTTGGCCTCCTCACTAACTCTGGCTTCGTCTACCAGTCTCCCTCTCTCTCGCTCTCCTTAATTTTCTTGAGCATTCCATGCATGATTACACCTGAGAGCCTTCACACTTGCTCTGTCTTCTGCCTGCAGTAAACTTGTTACGGATATCTACCTGGCTTGGTTGCCCAAATTCATTCAGGAATCTTCTCAGGTATTCCTAACCAATGAGGCTTTCCTGATATCAAATCTCGACAGCTCCAGATTTCCTCAGGAATTCATATCCTATTTACTTGCTTCCTTTTTCTCCAAAGCCCTTATCAACCACCTGGTATGCCATGTCTTTGCTTGTTTACCTGTCCATAGTCTATTATTATTATAATTATTGATTTCAGAAAGGAAGGGAGAGGGAGAGAGAGAGAAACATCAATGATAAGAGAGAATCATTTATTGGCTGCTTCCTGCATGTCCCACACTGGAGATCAAGCCTGCAACCCAAGCATGTGTCCTGACCAGGAATCAAACTGTGACCTCCTGGTACATAGGTCGATGCTTAACCACTGAGCCATGCCAGCCAGTCACCTGTCCAGAGTCTTTGTTCCACTACACCACTGTAAACTCCACAAAAGCTAGAGACTTTGTTTTATTTTTTGTTTTATCCTTAGTACCTAGAATAGTACCTGACCCATGGTAGTTATTAAATAAATACGCAGTCAATGCATTTATAAGCAAATTAGCTTTAAATCTCACATCAGCCTTCTAATTGTCCACATTTTATTTTTTTATATTTTTATTGATTTCAGAGAAGAAGGGAGAGGGAGAGAGAAGCATCAATGATGAGAGAGAATCATTGATCAGCTGCCTTCTGCATGCCCCCTACTGGGGATTGAGCCTGCACCTGGGCATGTGCCCTTGACTGGAATTGAACCCAAGACCCTTCAATCTGCAGGCTGATGCTCTATCCACTGAACCAAACCAGCTAAGAATAATTGTGCATATTTTAGAGAAAAGGAGGTTCAAACAAGTCAAGGACTTTCCCAAGGTCATGACTTAAATCTGATATCTAAGTCCCAATTCTATGTTCTCTGCAACTTTACCACTTTCATTGGTCTAAAAAAGAGCTCAGCCAGAGTCACTGCACTGCTTTGGGGAAGAAGATGAATCTTTTCCATTACATGGCCCTTTACAGATAGAGAGAATTTTCACCTATGATTTTTATTTTTATTCATCCTCTGATCCACAGAGGAATATGAACCTCTCAGCACTCACGTTAGCAGGTTAGTCCAATGTGATTAGCCTGTTGTCCAAATAAAATTCTCCTCTTGATCAAGGGATAAGGAGTTGAATGCCAGTGTAAGGGTGTTGTGAAGTCACTGATACTTCTTCAATGTGTTTCTGCAGCTGCAATGTGGGCACTCGCTTTCTTTGGGTCAGTATCTGTGCTGCATCAGTCAATAGCTACATCTGTGTACTTCACCCTAGCTCTCTTCATGTCCTTACTGTTCTATCACCCAGAAATGTGTTTCATTTGATTTTAAACTCAATGACCCAAACTCTAGAAATGCATTTCGGTTAATGGTTTCATTTAAAGCATCTGACAGAAATGCATGCATACAAATCAAGGCATTTGTCCTCTCCTGAGAGGTCGGTGGACCTCAAAACTCACTGAACTTTAAAAGCATCAAGGGAGCTTTTAGAAAATATACTGGTGCCTGGGCCCCAGGACACAGACGTTCTCAGCTAAATGGTTTAGGATGAGTCTGTATTTTGTAAAAAAAATCTCAAGCAATTATAATGATGAGCCAGTCTTTATTCATTTGAAGACTTTATTCATGGATAAATCATTAGAATAATTTTCTACACCTAACACTTGGTTCTAAGGTTTACTGCATGACTTTGGGCAAGTTATTTAAACACCTATAAGACTCAGGCATGTCATCTGATAAAATGGAAAAAATAATACCTCTTGTGAGACATGTGAGGATAAAATGTGAAAGCATATGGCATAGAGCCAGAGCAGTGATAAGACACTCAGTAAACATCAGTGTCTATGAACAGCCAGTTTTAAGAACCATTCTAAGATCTCAAGAAAATACACATGGGTTGGGGGGGGTGCCTAAGCACGCACACACACCACAAAGTAACATCTCACAAAGTGGCTCCAATAGAGAGATATACTAAGCAGATGAGACAAGAAAAAACAAGTTACTGAACTGACCTTCAACAAACAGCGTGGACCTGACTCAATGACCAGTGAAAGTCAATGAGATGCTGAGACCATTTACACTGTTGCTTTATCTGCTCCCTGAGCTGTATTTCTTTATTTGCTTTCAGTCTGTTTTCAGTAACAGGCAGGTCCCATAGAGAGGCATCTAGCAACTCTGGACACATCAACAATCTTGATTCACCTTCAAGGAACACTATTTAGAAAACACTGGAAAGTGTAGAAATTATACACAGGGCCCAATGGCAACCCAAGTCATCTACTTCACCTTAGAAGAAATGAGGTAGATTTCAAGAATGAGTATTTATTACATCACATCCCCTTTATCTGTCAATACTAAATGAAGTTACATTTGTTTGAAATTGTTAAGCATCATGAAAGCAGTTTTCATCCTGTGGTGAACTGCTATCTAGTACGATAGGATTATTGTACCAAATAACACACAAAGAGATCATTCCTATAAGGAAAAATAGTTAAGGAAAACCCTATTTCTTAATGCTTTAGATGTGTATTTTGATAATGCCAAAAGCAAAATCAATTTTTGAAACTTTATTCAATTTCATGGTATGAAGAAGAAAGGAAGGCATGGCTCAGTAGTTGAGCATCAACCTATGAAACAGGAGATCACGGGTTCAATTCCCAGTCAGGACACATGCCTGGGTTGTAGGCTCCATCCCCAGTATGGGGTGTGTGCAGGAGGCAGCCAATGAATGATTCTCTCTCATCACTGATGTTTCTCTCTCTCTCTCTCTCTCTCTCTCTCTCTCTCTCTCTCTCTCTCTCTCTCTCTCTCTCTCCCTTCCTCTCTGAAATGAATACAAACAGTTTTTTAAAGAAGTACTTAATATGTCACTGTTCCCTATCACCCCTGATCCTCATCACAAACCACACCAGTCTCTAGTCACTTAACTATTACTTCTAGTTCAAATCTCATTTCTCCGAATAAGCCATCCTAAACACTGTGATCCATAAGCAACCTTTCTTTCTGCTTTATCACTTCATGATTCATTTGTACCAGAGTCTGATGTATCCTTTGTACCTGAGCTCTGCTCATCTTGAGTATAAAATTTATATCTTATGTTACTTTATATTTTTCTCATAGAACTTTCTCACAATATACATAGCACCTGGTAGGTGTTCAAAAAATGCAAATAAAAAAACACATACATTGGTTTGTTATTAAAATTCTTATCTAATTTGTTAAAATTAATTTTCTTCCTAATCATTTGAAATATATTTAACAAACCATTTCAAAAGTCCTAGCACCCTGGACCATTTCATGACATACATTTAGACCAATATAAATTTTTAAATGTCAAATCAAGTACCATTTTAGTCTTTTCTCTAAACGCATTTAACCATTCCTTGCTTACCTTGAACACAGACCGTGTTCCTGCTTCAGGGCATTTGTGCTTGCTTTTCAATGTGGCTAGAACATTCTCTCCTCTCATCTATTCATACCAGCCTCTTACTCCTCATTCAAGTCGCAACTAAAATATCTCCTTTCAGAAAGGCCCTCCAAGACCACTCCATTTAAAATAGCACATACAGTTACTCTCCACCACATTATCTTACCATTTTCTTCATTATACTTAAATATCAGAACGTACACATTTTCTCTCATTACACTGAAACTATCTCATTCATGTATTCATTTATTTTCTAGTTCCTGACATTCACATATATGCTATATGGGAGTAGAGAACTTTTTTGTAATGTTCACATTTCTATGCCTAGTGCTCATAAAGCATTGCACAGTAAACACTTCACAAATATCTGCTGCAGGAATAGAATTGAATGGCCTGAAAATTGAGTAGTGAGCCCTCTCTTACTCAGAGATCAGATGGACATTTGGAATTTAACAATTTTCATTTACTTGCCTACTTCCTATGGGATTACCTAAGTACTTAGAAGAAAGAGACATGAAACCAGGTATGTAACATGAAGTTGATGGAACACAGAACTTGCTTGATTTTTAAAAAATGACAAAGCAAGCTGTTAAGGAAAACTAGGCCCCCACCCTCTCCTAATGCATGTACCAAACGACTGAAGGTAATAGCGAAATTATCATGATTTGTTTACATGAGATCAATACATATTTAAATCAATATACTTGCCAATTATCACTTCTATCAGTTCTCCTTCCACTATCATGGTATAATTTTCTTATGTTTGATAACTCCCTGCCAAGAAATATAAAGTTCATATATTAAATTAAAAAGTGATCTGCCCTGGCCGTTCTGACTCAGTTGGTTGGAGCATCATCCTCTACACCAAAAGGTAGTGGGACTGATTCCCACTCAGGGCACATACCCAGGTTACAGATTCAATCCCAGTCAGGGAGCATGCAGAAGGCAATTGATTCTCCTCTCTCTCTCTCTCTCTCTCTCTCTCTCTCTCTCTCTCTCTCTCGCTCTCTCTCTCTCTCTCCCCTTTCTCTCTTTCTCTTCTTCTCTCTCCCCCTTCTCTAAAAATATCAATGAAAATTTAAAATAAAATTAGCAAAAGTGTAAATAACATGTATGTGTCTATGAACAAATAAATAAAATCTACAGTACATTACTCAACCTTGACTGTAGTAGTATCTTTGGCTTTTGTAACCTTGAAATTATTTAATAAGCTTCCCCATCCTGGGTTTAAAGAGTATATTTTAGGACCACATAAATCCTTTTCTTCCTTATCTCTAGCAGAGCTTTTTGTACTTAATCCCAGGATGAAATTAATCATGTTTTCTTTATATTCTCTCAACGCAGATGACACTTGAAGTGACTTCGGTGTTCTATAGCATTTGTTTAGATGCCTTTCTGACATGGATCCACAGTATTCTGATATCTTTAACCCAAGATTTTTACCAGCTGAAAACTGTTTTTCTTTACCATTATTTAAGTCAACAGACTTAATCTAAATCAATTCTATTTGAAATTTAACTGAAAATGTTTTCTTCCTTTTGCTACCTTGGATGCTGATATCTGCCCTGATACATTTTGTCACAAGTAGGCAAAGAGTGGAGTGCTGGGAGTCTTTTTTGTAGAGTGTCAGTAGCAATAATTGAAATTTAAATAACAGGGAATATGCAAATAAAAATAAAACATTTTCTGGAGACAAGCAAATTTCCAAACTAAAGTATGCCTTTTCAAAGGAATAATTGAAATTCAAGAAGCTATAAAACTGCTTTTAGATGAAATAGTGAATCATCTTAGTCAGATCTTGCCACGTGCCACCCACTTAGAATGTCACTGCTATATACTCAGAAGTTTTTGTTCCTTGCATTCTTGATGATGTTTCTAATGATGGTTCTATATTTGGTTAGCTGTAACCAAAATTTTGATGAATAATCAAAGTACTGTTCAGCAAGTTATGTATGGAAAAATGCATGATGATTCTCTTTGACGACAGGAAGGAAGTGTGTGTAATATTCAGTGTTTACAGCCCTGCCATTTTGGTTCTACAAATTGTCAGCACTGCAATGTGTTAGGAACTTGATAGAAGCAAAACAAGAGTAATAAATTGTATGATTGTGCTAGTTATCACTTATTATCACTGGTTATTGACCCTCTAGATCCATTCCTGACTATCTTACACTCTTCTCTGTGCCTTGGAAAGGTGATGTGCAGGAATCACATCAATGGGTTCACTTGTCCTCTGCCTCCTTGGTAAGGATTTAACCAATAAAAAACATCAGAAGTGCCCTAGCCAGTTTGGTTCAGTGGATAGAGCATCGGCCTACAGACTGAAGAGTCCGGAGTCCAGTTCCAGTCAAAGGTACATGCCCAGGTTGCAAGCTCAATCCCCAGTAGGGGGCGTGCAGGGGGCAGCTGATCAATAATTTTCTCTTATCATTGATGTTTCTATCTCTCTCTTCCTCTCCCTTCCTCTCTAAAATCAATGGAAAAATAATGTTAAAAAATAAAGAACATCAGGAGAAGTGGAATGGTGATAGGGGAGTGAGAAGAGTATGCATTTCCTGTGGGTTCACCAGAGGCTGGCTGGGCCACAGATCTTGGCAGATGGCCCTCTCCACACTTCTCTCTCTGCCACTAGATTTTGGAAGCCATTCCAACCACTCATCATTTGGGACCTGGAGGAGATAATGCTGTTACTTGCCTAAATGGTTTCCTTCTATTGTCACACATTTGTAAATAGTCCTTCCTTAAACTCTCCTAAAATTACCCACCTTGACTTTCCACTTGACTCCTTATGAGACCTTCAAAGTTCAAATGCCTATCTTCAAGAAGTTTCCCATTTTCAGGAAAGACAAAGCAAAGAATAGTAAATCAAATATGACACAAGAGAATAACAAAATCAAATATTAAACTATGATGTCTCCATTAAAATGTGACTGGAATTAAGAGAAACAAAAAAAACTATTTGGGTGCTAAATTTTGACTGAGAAGATTTCCAACAAAAGATAGAACTTCAAAGAGAGTGACAAAGTAGAAGAATATTTGGATATTAGAAAGTAAATCTTAAATGTTCTCACCACACACACACACACACACACACACACACACACACACACACAAATATAATTATGTAAGGTGATAGATGTGTTAACTAACTTTATTGTGGTAATTATGTCATAATATATACATGTATCAAATAATCACACTGTAGTAGACCTAAAACTTACATAATGTTAAATATCAATTATATCTCAGTAAAGCTAGGGAGAAAAGAATAGATGAGATAAAGAATCTCTTGGGGGAGAGTGACTTTGGCAACAGCACAAAAGACCAAGTAATAATACAATGTGGGAGAACAGTTAACTGGTTCATATGCTTTCCAAAACTTCCAGTGGGGAGGTAAATTCCTAATTAAAATATTGGCATAAAAATAATACTGGCATAAACTGTCCAATCTGGACCAAGCAACATATGGATGAGTTCCACCCATAGGGGTCAAAGCACCCCAGGGAGAAAGAAGAGAGGACCTCAGCTCCTGAAACAATGATATTTAGCAGGTTTGTTTGCCAGTTATTATACTAACCAAAAGAACAAATTGAGGTGCAAATTACTTTGTCCTTACACTCTGTATATACACTGAATGGCCAGATTATTATGATCTCTGAACACATAATAATCTGGCCACTCAGTGTATATCCTATATAATAAAAGGCTAATATGCAAATTGTTCCCTCGACTAGGAGTTCAAATAGCAGGCAGGCTGGCCAACTGCCCATGTCCCCTCCCACTGGCCAGGCTGGCTGGACCCTACCCATGCACAAATTCATGCACCGAGCCACTAACACACACACACACACACACACACACACACACACACACACACACGCACACACACACACACACACTTAGTGGCCAGATTATTATGCATTCAGAGATCATAATAATCTGGCCACTCAGTTGTATACACACTGTGTAAGGAGGACATTCTAAGAAAAGGAATGTGTATAGAAGGCTGCCTGCACTGTTTATCCGAATTCCAACTTAGGGGAATTCTGACTTAAGGGAGTGCCAAAGGTGGTGCCCCTTATTATTCCGTGACCTTTCCAAACAAGTCTGTACATGTGCAGATCCCAGATATTTACTGGATCTTTGGGTGTCTTTGCTTAAAGGATATTACAAACACATATGTTCTCGCAATATTACTTACCCTACTGATTTTATCTAAAAGATAAACTTTATCTCAAACTGTTGTTACCACAAAAGCCTAACAAGACAGTGATCAAGGCTGTCTGGTTCCTTTAGCCAGGCAGGCCCTTAGCCCTCTCTTTCACAGCAAACGTTGTGTTGAAGTAATCCATTAATCTGTTGCTCAGGGTCTGCTGGTTGGCTCTGGGAAATGATGAAAGAATCATTGATTGGCTGCCTCCTGAACACCCCACACTAAAGCTGGAGCCTGCAACCTGGGCATGTGCACTGACCAGGTATCATACCATGACCCTTCAGTTTTCATAGGTCGATGCTCAAACACTGAACCACACCAGTCAGGCCTTACACTTTATTTTTTTAAATAGCCTCTGATCAAATATTTTTCTGGATTCTCATCACATCAGATATCTCTGCATTTGATGGATGGTCTATGACTTTTATATAACACAGAAGCCCCTATTACAGCCTCAGTTTAGATAAGAAAGTAGTGGCAAGAGCCCAAGGCCCAGTCACTACCTTCCCATGGTGAATGAGCATCATAATGAAAGCAGCTGAGATTATCTCAGCCAGTTTACCATCTGCTTTTAATCTATTCTATGTACAATCTGGAAGCTGCGAGTCTCTGGTTTCTAATATTCACTTTCTAGGTTACTTAATGTCTCTGAGATGCTATTGCAACATTAGTAAAATGGAATTAGCCATGCCTGCCTTTCTTGTGTACTAAAATCACTGTAGAAACAAATTAGGTAATGCCCATGAAAGCACTAAATTAACTAAAAAGGTAATTCAGATGAGAGATATAACTTAGAAGGAAGGAGATGGTGGAAATGACAAGGTAAACATATCTCTCTATATAAAAGGCTAATATGCAAGGTGTCCCCTTGGGAGTTCGACCAGGAGAACAGGAGTTCGATTGCTTGCTATGTGTGTGCTGACCACCAGGGGACTGTATGGAACATGGCAAGTGACCAGCAGTGACAGAGCGAGGGGAGGAGGGAGGATATGGGGAGACTGGGAGGCAGGAGAACAATTTGGTGGCAGTGCACAGGTAGTGAGGGAAGGAGGAGGCCAGGAGGCAGGGAGGTGGGGAACCTGATCCGCTCTGATCACTGGTCAGGCTTAGGGACCCTACCCGTGCATAAATTTTGTGTACCAGGCATCTAGACTCTCATAAATTCTCAGCAACACAAAAGCATAATTTTGGTGTCCATGTCATAAAATGACTTGAGTGTACCAGAGGACTTAAATGCATTTAATTATGGATTCCCTCTAATTTGCATCATTATAAATACTATTTGTTAGATATTATATTAAAATATAATATTGGGGTACATTTTTCTGCTTTGTCTCATAGTTCCTTTTTTAAATTTGAGGGATAAAGGAGGGTAGAAATAGAGAAAGAGGAAAGGGGAGGGAGGGAGAGTAAGACAAAGAGAGGGAGAAAGAGATCAATTTGTTGTTCTACTTGTTTATGCATTCATTGGTTGCTTCTTATGCGTGTCCTGACAGGAGACCAAACCCACACCTTGGCATATGGGAACAAGGCTCCAACCATCTGAGCTACCCAGCCAGGGCTCATAGTTACTTTCATATCAATTAAAACAACATCTCCCATACTTGTGCAAACTTCTTCTGCTATTTATTTCACAAAAGCTTTTGAGGACAATTCAGCATATAAAAATGTGCGAGTGGGCAGTCTCATTCTGTCTCTTGTTCACATGGAGTTTTCTCTTCCTTTAGATTTCATATTGAGTATGAGTAATGGCACTGGCCTAATGATGACCCTGAACAGATTGTACTGCCCATGGACCAACAGGAAGAGTTTTCATTCCAGGAAATGGCTCCCTTTCCACAATTATCATAAGGTCTAAGTTTAGGTGTTTTCTTTTTCCTTTTAAATATATTTTTATTTATTTCTGAGAGTAAGGGAGAAGGAGAGAGAGACAGAAACATCAATGAAGAGAGAATCATTGATCAGCTGCCTCCTGCACACCCCACACAAGGGATCAAGCCAGCAACCCAGGCATGTGTCCTGACCAGAATCGAACCATGACCTTCTGATTCATAGGTCAATGCTCAACCACTGAGCCACACTAGCCAGGCTAAGTTTAAGTGTTTTCCAAAATTATCAGTGCTTCATGAAGAAGCATATCTGCTGAAAGAGATAGTCCGAACAGAGAGCTCTTCCCAACAATGGAACAGGAGTTCAAAGTCCTGCTCCAGATGGGAAAGCTGGCCTCTGAGGGCAAGGTTGAAATCAATATCATGGGAAGACTCTGGTACCCGAAACATGCCAAAATGATAATTCAGATCTTGACTGAAAAAATCCCTAAGGAAATTGTATAGTGGCATAATGATTCTCATGAGGCTTGGAAACGATGAAATACCTTGAAAGAAAGAATGTTCTTTCCAGACTAGATGAAGCCATATACTTACTGAAAATAGGTCACAGGACTATCTAGGAATCTGTTCCCAACTAATGCAATTTTCGTGATTAGGACCTCAGTGCAGGGGTGTTAGTCTAGGTCAGGAGCCTTAGTGCTAAAGGCCCAGTCTGAATCCTACCTTTGTTCCCATGACTGAGGATAAACAATTGTTAGTGTTCTACCCCATTTTCCTGAATAGGCACTTGTTTATTTTTCATTTATTTTTTAGGGTTTCTTAATGTTATTTTTTATTATTTCAGAGAGGAATGGAGAGAGAGAGAAACATCAATGATGAGAGGGAATCATTCATCAATCATTCATCGGCTGCCTCCTGTACGCCCCCCACTGGGGATCGAGCCCACAACTGGGGCACATGCACTGACTGGTTTGTAGGTTGATGCTCAACCACTAAGCCATACTGGCTGGGCTGTTTAAAGATTCAAATATGAGTCAGAATATATAAATTTTATAAGATACATATGGATTCATATGGATTATCAAGAAAAGCACCTTTGCTTGTTCCAAGATGGGAGAAGGCAAATAATTATGAATGATTGGTTCTGATTTTCATAGTGTCTTGTACTGAGTATATATGGGGAGGATCTTTCATGTCCCTGGGAAGTTTTGTAGATAAGGAAGAACATCCCTGTTTATTGCATTAATGTTAATATTGAAAAAATGTTTAATTGACATAAAACAAGCTTTATAAATAGGATTCTTAAATGTTGAAATGTTAATGACAAACTGATTCCCATTCACCTTAGTTTTTAATTAAAAATAAGTCTATTTTGAAAAAAATAAAATAAAGTAAAAATGTGAGTCAAGTTTCTCTAGCTTGCAAAGGCAATGTCTATTGAAAGCTGGACCTCCTGGCACTCCATATCTCATGATAATTCTTTTGATAAATGAAAACAATGAATCACATCATGAAAACTCAACTGTTCTACTATGAAAATTCAGAAGTGTGACCCTGACTATGACCTTTTTTCCCTTGAAGTAAATTCCAGTGCCTACATCTGCACAGCATATAATTATAAAAATACAGTTTATGACCTGTGAAAAGAAATTACCAAAATCATGGATATACCTTTCCCAACACACCAGCTCTCAGGGATGGGAAAATAGAGTCTAAAATTAATAATACAGCCATGACTCAGTGGTTGAGCATTTACCTATGAACCAGGAGGTCATTGGTTCAATTCCTGGTTGGGGAACATACCTGGTTGCAGGCTCGGTCCCCAGTGTGGGGTGTGCAGGAGGCAGACTATCAATGATTCTCTCTCATTGATGTTTCTATCTCTCTGGAGCTATTCTTTCCTCTCTGAAATCAATAAAAAATATATTTTAAAAAATGAATAAGACAGGAACACATAAGAGAAGCAAAAGAGAAATATAACATTAAAAAGGATTTGATGTTCTTTTTAATATGCAAACTTTCAATAATAATGCTCATCACAGAAGCATTGTATTTACCTAGTATTAACTGGTTAACGACTAGTTATGCCAACAAAGAAACATAAACTATAGTTAATGATACCCTGCTTTGTGTTACAAAAAATATTCACAGAATAGCTTTTATGCAAAAATACTGTATGGGTCACTCTTGAAAAAAAGTCAGCGTCCATGGTACATATTCTGCTGTGAGAAATTAGAAGGTGTTTTCTCAATATAAAAGATTGCCTTTATTGCAATTTTTCAAGCCTACACTTAACTTACGGCTCTTCTATTACAGCTCCTGTAGCAGCAGCTCTTTCATTCCAGAATTCTGGCTGAACATTTTATTGCAGTAATAAAGTAATAAGAACCTAATCTCTTTTGAAAGGGTTTTCAGAAAGAATGAGTGCAAAATTGGTGCAGGATAGAGTTTTTGACCTTTCCACAGTGCAGTGCAGACAAAGTCGATCACAGGCAATCTGATTTTTTCCCTAAGTTATTTTTTTAAATATAATTTTTACTGATTTAAGAGAGGAAGGGAGAGGGAGAGAAGGATAGAAACATCAATGATGAGAAAGAATCTTCATTGGCAGCATGCTGCACACCCCCTACTGGGGATAGAGCCCAAAACCTGGGCATGTGCTCTTGATGAGAATCAAACCTGGGACCCTTCAGTCTGCAGGCCTACACTTAACCACTGAGCTAAACCAGCTAGGGCCTAAGTTATCTTTCTTCTAGCACGTTTTGTCTGTCATGCAGAGATTGCCAATATTCATTACTATTCCAGGAAAATAAGACATAGTTCATCAAAAGTTTAAGTCAGTTCTGCAAGGTTGCTACAGAAATGTTGAACTTTCAGGTTGAACTTCCAATCTTTTCAGGATCCCTCAGCTGGATCCCCACAAAGCTGGACCTCCTGGCACTCCATAGCTCATGATAACTCTTTTGATAAATGAGAACACAGAAAATGTATGAGGAGAGATGGTTAGAGACCTCAGAAGACATTTGCCCACCCCATCCACACCATGTTTCTACCAACCTCTTGATCAGCTCTAAAACTACCAGGTTATCTGATTATAGTTCCCTTATTTCTATTCTTATATTTTAACTAGGGGCCCGGTGCAGAAAATTTGTGCACTGGGGGTGGGTGGTCTCTCAACCCAACCTGCCCCCTCTCACATACTGGGAGCCCTCAGGGGATGTCCAACTGATGGCTCACCCCCAGCCTGCCCAAGGCCTAAAGACTCTGGCGAGGCTTTAGGCCTTGGGCACCCAGCCACCGACCTGCTCAGCTCAGCCCCGGCTGCCTGCGACCACCCGGCCCCGGGAGCTTGGCGCTTGCCACCACCTCTTTTTCATCTCCACTCCTGGGGCCCAATGCTCCTGCCAGTTGGCCCCGCCCCCGCTCCTGATTGGCTGGTAGCATAGCCCATCAGGAGCAAAGGTATGGTCAAATTTGCATGTTTCTCTTTTATTATATAGGATGAGCTGAATGCCAGAACATTGATAATCTTGGAACCCAAAAGTTTTCTTCTTTAGTAAAAGTCCTGATTTGATGTTGGAGGTGGAGCTGTGTAGCAATAATGAAGGATTCTGAAACCAGATTCAAATCCTGTGTCTGTTGGTCATTTAATAGTTGTGCAATCTTGAGGAAGTCAGCTAGATTCTCTGGGTGTTTGTGGGTTTTTTATTTCTATATTTATGGGCTTAGCTTTATTATTGTCATGTGGTAAATGTTCAATAAATATTTGATGATAAGGATGATTAGAGACAGCAAACCCCAACTTAAGAATCATCTCCCAAAGGGGACATATGTAATATTTTCAAAAATAAATAATATTTTTTAAAAATCGTCCACCAGCCGAAACCGTCAGCCTGTGGACTGAAAAGTCCCAGGTTTGATTCCAGTCAAGGGCATATACCTTGGTTGTGGGCACATCCCCAGTAGGGGGTGTGCAAGAAGCAGCTGATAGATGTTTCTCTCTCATCAATGTTTCTGACTTTCTATCCCTCTCCCTTCTTCTCTGTGAAAAATCAATAAAATATATTTTTTAAATCATCTACCAGCTGATAAAAGTACATTTATTCTATATCTTTCTCTGTGAAAATCCTTCAACAGAATAAATATCCCTCTATAGAACCTAGAAAATAGCAAAAACCCCAACCCACATTTGCTAAACAATTATCTGCCAAAATTCAGTGAATTGATGACTTACATTAAGAAGGATGATGAAAGCCAAAATTCACTTCCCCTGTTCATGAGCAATATGAAAAGATCATATAAGTTATACATACTGAAAGACTACATTAAGGCTCTTGAACTTGTACCAATAAAGACTATAGGTATAGGTGAGCTATGACAGAACTGGGGGTCTAGTTCCAAGTCACCAAATGTTATGAGAGGAAGGGTAATAAAAGGTTTGCATAATCCCACTATATTATTTTCTGTCCAAAGTCTAAATCAAAAGAAATGAGACCAGAAGAAAACACGCCAGTCTGTCCTGCAGCAAACTCTTATAAACAAAGAGGAATAAGTACTAAATAATAAAAGACTTGGGAACTCAGAGGCTCCATTTTAATCCCTGTTGATCCCTTATATTGTTTCTGAGCTCTCTGGGAGAAAGATATGCTTCCAAAGCTGGGGATGCAAGCAGATATAGGGAGAAAGTACCCTTTAGGATCATACTAAAACCAGAGGCCCGGTGCACAAAATTTGTGCATGGGGGGTGTCCCTCAGCCCAGCCTGCACCCTCTCCAATCTGGGACCCCTTGAGGGATGTCCAACTGCCCGTTAGGCCCTATCCAATTCAGGACTGCTGGCTCCCAACTGCTCATCTGCCTGCCTTCCTGATTGCCCCTAACTGCTTCTGCCTGCCAGCTTGATCACCCTCTAACTATTACCCTGCCAGCCTGATTGATGCCTAACTGCTCCCCTGCTAGCCTGATTGCCCCTAACTGCCCTCCCTTGAAGGCCTGTTCCCTTCCAACTTCTCTCCCTGCTGGACAGATCACCCACAATGGCCCTCCCCTACTGGCTTGATCCCTTCCAATGGCCCTCCCCTGCTGGCCATCTTGTGGTGGCCATCTTGTGTCCACATTGGGGCAGCCATCTTGTGTGTTGCAGTGAGGGTCAATTTGCATATTACTCTTTTGATAGATAGGAAGGACAGAGGCCTGGTGAGCAAGCTGGTTTGTCCTGAAGGGTGTCCTGGATCAGGATGGGTGTTCCCTTGGGGAATGGGGTGTCCTGGCGAGGGGTCTATAGTGGTTTGCAGGCTGGCCACACCTCCCAGTGACCCAAGCAGAGGCCCTGGTATCTGGGATTTATTTATCTTCTATAATTTAAATTTGTAGCCTTGATCAGAGGCCTGGGCCAGCCAGGGTGTGCAGAAAGCTTGACTTCCTCCATTGCCAGGGAAACCCAAACCTCCTGCTCTCTTTGCAGCTGTAGTCATCTTGGTTGGGTTAATTTGCATACTCGCTCCTGATTGGCTGCTGTGCATGGCTTGTGGGTGTAGCAGAGGTATAGTCAACTTTAATATTACTCTTTTATTAGATAGGATAATATTCTAGCTTAAGTATGTACCAAATATTGCATAACACATATGTGTAATATTAAAATATATCTATTGTCTTTTTAAAATTAAGCTTTAAATGGATGGGGGATTTCTTAATTTGCTAAATTAGGCAATTATACACCACCCACAGATAAGAAGTAGAAAGAGTTCAACTGGGCCTGTATAGAAATATATTCAAAAATATAAGAGAAATTATCAGAGCAAGCAAAAGGAATACAAGATGGATTACAGATGCATTATCCCCAAGGAAATTGGAGAAAAATCTTCATAAGTACCTTTATAATCTCAAAAAAAGTAAATAAATATGGACTATTAGCAGAAATAGCTCAAATAATAAATAAAATAGCAGGAGATGAAAAGTGATTTGGCTATACTAAAATGAGGGAAAAATTGAAGATGATAATAAAGCTACATTAAAATAAAAAGAGCAAGAAGGAAAATATACTCTGTTAAGAGCATCAACAAAGTGGAAAAGAGGCATAAAACATAAGACAAAGTCCAAGAGACAAAGGCAAATAAATGAAAAATAGAAGGAAGAGAAGCAAAGGAACTCTAATGGACTGATGATGATGATGATGATGATGATGATGATGATGATGGAAGAAAAAGAGCAGAATAATCAATATAAAATAGAAAACCATCCTAAAATTAACAAAATCTCAAATTTATATATTAGTACAGAAATGTATTCTGGAAAATATTATAAAAATAAAAACATATAGCTTGGTGAAATTACTGTACTTCAAGGATTTAGAAAAGGAACCCTCTGGGCATCCAGCAGTAAAAGCAAATCACCTACAAATGGGAGGAATCACATAGCTATCTCCCACCACTTCAAAGAGACAGTAATGTTTACTGAGATTTCATGGCAAAAATATAATCCAATAATATTAATACCCATTTAAAAACATAAAATAAATATATTTATTGAACTTTTTGGATTCTAGAAATATAGCCTCAAAGTTAAAATGCCAATAATCAATACAGAAATCAAGCAAGCCATGGTATAAAATTCTAATGGTGAGCAATGAATCAATTGAAATATAGAACTAACATAAGCAACTGATTCCTTATCTATAAAATCATAGATATATCTCTCACACCAATGTTTCTATTTCTCTCCCCTTTCTACTCTCTTTAAAATCAATGGAAAAAAATAAACTCATGTGATGATTAACAAAAAAGTAATAATAATCATGGCTGCTAAAATGGTCTTTAATGCTTCTCTTAGTTCTAAATCTTCCAAGTTTCATGAGTTAGAAGCTTACTATTCGTATACTTTAGCTTTTAAAACACAGTGTCATCATTATTCATTTACTCTCAATCACATTTGAACAAATATATACTGAGTGGTCAGATTATTATGATCTCTGAACGCGTAATAATCTGGCCACTCAGTGTATATCCTATATAATAAAAGGCTAATATGCAAATTGTCCTCTTGACCAGGAGTTCTACCAGCAGGCAGGTTGGCCCACCCATACACAAATTCATGCACCAGGCCTCTAATATATATATATATTTATATATATATTAGAGAGAAACAGAGAGAGAGAGAGAGAGAGAGAGAGAGAGAGAGAGAGAGAGAGAGAGAGAGGCAGGTTATTATATATTCAGAGATCATAATAACCTGGCAACTCAGTGTATTTTCAACACGAGCCACTGTGCTTGCCATTTAGGATGAAGGGAAACAAAATGGTGATTAAGAAACTCACCAGGGATTCCCATATTCACACTGCTTTTGGAGATACACATAAATAAATAATTATAATTATCTGTATTGATACAATTATTATAAATACCACAAATACTTAGAGCAATTGTTATAAACTAGTTCTCCTGGGAAAGTGGGAGAGCACATTTAAGTTGGAGTCTGTGGTAGGAGTAGAAGTTTTCCAGGTAAATGAAACAGTACAGATACAGACAGAGAATACAATACTCAGGAAATGTTTGTCAAAATATGTAGCTAGAATGTAGATTGTAAAATTAGTAGTGACAAATAAAATTGATTAAATAGGATAGGGTCAGATTGTTTAATTGGGTTTAATGGGGAATTACTGGAAATTGTTTCTAGATGAATGTTTATATAATCCATAGGCTCAATATCAAGTAGAAGATGAATAAATAGGATCATCCCTGACTGCTCCCATAAGGAAATACAATCTGCTATTTGTAACACTGCTCCTATGAGAATACAATATTTTTTTTTACTTTATATATAGCCCAGCCAGTGTAGTTCAGTGGTTGAGCACCATCCCATGCATCAGGAGGTCACCAGTTCAATTCCCGGTCAGGGCATAGGCCCAGGTGTCAAGTTCTTCCCCAGTACAAGGTATGCAGGAGGCAGCCAATCAATGTTTCTCCCTCATTGATGTTTCTATCTCCCTCTCTATTCTTCCCTTTCTAAAATCAATAAAAACATATTTTTAAAAACTTTATTGTATAAAATTATTTCAAGAAAAGTACTCTGGGGAAAATAAAGGAGCTATCAATTAGAAAATATAACACATTTTATATAAACTGAAACTTAAAAAAAAGCAATGGTGCATTTCTGTGTCTGGACTAGATTGCTGGAGGAATGTGAGAAAAGCATGGAAGGATGCCTAATTATGTCAGCCAAGGCCATCTTAGACTAGCCATCCCCAAGACCAAGTCCAGAGTCAGTGTGAGTAGACACTACTATAGGGCATGGATACCAGGAAGCATGAAAAATTAGGGTCTGTAATGAAATCACTTTACCAAAGTCTGCAAATAAAAAGGGACAAAATTGAATTTTAATCCTTTACAGTGTGACTTGTGGATTTAACATAGGAACATAACCAATTTACTTTAATGCCTAAAGAATTTAATCACAACTTTTTTAGAAGGAGAAAATAATAAAATCCACTTCTTCTAAGGTTTTAGTCTCTTAACAAAACTGTCAATATGGCAGGGACTGATGCTCTGTTTTCCACACCAAACACCCATTCCATGAAATGTGAGGTCAAGTATCTTCAACACTTTACATTCCTATTAGGCATTTCTTTTTTTTTCCTATTAGGCATTTCTTCTTCCTCAAATGGTTCCCATGTATTGGGATCCTAACCTTTCTGATTCTTATTAAGTAAAATAACAAATCAGCATGTCCATAATAGAATTTGAGGATCAGGATGAAATGAAAACAAACTTTGTGCCTGCAAATATTCAAAATCAGTTATCAGTTATTTCTAAAATACAACTGCTTATAATAAAGAAAACATGATGAATACTTAGAAGACTTGACCAACTTTCAAAAATATTATTTTACTGAAAAAAGAAGTTCCAAGACCAAAAGATTAAAAATGTAATCAAGATATGAACTATTCTCAGAATTTTATACATTGAAAAGAGAACATTCAATCCCATCAAAATATAAAATTTCTTGCCCAGTTGGCATGGCTCAGTGGTCCAGAGTAGACCGATGAACCAGGAGGTGACGGTTCAATTCCCAGTCAGGGCACATGTCCCAGTTGTGGGCTTGGCCCCCAGTTGGATGCATGCAGGAGGCAGCCAATCAATGATTCTTTCTCATCATTGATGTTTCTATTTCTCTCTCCCTCTCCCTCTCTGAAATCAATAAAAATATATTTTATAAAAAATAAAAATATATATAAATTTTCCTTTGCAGTGCATATGTGAATTAGAGAAGATTTTTAATGCTCTATCTATATCAATAAATAAATGTGATTGTTTTAAGGATTTGCCACTTTTGACATGGCAAGGTCATATAGCTTCTATGTCCAAACAGAACCCTGCACTGCTCTTATCTTCCCCCACTCTCAGTACACAGAGATGCCCTTATTTGTCAGTCAGCAGCAACCTTACCTTGAAGGTCTCGGTGTCCTTTAATCAAAACATTAATGTGAACTGTTTTCCTGAGTCATCTTTGATTAGGAATTAATTTGAATTTTCTATGACCTCCATCAAGAGGATAATTCTGTCTTTCAATGATGTTATTGTTCTGAAGTGAAATGCTCTGGACTTAAAGACACAATATTTTAATTTACAATCCTAGACCTTGGGACATAAGCATGCAGAACTTAATTCTTAGAAATTTTGTGATATCTACAGAAAGAGAAGTGTGAACTGGGGACTAACAAAGGCAAAAAAAATTTATATATATATATATATATATATATATATATATATATATATATATATATATATATAATGCTAAGTTACACTCAAACCAGGAGCTGCCAAGCTGCAGTGACTTGTCAGCAGCAGTTCTCTGGTGAGGCACCCTGAAACCATAGAGGAGGGAGCCTCATTCTTCGTGGGACTGTGCAATTCCACCTTTGGCTGTGGGTTATGTTGTTGCTGGGGCACTGTGGGCCCAAATCAAGTTTACTGCACACTTGGGTTTGTATTCCACACCCAGTACGACAGCAACTTTGCAGAGTGCTATCTTGCACTGCAAGATGTCCGAGAGCTGGTTTCGGCTCAATCCCTGCAGGCCAGGCCAAGGGATCCCACCTGCCAGAAAGACCCTGTTCACTCTGCAGATGCTGGGGAGGGAGCGAGGGAGGTTGGCTCCAGGGTGTGTCCAGCCCTTCTCACCCAGTCCTGCCCCACCAGCCACCTTCTAATTAATTTCCTTTCAATGTGTATGAATCGTGCACCAGGCCACTAGTAAGAAAATAAAAAGAAAAACATGGTGCTTCTTTCCCTGCCAGCCCCCTGCCGCCCCAATCATTAAATTAACATTGCTATTGTTCCCCGGTATTCTGGGTAGTTCAGTGTTTGTGGAAAGGT
Organism: Antrozous pallidus; assembly: GCA_027563665.1. NCBI lineage: Eukaryota > Metazoa > Chordata > Mammalia > Chiroptera > Vespertilionidae > Antrozous > Antrozous pallidus. Next base: position 127,832,196 of record CM050509.1, read on the forward strand.
TGCTGTCAGATTTTGCAGTTGATTTTACATAGATTAAGGTAGTAAACAACATAGTTCTTCGAAAAACAGGGCATGATCTCTGTACTCTTGGGAGCACATAGGCAGAACCTTATAATCACTTGCTAATTACCCCAAGTAAAGTAATTTGTTTTATCTGTCTGCCATTTGGTTTCCTGCAAAGTGTGAAAAAACTATTACAGGATTTTGCTCAAACTAATTACTACTATTTTATCATGAAGACTGTTCAAGCGTAATCCTCTTTCCTTGGCTTGCTTTCTCCTTGAATTTAAAGTCTTATGGTAAGCCAAGGAGTTTAAACATTCTAGACTGTAATAGATACTCTTGATTTTTAGCCTCCCACTGTAATAATATGCAATGATACCTCAGTATTTGAAATCAATAGCTGCTAACGAGTGCTGCATACGGCTCTTCTTAATAGGTAGTAGGTCAATATCAAAAGGAATCTTGCTAGAGTTTATAATGACAGAAAATGTATAAATGTCATAGTTACACAGTACCTTACAATTAACAAAGAGTTCTCATATACAGCACATAATTTCATAGAATCTTCCCAATCATCATGTATGATAGATTAGACTATTGTTCAGAAAGTCTTCATTCCCTACTCTACCCCATATCATAGAAAAAGCACTTCCTCATACCATTGATATTGAGCTTGTGACTTGCTTTGGCCAGTGGGATATTAACAGACACCACAAAACCAAAGGCTTAAAATGTGCTTACACAATTGGGCTTTTGCCATCGCCATGAAAAACAAACAAACAAAAACACATATTCTAGGAAGCTGCTCTCAGAAGAATGAGGGACATGGAGAACACAGCTGAATTCAATATAGGCAAGCCCATTTGAGCCCAGCCTAGACCAGCTTTACTCCAGCTGACCTGATGACATGCAAACCGGAATAACTGTGTTTTGTTGTAAGCCTTGGAAACATTGTGGGTTTTTTAAAAAATGTTTATATTGATTTTTAGAGCAAGGAAGGGAAAGGGGCAGTGAGATAGAAACGCCAATGATAGCTGAGACTGGTTTGGCTCAGTGGCTAGAGCGTCGGCCTGTGGACTGAAAGGTCCCAGGTTCGATTCCAGTCAAGGGCATGTACCTTGGCTGCGGGCACATCCCCAGTAGGGGGTGTGCAAGAGGCAGCTGATCGATGTTTCTCTCTCATCGATGTTTCTGACTTTCTATCCCTCTCCCTTCCTCTCTGTGAAAAATCAATAAAATATTAAAAAAAAAAAAAACGCCAATGACAGAAAAACATCTATCAGTTGCCTCTTGCATGCCCCCTATTGGGGATCGAGCACATAACCCAGGCATGTGCCCTGATCAGGACTTGAAAGGTGACCTCTTGGTAACTGAGCCACACCTGCTCAAGCCGAGGTTGTTTTTGTTATTCAACAAAAGCTGACTGATACGCCTAATGTCATATTCCTATTTTATAAAGAATAAGAAAATATTACTCAGAAAATTAAAGTAATATGCTCAGAGTTTCCCAAAAATTAAATAAGAGAGCTATAATGGCCTAACTGAAAAGTAAGAGAAATTTAAAAAAAATGGTTCAGTGGCATTTATTCAGAGGCTGTGTGTGGTATGTGTTTGATGCCAATAAAATATAAATCTACATGTCGCTAGATGAAAAATAACATATATGAAGCCCATTTTTCTTTTTTTCTTATCCACTCAAGATAAGTTCTAAACACTGATTGATTTGAGAATGGATATTGACAGACTCAGTCACAATATTAATGAGATATATATTGAATTTTGGCAGTACTCGCTCATTTGAATGGGTGGTATGGTTTCCTTGACTGAAATGACTGCTCTGTTGAGTTGAATGAATGGCACTGCTGAACAGTGCACTGTCAAATATTGATAGCTAATTAGGTGGATTTTATCATAATAGTCAAGTACATTCACATACACTCACAAAAGAAGAGCTATTAAAGATCTTGACAAGAAAATAAACTAAGCCCCAGAACTTCAATGTTTATTTCTAAGTTAAGCACTCAAAGCAAGATTTACTTTTATAAAACCAGTGAATGATAAACCCAAGGGATTATGTACATATTTTAAGAAAAATCCATACTAAGGTTAAGTATATTATAGAATTTCTACTTTTCTTGACCAACCTTTTTCTTTAAGATCTAGATTCTCCTAATTCATAAAGCTGTTAAAAATATTCAGGAACAACCTGAGAAAGTTTTTCGGATAAAGAAGGAGTGCAAAGACAAAAAAAAATGGCTCTAACTGGTTTGGCTCAGTGGATAGAGCTTCGGCCTGCAGACTGAAGGGTCTCAGGTTCCATTCCAGTCAAGGGCATGTACCTTGGTTGTGGGCATACACCCAGTAGAGGGTGTGCAGGAGGCAGCTGATCGATGTTTCTCTCGCATCGATGTTTCTAATCTCTATTCTTCTCCCTTCCTCTCTGTAAAAAAATCAATAAAATATATTTTTTGAAAAATGAAGCCAAATAAGATGTCATAGATGATCTTTAAGCCTTGACAGACACAGATGTCAATATTGGGAGAAGACTGAGAAGCTAACGCAAAGATAAGGCTAAAATTGAGCAAAGATAAGAGTAAAATTGAGCCGAGACCAGTTTGGCTCAGTGGATAGAGCATCGGACTACAGACTGAAGGGTCCCGGGTTTGATTCCAGCAAGGGCATGTGCCTTGGCTGCGGGCACATCCCTGGTGGGGGGGCGTGCAAGAGGCAGCTGATCGATGTCTCTCTCTCATCGATGTTTCTGACTTTCTATTCCCTCTCCCTTCTGCTCTGTAAAAAAATAAAATAAAATAAAATATATATATTTTTAAAAAAGAGTAAAATTGAGCATAAATTGTGAATAAATTGAATTAGTATCAACATGGGAGGTAGATAAAGGAAAACTATAGAACATGTCACATGAGAACAGAACGCAAAGGCCACTCTCTGCAGGCCAGGAAAAAAGCCCTCACTTGCACCTTGATCATGGACTTCCAGCTGCCAGAACAGTGGGAAAAATAAATGTCTGCTGTTTAAGCCACACAGTGTGTGATTTTTTTATGGTAGTCTGAGAAGACTAATAAACAAAACCTAAGCATCACCTAGAGATTACCTTTCAAAAGTGGCACTTTAGGCATGCCATTTCAAGAACAGACACTTTGCTGATGATTATCTACTCTTGTGTGAATACAATGCCATTGGAATTATAGCCCTTAGCTAGTGTCCCAATTTTTCCACATGTTCAGTACTTCTCTAACTCTTTTCAAGCCACTAACAAAAGTTAGGCACTTTGTTCACTATGCCTGAATACACCTTGCTCATATCCACAACTCTGTTTTCCCTGAATTGTCTGAAATGGCCTCATATTTTTCATCCATTTAAAAAATCCTTCTCCTGTCCGGCCTGCAGTAGAATGTTGACCTATAAACTCGGAGGTCATGGTTTGATTCCCAGTCAGGACACATGCACAGGCTCTGGGATTAATGCCCAGAGTGGGGCATGCAGGAGACAGCTAATCAGTCATTCTCTCTCATCATTAATGTTTCCATCTCTCTCTCCCTCTCTCTCTTCCTCTCTGAAGTTAATAAAAATATATTTTATAAAAAAATCCCTTTCCTTACAAACTTAGCCAATTATGGTCGTCTATACTGACTTCTTCCTCTACATCAAACCTACTGTTCATATCACTCATTTTATACTAAATGCAGGGTGCCCCCCAAAAATGTATACACACTTTGAATTTATAAAGTCGGTGTTTATTAACATACAGTTTCTTTTCAAAATTTAAAAGAGTCTACAGAAATGACCTCCGAGTTTATAGTTTTTTTTGTCAGTGCCTATTTTCAAACTGATGACTGTTCTGCTCCGGGCACTAGCTAATAACACAAACCAGTGGAATTCCAAACATCAAGAATAGTTTCTTTCAATATTTGTGTGTTCTCTGTTCATCGACTGTTGCTGCTTTTGTGCCATAAACTTTATCTTTTCTGTGTTCCCATAAAAAAGTCTAGTGAATAAATTTTCTTTGTTAAAATCTTAGTCTGTCTTCACTCTTTAAGCCAAACCAGTTAAATCTGAAAAGGAGTTATCAGCTATTAAAGTATGTATACATTTTGGGGGGTACCCTATATACTAGTATATATACTGAAGTAAACCGAGTATGTTTTCAAATATTTTTCAACCTACCAGCATTAGTTATTTAAAATGCAAATTAGAAAAATAAAGTCAGGTTTTGTTACAAGAACAACAACAAAAATATCTAATTTATTTGGAAATATCTTCACCCAAGATATATAGGCTCTATAGAATAAATTAGTAACAGAAAACCTCTGTGAGAGACAGCATATTTTATAGAAAAACTGACTCAATATTCTATATATAAATATTATAATATAGTAATCCTCCCCCTTATCCACGGGAGATACATTCTAAGACCCAAACCCTATATATACTATGTTTTTTCCTATACATACATACTTACAATAAAATTATTTCATAAATTAAGAACAGTAAGAGATTAACAACTAATAATAAAATAGAATAACTACATCAATATACGATAATAAAAATTATATGAATGTGACCTTCCCCCACCCCTCAAAATATCTTATTGTACTATACTCACCCTTCTTGTCATTGATACGAGATGATACAATAGCAGACCTACTCCTTAATCTCTGTAACTATCCTGTACTTGCAATAAATGGCTTGGTGTCACTCATTGCAGGAGATCCCTTGTGAAGTCTTTGTAACGCTCAATGTTTTCTGGAGCAACACTTCTGTCAATAGAAACATATTTTTTTTCCTTTTTGACTTTTTTTTTATTCTTTAAAGTATTACAAATAGTAGTACATATGTTTCCCCCCCCGCCATTGAACTTCCCCCAGCCTCCCCTAACTCCCAGCACATGCCCTCACGTGCCCCCACCCCGCCCCAGTGTCTTGTATCCATTGGTTATGCTTATATGCATGCATACAATTCCTTCAGTTGATCTCTTCCAGCCCCCACCTCCCACCCTCCCCTGCCCTCCCACTGTAGTTTGACAGTCTGTTCAATGCTTCTTTGCCTCTGTATCTATCTTTCCCCCCCATTTATTTTCTTTAAAAAAAATCTTGCCCCAGAGGATGGCTGGTTAGCCAGAGATGGGTAAGATTCCTCAGGGAAGGAACAACCTAAAACAGGCACAGTCACCGAGGGGCCATCAAGAGAGAACTTGAAGGTTAACAGTGGTGGGGCACAGACCCTCACGCCCCTAACCTTGCAGGGGCCTGAACTCTTACTCCTTCTAAGGGAGGTCTCCTACCCCCACGGCTGCTTCGCCTGCCATGCCCAGCTCAGATTGGGACCCAGGTTACAGACAGAGACTCAGCCAGCAACAGCAGCCCTATATCTAAATCCAGTCTAGTACCAGGAATGCTCAGGGCCTACTCAAGAATGCAAATAATCCTTTCCACTAATATTTACAGGGTAAACTAAGAGTATTGTTTGAGTATTAAATTTGACAGTAAAATAGTAATTAAGGTTTCAGATTAATTTAAATTAGCCAGTTGAAATAAGGGAATACTCAAGAAAATTTAAGTGTACTGGACAAAAAGCTGTTCATAAAATATTAACTAAAATTTCTATTAGTAGTTCATTTCAATGTAAAATTGCCTAACATGCAAAGAATATAAAGCAGTCATATTTTTGTGTAAAAATTAAAATTTAAAGTTACCAAGAAGCAACATAAAATTTCCAAAAGCCTCCATTAATAAAACAAAAAAGGGGGGGAATAGTGGGGTAATATCATGTAAGGAAAAATATTCTGTAAGTAAATTACATCTAGAAAATCCTTACTTCAGAAAATCAATTTCCATTTGTAATGCTAACAGCAAGACACCCATAAAAAGCACACATGATGTCAAAATTAGACAAAGGAAAATCATTTGGGCAAAAATAAAAATAATCCCAAATCTAATTCACAGAAAAGATTCCTTTATTAACTTTTGGTTGAGAATATGTTTGTATATTTTCAGAAAACAATTCCAATACCATATGCATTCCTGCAACAGAGAGGAACTGACAGGTCTGTTCCAACCACAAAGACAGTCCAGAAATGGAAGACACTGACGACACCTTGCCATGCTAGCAGTCAGCAGCTGTGCGTTGCAAATGGTGGAACCTGCATTGCCACCATTTGTCCACCATCCAGATACCATTGCTGACATGTGCACATGAGGAACTATTTGACATTGAAACTGGGACTCAGAACTGTTGGACATTGAAACTGAGACTCACTTTTTGTTCTTATATATTGACTAGGGGCCTGGTGCATGAAATTCGTGCACTGGGGGTGGGTGGTCCCTCAACCCAACCTGCTCCCTCTCACATACTGGGAGCCCTCAGGGGATGTCCAACTGATGGCTCACCCCCAGCCTGCCCAGCCATCACCCTGCTCAGCTCAGCCCCAGCTGCCTGTGACCACCTGGCTCTGGGGGCTGGGTGCTCGCTGCCACTTCCGTTCACAGCACCCGGGGGCTGGGCGCTCCCTGCTGCCACCACCACTGCTGCTGCTGCCACTTCCCCTCACAGTACCCAGGGGCTGGGTGCTCCCTACCACTGCCTTTTCATCTCCACTCCTGGGCCCAGCACCTATGCCACTTGGCCTCCCCCCCGCTCCTGATTGGCTGGTAGGATAGCCAATCAGGAGCCAAGGTACAGTCAAATTTGCATGTTTCTCTTTTATTATATAGGATTTCCAGTATGCAATAGAAACATATTTTCTGTTCAATCTTCCACCCACAAATTTAATGCCTTATCCATCTTAACTAAGCACTTAACCTGCACTGTGGCGGTAACTTTTATACTTTGAAGTGCAAAACTGGCATGAATTTCCTTTTTCTTTCTTCACAAGTTCATAGAGAAAAGATCCATTCTTACTGTACGTGTTAACAAGCTCAGCAAATGATTTTCTTTCTTTCCTTATAAAATGGAAAGAAGTGTATTTTCTTAAGTTCTTGACTTCTTTTCCTTTTCTTAAGTCAAGCACTTTCACCTTTTCACTTAAAGAAGATACTTTATGGCCTTTTTCTGGCCTATCTGAATTGGCAGCATCACGACTCTTGCACTTTGGGTCCATGAGTAAGTAACGTAAAGGTGGCTTGAACACAAGCACTGTGGCACCATGACAGTGGATCTGATCACTGAGATGGCTACTAAGGGGCCGGTAGGCTGGAAGCCTCTACAGCACTGAGATGTGGTACAAACAGATGATTCACATCCCAGGCTGTATGGCGCAGGACTTAGAATATTTCATCACGCTACTCAAAATGGCACTGATTTTAAACACATGACTTATTTCTAAAATTTTCCATTCAATATTTTCAGACCATGGTTGGCTGAGAGTAACTGAAGCTGTGCAAATGAAACCAAGAATAGGGGCCACTAATGCATAATGAATGCATATTTCATCTATATGTCAACTATTTCCAAGTTAACTTATAGTAATAGAACAATATCAGAATCCCAATATGGTTATTTGAATCTTTACAAAAATTAGTCCAACATTTGTTAACAAAGAAGAGGTTAAAATCACTAACAAAATTTGGGGGAAAGAAAAGGTTATAAGGGAAATACCTATATTAAACACTAGAGGCCCGGTGCACGAAATTTGTGCACAGGGGGTGGGGGATGTCCCTTAGCTCAGCCTGCACCCTCTCCAATCTTGGACCCCTCAAGGGATGTCTGACTGCCCATCTAGGCCCGATCTTGGTAGGATCGAGCCTAAACGGGCAATCGGACATCCTTCTTACAATCCAGGACTGCTGGCTCCAAGCTGGTCACCTGCCTGCCTCCCTGATTGCCCATAACCGCTTCTGCCTGCCAGCCTGATCACCCGCTACCCACTACCCTGGCAGCCTAACTGATGTCTAACTGCTCCCCTGCCAGCCTGTTTGCCCCCAACTTCCCTCCTCTGCTGGCCTGGTCACCCCTAACTGCCCTCCCCTGCAGGCCTGGTCCCTCCCAACTGCCCTCCCCTGCTGGCCATTTTGTGGTGGCCATCTTATGTCCACATGGGGGCAGGATTTTTGACCACATGGAGGCAGCCCTCTTGTGTCTTAGAGTGATGGTCAATCTGCAAATTACTCTTTTGTTAGATAAGATTAGTCATACAAACTATAATAATATAGAATTGTATTAGCACAAGAATAATAGATAATCATATAAAACTAGAGTACCTAATAAACAGTGTATAAAAGACTAATAATCTTTTAGAGAAAGACTGTAAATAGAAAAGATGGACAAAAGAGAATATAATTCAAAGAATATTGGCTACTGGGAAATAATCAATATAGTCATACTATTAAATTACATTTAGATTATACAGTGAACTACAAAAACTGAAACCTTAGGAAATAGATAAATATATTCACTCTGTGTGAAAATATCATTTTAAGCCTAAAAGCAGTAAAATAAATAGAACAATACATTTTATGGCACAACAAAAAGAAAAGTTTCTATGTTTAAAATATTAGCACTAAAATTTAAAGTCAAAAATTAAAAGTAAATCAGGAGAAAATATTTGAGGCAACCATGACAAAGGATTACTAGTCTTGCTCTATAAGTGGCTCCAAAAATAAGCAGTATGGTAATGTGAAAAATTACCCAAATGTTGACAAGACTTCATTTCTGGATGATTTTCTTTCCCTCCTCTAAACTTGTGTATATTTAAAAATTTCAGCAGTAACAAAACTACATTAGAAAAGAATGTTATCAGGAGGAAGGAGAAGGAAAATATAATTGAGATGAAGAAACTGTCAAGAAAGTTCTGGTTAGCAGAGAAAGGCTGCTTTTGGTTAAAAGTTCACTACAGATTTTAAAAATTGAAGACTACTGATATAAGAATTAGTGTATAAATTATGGCAAAGGGCTCTCTCTCCTGGAATGTAGGTTACTTAGTATCTGATTCTGGAAGGGGCTTTGGTCAAAAGGACAAAGCCAAAGGCAAAGAACTTTTGAATATACTAAAAGCAAAAGCAATTTTATAAAATATAATATACTGCTCAATCAATTATAAACTCTTAGAATAAAATGCTGTAATCCAATTGAAAGGTCTCACTTCCATCCCATGATTTATGAGTTGTCACAAAAGTCTACAATTGAATTACTGCATCAGTATTCACTTTTAGATGATATATTGAAAATGTTAATACATATAAAACCAGGGAAGTTTAAGAGGGAGAAAATTGTGTTTTCAATATGCAGTATGTATCAGCAGACAATCAGAAATTGAAATCAAGAACTTATTGTTTGGCCTTAGCTGGTTTCGCTCAGTAGTTGGAGTATTAGCCCAAGGTCTGAAGGGTCACGGGTTTGATTCCCGTCAAAGGCACATACCTAGGTTGCAGGCTCAATCCCCGGCCAACCAGGGCCATGTGTGGGAGGCAGCCAACTGATATGTCTCTCCACATCAATGTTTCTCTCTCTCTGTCTCTCCCCCTCCCTTCCATTCTCAAAAAAAAAAAAGAACTTATTGTTTGTATCCCATTTAAAATAATTTGTGGCCAAAATTAGAGTGCCATTGGATTTGAGGTTCGAATAGAGAGTAATATTTAATTAATCACTCTAATAATTATAAATAGACTATCATGTACCTCTCTCATAAGAAGGAATCAATACAAGGAACAAAGTAAATATGTCTGCATCTTGAAGAGCTTTCAGCCCATTGATGGTGCCAGAGAAGTAAAGCAGCAATAATGACATAGTATGATGAAGTGTTGGATGAAGACATGTAGAGAGCTTTGACAGTATATAAGGAGCATTCAACACCAATCTGAAAGATCAGGAAAAACTTTCTGAAAGAATATGCTTTTAAACTGAGACCTGAAAGGGTGTAAAAGCCAAATTAATACAGAGAGGAAAAGAGCAAAAGACAGAGAGGAAATTCATGAGCTCAGAGGCAACAGAAAGCACACCTTGTTGTAGAGCATAGAATGTGAAGGGGTGGGCGGGGGAACAATGAGAAAACAGCTGGAAGAATCTAGTCAAGTTAAGGAGTTTGGACTTCTCCTCAGGGTAAAGAAAAAACTAAACAGGAATGGGAGGGGTGATATAATTGTTTTTATATTTTAAAAATCATCCTGGCTTTTATATATAGAAAAAAATAAGAGAAGGACAGGATGAGTCAGTGGATTTAGCTAAGAGTTTTATACAAGAGATAAGATGATGGCTTAAGCCAGTAGATAATGCTAAAGGATAGAGAGATATCAACAAGTTTTAGATATATTTAGAGGTCAGAATATTTAAGACTTAGTGATTGGAGAGTAGAGCCTTTGAATATGTATAAAATCTAAGTCATCAATTTTATTAGCATAAAGCTTTTCAGAAAATTTCCTAATCCTTTTGATATCTACATCATCTGTAGTGGTGTCACATCTCATTCCTGATACTGGGGATTCATGTTTTTTCCTCAGCTTCTTCTAATGAGTATAGCAAGAGGTTTATCTATTTTATAGATCTCTAAAAGTTACCTCTTTCAGCTTGATTTTTTTTCTACTTTTGCTTTATGTCATTGATTTCCACTCTGATCTTTGTTTCTTCTACTTATTTTTTGTTTTATTTACTTTTCTTTTTCTAATGCATTTCTGTTTCATTTTTTATCTTTTTCTCTATCTCTCCTCCTCCTTACTCTTTTCTGAATTATCTGGCCTCCTAAAGGTAGGTAATAAGAATAGAAAGTTGAAAGATTGGATTGAACATCTCTTACCAAGTCCTGCATAGATATGCCTTTCTGTTTAGAATGTGTGGGTTATGTATGCATCAGCCTTATTGCTCTGCAGTCACAGACAAAAATCTATTCTGCCAATGATGGAAATTGCTGGCCCTAAAAAGCAGTTGACTCCGAAAGAAAATGGGAATTTTTCTTCTGGACTTTGAGAATTCAGAGTAAGGAGGGAAGGTAAGTACCCATCTCTTTTTTAAATATATTTTTATTTATTTTAGAGAAGAAGGGAGAGGGATAGAGAGATAGAAATATCAATGATGAGAGAGAATCATTGATCGGCTGCCTCCTGCATGCCCCACAATGGGGACTGAGCAAGCAACCTGAGCATGTGCCCTGACCAGAATTGAACCGTGACCTCCTGGTTTATAGATAGATGCTCAATGCTGAGCCATGCCAGCCAGGCAAGTACCCGTCTCTTAGCACTACTACTGATGAAGCTTGCATTACTTAGGGAGTTCATTGCGATAAGATCCAAAGTTTCAACTCTAGTCTATGATTTTATGCACAGTGCTAAAGTAGTCATTTTGGAATACAGTAAGAGAAAAATGTTTGTGCAATAGGCAAAAGAAAATGTTATTTCATCATATTAAAACGAGTGACCAAGTGACAGAAATGAGTGAAGGAGGTTAATGCTAGTTTCATTACCAGTGTATGGGGAGTAAAAGGCATTGTATCATTGATGTACTGTAATGTTTTCACATTTAAGGAGCTTCTAAGAAAAGCCAGCAACCTAGTCTCAGGGTCATTCTCTGTATCCCTAATGAGCCATAGTACATGCAACATTACTTAAAGTATTAAGAGAGAAGGCTCAAAAATGCCTTCAACTTAGGGTCTGTCTCTTCCAATGAAAGCTAAAGAAAAAAGGCAGATATTTACATTCCTCTCCTGTTTATTTAGCTTTTTTTTCTTAATAAGAGGAAGAAACGTACAGGGATGCCATTTGCCATGTTTTTAAAGAGTTACTTAGACTTAGAGGACAGTATTAATACCTATTCCCACCTACCTAAGCTTACCTTTCTTCTAGGTGATGGATTTGTAAATCCCCATGTATAAAATAGGATAAAAGCTATTATTCTGGAGTTTCTCCAATTTGTGAGAAAATATAGGCCGATCCTTGAAGTTTCAGAATATTAACAACTTTCATTACTTGAGGTAATGGAGTAGCCCAGTAGATAGGTAATTTCCATGTTATCTTTGGAATGCTGCTTATATACAAGCAAGAGAAACAAGTTCAACTGAAGTATGGTAGCAATCATCTCAGGTAGAAGCTGCTGTTCGGGTTCTGTACTTATTTGTTTGCTAAAACAATAGAAACTTATTTTGATTTTCTGAACTTATGTATAATTGAACACTATGGTTTGAGTATCCCATTGATTGGGATACTCACTAGGTACCGAAGGACATTCTTCTGGGAACCAGGGCAGATCAATTGTTCCAAATTATCTCAGTAGCTACAGATAACTGAGTTTTCAGTTGACTCAGTGGTCCTGGAATTAGGAGAACACAACTATCCTAAGTTGCCTCAAGCAGCTACTGACAGTGCATTTCTATTGACTCAGTAATCCCCAAATCTGGATAACACAATCTTTCTAAATTGCCCAGGTGGTCCCAGATAATGTGTTTTTGTTTAGTGATTACTAACTTGCTTTATCTTTACTTCTGTGAAAATGCCTTTTTGCAAAGCAGGTTCCTCATTCCAGACCCAAAGATGTAATCAATACCCTTGTGATATTCTGTCAATAAAAGCCAGACATGTTGAGCTATTCAGGGCTGCGAAGTCTGAAGCGATTTTGCTCCAGACCTTGTATGCCACTGGCTTTTAATAAAATGACTCCATAATTTGACTTTTGAAGCGTCCTTTATAAGATGGGGGTACATCACAACCCAACTATATTGCCCTACCACCTATGTTTTTGTCTAGTTTAATTAATACCTGTTACTTCCAGCTGAGGTGTTTCAAAGCATAGCATGGTCATCACTACTGTCCCTAGACCAAGTAACCAGAACCCCTGTCCTGGGTTCTAACTTTAGAGGGACCATCTCTGGCTTTCCTCTAGCCATGACCCTCTGTGAAGGATGAGGAATCTAAAGATTCCGGTGGCCCAGCCAGCATGGCTCAGTGTACACACACATACACACACACACACATACTCTGAGTGGCCAGATTATTATGATCTCCAAACACATAATAATCTGGCCACTCAGTGTGTGTGTGTTTATCCTATCTAATAAAAGAGTAACATGCAAATTGACCATACCTCCACTATGCTACCAGCCAATCAGGGCAGGGGGCGGGGCAGGGGCATGGCCAGCACACAGGGGGAGAAGCCAGCAGGGGCGTGGCCACAATGCAGTGAAAGCAACCACGACGCTATAAGCTTGCCCCATATGGTACTTAAGGGCCAGCCCTCCTTACACTTATGGTGACTGAAACACATGCAAATGAGCGCCCAGGGTCCCTGCATACCCCCCAGGCCAGCACCTACGATGGGAGTGAGGGGCTGTTGCCAGTCTCTAGGGTGTGCGGAGACCCTGGTGGCCACCACCGGGTGGAGAAAATTCACAGTGCTCTTGGTTCGTGCAGGGTATCGGGAGCACCAAGAATTCTGGGAAATGTAGTTTTGAGCTCTGTGGTGAACATATTGGGGCTGTGACCTGGGTTTAGGCAAAACACCAATTAAAGCTGTGGACTGTCTGTAGGAGAGAGTTTGAGGTACTGAGAGTGGAACGTGGAAGCAGCCAGGGGGCGGGGGTGGCAGCAGCAGCACTTTTTTTTTTTTCTTAGTTCACAGCTTTAATTGATGTTTCGCCTAAACCCAGGTCACAGCCCCAACATGTTCACCACAGAGCTCAGATTATTGGTCAATTCAGTGAAAATGGGACAGAAAAACTCACTAAGAAATAACAGTTCCCTGAATCTGTTCACTCATATCCTATCTCACTCAGAAATCCAGAAAATTACCATCAGACACATCACAGGATCAAAGCCTTTGCATCCAGGAGAAGCTTGAAGCTTAAAAGGACAGAGACTTTTCCATTTGCTCTGCTCTTCCCTTCACAGGATTATCTTCTGAAATCCCCAAGCGTCTACCCCTGGCACAGCTTTCTCACATACCACGCTGCCCACCCTCCCATCTATCCCCATCCATTTTAAAGCACCTGGCAAACACAAGAAGGAGAAACAAAGGGCAAATGCCAGTCTGTGGCCTCTGTCTGGACTTAGTCAAGCACGATATCTGTGGAATGGTGTGTGGAAGTTTCCATGGCAACAAGACTTCAAGGCAGGCAGGGGAGTCACATATTCTTTCTACCAAGGTAACCGAAACACGGAGACCACCCAAGGGATGCTGAAGGGGACACAGCGAGTTCAGAGTTCTCTGGTGACTGCAAGGACCTAGGTCCTCATTGCCTCCTCCCCCACCCTCTGCTGCTCCTCTTTCGGGGGAAAGGGAGGGACACATTAAAGAAGTCTTCTCTAAAGGGATGCTTATGAAAAAAAATGTAGAAAAGACTACAAGAGAAGAGTGTTTTCTTTAGTAGACAAAGCAGCTCTATTAGGCAACAGGTTTGGGAGCCCTGACAGCATGAACCCAAGCTGGCTACCTACAGGGGCACTTGCACTTCCACCAAGCTTCTCCACTTTACATTGCAACATGGTCTTCTTGGTGAACCCAATCCGTAATGAAAAACTGAACTACACTGTGTTTTACAGATGGTTTTTTTAAATTGTCTAACTGATGGCTCACCCCCCAGCCTGCCCAAGGCCTAAAGCCAAAATATATATGTTAGAGGCCTGGTGCATGAATTCATGCATGGGTGGGGTCCAGCCAGCCTGGCCAGCGAAGGGAACATGGGCAGTTGGCTGGCCTGCCTGCTGGTCGAACTCCTGGTAGAAGGGACAATTTGCATATTAGCCTTTTATTATATAGGATATACACTGAGTGCCCAGATTATTATGCATTCAGAGATCATAATAATCTGGCCACTCAGTGTATATGAACTGATCCAAGCTAGTGAAGACTGTGGGCAAAAGGGGCCACATGCTGACCTGACAAGCTCAGGGAAGGCTTGCACAGCAGTCTTGCAACACCTCCTAGAGCTGTATCTTCCCTGACAAAGCCAGCCTTTACCTTAACTGAGCTTATTGTCTTTTTGCATCTAAGATAAACATATCATTGAAATGTCAGAGTAACTTGTAACTTCCCTTTTTACCAGACCCCTCAGGACACAACCAAATGCCCTAGGCAGCAGGATATAAATAACATAAATTCCTTCATTGTTATTATTATTGTTAATTGTTGACTGTTAACTATCCTGCACCCACCGAAGTAAAAGATGTGTCTATAATGTTACTTTTTATCCTATCCCAGAGGTTTCTTCCTCCCAACACACATCTCTCCTCTCCTTATGTCCTTATATTACCAATGGATTTCATGTTACCCACCTATGTCTCCTCCTCTGGTTGCAATGCATAAAATTAGATGAAAAACAACCATTCTCTGGAGCATTATCCCAATCCATTGAGATTCTGCTTCATGGCAATTGTCGACAGTTTGGTTCAAATAAACTCACAAAAATTCTTTACAGGTTTAAATGTTTTTACATTAACAAGACCAAAAGTTAAAACACATGTATATAGGATCAAGGAAAATTTGTAGAGATAATTAGGCTTCACCCCTCCTCTCTCTCCCATCCTTTCCTCCGCTGGTAGAAAGCTGCTAAGTCTTGTGCCTCCAACTTCACAAGACCAAAAAGAGGTAAGAGCAGGATCATGGGATCCCTGGTCCTTCTTCCCCTCAAAGCACAGTGGCTTAAGTCTCCAACCTGAAAGGAAAACACAAGGAAACTCCAAAATATAAATTCATCATCATCTTTTCAGCAACTTCTTTCCATCTCTCCTTCTTAGTCAAAAAGACAACCAGGCTCCTGGTGTACGTTTGTGCTTAACACAGAGGAATGACTGCAGACTGGGGATAAGAAGGCTGCTGGATTCCAATTAACTTCACCACTTAACTTTGATTGCTGTGTTACTCTGGATGAACTCACTGTTTGTTAGTAAATGGGGGTGAGGATCTCAAAGATTAATGATAGCACTGATTGTAGCTACACAATAGGGCCCAGATGTTCCCATACTTATTGCTTCCTCTCCTTGACCCTCTTTCCTGCAATTATTAGATAGAAAATGCAAATATGGCATTTGGGAAACCTGACACAAGCCCAAACTACTGAGACAGGAACTAAACTTTGAATAACACTTTGTCTCATACTCAGATTTCTTAAATTAAATAACACTATATCAATGATAAGAAAGGGGGGGGAACATTCTTGAAAGTGGGAATAGAGAAAAAGTTGAAGACATGTTGAGTATGTATAATTATTTGATATCAAAGCCAAATCTTGATAAAAAAACATGCTCTGCTATATACCAATTTCATGTAGCACAAAATCAATCTAAGAAAATAATCCACACTGAAGGCTCAAAGAACAAACTACAAATATATAGCATCAATTTTTAGGCTAATCTTACTGGTCAGTCATCCCTTTAACAGGACAGAAATTTCATCTAACACTTCTATTTCTCTTAATGAATTTCCTAACTACCACAGAATGTTGGAGAGTCTTAGAAGCAATTTAGTCTATCTAGAACTGCAACCATATTTTATTGCATCTGATCAAAATTCTTACCAAAACTAACAGATCAAAAACCAATTACAATATAAACCTCCCAATAAGCCACAGGAATAAGGAATAAAAGAGATTCTTAGTACTCAACAAATCTGGTTACTTTCTTCTCCCTGTGTAACTGGCCCTCTCACAATTAGGCAGGACTGTGTGATTAATTCTAATAAACGGACTGCGAGAGGAAGGTAGTGGAAGAGACACGTTTCACTTTCACCTGAGACAGTGAGAAAGTCTTAAATCACTCCTCCTCTCTTGTGCCTGTTCTCTGCAAATGTGGAGCCATTTGTTGTGAAGGTAGAATCAAGATAGTAGTGGCTGGGATTCTGTCATCCACTGCTTGGAAGGAAGCTTCCTTCCCTAGAGAATCCCTAAATTTCTGAGTCAGAAATAAGCCACTGAGCCTAGCCAGTGTGGCTTAGTGGTTGAGCATCAACCTATGAGGTTGGCTCGATTCCCAATCAAGGCACATGCTCAGGTTGTGGGCTGGATCCCCAGTGTGGAGCATGCAGGAGGCAGGCCAGTCAATGATTCTCTTTCATCATTGATGTTTCTATCTTTCTATCCTTCTCCCTTCCTCTCTTAAATCAATAAAAATATATTTTTAAAATAAAAAAAGAAAGAAGCCACTGAAATGTAGAGGAATTTTTTGGTTATTATTATTAAAGAATACCTACCCTTATCAAACGAGGATAGGTATATTCTCAAAGTGAGGAATTTCTGGGATCAGACATCAAATCTTGGATCATATTTTACCCAAAAAAGGAAAACCCTATGACAATCTATTATAGTATACTTATATTTTTCCTGCCCCAAGCCCACAAATATACCTTACTCCTTCACACATAGGAACACAGCCACAGAAAAAGGTGCACAGTCTACTCTATGCCACATATCTGCTAAGCACCAGGAATCCTATACACTGAGTGGCCAGATTATTATGATCTCTGAATGCACAATAATCTGGCCACTCAGTGAATATCCTATATAATAAAAGGCTAATATGCAAATTGTCCCCTCAACCAGGAGTTCGACCAGCAGGCAAGCCAGCCGACCACCCATGTCCCTTCCCCCTGGCCAGGCTGGCTGGACCCCACCCATGCACAAATTCATGCAACGGGCCTCTAACACACACACACACACACACACACATTTTGAGTGGCCAGATTATTTTGCGTTCACAGGTCATAATAATCTGGCTACTCAGTGTATAATAAAAGCCTCATATGATAAGTGTCCAGTCATCTGGTCAGCTGTTTAACCATAATCAAAGCATAATCCTATATAATAAAAGGCTAATATGCAAATTGTCCCTTCAACCAGGACTTCAACCATGGGGCAGGGACAGATGACCAAGCACTGCAAGCCCCTCCACCTGGCAGGCCCAGCCCAATCAGCCCCAATTGGGGTGGGCTGGCAGGACCCCATCCGTGCACTAATTCATGCACTAGGCCTCTAGTATGCTAATGATAGATATGCTAAGGCAGCTCAACTGCTCGCTATGATGTGCACTGACCACCAGGGGGCATATACTCCAACAGTAGGTTATCTTGCTGTTGGGGTCTAGCCAATTGGGACTGAGCAACATGGCCAGACACACCCTCAAGCCCTTTCACAGTCCCTCGCAAGCTGGCCAACCTCCCATGTCCCTCCCTAGCCCCAATCTTGTACCTCTGGGGTCACTTAGTCTGGCCTGTGCCCTCTTGTAATTTCGGCCTGCTCAGGGGATGTCAGAGAGCTAGTTTTAGCCCAATTCCACAAGCCAGGCTGAGAAACCCCACTGGTGCATGAATTCCTGCACCAGGCCTCTAGTAATTAAATAATACATGATCACTACTGGTATCCTTCAGAAGGAAATGAGGATAAATCACACAAACAATTATGACAGAGAGCAATGAGATCTATGTTCCAACCTACAGTGGGAGCTCCAAGGAAGGAGAAACCAATTCTACCCAGAGGAAGATGAAGACATCTTCACAGAGGAGATGACACAAGCTAAATCATGAAGGAAATAAGAATTTTCTAGTTGGACTAGAAGTAGAAGTATATTTCAGGCAAAGCACATGCAAACATATCAAGTCCTTAAAGAACTCAAGTATTTAGAGACAGATTAAAACAGAGTGTGCTTGTAGGATAATTATAGGATACTAGAGGGGGATGTCCCTCATCCCAGCCTGTACCCTCTCTAATCAGGGACCCCTTGGAGGATGTCCAACTACTGGTTTAGGCCCAATTCCTGCAGTTGGACATCCCTCTCGCAATCCAGGACCACTGGCTCCTAACCCCTCACCTGCCTGCCTGCCTGATAGCCCCTAACCACTGTACCTGACAGCTTGATCTCCCCTAACTGGTCCCCTGCCTGCCTGTTCACCCCTAACTGCATCTGCCTGTTGCCCTGATTGGCCCTAACTGCTCTCCTGCCTGCCTAATCACCTCTAACTGGCCCCCTGCTGCCCCAATTGCCCCTAACTGGTCCCCTGCTGCCTGATAGTCCCTAACCACCTCTGCCTGCCTGCCTGATCACCCCTAACTGCTCCCCTGCTGGACTGATAGCTCCTAACTGCTCCCTCCCCTGTCTGATTCCCCTAATTTCTCCCCTGCCTGCCTGATCACCCCTAACCGCCTCTGCCTCAGTCCCTCCCACCATGGGTTTGTCCAGAAGGACATCCGGAAGGTCATTTGGCTATTTGATCTAATTAGCATATTATGCTTTTATTAGTATAGGTGAGCCTAGGACAGTGGTCGGCAAACTGTAGCTCGCGAGCCACATGCAGCACTTTGGCCCCTTGAGTGTGGCTTTTCCACAAAATACCGTGGCCTGGGTGAGTCTATTTTGAAGAAGTGGCATTAGAAGAAGTGTAAGTTTTAAAAATTTGGCTCTCAAAAGAAATGTCAATCATTGTACTGTTGATATTTGGCTCTTTTGACTAATGAGTTTGCCAACCACTGCTCTAGGATGACTAAGCACATTCTTTGGTTCTTTTGCTTTAGATCCATGCTTTCATGGTCAAATGTTAGCTGGCTGGGCTGAAGTCCATCTGATAGCTCAATGACTTGGGCTGGATGTTCAAATGGCTCATTCTCATGGCTGGAAATTGATGCTGAGAACATAGCTGGAAATGTCTATGGGAGCATCTATCCTTGGCGTCTCCACATGGTTTGAACTGTCCATGGATGGCAGTTATGTCCTAAGAGTGAATAGACACAGGAAACACTCACAGGTAGTCTCTTAACTCCTTGGCTCAGAAACTGCAACACCATTATTTGAGTCATTTTTTAAGTCAAAACAGTCATAGAACCTATCTATTTTCAATGGAAGTTAACATAGAGCCATTTCTCAATGGGAAGAGTTCAAAGAATATATGGCCATCTTTAATCTGCCACATAGGGCAGCGACTTTAACTGACAGCACTGAATGGAAAGCAAACAGACACTCTCAAACAGGAGATGGAAAAGACAGAGTTGCATTTGAGAACAATGATACTGATGGCAGAGTAAAGATGGATTGGACTATAAAGATGATGAGAGTGGAATGTGAAAGCTCATACAGAAGAAATGGGTTCACATAAGAAACTATGAGGATTTGGAATCCTGGTAGCCTCCAAAAGACTGAAGAGGAGAAAATAGAATGAAGAATATTTTAGGAGCTAGGCCTGTGTGTCTCAGTGGTTGAACATTGACTCAGAAACCAAGAGGTGGAAGAAACAAGATGGCGGCATAGGTAAACACCTATTTTGCTGCCCCACACAACAATTTCAAAACTACAACTTAACAACAAAACAAACATCATCCAGAATCACCAGAAAGCTGGCTGAGTGAAAATTCCACAAATAAAAGTAAAGATAGGACACCGTGACTCAGAGGAGTGGCAGAGCACAGCTTTGAAGATATGCCTGGAGAGAGGTTCAGAGCCATGTGCGCGCAAGAGCTGTAGGGCGGGCGT
Source organism: Antrozous pallidus (assembly GCA_027563665.1). Taxonomy (NCBI): domain Eukaryota; kingdom Metazoa; phylum Chordata; class Mammalia; order Chiroptera; family Vespertilionidae; genus Antrozous; species Antrozous pallidus. The sequence continues at coordinate 127,852,583 of CM050509.1, forward strand.
CAGCAAACTTGGCTGGATTTCTCCAACAGAGAGGGTGGAGACGTCCCACTGCAATGATCCCCCAGTTCCAGGCGAGGTCCGAGGTCCGGGGTAGGTACGCTAAAAGCCGAGCACAGCAGAGGTCTGCGAGTTTGAGGAGAGTGTGCTAAACTTGGAACAGCAGTTTGCACATAAACTTGGGGACAGAACTTGGCGACCGCACAGAGAGGAATCGTGACTTGCTCCCTCGGGAGACCACTGGACTGCTTTGTTTTACAACCCTGGGCGAGACTTTGGGTGTGCAGACTCATTTGGGGAGAGGCAGAGTTGTCTGGCAACAGGTGGAGACCAGCAGCAGCTTTCTCTCGGAGGTGGGTGTGCAGCCGTTACCACGCGGCACAGAGACCTGCACACTGCATAGGGCACAGCTGACACTGCTTGCTCAGCCCAAAGATTCTGCCCATCCAACCTGAACACAGCTTACCTTCACAGCCAATTGGCCTGGAAGTCAAACCCTCTTAGTGCTAACAACAATAAGCTGGGCTTAACTTCAACAATACTGTACAACCTATAAAGAATTGCAGTAAGAGTATCCACCTCAGGTAACTGGGGAGGCTGAGCCACTGTCCCTTAGAGGACATCTACCACACAAAGCTAATAGACCAACTCAGGAAAGCAGCCACAATGCAGAGAAATGGAAAGAAATCAGGTGTGAAAGAAATGGAGGAAAAAAGACAACTAGACATAGAGTTAAAAACCACAGTAATAAGGTTTTTCAAGAGGCTCCTAGAAAAGGCCGATGAACTTAATGAGAACTACGAGGAAATGAACAAGACATATAAGGAAATGAATAAGACCTATGAGGAAATGAACAAGACCCATGAGGATATGAAAAAGGACCAACTAGAAATTAAGCATACACTGACTGAAATAAAAAAAAAATATTATACAAAGTCCTAAAAGTAGTCCAGAGGACTGCAAGATCCAAGTCAAAGATTTGAAATACAAAAAAGCAAAATCCACTTGGCCGGAAAAGCAAGAAGCAAAAAGAATCCAGATAATTGAAGATAGCGTAAGGGGCCTCTGGGACAACCTCAAGCATGCCAACATCTGAATTATGGAGGTGCCAGAACAAGAGAGAGAGCAAGGTAATGAAAACCTACTTGAAGAAATAGTGACTGAAAACTTCCCCCACCTGGCAAAAGAAATTGACTTAAAAGCCCAAGAAGTGCACAAAACCCCAAAATATAGGAATCTAAAGAGGACCACACCAAGACACATCATAATTAAAATGCCAAGATCAAAAGATAAAGAGAGAATATTAAAAGCAGCAAGAGAAAACAGTTAGTTACCTATAAGGGAGCACCCATACGATTGTCAGCAGATTTCTCAACAGAAACGATGCAGGCCAGACGGGAGTGGCAAGAAATATTCAAAGTGATGAACAGCAAGAATCTACAACCAAGATTACTCTATCCAGCAAAGCTATCATTCAGAATTGAAGGTCAGATAAAGTGCTTCGCAGATAAGAAAAAGCTAAAGGAGTTCATCACCACCAAACCAATATTATATGAAATGCTGAAAGATATTCTTTAAGAAGAGGAAGAAGAAGAAGGTAAAAATATAAATTATGAACAACAAATACACATGTATCAACAAATGAATCTAAAAATCAAGTGAATTAATAATCTGATGAACAGGATAAACTGGTGAATGTAACAGAATCACGGACATAGAGAGGGAATGGCCTGACAATTCTTGGGGAGAAAAGGGGTGTGGGAAGTGCAGCAAGAGACTGGACAAAAATAATGCAACTATGGGAGAGGACAGTGGGGGGGGAGGTGAGGGCAGAGGGGGGGATGGGTACCGGGTGGAGGGGAGCTATAGGGTGAAAAAAAGGGGGAATAATGTAATTAATAAACTGAACAATAAAGATAAAAAATGAAGGAAGGAAGGAGGAAAGAAAGAGAGAGAGAGAGAGAGAGAGAGAGAGAGAGAGAGAGAGAGAGAGAGAAAGAAAGAAAGAAAGAAAGAAAGAAAGAAAGAAAGAAAGAAAGAAAGAAAGAAAGAAAGAAAGGAAGAAAGAAAGGAAGAAAGAAAGAAAGAAACCAAGAGGTCACCGGTTAGATTCCTGATCAGGTCACATGCTCGGATTACAAACTCAACCCCCATTAGGAGGTGTGCAGGAAGCAGCCAGTCAACTTTCTCTCTCATCAATGTTTCCATCTCTACCTTCTCCCTTTCTCTCTCTCTAAAAATCAATAAAAACATCTTTTTTTAAAAGACCATTTTAGTAGACATAGATGTCAGGATGTGGTGGCTAGTTTGATATAAAAACAGAGGGAAAGAGAAGGGACAAAAATCACTCCCAAATATCTAGGCTAAAATCCAAGTGAATGGTAATCTTATTATATGAAAAAGCTAAGATCACCCCAGCCCATGTGGCTCAGTGGTTGAGCATCTACCTATTTACCAGGAGGCCATAGTTCAATTCCCAGTCAGGGCACATGCCCAGGTTGTGGCCTTGATCCCCCATGTGGGTTTGCAGGAGGCAGAAGATCATTGATATTTCTTTCTTTTCCTCTCTCTTCCTCTCAGAAATCAACAAAATATATTTAAAGAAAAAGAAAATATAGAAGAAGAAAAAAAAAAACGTTGGATGGTAAGGGGCAATAACCTGTGGCCCTTTGCTGCACCAGAAGATAATCCAACCAATTGAGCCACAGCAGCCAGGGCTTTTCTCTGACTTCTTAGTGAGCCAAAGCAGCCCAGAGAGGCTCATTTCCCCACCTAGTCTTTCTTCTGTTATCCTAGGCCCTTTCTTGTTTTACTTTCTCCAGCTTTCATAAATACCTCTAAAATGCCAAATTAATAAATTAATTAAGTAAAGAGAATCCTGAAACTGAGTGACAACTTGGGGAAGAATGAGGATGAGGTAGGTCTAAGAAGTAACCAACTTCAAGGTTACATGCTAAAATACAAAATTACATATTTAAAGCATGTGGGATACTTTTAAATCTCATTTTATTGCTCTATTATAGCTGTAGAGAATTCTCCCAAGCCTGGAGGGATGGAAATAATAGCTATTAAATCTTACTCATCTATTGTCCACCATTGAACATTGCAGGCATTAAGTGTTTCCAAAGAGGTACCATAGTAATATCAGTATATTTGGCCTTGACTTATGATTACTCCAATCTCTCTACAAAATGACCATTGAGCCATTATTTTAGTGATGCTGTACTTGACAAAACTAGCTGTCAACTGTGCTACTTATACATGGAGAAAAGTAAATTTATCAGTAAAACCTGCTATACAGATTCCTTCTAATCTGTCATAAAATCAAGGCCTTAAGGCATCCAAAGCTCACTCCAGCTGTGCTCTTTTTCTCTAGGTAATGGCAGGACTGTAACACAATCAGGAAAGCATTTTTCTCTAGAAATGGCTTTTAATCACATCACTTTATAATGTAAATAGCAAAAGTGGTTTACACTGACTCTGAGGCCCTGGAATCCTCCTGGGGCTTCCATAGTTTTCAGTGGCTGACCTCTAAGAACACCCATGAGTAAGGAAGAAATATGGTGAAGCAAAATCCACATTGTTTAGAAAGTGTGTAAGAAAAAATAGTATAACTTCTGTTTTTAGACAAATGCCCTGATCAAAAAAAATTGTGTTAGATCAGTTAGGAAAAATTTCTGCTTCTGAAGAGACCAACCTCTGGGGAAGCTTTCACAGATGATAAAGTTGGCAGTCACGGTGATTGAAAGGGTACATTATACTTTAAAATGTAATGCTGTTAGGACAGATGTGGTTAGGAGAAGAAAAAAAAAGATTACACTGCATATATCCAGCTAAAATAGAAATGAAAATGCCTACCTTGCCATATTTTCCTAGGAGTTGATATACTTATCCATTTTTAGTTAAGCAGGAAAAGAAGGTTTGAGTTGAAGATATTCACTGACAACAAGTGAAAATGTGGTCAAGAATCAGATGAATTATCATAAACTGATGGGATTTTATTCCATTCAATTATTTACTGCTCACTGGTGGTCCCTTTCCCCCATCCAACAGGAAATTGCCTTTCTTAGAAATGAAAAACATGCATCAACCTACACAATACAAGTTTTATTGTACACATAAAAATCCATATTTTACCCCCAGCCTTATGTCTCATGGAGTCACATTACCCTGTCTAAATAGTAATAGAGTTCTAGTTTTATAAAGTCCAGGACACCCAGCTGGCGTGGCTCAGTGGTTAAGTGTCAACCTATGAACCAGGAGGTCACAGTTCTATTCCTGGTCAAGACAGATGTTCCGGTTGCTGGCTTTATTCCTAGTGTGGGGTGTACAGGAGACAACCAATCAATGATTCTCTGTCATCATGGATGTTTTTATTTCTCTCTCCCTCTCCCTTCCTCTCTGAAATCACTAAAAAATATTTTAAAAATTAAAATATGGCCCTGGCTGTTTTTTTCTCAATGGATAGAGCATTGGCCTGCGGACTGAAGGGTCCTGGTTTCAATTCTGGTCAAGGGCACATGCCCAGGTTGTGGGCTCAATCTCCAGTAGGGGCGTGCAGGAGGCAGCAGATCAATTATTCTCATCATTGATGTTTCTATCTCTCCATCCCTCTCTCTGCCTCTCTGAAATCAATAAAAATATATTTTTAAAAGTAAATAAATGTCCTGAGGGAGTAATTGTATAGTAAAAAGCTTCTTGCACTTTTTAAAAAATTCAAGAAGTATATTAACAAATGAGAGTTACCTAAAGTAGTAGAATCCAGATGCAAGTATGGCTTGGTTTTTCTGATTTCTTTAAGGAAGACTAAACAACTATATAAAACTAGTGACCCAGTGCACAAATTCGTATACATTGAAAGGAAATTAATGAGAAGAAATATTTTAATATTGCTATTTGTCCTTTCTCTATAATAGAAGTGTCAACCAAATTCACTATCAACAATGACAGATGGAAACACATATGCAATTGGCGCCAGTGAGAGCTTTATATATATCACACATGCGCAACTAAACTTAGCCTTTTATAGATATAGAACAAACTTGCTTAATTAGACCTGCTTTCTGATGTAGCTAACCTTTTTCCAGCCCAATGAAGCACCCCAACCTCTCTTTCAGGTAATTGTCAGCAACACAGCAATAAATACCAACACAAAGCATATTATTATTGTAGATCACACAGGGAGAACAAAGGGTAAAGTATTTTAAGTGCAGCAGTGTTTGACAATATTCTGTGCATTGAGAAAACCTGAAGTCATTTTCAAGGTCCAGCATTACTTATTTCTTTTCAGTTGGGTCAAGTGTCCAACCTTTCTAAATCTCTATTTTCCATCTAATAAAAAGAAAATAGAATTCCACCTAGTCTCCTATCTAGTTACTCCAGGACTTCTGTGAAGATCAAATGAAATGAGGCATGGGGAAAATGCTTCACAGACATTTGGTTACAATGTAAAATGTTTCCACCTGGCTATAAAGCAAGTCAGGTTCCTGGGCTGAAGAAACTCCAGGGAGGCTAGTCGCTAGGGAGAGGAAGCCAGGCATTGAAAGGAGACGTCAAGACTCGGATGGAGGGAAGGACACTTAGCATATCAGCCTTTTATAGAGATAGAGATAGATAGAGACAGAGATAGAGACAGAGATAGAGATAGAGATATACTAGGTGTACTAGTTAATAATGCAGATTTTGTATTAGAAACAGAGATAGACATATACCAGGTGTACTGGTTAATAATGCAGATTTTGTAATAAAATAATTTTGAGAGAAACATCAAAAGTGCTTTACTCAAAGTAATATCCATCACTAGTTACACATTTCCCCATCTTTCAGGTAATTTGTGGATACCATCCCAATAAAACTTTCCTCGTTTTGGGGCAAATCATTCACAGACCCAATTTTCCACTTCTTTGTAAATTTTGAAGTGCTGCTCAGAAAGTGCATGTGCCATCTATTGGAACAAGTGGTCATCTGAAGGAGCAAGGTCTGGTGAATACAGCGGGGGGGGGGGGGGGGGGGCGTTAATACTTCCCAGGCAAGATCTTTTAACGTGTCTTTAACTGGTTTTGAAGTGTGTGATGGTGCATCATCATGAAGCAAAATTACTTTGCCTTATGTTCTGGAACATTCTGGTCGTTTCACGACCAAAGTGTGGTTCATATTGATTATTTGTTGTTGGTAGCGATTAGTATTAGCAGTTTCATCTGGTTTTAGAAGCTCATAATACACTACACTATCCTGATCCCACCAAATACAGAGCATCGTCTTCTCTCCAAAGCGATTTGGCCTTGCGGTCAATATAGATGGCTGACCTGGATCAAACGATGATTTTGTGCATTTGGGATTCTTAAAATAAATCCACTTTTCATCACCAGTCACAATTCGATGCAAAAATAAACTTGCTTTCGTGACCTTGAAGCAACATTTTACTGATGACTTTTCGGTTTTTCATTCCTCTTTCATTCAGTTGATATGGCCACATTTTCCTTCCTTTAAAATCTTTCCCATTGCTTTTACATTATCAGAAATTGTTTGCTAAGCAATGTTTAACCTTTCTGTGAGTTATTTTTGAGTTTGACATGCATCTGCATCCAATAATGCTTGTAATTGTTGGTCTTCAAATTTTTCGGTTGACTTGGACGTTCTTTGTCTTTCACATTGAAGTCATCACTTTTAAAGCATTTAAACCAGAATTCACAAATATCTTGAGATGGAGCATGTTCACCATAAGCTTCCCTAAGTATACAATAACTTTTTCTTAAAAATAAAGTAATGAATTAAAACTTCCCACAAATTTTTTTGGCACAAAATTCGACATTTTTAAGCATAAAAATATCTATGATGTTAACACCTACAGAAAATGTGACATATGAAATTTTGAGGCTTGCTGTCAATACAACAAAATAGCATATACATAACAAATCACATATGCAGTATATCAACATATGTGTAACTCCATCTATTAAAAATTCCACATTATAAACCAGTACACCTATTAGCTATAGATATAGATATTTTTTGGAGAGCCTTTTAGAGTTATTGATTTTTGGTTTTTTGGGGGTGGGGATTGGATTTAGGATGAATATGAAGGAAGGTGTTTTCCCTGAGTTTAGATACTGCTGATTTATAAAGAAGAATAGTGCCATCCAGTAAGAGAAACATTTTTTAAAAAGCTCATTAGAAAACTAGACTTTTGCCCTAGCTGGTTTGGCTCAGTGGATTGAGTGTTGGCCCAAGGACTGAAGAGTCCCAAGTTTGATTGCAGTCAAGGACACATATCTGGGTTGCACCCCCAATCCCCAGCCCTGCTAGGTCAGGGCATGTGAAGGAGGCAAGCAATTGATGTGTCTCTCTCACATCTATGTCTCTCTCTCTCTCTCCCTCCCACTCTGTCTAAAAATCAATGGGAAAAAAATATCTTCTGGTGAGATTCACACACACACACACAAAAAGAAAACTAGACTTTCAAGGAAAGAGAATATGTATTTTATTTGAACCCAGAAGGATAAAGAAAAACATTTTTTTTACCTCCCCTGACAATTTCATATAATGCTATTCACACTACTTTGAAAACTACTACCACCTTTGGCAGCACTGTGTAAATACTTAAGCAGCCACCTCTTTTGGACATTTCCATAATAATGGTATTTTTCATTGCAAATTCAGACTGTATTTCTAATCAATGTTATAAATAAATTTTGCCAAATTCATCTTTGAAGGTTCTGATTTATACTGGCACTGTTCCATAATGTCTACTTTAGACATTAAATATTTAATACTAATATTTCTTCTGTTTGCAAGAACAGAAAACATGTTTTCTGGTTCTTAAAACCCAAGCTATTAACCATACTAACTAGGCAATATGTTGTCTTCCTATGCCAGCACAAAGTGAACCTACAGTCTGGCCGGTGTTGCTCAGTGGTTAAGCGTTGGCTCATGAACCAGGACACAGTTCAATTCCTGGTCAGGGCACATGATCGGGTGGCAGGCTGAGTCCCCAGTGTGAGGTGTGCAGGAGGCAGCCGATCAATGATTCTCTCTCATCGTTGATGTTTATCTCTCTCTCCTCCCTTCCTCTCTGCAATGAATAAAAATATTTTGTTAAAGTAAACATATAGCTCAACTGTTTCACCTTAAAGGCTGTCTTATTTTCAATCTGCCTGCGACAAACACATTCTGAGTTTTCTTCATCCAATAGACTATTGGTCAGCCACTTTTGATAGGAAAAACCAAACATTGCCATATGTTTGTTGTAGAAACAGAGGGTTTACTTGGAATTTAACATAAAACCTCTAGCCAATTTTGCTCAGTGATTACAGCGTTGGCCTGCAGACCAAATGGTCCTGGTTTTGATTCCAGTCAAGGGCATGTACCTTAGCTACAAGCTCCTTCCCTGGCCTGGGCCCTTTTCAGGGATCATGCAGGAGGCAACTAATCAATGTGAAAGAAACACATTTCTCTCAGTCTATCCCTCTCCATTCCACTCTCCCTAACAATCAATGAGAAAATATTTTCAGGTGAGGATTAACAAACAAAAACAAAACAAACACACACACACACACACACACACACACACACACACACACACACACACACATAAATTCTCTTTCTCTCTCAGCCCACAGGTCCTTTCACGGTACACAAATTTGTGCACTGGGCTCCTAGTCTTCCATATATAAAAGCCTAAGTGACCACCAGGGGGCAGACACTCAATGCAGGAGCTGCTGAGTGATAGCAACTTTGCAGAGTGTCCTCTCACACTCTGGGACCCCTCAGGGGATATTGGACTGCTGGTTTCTGCCCCATACCACAGGTCAGGTGGAGGAACCCCACCTGCTAGAGGGACCCCGCTCACTTCACAGATGCCCATAGAGCCCCAGTGCCACCCCAAGTGCAGCCAGGGAGGGACCACCAGAGGTTGGCTCCAGGGTGTGTCCAGCCCATCTTGCCCAGTCCCACCCCACGGCCACCTTTGAATTAATTTCCTTTCAATGTGCATGAATCTGTGCAACAAGACACTAGTTTACTAGATGAAATATTGTCCCATTCAAGAATCATGCAATTAAGCCAATTAAATCTTCAAGTTAACTCAGCTGAATTTTGTTTCTTAACATATTACAAATTAGGGCTTTTTAAAAATTGTAGGGCCAATTTTTAAGCATTTACCAGCACACCATTGCTATATTTTCAAAAATTCAAAAAATTCTGCTGCTCTCTCACAAAATTACTTTTTATTTTCATTACTATTTTTTAATCGGCCAGCTAAAAGCTGTTTCTCACATGATATCTCCATTTATCTTGGATCCCTCTCAAGTGGCAGTAGCTAATTTTATCATATTCCTACCATCAGGAAGCCCTGAAAAGCATTGTAATAAAGGAATATTTTTACTTTATACCATTATAGTGTCCAATGTATAGTTCTATAATTATCTGCCTCATCATATTAAATTTTCTTTTTTTTAAAAATATATTTTTATTAATTTCAGAGAGGAAAAGAGAGATAGAAACCTCCATGATGAGAATCATTGATTCGCTGCCTCCTCCTGCATGCCCCCTATTGGGGATTGAGCCTACAACCCCTGACCAGAATCAAACCCAGAACCCTTCAGTCTGCAGGCTGATGCTTTATCCACTGAGTCAAACCAGCTAGCGCCATATTAAATTTTCTTATGCATCTGCCTCCCCACCTGGCAGGGCTTGACCGGGTCTGCCTCTAGCCCAATTGGGGTGGGGCCAGCCAGGTCTGGGTCTCACATGATTTTGAGGTGCATGTGGGTGGGCAAGGATTTGACTCGGGTTCCCGTGGCATGCCCAGACTCTGACAGGAGGAAGGTTTTCATATACATTTTACTAATTTTCTTTCATCTCTGACACTTCTATTATAGAGAAAGGGCAAATAGCAATATTAAAATATGTTCTCTAATTAATTCTCTTTTAATGTGCATGAATTTCATGCACTGAGTCACTAGTTTCCCTATAAAACTCAAATTATATGAAGAACCATTTTAATCACTTTCTTGCCAGTACTTCTAAGTCATTTAATTTGGTATCCTTCATTGGTATTTACCCTGAGTTCACTCACCCTCTTCTGAGTACTAGTGAAAGGAATTTTTAGAGGTAAAATAGGCAGGTCTGGGAAGTTTTAGGAATTAAGAGGTCCACAGGTGGGGGACAGGGAACCACAAGGCTGCAAAGCTGGGAGGTGCAGAAGGTATACATTCACAGAATAAGGTAACTGCCAGAAAGTATACACTTACAGAATAAAGGAAAGGAAGCCACTCAGTCAGAGAGGGAAGAGGAAGGCTACAGGAAATAGAAAAACAAAAGAGGGAAAAAGAGGAGAACCCCACATGGGGTTTGAGCTCTGAAGCTACTATAGTGACCAATCAGAGGGGATATTAGGACACAAAGAACTTCAGGCTTTATAAACCTAAGAAAGAGGGACTTGGTGGGTCTCTCTCCCCCTCCTCACGTGGGAGTCTGTGCTTATTTCCCAATAAGTTTCTACCTTTTCCTATACCTCCTTTTGTCCCTTGGCTTCATTCTTCGAATCCACCTGGACAAGAACCCAGGAATCCACCTTTGCATCCTGCCCAGGGAAACACCACACATTCCAGCTTAATTTCAGCATTTCACCAGCAGCCACTGTAACCTCATAGAAACTTCATTTCTTCAATATAACATTTCCCCCTTTCTTTCCTGTTGATTCAGACAAGCCCCGTGGTAGGCAAACTGCGGCTTGGGAGCCACATGCGGCTGTTTGGCCCCTTAAGTGTGGCTCTTCCACAAAATACTATGGTCTGGGCAAATATATTTTGAAGAAGTGGCCGTAGAAGAAGTTTAAGTTTAAAAAATTGGCTCTCAAAAGAAATTTCAATTGTTGTACTGTTGATATTTGACTCTGTTGACTAATGAGTTTTCTGACCACTGGACTAGCTTCATCCAACACCTGATTCACCTACCTCCTTCTCCCTTGCATGTGCTCTCCCTTACTCATTAAGCCCTGGGGACAATGACATTCTGATCAACATCAAATAATCTTAGGAACAAGCCTCATCTATGTTGACCTCAGAGACAGTTTTGGTCAAACTAGAGATAACATCTAGGCCTCAGTTGTGTTTCAGCTCCAGGTCCAGCAAAGTGGAGAAACAAGAAGAAGCCATGCCATGGCAGATCAGATACACTGATCAGCTACCCAATACCCTAGCACCAATCAAGAAGTAGAGACCAGGTCCCTGACAATGACCCTACCTCCCTTGGTGACCATGATTAACGGGTTTCCCCTATAGAATCCATCCCCTGGAAGCCACTGGGGAGCCAGGTCTTTGGGCATTAGCTCACTGGTGACTCTGGGCATGAGCCACTTCCTAAAAATAAGCCCTTACTTTCTTTGCTGCAAGCTTCTGTTCATGTCTTACTGGGCTTCGATGTGTGCAGGCAAGCAGACCCCTTTTGTCTGGTGACAACTCCTTCGCTCTGGATGAAAAAGGGCCCATGCTAACCTGACTAATTCAGGGAAGGCCTGCATGGCAGCCTTGCAAACTCAAGGACCTAAAGGAACTACAAAGGATGATCTGCAATTAAAACATTTAATTAAAAAGCAGTTTACAGTGGGTAGTCATGTCCTAGGCCTGTATCGCCCCTGACAAAGATCAACTTCCATCTTTACTGAACCCATTGTCTTTTTGCATCTATGATAATATACCTGTGGAATGATGTCAGGGTAACCTGTAACTTCCCTTTTTCCGGACCCTCCAGGCACAACAAATTATGCCAGAGAGCAGACCACAGATTCCCTCATAGTTATTGTTATCATGTTAATAAAGAAGTGTGTGTTGCCCTAGCAGCTGGTTTGGCTCAGTGGATAGAGTGTTGGCCTGTGGACTGAAGGGCCCAAGATTTGATTTCAGTCAAGGGCACATGTCTGAGTGTGTGCTAGATCCCTGGGGGGAGGACCTGGTAGCCAGTCAATGATTCTCTCTGAAATCAATAATATATATATTTTTTTCCTAAAAAAAGAATCATGTCTATCATTTTACTTTTTATCCAATCTCAGAGGTCCACCCCCTCCTCGCTCCTTTGCTTTCCTTTCTCTCACTTCCCTAATCCATCACCAATGGATTTCATGTAACCCACTTAGGTCTCCTCCTTTGGTTGTAATTTATAAAAATAGGTTAAAAAAACGCTATTCTCCAGAGCATTATCTTAATTCGTTGAGATTCTACTTCCTGGCAATTGTTGAAAGTTTGGCTCAAATAAACTCACAAAAATTATTTTCTTACGTTAATATCTCCTTCTTACTCCAACCTGGTGAAAGAAAGAGAAAAAAAGGGCAGCTGCATATATAGGTTTCATGACAGAGTCATAGTCCCCCAATCGTTCTAAATATGTTCTTGCTCTCATTTTAAAAATTGTATTCTGATAAAATATGCATAACATAATATTCATAATTTTAACCATTTGCGTCTTGCTTTCAATTTTACAGTTTTTCTGAACATTTACCACTCTCCTAGAGACCCCTCCCCAATTCTTATCCCCTTTTAAGGGATAAGATTTTCTCCTGGATCACAGCTGAAAATAAGGCTTTCATGTAAGCCCACTCCTAATATTTGCAGAGCGCAGGGCAAGAGGTACAGTCTATGCTTCCCCTTTTTTATCTACCTGGCTCTTTCCCATGCCATGAGGAGCCTCCCTCAACAAATCTATGGACACCCCAACCTGTATGGCTAAGCTCTATCCCTATCTCTCAAATAGAAGCCTCTTGGCCACCCCTCAGACCCCAGGGAACAAACACCAGTGTCACAATCCTCCATCAAAAAGACAGATTTTGGGAATTAAACTGTAGGCCCTGAAAGTGAGCTAAGATATTTGGGAAGAAAATTCCAAAGTCTCTGGTGCCTGAAGCATTGTTTCAAAGGGGAAATCTCAAATTCCGGGTGGACATATCCCATTAGCTCCATGGACTTCTCACCTCATAAAAACGATATTGCCCAAGAAGGACCTAAACAGGGTACTTTAACAACACAGCCCAAGGCAATGATTCTGGATGCCTGATTTTTCCTTCTTTTTAAAAAAATGATTTCAGAGAGGAAAGGGAGAGAGAAACATCAATGATGAGAGAGAATCATTGTTTGGCTGCCTCCTAACACACCCCACACTGGGGATACAACCTGCAACCTGACCTGGTATTTCTAAAATATGCATGCTTTTACAACTGTATGCATTTGACAATTCTCTTCTCCCATATTGAACTTCTTTCCCAATCCACTAGTGTGTCAAGCTAACTCTTCTTAGACTCAGTTTACCACCACCTCCTTTGGGAAGACTGAGTTAGTTACACCTTCCCTGTGTCCCTACAGAGAAAGGAAGAAAGCTTACAAAATGTGTGTTAATAAGTAGCTTCTGCTACAGGCATCTGCACCAATAATGTCTACCATGTTACCTCTCTGTCTTCTCAAAGAGAAACAAGAAAAGCCGTCTAGCTTGTGAGGATATATTAACTTAAAAATTATCTCAAAGATTCCCTTGTTGCATTCTTTTTAAAAATATATTTTGTATTGATTTCAGAGAGGAAGGGAGAGGGAGAGAGAGGCAGAAACAGCAATGATGAAAGAGACTCATTGATTGACTGCCTCCTACACACCCCACACCAGGGATGGAGCCTGCAACCCAGTCATGTGCCATGACGGGAAATCAAACCATGACTCCTGGTTTATAGGCCAGTGCTCAACCACTGAGTGGCACTGGGCAGGCTCTTGTCTCATTCTTCTAATCTTCATATCCATCTACCTCGGGAATGTCAGGTTCCTCTACTACATGAACCAGTCTTTGAAGCTCTCCACATTCCCCTGTTTTACACATACATACCTCATCATATTAATGAAGAAAAATTAGGCAATAAGCCCTTCTAATGTGCTATGCCAAATGAAATGTATACAGCTAAGTAATCACAGATCCTGCACCCTAAATTTAAATGCATGGTAAGCCTTAGATATGCACAAAAGTTAGTCCCAAACTCTTAATTCTCAAATATGATCTTAGACTATCACCTCCACCACCAGGAAATATGCATGCAATGAATAGGAAACAAAATTGCACGGAAAAGGAAGTGCTAGATGAGTGCACAAAATTCAATTTCATGCTGCAGCAAATTCAAGTTTCTCAATTTCATGGACATGTGTGAGGAGAAGTGAAATGGTAAATGTTAAAATTGCTAATGCCAAGTGACTCAGTTAGCTTTTCCTGTCAAACAAATCACTCCCAACTCACGAAATATAACAATAAGCATTTATTTCTTGCTCATACGTCTGTGTGATCAGCTATGAATTCAACCAACTGGGCTCAGGCTTAATTCTAATCTGAAGGTTGAGTTCAAGTCTGGTTCACATGAATAATATTCTCCTTGGGCCATAGAGCTCCCTGCAGCAAGTATATATCATGGTAGAGCTTATAGGGCAAATCCAAGTGCACTGGTACATTTCAAGCCTCTACTTACATCACATTCACCAGCATCCCATTGGCCAAAGCAAGGCACATGGCCAAGACCGATATCAATGGGATAGGGTGGTATCTCAGAGATCTTTCCAGAGAGGGAGAAGCAGACAATTATTATTTGCTGAACAAGAATCTAATTTACTGCCCAGCTGGTGTGGCCCAGTAACCCAGTAAACAGGAGGTCACGATTTCATTCTGGGTCAGAGCACATGTCTGGGTTGTGGACTTGATCCCCAGTGTGGGGTGTGCAGGAGGCAGCTGATCAATGACTCTCTCATCACTGATGTTTTTATCTCTCTCTCCCTCTCCCGTCCTCTCTGGCACACAAAGTCAAGAGTAGTCTCATGTTCAATTTTTCCAAAAAGTAGAAACATCGAAGCAAGCCCCCTAATAATGTAGCAAAATTATACTATATTCAACAGTTAGGAGTTCAAAGTGGAGTTCTGTCTAGTTTAGTCGATGAATATTTTGTAAACAACATCTAATGCATCTTCACATCTCTATGTTTTATAAACAGTTCAACAAATTAGATGTCAAAGAGTCCTAAGGGCGGAAGTTTCTTGATAAGAGGAATCTCATAAAGAAATTATGGTATATTTAGAAACCAGAATGACATTTCCATCCTTTATTTGTTTACCACTTGAACTTTAGCAACTATATGGCAATGCATTAAAAGTCTCCTTAGTCATTTTCTAGATGATTTTCCACCCTCCTGAAAAGTTATAAACCCAATAGTTCAAGGACTTCATAATTCACTAAAATTTTCTAAACATCTAGAAAACTCTCCCCCCACGCCCCCTGAAATGCTCAGGACTTATATGGCCTATGAAGCCAAAACTGTCCTGCTTTCCTGAAAGCTTGAGGTTTGTTTCAATCTGTGGAATTTATGAATAAATCAATGTTTGCTACAGTATCTGTTTATGCTGAAGAGATAAATAAAAAAGTATTCTTGCCTTACCTGGTTTAGCTCAGTGGATAGAGCATTGGTCTGCAGACTGAAGGGTCCCAGGATGGATCCCTGTCAAGGGCACATGCCATGGTTGCAGGCTCCATCCCCAGTGGGGTGGGGGTGGGGGTGCAGGAGGCAGCCAATCAGTGATTCTCTCTCATCATTGATATTTCTCTCTCCCCATTTCCCTTCCTTTCTGAAATTAAAATAAAAAATATTTTTTAAAATTATTTTCATTTTTGAGATGCCAGCAATAATAAGCAGTACTAGCAGAAGCAACTACTCCTATTACAGTTCTCATCAGTGAATATAAAAGCACCACTTTATATATAAGCCTCGTGAAAATGCCCCAGCATGGTAGAATGATTCGAGACATTGCTTTTTCTCTTTACTGATGTGTTTCCTTACCTTTTGGGGAGTTATTTAAGTTGTGGTTTTTTTTTTTACCCCTGATGCTCTTTAGATTTCTGGTCAGTAACATGTTATAATAGATAGAAAAAGAAGTGATAATTAATAATTAGGTTTTTAAAAGGTCTGACTTTAGTTTTAACCATAATGATTCTATCACAGCATGGGAGCAAGAGTTGATAAACCAACACAAAGCTCTGAAAAGGACATCTCAGCAGGCAAGATGGCAAAGTTTTTTAGCAAGAAAATTAGGTCAGACAGGATATACACAAAGCACACTCTAGCAAACAACTGATAATGTAAAACTTGGTATTTAAAGGCCACCTTTTATTCTAAGAATTCAAGGAACTTCCAGGCAAGAAGTTCCCATTAATAACAATATTTATCTAGGTCAAGAAGCAAGTATTGTCAGGTCATACTTGCAAAAGACGAAACAAGAAAGCTGAGTTATCTGGTCAAATACAAATATTGTCAACCAGGGTAAATGAAATCTAGAGATCTATACAACAAAATACATGCTGTTAAAGGGATAAAAACAGGTGGTCCCACAGGGTTAGAGTATGGCAAATAAAGAGGGCTGAGAGCCCTAGCTGGGTTTGCTCAGTGGATAGAGCATTGGCCTGTGGACTGAAGGGTCCCAGGTTCGATTCTAGTCAAGGGCACATGCCCAGGTTGCAGGTTCAGTCCCAGTAGGGGGCATACAAGAGGTGGCCGATCAATGGTTCTCTCATCATTGATGTTTCTATCTCTCTCTGCCTCTTCCTTCCTCTCTGAAATCAAGAAATATATATATTAAAAAAAGAGAGCTGAGAACATGTCAACTATCAAAGGGCTATTTATACCCCAGCAGCTATAGTTTTGACTATGTAGTAGCCATATATAACATAATATAACATAATACTTCCCAAGGGCGTTGGTTTGATATTTGTGGATACTGAAAGCCAAGGTAAAGGTACTATTTCTGGTAGAAAACCTCCAAAACACACACACTCACACACACACACACACACACACACACACACACACACACACACAGAGTCAATGAAGTGTCTCACCTTTAAAATAAAACACACATTTAAATATTCAAGGTTATAAGTCTAGAAAGGAACAAAACAGTGTTAAAAATTCAACTGAGTAAATTTGAAGAGGTAATTATCTAATTGGCTTTATTCAACAGCTCAAGCAAGAATCAGATGACATCCCATCTAGCAAGTAAAAAGAAGCTCTGAGGAACTGTACAAAATAAAAGGGTTGGGAAAAGGAAGTTTCTAGCAAAGTGTACATTAATTTAGACAAGGCCATTTCCTTTGGAGAAGGACTGGAGTCTATTAGGTAGATTACCTCCCTAGTCCTGACCAGGTCATGCCAGATTGACTGGTTAAAGGTTACATTCTTAAGTGAGGCTGAATCTGCAACTAGGTTATGTATTAAGTCTTGGTTTGCTGACATGGGGTTAACACAAATGACTCCTTTTTAAAAAAATATGTTTTTATTGATTTCAGAGAGGAAGGAAGAGGGAGAGAGAGATAGAAACATCAATGATGAAAGAGAATGATTGATCAACTGCCTCCTGCACACACCCTCTTGGGGATCAAGCCCACAACCCGGCACATACCCTGATCTAGAATTGAACAATAAACCTCCTGGTTCAAAAGTTGATGCTCAACCACTGAGCTAATGCCAGTTGGATCAAATGACTCCATTTTGTGCCTGTTGTTTCTCTTTTTGACAACATCAATACAAAATTCTATATAATAAAAGTCTGATATGCAAATTGTCCTCTCAGGCAGTAGTTCAGCAGCCTGGAGTTAGACCAGGAGACTAACTCACTATGACATGCGCTGACCACCAGGGGGCGGTGTGGAACATGGCAGCTGTCAGTGACATGCTGTGATCTCTTGCTGGCTGCTGGCTACGGGGCGGGGGGGGGGGGGGGGCGCGGCGGAGGTGTCAGTAACAGAGGTGTGATGAGAATGCAGGGTGTCCACCAAGCTCACTCTCACTCTCCCTGCTATCAGGGGGTCACCAGGGCTTGCACACTGGGGAAGCGCTCATGCTCAGGTGCCAGGTGCCCACGAGGAGCCCACTCTGCACCTGTGTGGCCTCTTCCAGGTGAACCAGGCTGCAGCCTCTGGGACCTCAGGAGCTGGTTGGGCTCCCCATGAATTCGCACAGGAGCCGGTCTGCAAGGACAGCCAGGACAGAGCACATTGCCTTCTAGGCTTCCCATGAGGCACCACTGGGTGGCACAGAGGCCCACACTGCACCCTGGCTCACGGCATCCAGCTGCGCTCACCGCATCTCTGCATGGGGTTTTGTGCCCCATGACTCAGGCAGAGGGGGCTGGGCAGGGGCCCAGGGGCAACCCAAGAACCTACCCTTTTATGCCAGATGCATGTGCTTTGATCGCAGGCCAAGCCTAGGGATGGTACCCATGCACAAATTTCGTGCACTGGGCCTCTGGTGCAGAAATAAAATATATAAGCAAGGGTCCTAGCAAAAGAAATAACTAGATTGCCTACTCTAAAAAGACTAGTTTTAGTTACTGTAGTATTTACAGTTCTTAGATAAGCACAATAGCAAATGATAATAAATTCTTAGATAAATGATGAAACAGGCTTCTTATTTGTAAAAATGCTATTTCTCAATCTGGTCTTATTGTAACTTTAAAATATATTTTAACAACTGTGGGAGGGGGGAAACAATGTTTCCTCTAGCATTCTATATTCCTGGCTAAAGAGTCCCCCACCCCAAATAAAAGACAGATTAAGAGGAGAAAAACCAACAAAACTTTAGTAACATGTATAGCTCCTGTGTATGTGAGAGATATCCAGGAAAACTGAGTAACTCTCCAAAATGGCCCAAGCCACCAATTCAAATACTATGTCCAGCTAAAGATAAAAATGGTGGTTGCTGAGGGTGAGGGGAGGTAATGAGACAATTATGGGCAGTGACAAAGAAAAGCACAGTAAACAATGGTATGGTTGATATACAGATTTTATTGCCATCTTTATTGATAAGACTTTCTAGAGAGTTAGAGTTTTCCTTCTCTAAGGAAGAGGAAGACACACTGACAAATGGAGATTTCTCTTATAAATGTACATGTATGTCTCTTACAAAAGGGTAACTTCTAATCTGTCTTCCGAGTTTCTCTTGTGTCTGCAGTTTCTTAAAAAATAATCAGCCTGGACTGGCCTATGTAGCTCAGTGATTGAGTGTTGACCTATGAAGTAGGAGGTCACAGTTCAATTCCCAGTCAGGGCACATGCCCCAGCTGCAGGCTCTATCCCCAGTGTGGGGTGTGCAGAAGGCAGCCAATCAATGTTTCTCTCTCATCACTGATGTTTCCATCTCTCTCTTCCTCTCCCTTCCTCTGTAAAATCAATAAAAATATTTTTAAAAAGTAAATGGCTTCTTACCTTAATAAAATACTAGACATATTCTACCACTTTTATTTATTATATAGATTTTATCAACTGATTCCATATAAGAATGGTTGAGGACCAATATTTCATATATTAATTAAATTTCTTCCAAAATCTTTCCTCTCAACCAGCGAATATTATTTACAACTTTCCACTTATACTAAACATTTTATAGTTTAATACTGAAAACTCAAATGAGAAAAATTAGAATACAAAAATTCTCAATAGATTTGTTTTCTAGGGTTCTAGAGTTAAATCCCTGTAACCTTTGCAGCACAATGAGTCTCATTTTCTATAGAAAATTGCATAAAAGCAAAAGATAAAAATTCTAACAGACATATTCAAAGAACCATTTTGTTTTGTTTTGTTTTTACCTTAGGGATAGGGAAGGGTGTTGTAGCTGTTGTTGAAAGTTTGTGTGCTAGAACACACACACACACACACACACACAGGTTTGTTTTTTTTAAAAAAACCTTACAATGCTTGTGTGGTGTTCATAGAAGTAGATTAGCAAAATAAAGACAGATGGCAATGAATTTATCTAACACCAAATTTAACACTTTACAGCTATGTTGCCATTACACACTTCTTTACTGTACTAATTCAGACTTCAACTTGACATTGATCACAAAAATATATGTATATATTCAACACCATCTGCTGCATAAGTACAATTCAAAGGAAAGAGTTGGCCATGAGCTGTCAGTAGTAAAAGCTGATTCTAGGGTAACACTGTTCTAATGGGAAAAGGGGAAGAGCTTGGGTGGCCCAGTTGCAGACCCAGTTATATTTGCCAAAATCCAACTGATACATCGCCCATTCAAAATATTTCCCCCAAAACAAAGTGGTGCAATGCAAAGATTCTCACATGAAGTAACCCTGTTATGATTTGTATATCCTTAAAATAAGTTTCCACTTGAATTGAAAATCAATACAGGTTGTATAAACAGACTTTTCATTTGCTCTTTTTCTGTCAGTAAAACTGTCAGCTAAGAGAGAACAGGGGATTTTCATTGTATCCAGTGGGAAAGAAGAACTTAATGTTTTGTATATTTATAGCTAAAAATATATAGGAAAATCAAATGTCATCCTCCCAAACAAACATTACAGTACCAAGCTTTCCAGAAAGCTCTTACCCATACTTGCTAACCAACCAACTTCTTACCTCCTAACCCCAGGTCAAGTCTAGAGGCTTGAGATCTCTCTTGGTCAGTATGTAAGGATAGAGTCATAGACATGTTGCAATAGCACAATTATTATGCATTTCAGACTGCCCGTCTCTGGGAGAACAAAAGAAACATCAGATCAGGGTGATTCAGAATCACAAAATAGATCCAGAGACACAGAAACATTGAATAGGCAGTCAAACCCGAGAAGAAAGGCTAGAAAGACAGGGGAGAGTGGGGGTAGGAAGTGATCAAACAATGAACTTGGATCCATATATGCATAATCCATGGACGCAGACAATAAGGTGGTGAAGGCCTGGGGCGTGAGGTGGGCTGGGTCAGGGTAGAAGGGGTCAATGGGGGAAAAGGGAGACAATAATCATTTAATGAACTGTTTAGACAGACTTCAAATTCTTAAAGTAAAGGAAAACCTCTTAATAAAATAGAAAGGAAGATAGAAATACAGCAAAGCAAAAAAAAAACAAAACAAAACAAAACAAAAAAAAACAAATAATGGAAGCTATTTTTACATTTCCCCCCAAACAATATTCATTCCGTAAATTCCTAAACTAGAGCAAATATAATTTTGAGGTGAAGAGAGAAAAACCAAAAACATTTTCAAGAATAAAGAAATTATTTTAAAATCATACCAAGCAGCATATCTGCAATATTGCATTAAGACCCAAATATAGATAAAAGCAAGGAGAACCAAGATGGCGGCATAGGTAAAACACCTATCTTGCCGTCATACTCAACAATTTTAATACTACAACTTAACGAAAGAACAAACACCTTCCAGAATCACCAAAAACCTCGCCGAGTGAAAATTCCATAAATAAAAGTGAAGATAAGACACTGTGACTCTGAGGAGCAGCGGCGGACAGCATTGAAAGATTCGTGAGGAGAGAGGTTTGGAGTGCGCGCCGCGGAGTGGGCGGGCGGCTGAAAACCGGCCAGTTTTCTCGAACGGGGAGACAAAGACATCCCACTGGACTGATTCTCCAGCTCTGGGAGAAGTCCAGGGAACCCACTATCATACGGGGTGAAAACTGAACAGTGGGAGGGCACGCCGAAACTCGGGTGCTGCAGGGGTCTCCCGGCTTGTGGAGAAGGTAGCTTGCGTGCGAACAGCTCCGCTGCGTGACTGCGCAGAAAGTGCTCTGCGACTTGCTTTCTCATTCGGAAAACCGTCACTCTGCTTTGTTTTACGACCCTGGGTGAGACATTGGAAGTGTAGATTCATTTGGGGAGAGTCTGAATTCCCCGGCAGCCAGTGGAGCTCCACAGCGGCTCTCTCTCAGAGGTGCTGGCGGCCATTGCCCCGGCACAGAATCCCTGGGGCCGCAGAGGGCGGAGCTAACGCTGTCTGCTTGGCCCGGAGACTCCACCCATCCAACCTGAGCACAGCTGAGCTTCACAGACAATTGGCCTGGAGGTCAACCCCTCCAAGTGCTAACAAGGATTAAACTGATCTTAACTTCAGCAAGACTGTGCAACCCATATTCACCTCAGGTAACTGGGGAGGCTGAGCCACTGTCCCTAGTAGGAAGTATACCACACAAAGCTAATTGACCAATTCAGGGAAGCAGCCACCATGCAGAGACATGAAAAGAAATCAGATGTGAAAGAAATGGAGGAAAAAAAACGACTGGACATGGAATTCAAAACCACGGTTATAGGGTTTTTCAAGAGGCTCCAACGAAAGGTTGAGGCCTATAAGGAAATAAGCAAGACCACAAAGGAAATGATCAAGACCAACGTGGAAATCAATGAGTCCTGCAAGGAAATGAACAAGACCCTCAAGGATATGAATGAGACCTGCAAGGAAATTATAAAGACCAACGTGGAAATGAAGGAGACTCTCAAGGATATAAAGGAGACTCTCAAGGATATGAAAAAGGACCAACCAGAAATTAAGCATACACTGACTGAAATAAAAAATATTATACAAAGACCTAAAAGTGCTCTGGAGCAACCCAAGAACCAAGTTAAAGATTTGAAATACAAAGAAGCAAAATCCACTCAGCTGAAAAAGCAAGTAACCAAAAGAATCCAAAAAATTGAAGATAGTGTAAGGGGCCTCTGGGACAACCTCAAGCATACCAACATCCGAATTATAGGGGTGCCAGAAAAAGAGAGAGACCAAGACAATGAAAACCTATTTGAAGAAATAGTGACCGAAAACTTCCCACATCTGGTGAAAGAAATTCACTTAGGAGTCCAAGAAGCGCACCGAACCCCAATATATAGGAACCCTAAGAGGACCACACCAAGACACATCATAATTAAAATGCCAAGAGCAAAAGACAAAGAGAGAATATTAAAAGCAGCAAGAGAGAAACAGTTGGTTATCTATAAGGGAGCACCCATATGATTGTCAGCGGATTTCTCAACAGAAAAGATGCAGGCCAGACAGGAGTGGCAAGAAATATTCAAAGTGATGAACAGCAAGAATCTACAACCAAGATTACTCTATCCAGCAAAGCTATCATTCAGAATTGAAGGCCAGATAAAGTGCTTCGCAGACAAGAAAAAGCTAAAGGAGTTCATCACCACCAAACCAATATTATATGAAATGCTGAAAGATATTCTTTAAGAAGAGGAAGAAGAAAAAGATAAAAGTGTAAACTAGGAACAACAAATACACATCTATCAACAAATGAATCTAAAAATCAAGTGAATTGATAGACTGATGAACAGGATAAACTGGTGAATGTAACAGAATCACGGACATAGAGAGGGAATGGACTGACAACTCTTGGGGAAAAAGGGAGTGTGTGAAATGCAGCAAGAGACTGGACAAAAATCATGCAACTATGGGAGAGGACAGTGGAGGGGGTGAGGGCGGAGGGTGGGATGGGTACCAGGTGGAGGGGAACTATAGGGGGAAAAAAGGGAACAATGTAATTAATAAACTGAACAATAAAGATTTAAAAAAAAGACCCAAATATAACTAAACTAAACAAAAACAAAAGGAAACAAACAAAAAGAAACATGAACATAAAGGGGTTTGCCCTTATTATAAACCTATAAATGTTCAATAAACTCAAAAAAGCCTTCACAAAGAAGAAAATCAGCCACAAATTGTATGTCAAGCCTTTAATTCACTAGTAAAGTAATGGATATTGAAGGTAATTAATATAATTATCAATAATATACCAAGGGTTGCAGGCTCCATTCGCTAGTGAGGGGTGGGGGCATGCAAGAGGCAACCAATCAATGATTCTCTCTCACCATTGATGTTTCTATCTCTCTCTCCTTTCATCTCTGAAATCAATAAAAATATATTTAAAAAAAACAAAATTATATATATATATATATATATATATATATATATACACACACACACATACATACATACACACACACACACACACACACACACACACACACATATAGCAGTTAACAACAATGATCTGTTCTGAGAAATCTGCCGTTAGGTGATTTCATCCATGTGGGAATATCATGCAGTGTGCTTACACAAACCTAGCTGGCACAGCCTACTACACACCTAGTCTATATGACATAGTCTATTGCTCCTAGGCTGCAAGCCTGTACAGCATGTTACTATACAAAACAACATGAGATTAAATCAAGCACAAGACAAAATGATGCCATCAAGAGACACTGTAAAAACGATGTGTCTGAGGCTGCTGCCAGTACAACATGGCATACTGCTTTATAGCACACTTTTTTCTTATAAGTAGAAAGAGTACACTCTAAAATAAAAATGCAAAGTATAGTAAATATATAAACCAAAAACATTATCATTTATTGTCATGGTCCAATATTATGTATTGTACATAATTGTATGTGCTATACTTTTAAACAACTGGCAGATTTATGTACATCAACATCATCATAAAAACATGAGTAATGCATTATGCTACAACATTATGACAGCTATGACATTACTAGGCAATAGGAATTTTTCAGCTCCATTATATCTTATGGGAGCACTATTGTATCTGCAGTCAGTCATTGAATGAAATCTTGCCATTTGTGACAATGTGATTGAATCTCCAGGGCATTATACTAAGTTAAATAAGACAGAAAGGCAAATACTGCCTGATCTCTCTTATATGTGGAGTCTAAAACAAATAAATACGTGTGTGTGTGTGTGTGTGTGTGTGTGTGTGTGTGTGTGTCTGTGTGTGTGTGTGTTTGTGTGTGTGATCTGTTTTAGTTTTTTTGTTTGTTTAAATAAATTAATTTGGGGGGAATCATAGGCAATTCATGCAAATTCATAACTCTAGGTAGGTCAAGTCCCATTTAAAAATAATAATTAAAAATAATATGTCAGCCCACCTGATTGGCTCAGTAGGTTGAGTGTTTCCCTGTTCTCTGAAAGGTTGCCAGTTTGATTCCTATCCCCTTCCATGTGCCTTCACTGGGAATCAAACCGTGATCTTTTGGTTCATAGGTCGACACTCAATCTAGGTTGCAGGGTCAACCCCAGGTCAGGGCACGTATGGAAGACAACCTGATTGGCAACCTCTCTCTCATTAATGTTTCTCTTCCTCTGTTCCTCCCTATCTCTCTCCCTCGCTCTCCCTCCCTTCCTCTCTCTAAGCATATCCTTGGGAGAGGATTAAAATAAAATCTATACATATAAAAACCTAAGCAACCATTATGACAGAACTAACAGAAAGACCAGAATGACCACTATGACATAGTTGGCTATGACATGCACTGACCACCAGGGGGCAGATGCACAATGCAGGAGCTGCCTCCTGGTGGTCAGTGTGCTCCCACAGCCAACCTCCCATAGACCCTCCCCCTAGCCAGCCTCCCTGATAAGCCTCAATCACTGGCCACACCAAGGGAATCCCACCCATGCACAAATTCGTGCGTCAGGCCTCTAGTAATAGTAATAATAATGGCAGTAATAATATGTCAAAGAAGACTCGATAAACGAAACTGGTATCACACATTACTGATTACAAACTTTTAAAGATATTTATTTTCTCGTAATTACATTTTAAGTTTAACTAAGCCACAAGTCTCCAAATTCAATGGTGTAGGTGTCTTGTAGGAGAAGCTGGGGCTCTTCCTGAAGGATCTAAACATGCATCTAGCCCAGGAATTGGAGATGAAGGAAGATCTATCAAGCAGGGTCAAGCAGTTGAGCTTATTATTGGCACAAAAAAGATGTTATCAGACAGCACTTAAGTTGGAGGGAGAGGGCTCTCCCCTCCTTGGTTCTTGTCAGTCTCCTAAGAAAGATTTCAAATGAATGACAGACAGTAGCATTGTAGCAAAACAAGTGAATTTATTAATGAAGCAAAGCAAACAAATTTATTAAAAATACACTTAGCATATTGCACAAGCAGGCAACTCAGTTGATCGGAGCATACACCCAGTGGGGGTCCAGGGGTTTTATACCCTTCTGTCTACATGTTTCAAGGTTCCTCAGCCAGATATCTTGGGTAGCAGATTAAATTTCAAAGTCCCCCTTTTATTTTGTTGTGGATTTTCTTGGGATGGATATATATAGTCATCTTGGCAAGTCCTATGACAGCTGACTTCTTTGTTTAGTGGGTGAGATAAAACTTCCTTTTTTTCTCCCCCCTCCTGTGTTAGGAGTCCCAGGGTGATTTAAACTATATAGTCTCTGCTTAGGGAGGAGAGGTAGTAATCATTTGATCTCAAGTGTCCTTGGTTGGGGAAAATAAGATCTTGCTGCAAGCTGTCCAAACTGTTTGGCCTTGTGTAATTTTCTCATATCAGGTCCCCTTCCATTTGCCCAGAAATTTTCCCAGCTTCTTAAAACACACACACACACACACACACACACACACACACACACACACACACACACACCACATACACACACACATACATTTTAATTTATTTTAGAGAGAAAGGAAGAGGGAGAGATAGAAACATCAATGATGAGAGAGAATCATTAATGGGCTGCCCCCTACACACCCGTCCCTGGGTATCAAGCCCACAACCTGGGTATGTGCCTTCACTGGGAATCAAACCGTGATCTTTTGGTTCATAGGTCAACACTCAACCACTGAGCCACACTGGCTGAGCTTCCTAGCTCCATATATCCTATCACAAGCTGGTTGATACATGTCTGAGATAAAACATCACCTGGTGACTCTGAACCAACCTTCTGAGCATGAAAGCATACGTCCTTGCTTTATTTCTACCTTTAAGATCTCACATAAAATGTCTCTTCTGGCCTAAGTGAATTTAGGATTATGCAGAGAATGGAATTCTGTGAAATGTTCTTTCAAGTTAGCTAAATTG
This sequence comes from Antrozous pallidus, assembly GCA_027563665.1. Lineage (NCBI taxonomy): Eukaryota > Metazoa > Chordata > Mammalia > Chiroptera > Vespertilionidae > Antrozous > Antrozous pallidus. The sequence continues at coordinate 127,879,276 of CM050509.1, forward strand.
ACATAATATAATTTCAGCAAAATTATAAAGATACAAGTTTTTCAAAAGTAGCAATCTATAGACCTGTGAAGAAATAGATGAATTGTCTAAGCATGACATCAAAGCCAAAACACATTAAGACTGAAAAATTTGCCTGGTTGATGTGGTACCCATGAAACAGTGGTCACCAATTCAATTCCTGGTCAGGGCACATGCCTGAATTGTAGACTCGATCCCCAGTAGGTGGTGTGCAGGAGGCAGCCGATCAATGAGTTGCTCTCATCACTGATGTTTCTATCTCTCTCTCCCTCTCCCTTCCTCTCTGAAATAAATAAAAATATACTTTTTAAAAGAGGGAGAAAATTTTATGGAAATATTTTCAATAAAATGGTAGACAGATCTGTGTAATATATATGGAAGCTTTCAAAATCAATAAAAAGAGACAAACACCCAATGTTTTAAGTGTACAAAGAATAATAACTGTTAATTCACAAAAGAAGAAAAAGATAAAATGGCCAAAACACGTTTTTAAAATAGCCATTGTAAATCAAACAAATGCAAAATGGTTTTAGAATAAGTCTATATTATAATTTGAAGAGGATATTGGGAAACCAACACTTCAACAAATCCCTACACTCTGACCTAGATTTTAAATTTTTATTAATTTATTCAGAGAAAATAACACATCATAGCATGACTATCAGAGCATACCCATAACAAAGTAGGCACCTAATAAATATTTTGGAAGGGATATGAAAAAAAAAACACTTTGCTATGACAATGTTTATAGTAGCAAAAAATTTTAAAGCCGTAGCCTGTTTGTCTCTGTGGATAGAACATTGGACTGGACACTGAAGGGTGCTGGGTTTGATTCCCATCAAGAACACATGCCCAAGCTGTGGGCTTGATCCCCATTAGGGGGTGTGCAGGAGGCAGCTGATTAATGGTTCTCTCTCATCGTTGATGTTTCTATCTCCCTCTCCCTTCTTCTCTGAAATCAATAAAAATATATTTTAAAAATTATAAAAACTGAAATGTCTCAGAATAAGGCATCACTTAAATAAACTGCTATATTCATACAATGAAATAGTGTGCAGCCATTGAACATTTTTAATTAAAAATATGGAACTATGTATACCATACACATATGAATCAATGAAGAACAATTTAAAAATTGCTAAAAGAAAACCACAGGCCCAAAATGGGATCACTTGTACTAAAATCCCAAGATATTATAACCTCATGGAAACTTCATTTCTTTAATATGACATTTTCTCCTTTCTTTCCTTTGATTCAAATTGGCCTCGCCCAGCACCCTCCCTCACCTGCCTCCTTCTCCCTCGCATGTTCACTCCCTTAATCATTAAGCCCGCAGGACTGTGAGGTTCTGATCTGTATCAAAAGAACAAAGCCTAGGGTTGGTTGACCACAGAAACAGAGTTTTGGTCAAACTAGAGAAAACATCTAGGCCTCAGTTGTGTTTCACCTCCAGGCCCAGAAAAAAAGGCAAAACCAGATGGCTGACTTCGGGACCAGATGTACTGATCCACTGGACCTGCCCTAGTGCTGTTAATCAGTAGAGACCACAACCTAGCCCATGACCCTGACCATAACCATAACTCCCTGAGTCACCATAACTAAATATTTTCCCCTAGAAGCCATCAGGGAGGTCTTTGGGCATTAGAAATCTGTGACACTGGGAGTGAGCCACTTCCTAAAAATAAACCCTTACTTTATTTGCTGAAAGCTCCTGTTTGTGTCTTATTGGGCTTTGATGTCTATAGGCAAACGGACCCCTATAATCAGGTAACAATATGAAACATATATTGAATACCTGATCTAATTGTTTCAACGTCTTCCAGAAATGTCATTTTAATCAAATAGTCTGGAATGTTCTGGTGAACACTGATGAGATAATCTGTCAGGTGGGCCCTTTTCATCCCCCACAGAAAGAAGCGGCAATCTGCATGATAAAAACTATTGCTATTCTCTTCCCCCCAAAAGATGTTCTGGTCTAAAAATAACCTGCCTTTTCTTTTGTTAGTAGTTCCCTTGCCCCACCTTATTCCATAAAAACCTTACATTTTGCACTACCCCTTCTAGTTGCTAGATGAGATGCTGCCCAATTAAGGAGTCACTTAATAAAGCCAATTAGCTCTTCAAATGGACTCAGTTGAATTTTGTTTTATAACAAAACAAACCAAAAAAGAAAAAGAAGCGAAGTGATTTCATAGTTGTTGTTTTAATATATTTTATTGATTTCAGAGAAGAAGGGAGAGGGAGAGGGCAATAGAAACATCAATAATGAGAGAGAATAATTGATCGGCTGCCTCCTGCACAACCCCCCCCCCTTACGGGGATTGAGCCCACAACCCTGGCATGTACCCTGACTGGGAATTGAACCGTGACCTCCTGGTTCATAGGTCAATGCTATTAGAAATAAGGCAAAGCCCCCAAGTCAAGGGTTCTGGTAGAACACAAAACACTCAGGAGCCAGGCAGCAAGGCAAATATATTTACTTCTATGTAGAAGGGTTCACACACACATGTTCTGGAAGCACTTGCACACCAAGCAGGCAGTCTGCTTGGCTTTATAATCCCTTTTGAGATTGGCTAATTCAAAGGGAGGGGTTGGCCTTTGCTATTTCAAGATGGCAGCCCCCAGGGGAGGTGGAAGCCATGCAGCCAACATGGCGACTGTCTAAACTGGCCTTTGACAGAAAATATTATTCTCACAATGTTCAACCACTGAGCCACACCTGCTGGGCTGTTGTGTTTGATTACATTTTGTGTTTGGGGAGTGTCATGTGTGGGTGTACTTTAAAGTCAAATATAGGTTTGTGCTAAGAACTGGTAAATAAAGGAGAACAAAATATGTCACCCCAAAATATACCTTTTTGGCATAATGACATTTGAACTGGGTTTGTTTGTTTGTTTGTTTGTTTTTTGGTTAATCCTCACCGGAGCATATTTTTCCATTGATTTTTAGAGAGACTGGACATGGAAGTGTGGGGGGGGGAGGTGAGAGAGACATCAATTAGCTGCCCCCCACACACACACACCAACCAGGGCAAGGGATGGAGCCTGCAAGTGAGGTACATGCCCTTGACCAGAATTGATCCCAGGACCCTTTATTCTGTGGGCCAACGCTCTATCCACTGAGCCAAACTGGCTAGGGCTTTTGAACTGGTTATTCTTAAGAAATTGCAGACACAGGAAAAGCTCTGAAAACCAAGTACAAGTTGCACTTTTTAAAGAGACATTTATACTTATAAGGAAATGTTTGTCTCCCTTTCTGTACCAGAAAGAGGAGGGAATTCTAAATGTCTAGAAGCTCTAATCAATAGAGAAGGCAAGGACTTAGATCTGCACAAAAACCTTATCCTTATTTACTGTGCTTTTCCCCATCACCTCCATAATGACTATCCCCCCACCCCACAACATCTTGTGTATTTAAGGTGGTGGTTTGGGCCATATCCAGGAGTCATTCAGTTTGTTATTAAACTTCTGTTTGTTTTTCTCCATTCAAGGTGTCTTTTATTACTGGACTGTCTTCACCAAGAACCTAAAGAAATCAAGGGAAAACTATTTTTCCTCCCCTACAATTGAAACCAGGACATAGAGAAAATGCACAGCATAATTTATATGCAAAATCCTTGGAAAGCCTCCCTGCTTCTTCAGCAGAGGGAACTCGGCAATGAAAAGTGGCTGCAGTCTGAGATGCTATCTTTCCACTGTGTCATCCAAGATTACAGTTACAGTGTCAGCTAAAAGCAACATAACTACCTTCCAACTTTAACCTGTCTTATTTGTGTGAAACTACAATGGTCATGCTAGAATGGGCTGATGGAGCTGAACACATGCCTATCCTCGGTTAGTCTGATGCTCACCCTCTACCCCACTGTTAACCCAAACTACATCTTCTATCGCTGTGACTTTCTAAATAAACTTTCTCTTATAGTTTGAGATTTGCCTCTGAATTCTTTCTTAGCCAGAACTCAAGTACCAAGGTTGCTGAACTCAGGTCTAACACCTGGCACTGCCATTCTGCTGCCAACACCATCATTAACAATAACAATACCTCTTTGTCAATACCATCTGCTTCTTGTTATTTCACTACTTTGTACTCTTGGAACATATTCACTTGTATTGATATTTTTAGAAGCACAAACATAATATACTTATGTGAACAGCTTAACAGTACATGTTCTAAAACAACAATAAAAGGTCCCACTTCTCTTTGTCCCTATATTCCGACTTTACTGAGGTAGTATTGCAGAAATTTAGCACTGAAATTTTAGAACTTATTCTTCCATAAATTCTCCATATACATTAGTGTATGTGGCATATAGTATATGTATAATCTCCATAATACACATCTTTTCTTCAAACTGTATTTCTGTAACCATGTAGAAATTTCATTTCTTTAATATGACCTTTTCTCCTTTCTTTTCCTTTGATTCAAACTGGCCTCATCCAAACCCTGACTCACCTTGTATGTGCTCTCCCTTTCTCATTAAGCTCTGGGGACAATGACATTCTGATCAGCATCAAATAATCTTAGGAACAAGCCTCAGGTCTATTGATCACAGAGACAGAGTTTTGGTCAAACTAGAGATAACATCTAGGCCTCAGTTGTGTTTCAGCTCCAGGTCCAGCAAAGTGGAGAAACCAGAAGAAGCCATGCCATGGCAGATCAGATACACTGATCAGCTACCCAATACCCTAGCACCAATCAAGAAGTAGAGACCAGGTCCCTGACAATGACCCTAACTCCTTTGTGACCATGATTAATGGTTTCCCCCTATAGAACCCCATCCCCTGGAAGCCACTGGGGAGCAGGTCTTTGGGCATTAGCTCATCTGTGACTCTGGGCATGAGCCACTTCCTAAAAACAAGCCCTTACTTTCTTTACTGCAAGCTCGGTCAAAAGTATCACCTTCAAACAGATGGCCAAAAGACATATGAACAAATGCTCAATGTCAGTACTTATCAGAGAAATGCAAATTAAAACCACAATGAGATATCACCTCATACATGTCAAATGGTCATCTATATATATATATAAAAGAGAAACATGCAAATTTGACTGTATCTTCTGTCCTGATTGGCTATGCTACCAGCCAATCAGGAGCAGAGGCGGGGCCAAGTGGTGCGAGCGCTGGCCCCAGGGGTGGAGATGAAATAGTGGTGGTGGCGAGCACCCAGCCCCCAGGCGCTGTGAGGGGAAGCTGTGGCAGCAGCAGTGGTGGTGGGGCAGCAGGGAGTGCCCGGCCCCCAGGCACTGTGAGTGGAAGTGGGGGTGAGCACCCAGCCCCCAGGGCCGGATGGTCGCAGGCAGCTGGGGCTGAGCTGAACAAGGTGATGGCTGGGTGTGAGCCATCAGTTGGAGATCCCCTGAGGCCTCCCAGTATGTGAGAGGGGGCAGGTTGGGTTGAGGGACCACCCACCCCCAGTGCACAAATTTCGTGCACCAGGCCCCTAGTCTATATATATAAAAGGCTAATATACAAAGTGTCCCCTCAGGAGTTCGACTGGGAGACCAGGAGTTCAGTCACTTGCTATGACATGCGCTGACCACCAGGGTGCGGCACAGAATGAAGGAAGGCCCTGGCTGGCCACCAGAAGGCCCCCATCGGACCTGATCCTTGGCCAGGCCTAGGGACCCTACCCATGCATGAATTTCATGCACCAGGCCTGTAGTTATTAATAAATATACAAAGAAGTGCCAGTGAGGATGTGGAAACATGAAAACACACATGTACTGTTGGTGGGAATGCAGACTGGTGCAGCCACTGTGAAAAGGAGAATGCAGAGTCCTCAAAAAATTAAAAATGGAACTGCTTTGTGACCCAGTAATCCCACTTCTGGGAATTTATCTGCAGAAACCTGAAACACTAATTCAAAATAATTATGTACCCCTATGTTCATTGGAGCTTTATTTATAATAGCCAAGATCTGGAAACAACCCATGTGCCTATCAGCAGATGAGTAGATAAAAAAGCTGTGGTACATTTATACAATGGAATACTACTTGGCTATAATGAAGGAGGAAATCTTACCTTTGAGACAGCATGGAGGGATCTGGAGATTATTTTTCTAAGTGGAATAAGCCAGTCAGACAAAGACAAGTGCCATGTGATCTCAATTATATGTGGAATCTATGAACAAAATAAACTGATGAACAAAATAGAAACAGACTCATAGATACATGGAACAGACTGAGAAATATCAGAGGAGATGAAGTGGGGGTGGAGAGCTGGGTTAAAGAATGTGAATGGTTTAAGAAAAAATATATATGTATATTACATAGACACAGACAACAGTGTGGTGATAGACAAAGGGAAAGGAAGGTGGGCAAAGAGTGGGGCAGAAGGGGGACAAAAAGAGACTTTGCTTAGGGTGACGGGCCCATATACAATGTGCAGATGATGTTTTGTTGAGTTGTACACTTGAAACCTGTATGTCTTGTGAACCAATGTCACCGTAAGAAATTCAATAAAAAGTCATGTCCTGTTAAAATATGTTTTATATACATTCCCAAATTGTCTGACAAATAGCTGTATCACTTTACACACCTTCTAACCACACATTCACTTTGCCAATACCTCCTTATCTCGTTTGGGGGATTTAAGCTATGTCCTAAATTAAAATGCAAAGTCATACAAGAGCCAGAACACGATCTCTCCTTTTCTTATTTCTCCTATCACCATAGACACAAACAGTGCCTGACAGACTCACCCATGGACACCCCCAGAATCTGTTGACTTAGTGAGTGGTGAGTAGAAACACTGGAGAAATGAGAGAGGAGAGTGGGTTCCACGGAATATCTAGGAAAATTCTATACTCAACAGAAGCATTTTTACTGTTTTCTCACATCTTGTCTCTTTCCATAGGAGCATTACTTGCCAAGAGTTTCAGAGAAAATTGTTGTCGAAAACGATATGGTTTATAAATAAACCTCTTTGAAAAACTCAGAGTTCTAGCATGCATTTTTTATGTCACTAAGACTTCAGGTGGTGGCACCTTGGTGGCCTCAGAAGTCTTACCAAGACTAAATTACTCCCCAAATTTTTTGGATGGGGAAATTACTATCAATTAATGCAATTAGGATCAATCTGAAAGCTAGCATGAGGTAGCATTTAAATAGTTCAAACCCCAGTAATGCAGTTTTGGCAAAAAGTTAAAAGGAGCACCAAAAATAGGCCAGGGGGTTGTCTATGGGTATTAGAGAACATTTCAGCAATATGGGTAAAGTACCGTATATTCTACCAATTACATGAGGTGGCAGCTAATGGTCCAGGAAGCTACAGTATTTGGAGACAAGTTACGGCACTTAAAATGCCAGCTATTAATTTTGTATCTGTCAGCTGGACTTCAGGCTATTAAAAATCCTATAGACAGTGTAATTTATATGACAGGAAATGTACCTATCAATTTATCATTTAATGACATTTGTTGTTTCTTTTTTAAATGTATTTTTATTGATTTCAGAGAGGGAGAGGGTGAGGGAGAGGGAGAGAGAGATAGCAACATCAATAATGAGAGAGAACTTGCCTCCTGAAAGCCCCACACTGGGGATCGAGCCCACAACCCAGGCATGTGCACTGACCGGGAATTAAACCATGGCCTCCTGGTTCATAGGTGTACACTCAACTGCTGAGTCACGCCGGTCAGGCAACATTTGTCACTTCTGAATGATGGTAAGGGGTGAGATGTTTCACCCCTTATAAGGGAACGTATTTGTGTTCTCCCATTTCATTCAGTTTGAAATTCTGCCAGGCATTCACTTTTGAGGCATTTTCATGTAGAACCAATGGCATTAACTACACATTACAACTAAGAAATGAAAATGAACACTTTGAGCATCTCTTGTGTCCCTGACACCTATGTGTTATACACATATGCCACTTAACTCTTGTAACAGCCTTGCCAAATATGTACTATTACATATGTGTGTTTTTTAAATATGTGGAAGTGGCCCAGCTGGTGTGGCTCAGTAGTTGAGCATCAGCCCATGAACCAGGAGGTCACGTGTTCGATTCCCTGGTCAGGGCACATGCCTGGATTTCAGGCTTGATCCCCAGTCAGGGGTGTGAGGGGGCAGCCAATCAATGAGTCTCTCTCATTATCGATGTTTCTTTCTGTCCCTCCCCCTTCCTCTCTGAAATTAATAAAAAGTATATTTAAATATGTAGAAGTGGACAAAGAGAATTTGAGTAACTTGCTCAGGGACTCTAGTTTTCCATCTCCAAAGCTTATGCTTTTCCCACTACTTCGTCTGCAGCTGCGGAAACTTGAAGAAAATGTTTTCAGATAAGAGCTTGAGCAGAAAAAAAGAGACAGCATTTTAATCTCTGGGAATTTTTAGTATTGAAGTGAACCAGCTCTTCCAATCAAGCAGGAATGATAAGGAATGATGAATGCAAATGTCCAACTCACAAACAGGTGGAGAGACCCTGAACATCGTTAGTCAATTCTGGATTGCTTATACTAACAGAAGACAAGCAGATGTTTAGACAAATCTGGGAACGCAGACATTTTAAAAATTATATCTGACCTTGAACTACATTTTTCCCCATTTGAATCGTTATAAATAGTAAGTTACAACTGCCTTATTATTATAAGATCTTTTTCCTAAACATTAGCTTCCAAAACTATTTGTTAAAGGGGAACTTACCCCATGCTGGACAGACCTGACTCGGAGGCATTGGGCAACATTGACTGCCTTTCCCATTCCAGCCTCTTCTTTATTTCTCCTGGGGAAAAAAAAATCAAGCTTGAACATAAGTAGATAAAGGGGAAAAATACAAATCAGTTAAAGGAAATGGGGGGTTGTTTATTGGCTCAGATGACATAATGAACAAGAACATACTATTAGATAATAAAATTTACTATGTTTGCTGTTCATTTTGTATTTAACAAAACATTAACAGTAAAGAAAAAGAATTCCACAGGCAAAACTTTACACAAAATCACAAGGCATTGCCCTGGCAGGTGTTGCTCAATGTTTAGAGTGTTGGCCTACACACTGAGGCATCTTGGGTTTGATTCCAGGTCAAGGGCACATTCCCTGAGTTGCAGGTTCAATTCCCAGGACCGGTCAGGAAATACGTAGGAGGCAACCAGTCAATGTGTCTCTCTCCCATCTATGTTTCTCTTTCTCTCTCTCTCTCTCTCTCTCTCTCTCTCTCTCTCTCTCTCTCTCTCTCCCTCCCTCTCTCTCTCCCTCTCTCTCCCTCCTCCCTCCCTCCCTCCCTCTCTCCCTCTCTCTCCCTCCTCCCTCCCTCCCTCCTTCCCTTCCTCCCTCCTTCCCTCCCTCACCTTCCTCATCCCTTGCACTCTCCACTCTCTCTCTGAAAATCGGTGGGAAAAAATCCTTGAGTGAGGATTTAAAAAAACACACAAAACACCACAAGGCAAATCATTGTGAGTTCGACTACACAACATCAACAATTGGTAGCAAATCAAAGCTTTCATATGTGGTATGCTATACTCAGTTCTTTCACCAATGCTTCTTAGGAATACAAACTCAATTTATGTTTCTCAGGCACTGGAATAATTTTATCTTTGGATATTTAAAAAGTTGCATTGTTTTTAGAAGTTGTCATATCAGCCCCTTAAACTTTATTATTTTAAAAATATGTGTAATAGAAAACTCAAAAAATACATAATGTTAAGTATAGATGCAAGCTTCAGTGCCAATATGAGTAAAGTTAGCAACATGTTCTTTGTTCATTCCTAATTTATTCCTTTATAAATACAATGCTATTATTAAATTCAGGTGCTATTAGTTATAGAATTAAATGAAATGATTTCATGTGAGCAAGTGGCTTTGAAAGAAAAAACATATTTACTGAGAACTTACCATGAACATGACATTCTGCTAAGTGTTTATATCCGTGACTTTCTTTTTAAAAACATTTTTATTGATTTTAGAGTGGAAAGGAGAGGGGGAGAGAGTTAGAAACATCAATGATGAGAGAGAATCATTGATCGGCTGCCTCCTGCACACCCCCTACTGGGGACTGAACCCACAACCTGGACATGTGCACCAAAAGGTGGTGGGGTTGATTTCTGGACAGGGCACATATCCAGGTTTCAGGTTTGATCGCCAGTTGGGGCACATGTTTCTCTCTCTCTCTCTCTCTCTCTCTCTCTCTCTCTCTCTCCCTCTCCCTCTCCCTCTCCCTCTCCCTCTCCCTCTCCCTCTCCCTCTCCCTCTCCCTCTCCCTCTCCCTCTCCATCTCCCTCTCCAATTCAAAACAAGAATTCTATCTCTCTTATGTAGAGAACAAATACAAAAAAAAATCAAATCAAATGGAGCAGGGGTCCTAGTGTGAAGGAGAAAACAAACATAGGGACAAGAAGAGTCAATACAGTTGTGTTAATCGAGCCTTGCAGAGGCCAAAGCAATGTATCCTACAACTTTCTTTCAACAAGAACAGATCCTCCCTCAGTTTCTCAGTGAAGGGAAAAGGTTTCAGGGTGCATGGATTCAAATGGGGCATTGTATAGAGGAAGCTGTGTCAAGGCAAGGTCCATAGAGTCAGCTTCCCAGAAAAGCCTGAAGCAGATAGATGTGAATAAAGGCCTTACCATAAACTGTAATTCTGGGACAGCAGCTCAGCAGAGGATTAAAATACGTGACTCATTGTTTGACCCTCTAACTTTATCTACCCAAATGGTTCTCAAAACATTAGCATTATCTGAGAATTTGTTTAAAATGTAGTTTCTCAAGCCCTACCCCAGACATGCTGAGTCAGAAACTTCAGGAGTGAAGCCTGAGAAGCTACACCCTGGGTGTTTTAACTAGCTGTCAAGGTGATTTGCATGCTTGCTCACATGTTAGAATTACTCTTTTTAAAAAATACATACATTTTTATTGCTTTCAGGGAAGAAGGGAAAGGGAGAGAGAGAGAGAAAAACATCAATGATGAGAGAGAATCATTGATTGGCAGCCTCCTGCATGTCCCACATCAGCGATCGAGTCCACAACCTGCCTGGGAATTGAACTGTGACCCCCTGGTTCATAGGTCAATGCTCAACTACTGAGCAATTCTGGCTGGGCAAGAATCACTTTTCTAACCTGCCTCAAGTGCAAGAGGGACTTGAAATACATCAGAGAAGTGGTAGCATGGTAGATTGAATTTTCAGACCCATAATTCTGGCTATCTTCCGTGGACTAAGGAAACCACCTTAAAAAGGGGGCCTACTCTAATAAATATGGCCAATTTGCCTATCAACATGTTAACTGTAAAACACACATTTTTATGTTTACTGGGCAAATAAGTCTGCCAAACACAATTAGGACATCAATCACTTAAAGACTGGAATGTTTGCCAACAATGATAATTTCTTATTATAGCTAAAATTAGACCTTTCCTCTCCACCCTTTAAATGTGGGCTGCACATAGTGGCTTCCTTTCAAAGAGTACAGTAAGGAAAGTGGGAGAAAGAGTAACTTTCCAATGGAAGAGTGAAAATGGCACTTTATTTCTGTGGTCTTCTACCCAAGAACCCAAAGCCCTAGACTATCCAGGATAAAAAATATCAGACAAATGCCAATTAAGGGGCATTCTACAAAATACATGATCAGTTCTCAAAACTGGTAAGGTCATCAAAACAAAACAGTCTGAGACAATATTAATCTAGTTGAGTCTACAGAATGACAACTAAATATAATATGATGTTCTAGATGAGATCTTGGGACAAAAAATGATATTATCTAAAAGAAAAAACACTAACATATCTGAGTAGAGGATGGACTTTAGTTAGTTCTAATACATCAATATTGTTTCAGCAGATGTAAAAAATACACCACACCCATTTAAGATGTTACAATAGGGGAAACATGTACAATATATGAAGGTTCTCTGTAGAACCATGGCAAATTTTTTGTAAATCTGAAATTATTCTAAAATTTAAAGTTACCCAGCCAGTGTAGCTCAGTGGTTGAGCATCAACCTATGAACCAATAGGTTTGATTCCCGGTTGTGGGCTTGAACCTCAATGCACAGCATGCAGGAGGCAGTTGATCAATGATTCTCTCTCATCATTGATGTTTCTATTTCTCTCTCCCTCTCTCTTCCTCTCTGAAATAAATAAAAACATAATTAAAAAAATAAACTTAGTTTATTTTTAAAATCCTGTCTTTCTTCCTGATAACAAGCAGATATCTAAACTATCTGCATACCAATTTTTCTCCTTATTAATGAAAATAGGCCCATGGGAAAAACATGTTTCAGAAAAAAAAACTGATTACTTTTTCTACAAATTCTGAAACATTCTTACTGTTTTAACAGCTTCTGGACTTTCTAATTTGCATCATTCTTATCCCTAAAAATCCTATATAATTAAAGGCTAATATGCAAAGTGACCAAATGGCAGAACGACCAGTCATTATGATGAGCACTGACCACCAGTGGGCAGATGCTCAATGTAGGAGCTGTCCCCTGGTGGTCAGTGTGCTCTCACAGGGGAGTACCATTCAGCCAGAAGCCAGGCTCCTTGCTGGCAGGTGCAGCAGCAGTGGCAGGAGCTTCTCCTGCCTCCGTGGCAGTGCTAAGGATGTCCTACTGTCAGCTTAGGGAGCAGGCCAAAGCTGGCAGTAGGACATCCCCTGAGGGCTCAAGGACTGCGAGACGGTGTAGGCTGGGCTGAGGGAGCCCCACCCACAAGTGCACGAGAGTCGTGCACTGGGCCTTTAGTATTATATAATGAACTATCCAGTTTCTTTTTTTTTTCTCCCCTTCTCTCTAGCTGGACATGATTCTTCCTTATTTGGAATGGCTTACTACCTGTTTTCCCACATGTGCTTAAGTGAACAATATTGTAAGTTTCAAGCAACTGTATCTTAAATCTGAATATTCAATTTCCTTATCCTGGATCTTTTTATTTAATGAACCTAAATGAGTCTACTAGACATGAAATACTCAGTTTTTTTCCCATTATCTTGAGAACTCTGGGAGAGAACTGGGACCAAGTAGTTCCAGCTGACCTTAGACTAAGGAGGAATGTACCTTCTGGCTGGTTTTGAAATTTTATAGAAGCAACTATGGGAAGAAACAAAACAATCAAGAATTTCACAGGCATTTGGCAAAGAAAAGTATGAGTGGGGTATTCTATATAGTTTATTAAATACGAAACACAACTGAAAGCCATGTGGGCAGTGCTTGACTCCAAATTAATTAAAAAGGCCCATAGAAGAAATGTGTTGTAGTTATGATAAGAGGCAGATTTAAGGCAGGGAAATACCACTCTAGATACAAATCTGGAAGATTTTCATCATAACACAACCAGTGAGAAAACAAAACCAGCTTTAGGTGTTTATCCCACCACTAGAGACAGAACAAGATAAGTCCAAATAAACCAACTGCTTCCTCTCATAAATTCATATCTGTAGGAAAAGAGATGTAACTTGAGAGTTTTGGCAAGTTCTCTGAATATCCATCTAGGCAGTTGAGCAAGTTTTAAATATTACACTCCAGTGGAGAGATTATTGGACTGATTTAGGAGACCTGGCTATACCACTAATTAGCTGGTGAGTTTATTCAAATCCCTTTGTAAAGAGGAGCTCCTTTTCTCCTTCATAAACAAAATAATCATCATACATCTGAACAGTAGCTCATAGATCCTGATATAGTTTTTGTAAACTGTATCATTTGATCTTTACAACAAAGCAATAAAATTAACAGGGCAAGGATTACCTTCTTTTTCTGGATGAGGAAATACAGTTTGGAGCATTTATGTCTTCTGAGTTAGGTTTGACAGCTAGGAAGTGGAAAGTAGGAACTTGACATCAGATTTTCTGACAAGTTCTCTGCTCTTTATACATCGCCACAAAGCTATCTGAAGATGTATTTTAGCTCTAAAATTCCATTACCCTTTGACTAAGAAATGGCTTGCAAATTACAAATTCATAATCTTCCCTCTCCAGTTAAATAAATACGAATGTTCCCACATTTCCACCAAAAAAGTCAATATGTTTTCCAGTTCAAAATGAGAAAAAAGATTAGAGATTTTAAAAGCACAAGAATCAATCATAATTTTAATATCTGTCATAGATTTAAAATGCTTTGCCTGATTAAAAACAAAGTGGGGCAATTCTTCAAAAAACCATGGGGATTCTTAATAAACTGCAATCTCATCTCAGACCTATATATTATCACAAAACAATGAGTCAGAGTCCATGATTTTGTTTTGTTCCTCAGACAAAATTGTGGTAGATGATAAATAACAAGTTCTTACAGAAAGGCAAAGCAATGAAGAGCGAATAAGTAGGTGGTTTTGTTTTGTTTTTAATTTTTTTAAATTGATTTCAGAGAGGAAGGGAGAGGGAGAGACAGAAACATCAATGATGAGAATTATTGATCAGCTGCCTCCTCCACGCCCTCACTGAAGATCCAGCCTACAACCCAGGCATGTGCCCCGACTGGGAATAGAACTGTGACTTCCTGGTTCATAGGTCCATGCTCAACCACTGTATCACACTGGCTGGGCATATGTATTTTCTTATGTGTTTTTTTTTTCATAAATTATGGTTAAAAATTATAGTAGACTATATTCTCCTGATTTTGGAACTTTAACTGTGAATGAGAATCTAAGCAATGATAATTAGATTATGAAAAGTAAAAGTAAGATATCTTGGTAAAATTCTGATACAGACACTCCTCTGTATAATTATCAATTTCACAATTAGTGATTTCAATTTACGTTTAGGAGTAATCTAAAAAAGAATTTGAAATATCTCAAAAATTACAAAGAGCCCTGACTGGTGTGACTCAGTTAATTGGGCATTGTCAATTCCTGGTCAGGGAATATGTTCTGTTTTTGGGCTCAGTCCCCAGTCAGGGTGCATGTAGGGGCAATCTATCTATAGTTCTCTCTCACATCAATGTTCTCTCTCCTTCTCCCTTCCTCTCTCTCTGAAATAAGTGAAAACATACTTTAAAATAAAAGAGGGGGATCATAAATAGAAACAGACTGGCCTTTAAAAATACTAGATTTATCTCAGTATTTCAAAGATATGTCTGCATTCCCATGTTCATTGCAGCATTATTCATATAGCTAAGCTATGAAAACAACCAGTGTTCATTAATGGGTCAATGGATAAAGAAAATGTTATATATATATATACATATATATATATATGATTATCATTATTCAGCCTTAAAAAAACAGGAAATCCTACCATTTGCAACAACACAGATGAACCTGAAGGATATTACGCTAAGTGAAATAAGCCAGGCACAAAGACAAATACTGCATGATCTCATATGTGGAATCTAAGAAAGTTGAACTCATAAAAGCAGGGAGTAGAATACTGGTTGCCAGGGGCCCAAGGGAGAGGGAAATAAGGAGATGTTGATCAAAGGGCACAGTTTCAATTATGCAGGATGAATAAATTCTGGAGATCTAATGTATAATAGCACAATGCCTACAGTTAATAATATGGTATTATATACTTGAAATTTTCTAAGAGACTAGACCATTGGTGTTCTCACAATGCACACAAAAAATGATAACTATATGTTAATTAGCTTGACTGTGGTGATCATAACAATGTAGATATAGATCAAAACATTACATTGTATACCTTAAATATATACAGGTTTTCTTTGTCAATTATACATCATTAAAGCTAGGAAAAAAATATTAGATATTAGAATTTTCTTAAAATAGCTATACATTTGAAAAACTAAAATGATTTCACTAGTACTAGAAAACACACATCTCTGTTTCTGAATTCCATTAAAGATATAGGAGAAATACAACAATACAAATAAATCTGTATTAGGTCTAGAAAGCGAGAAGGGATTCATCAGAAGACTAGAGCAGGGAGGAAATCCTGAAAGACATACAGCAACTCAACTTGACTGAACATTTCAATATGATTGAAGAATCTGTATACCTGTCATAACAAATGGGGGGAAATGTGAATTTCCCAGAAGCAGCCTGAAATAATTCCTGAACCAGACGCCACGGAGGCTGAGAAAAGGAACAGGTAATAAGTAGACATTCAGGTGATGAACCAAAGGAATGGAAAAGGGCTGGACTAATCCCCTAATCACAGAAGCGTAGCTGTGGCCTTTAACAAGTTCACACATCACATAGGAGTTTAGACAAGTACCCTCACCGTGTCCCATTGGGTGGGAGAAACCGAGTGCCTGAGTCATGTAAGGCCATTATGAGGGGAAGGAAGCCCCCACAGCCAGGAAACAAGCTACCCAGAATGGGAAGTGGGGGGTAATAAGGGAATAAGGACACATAAGTAATACTTAATCAATAAAGAAATTTTAAAAAATAAATAAATGGAAGGGCACACAGCCCTATAGCCTCTGCCTCCCCCACGTAAATGCTGGATTCAGGATCCCTATCATCAGAACGTTTAGTCATTGCCAAGGAAACAGGAATTCTTTCCTGGGTATAGGAATTATGCTTCAGCTAATAGTGATCAATTTAGACCAACATCTATACATATAGACAGAAAACCAAAATCCCTCACATCTTGGAGGAAAAGCAACAATTTTACACTTATGTACATTTACAAATAAGGTCATGATATATTTTTGTATTCTTGGGAGTATTTTTATGTATGCCAAATCATTCCTCATTCAGAGGTAACTAGCATTCCTAGAGAATGCCAAATTAGAAGATTCCAGAAAATAAGTATTTCTCATATTTTTTAAAAAGTGTCTTTTTTCTCTTTAATTGTATGGTTTTCTTAAGAATCTTATAAATAAATCGATTACAGGCTGCTCTAGGAGTGGAAGCTATAACTAGAAGCAGTTGATTTAAAAGGAGAAAAGAGCACAAGTACAAGATGACAAAGAAGAGATTTTGAAAATTAAGTCTACAAACTACAACTTGCCTGGAAAGAGTAGGAGGGGGTTCTCTATGAGCTCAGTGTGGGTCTCTTTGTAGCTAATTCAAAGCCCTTCCAAATGAGCTTATTAGATTCTAATTTGGTAGCTCAGAAACTAATAAGAATTCAGATCAAACTGTTCTTCTTTCTCAAAGAGACAGCATTGTCAAAGAGCCAAAACTGGAGTGGGTATTTGGGGGATTTGAGTTATACAGCTTTAACATTCTGACTCACCTCTCCACTAACGAACCCATCCCCCAACTCAACAGCATCTGTCATACATTTTATTCAAATTCTTCTCCACTAAGGGCAATCAGAAGTTGAAGAGATGGTCCTACAGACGTGACCTCCACAAAAATAAAAGTCAATAGCGTGACTAGCTGGCCCACAGGATGTTAGGAAGTACAAAATATGAGGACAAAGAAAAAAGGCAAAACTGGAGATGACAGTAGAAAAAGGAAACAATTACAGGCCAGGATGAAAAAGTTGGGCAGTTATCTGGATAATTCAGCCTCAAAACATGATTCCTGATGATTGACACGTGTGTTCTTTCCTGGGCTCCATTTTCACAGTAGATAGAACACTGGAGTGCAATAAATGCTTTCTGTTTACAGTGAGTTTAAAAGAAATACACCTTCTTTGCTCCAGCTTTAAACTTTTTATCTGGTGTGAAGGAATGTTTTATAAATATGATGCTACCTGACAGTTTAGCTTAGAAGGAAAAGACAATTATTTATTGCCTGGCTTATTCAAATATTAAATATTGGTCCCAATTCTCACTTCAGTAGACTTGTAGAATTGGGTTAGCAGGAGTTACTGATTTAGAGCCAACTCATGGACCATAAGTGGGCTAGTACCTACACCTATTTACCAGTTCACACACATATATACAGAATCACAAGCCCACACCCTCACACCCTTACTGTGGACACACAGATTAAAGGAATACTAGAACTTTGGAAAAGAGTACTCACACTTAGCTATCTTTAGAATTCTAAGACACCTATGATATTGGTGAATTATAATCATATTTAGCAAATTAAGAGTCGGAAGAAGAAACCAGTATTTGTTGAGCAATTAATTTGCACTATATTCTATGTTACATGTTACTTTATTTCATTAAATCTTTAGTCCTTATGAGGAAGGCACTGCGAGATTAGAAAACTGAGGAGGCTTAGGAAGTTATACCTTCTTGCCCAAAGTCAAACAGCTAAGTGATAAGACCAAGAGACCAAACTAAGATTTGTCTCGTTCTGAAATTGGACCTACTAAATCTCCAGAAGATTAAATGCCATAAACAATAAAGGGCATATATAATAAAGTAGAAAAATAAATGGATCAAATGGTAGATAAGGGACCTTTAGTTTTCTTTGTGAGCCAAATGACACCCTGGCATCTGCAGCAACATGAGTACAAAAGGAAATGCCCTTTCTTTTAAGCACACTAAGATGTACAAATGCCATTAAACCACTGGCATTCTCAAATTTTAAATGAATAATTTTAACTTGTCCTAAGAGACACCAAATACCTATGAGATGTAATAATTCTCAATTGCCCCTAAGCATACTGGCATGTAGTAATAGGTCACTTAGTGAGTGAACCTAGTCTATCACCCAGTATTTTACTCCAACGTGGATTTGTTATTTTTTTACTTATTTCAGTGTCCACCACCTGTTCAGGAGAACCAGGTGATATGGTAATAATACACAAATGTCCAGGAAGGAAGGAGCCCAATGAAATGGAGTGCTTACCACCTGTATTAGTAACCAAGAGAAACTTGGTTAGCCACCAATAGAAAGCAGCCTGAGCATTTCCTAGATCTTAGTTCTTACAGGACACAGCTGTCACAATGAAGGGCTCACCATATATGTTGCACCCATCAAATTCAATGTGTGTGGCTCATAGTGAGGTAATATGACACTTCAGTTCCCAGAGTTACTTACTACAATGAATTAAAGTGGCATCCACCCATGATACTGTGCTACACTAACTGACCTCTGCTCATTTCATGTTTACTACCATCCCATGATACTAGTCATTCACAGATTGCTGACCTCAGTCACGACTATTGTGTTGGGAAATCTTACCAAGCATCTGTTACCACCTCAGGAATGATTTCTCCTTTAGTTGCCAAAACTGGTAAGCACTTTGGGATCCATGTTGATTAATTAAACATGACTATCCATAGCATCCTAAATATCTGCTGTGAGTTTGGCACACCAGGAGAACATAGCTTGAGTAGAGGGATGTGAAGAAGGAAAAGAGAAAAAAAAATATTCTTCCTAACTCATCCTAATATCAATTGTTCTACTCTAGAATGAAGAGCAAATGGAAATTTGAAAGTAA
The DNA here is from genome assembly GCA_027563665.1 of Antrozous pallidus. Classification (NCBI taxonomy): domain Eukaryota; kingdom Metazoa; phylum Chordata; class Mammalia; order Chiroptera; family Vespertilionidae; genus Antrozous; species Antrozous pallidus. The sequence continues at coordinate 127,898,467 of CM050509.1, forward strand.
AAACTTAATTTCAACAGCCAGATGTTGTCAGGATAAACTTCTGAATGATGTTCCTGCAGATTCTTCAAAAGCTACTCTCACATATATGGATACAATTGCTTTCTTGAACTAATAGTAGACAAAAATGTTAGAAGTACAAAAATCATGACAGTATTGAAAGTCTCCAGAACTCACCCAACATTAATTCGTCATAACCTGAATCAAAATGGATGGGATGACAAAGGTCCCAGAAAGGAAGGTCTACCTCTCTCTGTTTGTCCTTTTGCTAATCTCTTCACCACTCTTCTCTTGCCCTCCGCTCCATCCTGTCTGTCCCTTCCCTTCCCTTCCCTTCCCTTCCCTTCCCTTCTCTTCCCTCTTCTTCCCTTCTCCTCTCTCTTCACACCCCAAAAGGGTCCCATATAGACACTTGTGCTACTATAGGACATAAGACTTTAATGCAGAAAGAGACCTTAGAAATCACCTTGGTCAAAACCCTCCTAAATCCTTGCCTAACTTCAGTTAGCTAGTTGCGGATGCAACTGTGGCCTAAGTGCTAATCTCTTCATTACCAGCTAAGGGTTGTCAGCGCAGAGAAATAGAGAAAATGGAAAATGACATGAAGTCAAAATGAGACATAATGAAGACAATAATCTTCCAAATATAGTTTAGATCCACCAAGCTATAATTTGCTTTTGTTAATAGTATATATTTGATTCAGAGAAGAAAAACTAATAGTATTATAATTATAACCACAAATTTAATTACAAATACCAAAATAGTTTAAATCTAAAATAGGGATTTACAATAAACAAAATATTCAAAGCAAGCTTATTAAATATTGCCCTTTGCCACTCTTCTTTACATGTTATGATGAAAAAGACAAATTTCACATTTTCCCACTCGTTTTTAATTAACAGCTGATACCTCTGCCTTTAGTTCTGGTTCCAATTCTATATAACTTGATAAAAAAATCATATTTAAATTAGAAAAGGAAATAGCACTGTCCTACTCTTAACTCTTGTGGTTAACCAGCTTCACAAACAAGTGGGGAATTACCTTTTTGTCAAATCCCACGTAAGTTATTTTAGCTATAATTCATAAAACAAGGAATCCAGATCGGCATTATGATAAAAAAAATCATATTTAAATTAGAAAAGGAAATAGCACTGTCCTACTCTTAACTCTTGTGGTTAACCAGCTTCACAAACAAGTGGGAAATTACCTTTTTGTCAAATCCCACATAAGTTATTTTAGCTATAATTCATAAAACAAGGAATCCAGATCGGCATTATGATAAAAAAATCATATTTAAATTAGAAAAGGAAATAGCACTGTCCTACTCTTAACTCTTGTGGTTAACCAGCTTCACAAACAAGTGGGGAATTACCTTTTTGTCAAATCCCACATAAGTTATTTTAGCTATAATTCATAAAACAAGGAATCCAGATCGGCATTATGATATGCTAAATGCAAAATCAGCTTGGTAGTTCTCTTCTCATTGTCAAGTAAGAGACTATGAAAATAAATGAACCTTAGGAACTTCAAGATCTGGAAGGCGTATGTCAGCTGGTGCAAGGAAGAGATGAATCCAGTCAGGATACCTGATATTTCCTGCTGCCGCCTGGAGCATGGCAGTCTGCAAGGTTGTAAGAGGATCCAATTTGTCCTTGTCTCTCTCATGGTTTCAGTGCCAGAGGGGATAAAAGATCCCTATAACTCTGTTTCAAGAAAGAAAAAAATAGATACGCTGAAGGAAACTTTATAGAAAGCTTATTATACTGGATTTTGTAAACTTAAGCAGAATTTTGACAACTGATTTTAGCAATTATGGTTTAATACATAGGGCAGCTCATATTATGCAATGGCTGGTTCCTAAAAAGAGAGGTGCATTTTTTTAAAGCCAGCCTTCTGTTTTCACCCTATGGTTTTCACCTGATAAAAGCCACAGTTCAACAAAAGGAAAAACTAGAATTTCAGAAGTTTGAATGAACTACTTATTACACTGTTCTATTAAATATTATAATCATTTTACATCTTTTTTACAGGGTCTCCAACTTCCATCTGTGTAAGAAACACTTGTTAACTACCTACTTCACAGCAAGTTTTGTGCTGTATGTTATATAGATAACAAAGTTGAGCAACACATACTCCCTCCTTCAGGGGCCTTAAATTTCCCAAACATAAAGGAGCTGAAAAAAAAACATAAATATTAGTCTATCCTTTTACAAAATCACCTGGTGGTAACAGAAAAATATTTAATGGTCAAGATGGTGTGAAGTAGAGATGCTATTTGATCAAGGATGGAAACCAGTAAGATCTTTCAGCCTTTGGTCCCTTCACTACCCATCTCCAAATACCTATCACCTTCCAGGGTCTTTGGAATCTTTCCCATTCTTTAAAATGTAGCAATTCTCATATGAAGTTTATTATATGTACCCGTTCATTGTTGGAAATCTGTATAATGTCACCTTATAAATTCCAGTGTAACCTATTAGATTGAACCATATGAAACTGCCACTAACTAATCTTTCAGAAAAAAAGCAATTTCATATGGTTCAATGTAAGTGCTATATCTTTATGCTTCAGAGTTCCTAAGATACGCTACACATAATGGATATTCAATTCTATGTGATCCAATTTCCTTTACAAGCCTCATTGTAAACTGGACAAGGAAGTGGGCAGACAACAATTTACTAGTGCAGGGGTAGCAGTTACATTAGCACTTCTGCATTGAAAAGACTATTTGCTGCTTCACTTAGGATAAGTTGGCCCATTTAGTTATAATGCTTCAGTCATAGCTTTCTGGTAAAATTAGTAGGTTCTATATTAGTTTCCTAGGTACTAAGACAGCAAGAAGATATAATAACCACAAACTTTTTGTGCCTGTAACAGCATATTTCAAAATAGTTAAATGAGAACTAATTATAAATCTAACAAACAAAAAACAAAAGGGTTATATTTTGACTCATGAATTGCAGTAGAATAATCTAACCACTTTTCTCAGAAATTCACTTTACAAATTAACTCAGAAGGGTAAGGAGATTCATAACAATAGAACTACATGTACTAGATATCTTAGAATATTATTGATGTCCAACAAGCAGCAAATATACTGTCTTTTTAAATATCCATAAAAATATTTACAAATGATGGCTAAGCCATATGGAAATTTTCAAACAATTTATAAAAAGAACATTAGGACCCAATTCTCTGACAAGAATAGAAAGACAAAAATTTTTAATTCTTAAAAATTTTAAAACAGTCTCCTATAAATTCCAGCACATATATAAACTTTTTATAGCAAGAAATAAGTCAATTTTACTGTATGCTACTTTGGCTCAATGGTTGAGCATTGACCTATGAACCAGGAGGTCACTGGTATGATTCCCAGTCAGGGCACATGCCAGGGTTGTGGGTTCAATCCCCAGTATGAGGTGTACAGGAGGCAGCCAATCAATGACTCTCTCTCTCATCATTGATGTTTCTATCTCTATCTCCTTCTCCCTTCCTCTCTGAAATCAATAAAAAAATATATATTTTTAAAAGACTCTGCTTTTCCTAAGATACATGGAAGAACTATATATATTAAAACGAAAGGCCCAGTGCAAAAAATTCATGCACTTGGGGGGGGAGGGTCCCTTCAACCTGGCCTGTTGCCCTTTTGCAGTCTGGGAACTGACAGAAATATTTAGCGTTGCCACTGAGGCAGGAGAGGCTCCCGCCACCACTGCTGAGCTCACCAGCTGTGAGCCCAGCTCAGGGCTTCTGACTGAGTGGCATTCCCCCTGTGGGAGTGCACTAACCACCAGGGGGCAGCTCCTGCATTGAGTGTCTGTACCCTGGTGGTCTGTGTGTGTCATAGCGACCGGTTGTTCCACCATTCGGGCAATTTGCATATTAGCCTTTTATTATATAGGATCTTCTAGAAATGACTGATAATAAGAGAATAACACTGCAGTATAAGCCAAGTAATACACAGAAGAAAAGTCATGGTTTTTAAGCATGTCAGAATACCAAAAAAATTGAGAAAGAACATTACCCCAAGATGCTAAAAATAATACAAAAATAGATAAGGTAATTATAACAATAAAAGCTAAATTTCCACTTAAAGAAATCAAAATGAAATCATAATGCTATAGATGACCTAAACAATACTGTTCATCAACTTGATCTGATTGGCATTCATAGAACACTACAGCCAACAACAGCAGAATACACATTCTTTTCAAATGTACATGGGACGTTTGCCAAGATAGGCTATCTTCTGGGCCATAAAACAACTCTTAACAAATGTAAAAGGACTGAATCATGCAAAGTATATTCTATAAAATAATAGAAAGAAACGATTTATAGAATATAGATGACATATGTTTCAGATGATTAAAGGAAAAAAACACTAAAATGACAGTAAAGCAATTATTTAAAAAAAATAGTAACAGGTTTCCAAGGACACAAAACAGAAGAGCAAACAGAAACACAATTTTAGAAGCTGAAAAGCAAATGAACAAATGTTTGCCTGTGTACCAGAACTGATAAAGATGAATCCTGTCTAGCAAAGGAGAAAGCCAAGGAGAAAGCTGATTTATACCACAGGCCCCCCAAAGTGCTTCAGAATTTGTTGTTCCCATTATATCTGAAGTGGAGTGATAACATGGCTAAAATAAGCAGATAAAAATCAACATCCCATAAGGGAAAATATCTCCCCTTTCACTCCATGCAGCCACATAAGCTCCCTCTCCTATCCAGACAATTGGAGTTGATTCCCTAGAAAAGAGAAATTACAGGCTATGTTGACTCTGGGATATCAAGTACAGTAAAGTGGTATTAAGTGAAATTAACTGCATGCTAAATGTTAAGACTTCTAACTTTCTTCCTCTACTTGGCTCTTAAAATGGCTCTCCAACTATGGTATCCAGGCTTATACTCTGAAGGCAGAGAACTGGAAAAGTATTCTTCTAGGAACTATGAACAGCCAAAGTGCAATCCAATAAAAAAAACACTGACACTGGAGTTTCTCTGCAAAAGGGTCTGACCAGAAGCTACCTACAGTCATTAAGTCTGAACTATCTGCAAAGAAGTCCCCAGTGAATATTTTATATTAGAAGACCTCTAAGGCACCAAATGAATCATCTAAAATACTTGAGAGATATTAGAAGAGAGAGGAGAGAGAGAGAAGAGAGAGAAGAGAGAGAAGAGAGAGAAGAGAGAGAGAGAGAGAGAGAGAGAGGGGGGGGTGAGAAAAGCAAGTTATAAGAAATAGATTATAGAAGAGGGGGAAACACTTTAAGAAAAACTATCGTTATTTTCCTCAGAGGAAAATGAGATGTTGCATCTATGAAAAAAAAAAAGAGAAGGATTTAAAAGAGTAATATTCCTAAGGATATCTCCCACAAATCACAGCAAAAAAAAAAAAAAAAAACAAAGAGATAGAAAAGAGTAAAAAAAAATAAAATACTAAGACTCTTCCAAGAGGTCTTACATCTAATGAAGGGAGTTCCAGAAAGAGTGAAGAGAAAAGGGAGAGGAAGAAATCATCAAAAACATCATTCAAAAATATTTCCGACAACTGAGACATGTGTTCCAGACTGAACGGCCCCACCAATGATAAAAATAGATCCTCTCTACATCAAATCCTTAGGAAGTCTCAGAATATTAAATAAAGAGAAGCTCCTCAAAATTTCAGATATGTGTGTGTGTGTGTGTGTGTGTGTGTGTATTTATTTATATAATAAAGTATCAGAATGACATCAGACCTCCCAGTGGTATCACCAGAAATGAGAAGACAATGTTAGATTTTCTTATACAATTCTGGGGAAAAAATGGTGTCCAACCAACATTTCTACAGACAGCTAAACTATTACTATAAGATAACTAGTAGCCCAGAGCACAGATTCATGCACACTGAAGGGAAATTAATTAAAATAAATATTTTAATGTTGCTATTCACCCTTCCTCTATAATAGAAGTATCAGAGATGAAAGAAAATTAGTGAAATGTATATGAAAATAATATATAAATTGATTAATAAATGAACAATAACATGACATAACAACAAAGACATGATATAAAAACAAAATATGATATAAAAACATTGATTTTAAAATGACTGATAAATTGATTAAACTTATTCTAATATCTCCCTGTATGCCACATTAAGAGTAAAAAAATACTTTCAGAGTGCTTGACTAATTTCCCTTGTGATGGAAGTATTTACAACTTTAATGTCACACACTCTTTGAACTCTAAAGAAAGCAACATATAACTGACCATGTGCGAAAACAGGTTCAGGTAGGAATATTCCTACCCTGTCTAGAGTTTGTCCTTGTGATTTATTAATAGTCATGGCAAATGCTGGCATCACAGGAAACTGTCTTCAAATTAATTTAAATGGGAGGCCAGTGTCAGATGGGGACAAATCAATTCTTGGAATCAGAACAACCTCTCCTTCCACAGATCCTGTTAATATTTCAGCTTCGATTATGTTGGGCTGCAATCTTATGATAATGAATGTAGTACCATTACAAAGACCCCATTTACTATTAAGATTTCTCAGTAGCAAGCTGATTGCACCTACTTTCAATTTTAATTTATGACCAGGCATTCCCAAAGGAGTAATATTTTTAAGAAATTAGATGGAAAACATTTCCTTTTCAGTGTCATCCATTGAATCGATGGAATAATCACTCAAATAGGTGTGAAAATCTCTGCTTTCTTTCAGCTTCCGAATGTCAACAAAACAACGAAATTTATGATCAACAATGACAGATCAAAACACACATGTGCGATTGTTGCCAGCCAGGGCTTTATATGTATCACACACGAGCAAGTCAATGTTTCTTTTTAAATTGCCAGTATGCATCATATGCACCAGTCGGCCAGTCGGTTGGATGGTTGGACAATCAGACAGATGTACGGTCAGTCACTTAGTCTTTTATATTTGTAGATTTCCCAAAATTCACCTTCTATGAACTCTTTTTCTCTATGGGAGTCTTTGAGAGAGGTGCTCTACCATAATGAAATAGTAAATCAAGGGGATCCAGGAAACTGGTGTCAACATAAGAAGGGAGAAAGAAACTCCCAGGAGGATGGTGGAGTGAGATGCTGAGATGACTACTTGGAGCATCATAGAAAGGAACCAGACAAGGCAAGTACTATTCTACAGGCTCCAGGAGTGATTTAAGTGCCACTGAGTGCACCTGACTAACATGAATACATTGAGAGGAATTTGGGGTTGAATTAGGAATAAGAACATAGGAAATGAAACAAGTATGAGAACGAGAAAATTATTAGCTCCAAATAAAATTAAAAGGTTTGTGGGAAAGAAAAATAAAGAGTAATCAGCTGTGAATAACATTTTCTTGGTTGTTAACCTTGGCCGAACGTTAGAATCGTGTAAGGAGCTTTTAAAACTACAGATATTCAAACCAACCTGGATGAATTAAATCAGAGATAGGCATCAGTATTTCTTAAGCACGTCAAGTGATTTACATGGGCAGCCAATGCAAAATCCACTGACTTGGTCATAATAAAATTCTGAACACTGATATAAGCAAAATTACAAGAAACTGGGAGCATGATCAGAAAGAGGAAGAATGGTAGGGAAGGGAGTAGTTGGATGGAAAGTGATGGGAAGTCAACTGATAATGCCTGACACAGCCATCAAGAAGTAGCCATAGAATCATGTTATATAGAGTATAAAGATCTAAAATACTTGAGAGTGAGAAATAAGGGCCAGGGGACCCCATGTTTCTTATAGCATGCCCAGAGATCTGCTTGACTTTTTAAATTGCATGCACATGTGGCTTTGATGAAAATGAAAAGTAAATTTAAAAATATAAACAAAAGCTAATATAATAATGTAGAAAATAACCACAAAAAGGAAAAAAACTAAATCTAGTTCTTTGAAAAAGCTAATTAAGTTAAAAAATGTTATTGAAGAAAAAAAAAGAACAGAAACACACACACACACACACATACTTGGGCTCTGAAATGGGACATATATTTACTTATTTTAAAATATATTTTTATTGACTTCAGAGAGGAAAGGAGAGAGAGAGAGAGAGAGAGAGAGAGAGAGAGAGAGAGAGAGAGAGAGAGAAACATCAATGAGGAGAATCATTGATCAACTGCCTCATGAACGCCCCCTACTGGGGATCTTCAGGCTGATACTCCATCCATTGAGCCAAACCAGCTAGAGAGGAAATGGGACATTTATATGGAACTGGGTCTGTATCGCTACTCTAACTCAATGAGACATTTTAAACATTACCAAACATTACAAGATTTTGGAAACAAAAGTTTGAAAGGGGTGACAAATGAGCAAATCTTACATTCCAAGTGTGTCACTGTTTCACAAAAGAGAAAAACAATAAATATGCTCTTGGAATATTCAAAATTTCAATTTAACTGTATCCTTACTCGCATTTTTTTTTCACTGTGCCAAGTAGTTTTTATTCAGAGATGTCTCAAGCACTTTTCAGGTGTTTACATGTAATTTTAATGCTGAGTCATGTCCCACTCTTGAATTTCCAATCTCTCCCATCTCAGATCTTCTCCTATTTACTCTGATAATTTTCCTCCAACTCAGAGTTGTGCTCAGATATAAATTTTGACAATCAAATAAGACACTTGCCTGAAGTAAGGATATTTTTTGGTCTAAGCAAGACTTCACAAACAGGCAATTTACCGCCTGATTAAAGAGAATTACAACCAGTTCCAAACTGTTTCCCATTCCCCCTAATAGCAAACAAATTTTCTGATGCATAAAAAAACTTTGAAATAAAATAATTGAGTACAATGTAAAGCACTTTGCCTTTGAGGGAGCCTTAAAGAGTAATCAGTTTGGTGGAATCAAATCCAGACTTCACTAACCTCAAACATCCAATCTTCATGTAGAAATTTAAGTATCCAAAGTATAGTTTCTATCCTATAGTGTGTTTCTTTTTTATTTTTTTAATTGATTTCAGAGAGGAAGGTAGAGGGAAAGGGAGATAGAAATATCAATAATGAAAGAGAATCATTGATCTACTACTTCATCAAGCTTAGGCATGTGCCCTTAACTGGACTCGAACCTGAGACCCTTCAGTCAATAGGCTGACGCTCTAGCCACACACTGAGGCAAACCAGCTGGAGCCTATCTTGTAGGTGTTTTTTTTTAAGTACTTAAATATGAGACTTTTTGGCAAAACATGATGATAGAGACATCTCTATTTTCATCCTATTTCCATCTTGGTGATATTATTCTCTTTCATTTTCCTAGTTCCCTTATAAGCAGGATGTTCAGGCCATGATTTATTTTAATGAAATTCAGAGAACAGAATTTCACATAAAACACTGTCAATATACTTCTATACCCCTAACTTCAGCATTCCTGTTGCTCACTATAAATATTACTTAGTCACTCCATGATAATAAATTAGTAAAAGCACTTAGAGCAGTATATTAATGCTTCATACTTTGTAGGCTCCAGGGCACCATTTAAAGTACTGCACTAGCAGGTTTGGCTCAGTGGATAGAGCATCGGCCTGTAGACTGAAGGGCTCTGGGTTCGATTCTGGTCAAGGGCACGTGCTTTGGGTTGCAGGCGGGTCCCTGGTGGAGGGTGTGCAGGAGGCAGCTGATCAATGACTCTCATCATTGATGTTTCTCTCTCTCTCTCTCTCTCTCTCTCTCTCTCTCTCTCTCTCTCTCTCTCCCTCCCTCCCTCCCTCCCTCCCTCCCTCCCTCCCTTTCTGAAAGCATTAAAAATAATAATAAAATAAAATAAGTATTGCACATTGGTGGGAGAGGGGAATGAGAAGCAGTTGTGAGGTTGCTTCCCTGCAGCCCTCCTCCTGGTACTGAGATCAGTTGCCCCGTCCTTCATGCCCATTAAGCTTCAGGTTTTGAAATAAATCCTGACCTTAGTCTTCATAAATATAAGGTGCTATAGAGTGTATCACTGTGACTCAGGATCAAGTCACTCTACACCTCTGGCTTTGTCGGGCAGCGTACCTAATTATAATCCGTGGGTTTTGTTCCATTTTAATGAGATCAAGTTTCTACTAGTATCCGTGATTTAGCAGCTAGATCCATGACTTATTCTCCAGTTCCAAAACACTTTGGTATCTGGCTCTTTTTCTCCATAAAGATTGAAGATATAAAATTCTGTATGTTACTGTAGAAGACACACTTATCTGGAAAAGGTATATTCAGATTAAAGTAGAGTCTTTTTCCAAGAAAATAACTTCTCCTTCTATAACAATAAATAATCTTATTTTATTCTACTTCCATAGCACTCTTCAAATTCTGGCAGGAATGCAGTACATAGCAAAGTCAGAGTTTATCATGCAAAGCTTACGGTAAACTCATTTTTAAAAATTTACGTGCTTTATTCTCAACAATTTCATGTATTACAACTTTCTGGTGTGAATAGCACTAATCAATAACTCATTTAATTTTGAAAATTCAGGCTTGTTTTGTTTTTCTATTGTATGAGTCAGTGTCTGGCAAATGTAAGTAAAATGAAGAGAATTAGCTTATAAATCACAGTAATCTTCCTGATAATCACTACTCATTTAGTGATGGGACAATGTGCTCACTACATGAGGCATTCTTACAAAAGACATCAAGCTGCAATTAACAATCTATAGATCTCATTTGCTTGAATTAGTAAGTACTCTGATTCTAATAAATTCTTAATACCTAAGTACCTTATTCTGTTATTTTTCTCTCATGTTCCTTGCCCACAGAGAAAGGAAAATGAAAATGATTTTTTCCCTAAATGCCAGCTGAGTGAATTATTTTCTCTACTTCTTATAACTACCAAGAAAGGTATTCCAACCAAAATAATGGCAAAACACATTGCATCTTTTTAAAAAGTTAAATTTTCCTCCAAATCTTTCTAAACATATATTTTATTGATTTTTTACAGAGAGGGAAGGGATTGAGACAGAGAGTTAGAACATCGATCAGCTGCCTCCTGCACATTCCTTACTGGGTATGTTCCCACAACCAAGGTACATGCCCTTAGCCAGAATTGAACCTGGGACCTTTGAGTCTGCAGGCTGACACTCTATTCACTGAGCCAAACCTGTTAAGGCTCCTCCAAATCTTTTAACTAGAATATGTAACTACTGCAAGGATACCATGATAAATTATGTTTTTAAGAAAACTTCAGCTAATGAAAAAAGTCCTAAAGTATCTTCTAAATTATACAGAAAAAAATCAGTTGCCTTAGCTTTATTTTGAAATATATGATGCTATGAAATGTATATTCTAATTTTTTATAAAATTATTACCTATATGCTAAATAACTCAACAAAAACCATAATTCAATTACCAAAAGGTCCCATTGCATAGGCAGAACACATAATGCCATATTTATTGTTTTATCATTTCTTTTTTCACAACAAAATAAACATAGTTTCACTATTCCTGGCAGGTATTAGGATGAATTAATACCAAGAGGGGAAAAAATCATCCAAGGACTCAGGTTTGAGAAACACAAAAATGAATCCAAAATAGATTTCAGAAACCAAACACTCATTCAATTAAATACAAAGAAAACTCTAATCCATTGCTATTGGGTTTTATCTAAGTCAAGGGCCCAGAGATGAGGCACTCACATTAAACTTTTTTTTAAAAAATGAGTTTAATGTTTATAAAAATAAGAGCAGGATGGAGTTCCCATCATGAGACTATCCCTCCTTAAGCAAGGCTGAGAGAATCTTATGACTGAGCGAAGGCACAGGTCATCTTAGTCCTGTAAAGTGTTAGGCCCAATGTCTTTGAATCCAGAACAAAACCAGAACCTTCTCAGAGAAAAAAGGGCCCTCTCATCTCAAGAAAGCCCTCTGAGTAAGGTTGTCACTTTGAGAAGTGACCCAAATGACTCAGCTCTTGATGGAGTCTCTAGGCTATGTACATGATGATAATCTTTGCCCACCAATGAGGTCTCTTATTTAGCACATGAAAACATGGAACTGTGGGAGCTGGGAAGAACAGAATCATTATACAGAAAGGTAACTTATTCTTAGCCTGATCAAAATATGTGACCCCGAGAAGAACAGAGGGGCCATGATCAAAAATACATAAGCTGGGCTGGAGGTCAGAAAACCCATGCAAACCACATCGAGAGAATGTATAAGAAGATCATACTTTGTACACCAGGAAGGTTGTTACGAAAAATACTTCCTCTAGGACCCGTGATATCAGAATTCTGGAACCCTGATGGAATTGGCTCATAAAAGTATTTATGTTATTGTATCTAACAATTGTATTAGAAATTCATCTGCCAAGAAAATCAAGAGAACATTATTTTCCATGTTTTTGGTGAGAAGTGAACTCAGTAAAAGTAACTAAGTCAATGATATCAATCCCAAACAAAAATGGTACTGTTTCCTTGCCTTCTCAGGTACATTAGTGAAAACAATTGAATCCAGTTTTGATAATGAGATGTTTTCATTCTGAACATCAACTTCCATGATGTGCTATGAAGCACAGGGCAGGTTTTCTTTTTTCCATCTCTTTGGGGATCTCTCTTGTCCCTCTAATATGGAACACACATAGTCACCTCTTGCTGTTGCCATTTTTTTCCTGTCTCTATCAGCCTCCAATTCACCCTGTAGTTTAAGCTTTTTATCGGCTGTATTCAAAGAAAAACACATAAAGAAACTTGTTAAGAACTATATATTTAAATACGTAAATATTTGAATAAGTATTAGATGTTTATTGTGATACCAGAGGCCTGATGCATGGATTCATGCACTGGTGGGGGCATGGCCTGAGTGGATCAGCCCACTGTGGGAACGCCGCTCATCCCAGTCAGCTGAGGCTGTGGAACTGCCCTCTGAGCAGCTGCTCCCCCTGGGGGAGCACTGTTCATCCCAATCAGCCAAGCAGTGCTCCCCCTGTGGGAACACACTGACCACCAGGGGGCAGATCCTGCATTGAGCATCTGCCCCCTGGTGGTCTGTGCATGTCATAGTGACTAGATGACCAATCGTTCTGGTCATTCTACCATTCAGTTGCTGGGCTTTTATAGAGAGAGAGGATTATTTCATCTGTTTTCATTATTTGTTTCCTTAAGAATTTTTTTCATTTCTCACTACCTGCACCATATTCTAGAAAAATTTTAAAGTAAAACAGAGGAGTCCATATAGTAAAAAATAAACTTGAAAGAGACAAAAGCACAGTAATATGACCACATAAAATATAAATTAGCATTGATGCAAAAAACCCATTGAGCAATTCAGGATACACATATACAACCTATGGGAGACTACACTACAGTTTATAGCACAGAGAAGGCAATTTGTACTTGAGCTCACTGGCCACTAAAGAAAAAGAGGAACTGTGGTTGTCTACTCATTCACAATACCCAGAATATTTTCTTATTGCCTTCTAATTTGAGGTCACCAAGAATACCAAAAATGTTTATGGGTGTCTGTTCCATATTAAAATCATAGGCTATCTAAATGAAAGGAACCAAAGATCATCTAGCCCAATGAGAACTAACAAAATCAAGTGAATACAAATTCAACTCTCATAATTAAAAGCAGTCCCAGGTTCATCTTGCAATTAAGAAAAAGTGTAAAGTGAGGAGGTAAGGAGCATATCTATACTTACTAAAGCCCCCACAAAGCCAAAAGAAGTACAAAAGAGTTCCCAAGTCAGGAAAATACAAGTTATCTTTGTACCCTAGTTCCTATTCTATTACAGTCTCTCTATATCTTCCTTTCTTTCTCTTCCTTCCTCCTTCTCCCTCCTTTTTCCTATCTCCACATCTCTCCTACTCCTCTCTTTCTTCCTCCCCCACCTCTCTCTTTCCTGTCCACTTAATTGAACATTCTGCTTATAAGGAATTATCAGAATATTGATACAAACATTCCTAGAATTCTCTTGGGAGTATGAATCATTAATGTTCCCACCAGTCAAAGTAAACAGATTTCAGAGAATATAAAAAATCATTTAGTAGAGTCATCAGAAGGGTAATTCCTTAGAAGTGAGGCTAAATTAGCATCTATATATGCCCTTTAAAAAGTTTTAAAACAAGTTTTGGAATAATAAAACTAATCCATAAGTGAACTGTCTGAGGAACAAAGCCCAACACACTTTAAAGAAATATAACTTAATCCAACACTCAACAATGTAAACTTCACACTATTCAGCACCTGTGTAAAAGCAGGAATATGTGACACATAACCAGGAAAAAATTAGTTAATAGAAAGAGACCAAGAAATGACAGAGATGATGGAATTAACAAACAAGTACATTAAAATCACAATGGAAAATGTGATCAAAATTTTAAGAAAGAACTTGAACATAATTAGGAAAAATAGAAAAATATAAAGAAAAGTCAAATTAAATTTATAAAACTTAAAAACACAATATGTGAAATAAGAAATTCCCTAAATTGAGTACACTGCAGGTTAGATAATCAGAAAAAAAGGATTGGTAAATTTAAATACATAAATAAAAATTTTCCAAATGGAAGCACAAACATAAAAAATATGGGGGAAAACAGAAACTCAATAAGCTATGGAACAATGTTAAGTGGTCTAATAGAATAATTAGAGTCCTAGAAATAGAAGAGATAGAGGAAAAATAGAAAAATTATTTGAAAAAAATGGTTGAAATTTTCCAAATTTATGTAAACTATAAACACACAAAATTAAGAATATCAACAAAGCCCATGTGTGATAAATGAAAATAAAACTACGGGAAGCCATATTATAGTCAAACTGTTAAAAATAGGAGATATTAAATGCAGTCAGAGGAGGTGGGGAAAAGGTACATTACATATAGAGGAATAAGAATAAGAATTACAACAGATTTCCTGTTAGAAACCATTCAAACCACAGGTAATTGAATGACATCTTTAAAACACTAAAAGAAGAAATAAAACTGTCAACCTAGAATTATATACCCAATGAAAATATCTTTCAAAAATGAAGGTAAGGGAGACTTCTGATTTCAGCTCCAACATGTAAAAAACTCAGAACTTTGCCCTAGCTGATTTGGTTCAGTGGATAGAGCATTGACATGTGGATAGAGCATTGGCCAGAGCACATGCCTAGCTTGCAGGCTCAATCCCCAGTGTGGGGCATGCAGGAGGCAGTCAATCAATGAGTATCTCTCTCATCAAGGATGTTTCTATCTCTCTCTCCTCTCTAAAATCAATAAAAACATATTAAAAACAAAAACTCTGAAGTTGTCATACCTGTTCTTACAATAAGAATAAGCAGGACAAATTGAAAACCAAGACTCTTCTTGGACCCATCAGAGAACTTAATAGGTTTTAAGGCAAGCCACAACCTTGAAATCTGGAGAGATGAACAAATTCAGAGAGGCACA
Organism: Antrozous pallidus; assembly: GCA_027563665.1. Classification (NCBI taxonomy): domain Eukaryota; kingdom Metazoa; phylum Chordata; class Mammalia; order Chiroptera; family Vespertilionidae; genus Antrozous; species Antrozous pallidus. The sequence goes on from CM050509.1 coordinate 127,913,785, forward strand.
GCCAAGATCTGTTTATCTGGAGCAAAAGCTATGGGAGCTATAAACTGGTAGGAACAGTTACTGGTAGTTTTGACAAATTGCTGGAGAATGAGCATGGACTATTGTGAAAACAAGAACTCTCTGGTTGCTACATCATGGGGGTATGGGCACACTCTCATAGGCTTTACCTCCAGGAACCCAACCAAGTTTGCATAATGAAGATCCAAGATAGATCCACTCATGGCTCTGGTAGGAGGAAGAGAAGAATAAACACTATGAAACAGGCCCAGAGCCATCACCATAATGAAGGATTACTCTCCAAAAGAAAATACTTTTCCACAGCTTTATCTCAACTGGGAGAAGGATATTTCTCCCACCTGAGCCACTTACAGCATTCCTGTCTCAAATCAAGAGAGAGCTTTGTGAAATAAAATCTATTCCACTGGAGAAAAAACTTGTGGTCACAGCCCAGAGACACGGGCCCACTAAATAATTAAAACAAATTAAAACAAAATCAAAATGAAAACTTGCTCACAAAACCTTCTTCTTCCCTTTGAGGCCCAAACCATTTTTCCATCTTTTTAAGCAATCTGAAAATTTATTTATTTTTTTCTTTATTGTTAAAAGTATTACATATGTCTCCCTTTCCTCCCATTAACCCCTTCTATCCCATCCCAACCCTCTGACCCACGTCTTCACCACCCTATTGTCTGTGTCCATGGGTTATGCATATGTGCATGCAAGTTCTTTGGTTCATCTCTTCCCACCCACCCACATTCCCCTACTTCCCTCTGAGATTCCACACTCTGCTCCATGCTTCTATGTCTCTGGATCTATTCATCAGTTTATTTTGTTCCTTAGACTCCGAATATGAGTGTATTCCCTGATTAATTAGAATAGTGATACAAATGTCTTTCAGCTAAAGAAGCCATTTTCTCTACTTTCCACTACTTTTATCACTGCTCTACAATATATCTGTCTTTTGGTTGTAAATAATGGGAATGATTTATTGGTCTTCTCACTAGTTGTTGAGATGACTATGTGTGTCTTATACTGGGCCAGAAGCATCTGATGAGTAGATCTGCTACTTGATTTGAACATGATACTTAATAAAGATGATGATAAAACCAACAGTCATCCTACATCTTAAAGATAAGCACATGCTATGTGCTCTTGGGTCAATCTTGGGTTACTATCAACTAAACAGAAATATTAATTTATATGATACATATAATCAGCCTTAATATGGAACTGTGCATAGTATCTTTACAGAATACAATATATATCTGGAGTCTAAGAAAAGAAATTAAAGTAACCCTTTATTCAATCTGCCAAGAGACTATAGAACCTTGTAATTATCTGGCTTTAGATAGAAAAGATGCATTGTGATTGGATACACATGAGGGCACAGGATTATCCCTCAAATGGCAGACAGCAGGAAAAAACCCTCTAGAGAGCAAGCTTTCTACCAGACCTTTTTAATTTATTTTCCCAAAACACATCAAATTTTAATGCTCTATCTCTGACCCAGTATGTTCACTTTTTTATGAACTTATGATTAACTAGTACCCTAGGAGGAGGAGCTAAATTTTCTTCCATTTAAAACTAAATTTTACTCATAGAATTTATAACCCATAAATACTGGGTGAAAGAAAACAAATGAGGAATGAAAGTATTTTAAAAAGACAAATGAGACCAGAAAATGTAGGCTTGCACTATAATTACCAGAGCATCTGGAATTCCATGAGCCAAATCTAGTCAGTTCCAACCCTGAGCAATCTGAAAAGCAGGGTTCGAGAATTAACTATATCAACTACTGCCAAGTAGCTTGGCCCCCTAAATTAGTATGGTTTCTTTCAGGCTATGTGATAATTCACAGCCTTGGATGGAGTAGTAACAGTGATTACAAAAGGTACTTTTACATTCCTTTTATTCAAAGACTAAGATGGTAACACTACAATTCACGTGCCCAAACATCATGGGTAGGACCTGGACTTTCATATGGCAGGGTCCCCTGGCCAGGTAGCTTTATTCATTTTGAATACCCTCCCTACTCAAAATGCACGCTGTAGTTACTGAGATAATTTGGAAAAGATCTGCTAAAGTTGAAGAATATATACTGACTTACATGCTCCCCCAGAGGATGCAACTTGCATTGCCAAAAGAGAACTAAAGTTCCAAAGAAATTCATCACATTCACCCCTTTTTTAATATATATATTTTAAATTGATTTCAGAGAAGAAAGGAGAGGGACAGGGAGATAGAAATATCAATGAGGAGAGAGAATCACTGATCGGCTGCCTCCTGCACACCCCTACTGGGGATTGAGTCAGCAACCCAAGCGTGTGCCTTAACCAGAATCGAAAGGTGACCTCCTGATTCATAGTTCGACACTCAACCACTGAGCCACACCAACAGGGCCACCACCTTTTTTGTGTTGCTGTCTTTCCATTACATTTTATAGTAGCAATGCTATATTCATTTCAGAACCAATCTCAGTCCCACCCATTATCATCAATATCACTGCAATTCATTTCTAAACATATCAGCTTAAAAAGGTAAGTCCTTGAACATGTTAGTAAATGCTTAAAATTATTTAAATTCCATCTCAATGCTGGAATAACACATAATAAATATGAACCAGGAACTCTGTATTTCTAGAATGTCTAATAAACTTTGGTTTGCCTTTTTAAAAAAATTGAGCCCATTTTTTTCATGTTCTGTGGGGAAGGCTATGTGTGTTGAATGTTCCACAAAAATAGATTATTCTGTATTCTCTTACATGGTCATGCTCTTCTACCTTCTTAAAATTCAAGCACTTGTTCTCATCACTGTTTAATATAGAGTTTTGTCACTTTCAGACAAATTAATATATACATATTACATTTTATATGTAGGTCAGTTTCTCGGAAGTAAAGACCTCAGATCTATGTCTTTGTATCACTCACTAAATCTAAGAGAATACTAAACAGTGCTGATGAATTGGTAATTGTCTCACACCTAAGTCTAAAATTTGGCAATAGTGACAAGAGGGTCACATTCAAATTTCAAATGAGGCAATTCAGAATCCAAGAAAGCAAGCATACACTCAATCAACAATTATTGAGTACTCATTAATTCGCAGGTATGAAGATATAAAGATAAAGAAAATGTTACTTCTGTTCTCAAGGATCTGACCATCTAAAATAAGTAGAGATGAGCAATTCAATGCTGGTGATAGTGTATAAAAACAATGCTTTGGAAATGTCATATTATCATCACCATCATCATCATCAACACCACTACCATTTATTGAGTACTTAAAATAGAACAAGAACTATTCTAAGGACTTTAAATATGTAACTTTAAATTACATGCTTATAACAGTCCCATGAGGTAGATTTATCCATAGAAAGATCAAATAATATGCTAAAAGTTACACAACTGAGGAGAACCCAAGATGGCAGCATAGGTAAACACCTAAGCTGCTGCCTCAGATAACAATTTCAAAACTGCAACTAAAAGACAAAACAGACATCATCCAGAACCACAGAGAAGCTGGCTGAGTGGAAATTCTACAACTAGAAAGAAAGATAAAAAGAAACTGAGACTCAGAGGAGCTTCAAAAGCCTGAGGTACGAAAACACGTGCGCAGAGAGGATGGGTGGCTGACGGGTGGCTGAGTGCCTGGCTGGCTATCTCTAGCTGGAAGGAAACAAAAGATAGCAAATGCGCTGAACCTCAGTTATGATTGCACTGAACCCCAGTTCCAGGCAAGACCCTGGGGACCCAGGCTCATATGGAGGAATCTGGACTATCAGGTGGAAACTCAGGGGAGCCGCGAAAGGCAAAATCTGAAGGCGCAAGCACAATTGAGTGCAAAGAGGCCTGACTGCTGAGTGTGCTGCTGGCTTTTTCTAGCAGGAAGGAGACAAAAGCCCCAGACTGCACTGAACCGAAGTTCTGGGTGAGACTCTGGGATTCCAGATTCATTGGGGGACAAACTGGACTGTCCAGCAGCAGGCAAAACTCAAGGGTGGCTCTCTTCTCAGAGGTGCTTGCAGCAATTACCGAGGGACACTGAGACCCAGGGGCCTGATAGGGCACGGCTGATGGGAAACCAAAACTATCTGCTCCACCCTGAAACTCCACCCCATCCAAGTTGAGCACAGAGGTTTTTGCAATTTTGCACGTCTTGTCCCATAAGGCTGTTTCCAGCACAAAAGCTCTCCTAACATAGACACAGCTGATCATCACAGCCAATTGGCCTGGAGGGAAATTCTTCCCAGTGATACCAACAACAATCAAGAATTAACCACAACAAGGCTGTACACACAGTCCACAAAGGGGTGCACCAAGAATGAACACCTCAGGTAACTGGGGAGGCCGAGACACTGGGTCATAAGGACACCTAGCACACAAAGCTACCCTACCAACTCAGGGAAGCAGTGAACATACAAAGACAAAGAGGCAGGTCACAAATGAGAGAAATGGAGGAAAACAAACTACTAGATATAGAGTTCAAAACCACGACTATAAGGTTTTTCAAGAGGTACCTAGAAAAGGCTGATAAATTTAGCGAGACCCTCAAGGATATGAAAAAGGATCAACTAGAAATTAAATATACACTGACTGAAATAAAAAATATATATTATACGGACACCCAACAGCAGACTAGTGGAACTCAAGAATCAAGTCAAAAATTTGAAATACAAAGAAGCGAAAAACACTCAACTAGAAAAGCAAAAAGAAAAAAGAATCCAAAAATTTGAAGAAACTGTAAGAAGCCTCAGGGACAACTTCAAGTGTACTAACATTAGAATTATGGTGGTGTCAAAAGAAGAGAGAGAGAAAGATACTGAACACCTATTTGAAGAAATAATGACTGAAAACTTCCCCCACCCGGTGAAACAAATAGACTTACAAGTCCAGGAAGCACACAGAACCCCAAACAAAAGGAATCCAAAGAAGACCACACCAAGACACATCATAATTAAAATGCCAAGAGCAAAAGACAAAGAGAGAACATTGAAAGCAGCAAGAGAAAAACAGTTAATTACCTACAAGGGAGCACCTATACGATTGTCAGCTGATTTCTCAACAGAAACTATGCAGGCCAGAGAGGAATGGCAAGAAATATTCAAAGTGATGAATAGCAAGAACCTACAACCAAGAATACTCTACCCAGCAAAGCTATCATTCAGAATTGAAGGGCAGATTAAGAGCTTCACAGATAACAAAAAGCTAAAGGAGTTCATCAACACCAATTCCAGTATTATATGAAATGCTGAAAGATATCTTTTAAGAAGAGGAAGAAGAAGAAAAAGGTAAATTTAAAAATTATGAACAACAAATAACATACCTAGCAACAAGTGAATCTCAAAACCAAGTGAATTAAAAATCTAGTAAACAGAATAAACTGGTGAATATAATAGAATCAGGGGTATAGAAAGGGAGTGGACTGACAATTCTCAGGGGGAAAGTGGTGTGAAGGGATTGGGAAGAGACTAGAAAAAAATCGTACACTTATGGATGAGGACAGTGGGGAAGTAAGGGCAGAGGGTGGGGTGGGAACCGGGTTGAGGAGAGCTATAGGGGGAAAAAACGAGGAACAATTATAATAATCTGAACAATAAAGATTGATTAAATTAAAAATAAATAAATAAAGTCACAGTGACCTCAGCGATCATAAATAAATAAATAAATGTCGCAGAACTGGTAAGGGGTAGAACCTGGCTTCAGATCCCAGCAGTCTTGACCCAAGTGTCCAAACTCATAACTATCTTGTTTCCCCGAAAGTAAGATATCCCCTGAAAATAAGACCTACTTCCAGTTTTGCCTCTTGCTATAATATAAGGCATCCCCCTGAAAATAAGACCTCCCCAATAATATTTTTATTCTTGAAACTGAAAAAAGCCTGGGCCACAACCCGGTTCCCACCCCAAAAGCCTTACAAGCAGTTGTAAGGAAGTGGGTCAATTTAATGCTACTGCTTGTTATGCAAGAAAGACAAAGAGGTCTGCTAGTCTGGGATGCAGCCAGCACTCACCGTGCTAAAGACATGAAGAAATTTCTTCACGAAAGAAAAATAGATCAAATAATGATTCCCGCAGGAATGATGGCCTATCTCCAGACTCTTGATATTGCAATAAACAGGCCATTCAAGGACAATTTGTGCATGGAAATTAATGACTACATTGAAAACAGAATGGAGAGATATCAGCGTAGAAACTTTGTGAAATCTAAACTGCAAGAGGTTGTGACTTGGGTGAAGAATTCATGGGAGAAAATCACTGACAGTTGCATTGCAAATACACTACGAGCAGGCTACCTTGCCAAGAAGTACTCATTTAAGGACAGTGCTATTGCTAAACATGAGAGATTTGGTCCACTGATTCTAAAAGAAATGGAGTCACAAGAAATTCACCAGGAAATTCAGGGTTTGGATTGTTATGATGATGTTCCAGAAGATGATGACATGACTGTCATTGAATAAATCTTACTTTGTGTTCATACCAGTAAATATCAGTATCGGTAAATGTACCATAGATTGTTATACATGGAAATAATGGTAGTAACAAGAAATTCTTGATACCGTAGGATTCACAGTTTGTCTGGTTATGCTGGTTTGTGATGACAACTACTACTGTACCATATACAGGTAATAAATCTCTCTCTCTCTCTCTCTCTCTGCTCAACAATAAATGTGTACCATATTCTTCTTCATGGAAAAATAAGATATCCCCTGAAAATAAGACCTAGCGCATCTTTGGGAGCAAAAATTAGTATAAGACACTGTCTTATTTTCAGGGAAACAGGGTACTAGGTAATAATGCCTTTCATAACCTCCAGGCAAATATCATGAATTGTGTTAGTGGATTAATATACAAAGGCATATAAAAGGATTTCCAGGGAAGGTGACATTTATTCTGGCTAACCCAAGAACAAAATAATGAGTTGAATCTGTGGTCATCCTTTTAGATCCAACCTACTTTCAAAAATTAACTTTTTATTTTGGAATAATTTTAGATAGTACAGGTAATAAAGAGGGCTCTCTTATATCACTTCACCCAATTTACCAATCTGCTAACATCTCCATGACATATTTGTCAAAACTAAGAAACCAACCAACATTGCTATTAACTAAAGTCTAATAAACTTTATTTCATTCACCAGTTTTCCATTAGTGTTCTCTTTCTGTTCCAGGATCCAGTCCAGAGTACCACACTGCATTTAGTTGTCATGCTCCTCAGTCTCTTCTGATCTGTAACAATTTCTCAGCCTTTCCTTATTTTTCATGACCTTGATGGTCTTGAGAAGTACTGAACTGGTTTCCTATATAAAGTTCCCCAGTCTGGATTTTTCAGAGGTTTCTCTCATGATTAGACAGGAGTTGGGGGTTTGGAGGAGAATATTACAGAGATGAAGTGACCTTCTCTGCTTACATCATTCAAGGTGGACATGGCATTCCTGTGATAGCACCAGCTGATATTAACTCTCCTCACTTGGTTTAATGCAGCATCTGCTAGGTTTCTGCACTGTAAAGCTACCATGTTTCCTTTTCTCTAGTCTATTCTTTGAAACCAAGTCAGTACATCTAGAATAAGCATGTCAAACTCCAAAGCTAACATGTGCCAAATAAACAAGGCTTAAGTTTTTGCGGGCCGCAAAAAAAACAAAAGCTTCAATTTTCATAGAATCATAGGTTTATTTAGATAGATACATGGTGAATACAAAGGACTGAAATAAGTGAGTCATTGTTAACATAAAATAATAGAACATTTTAATAAAAAATAATATTTTTCTTGAACATTAACTTACTAGACACTGAATAACTACACAAATTAATAATTGTAATGCAAATAAGCCTATTTTTCTTATTCTCTGAAAGTGAAATATTTCCTGTTGTGCACACCAAATAAGTCAATATAAATGACATGGCCATCAGCTGCTAAGATATTCGGCACTGGTATTAGTGGAGAGAAATGGTGCGCCTGTGTGTAAGGCACATAAGGGAAATGAACGCAACACAATTATAGTAATCAGTCATTAGTGAGCATTGTAGTTTGTTATTAATAATGATATATAATAGGATATTGTGAAAATTAAGTTACAGAATTTTTATTAAATCATTTCTTACATACTGTTATTATTGGCTGGGCTGCAAAAATATTCATGGGTCTCAAGTTTGACATGCTTGATCTAGACCAAACTTGGCTAGGGTGGAAAATCAAGGTTCACTTTCTGAAGGGGGTATTTGCATATACTATAACCAACTTGTTTTAAACCAATTATAACAGTAGCCTTCACCACACGGGGCAAGATGACTGGATTAAATATCTGGACTTCAAACTTCTGACAAAATTTCCATGAACCTCAGTGAAGTCAGGTATGAAGTACTACAGATAATTTACCTTTGTCTGAGTTATCATTAGAATCAAATACTATGCTTCTTAATTTATAAATCTTGAGATAAACATTACGGAGTTTATTCCAATAAAATGCACATAATATACACAAATTTTCATCTATTATTAGGGGTTCTCATCCTTGAATCTCCAATAAGAACACCGTGCTAAACTTGCAGTCCTAAAGTGTTAAGTCTGATCATACTACAGAGGACGCCATTTCACTGAAATAAGTTTGCAGGGAAACAAAGCAAAACAGGGATAAATCCAAATAAATAAACTTATTTCATCTCATTGAAGGCCTGACACTAGACAAAATCACAGAAAGAGGTCAGTCCAGCAGGTGTCTATATCACATACTCACTCACATAGCTCTTCCAATGTCTGTACCGCAAACCCCATGTCACAGGGCAGGCATCGGATGGGGCTGGGCAAGTTGGGAGCCCATTCAGACTTAAAGCCAAGACAGTTTTCTTGGCTTCAGCATTTGAGGAAGTGTAGTTGGAGCTGAGACAACCATTGCAGCATGATTTTTTAAGTGCACAGTATTTATAATTTTAAAACCTAACCATTAAAAATAAAAGATCTGTAGGCAGAGATTATTTTACGAAAGATAAAAAGATTTATTTTAAATTTTTACTTAGAGGACTGTAGTGTTTAATAAAACTGTTCTTTTTCAAATTATTTAAAACTAATTAATGCTTATAATTCTTCAGGCTCTGCCCACAGATGACACACATATTAACTTTATCTGCTGAAGCGAATGAGTAAATTGCATTTAAATACCAACATTATAGGTCTATTTGTTCTGAAATCTTCCTCCCAAAGATTTCTCCGCCCTCCTGCCTCCCTATTCCAAGCAAAGAAGGTCACTCATTCTTACTGGAGTGCAGAACTTTTGTTTTAGATGTTACCATTAGTCATCGCATTAGTCATTTCAACTTCCTTGAAGCAATATTGAAACCTTCTTTGCCAACTCCGTTAGACTGGAGCTAAAATCACCTCTTCTCCACTTTAGGGTCTGCCAAACTCTCAACCCAATGACTTGCAGGATGTATATGTGAAATGCAGTATGCCCAGAAGAGAGGAAAATAGCAGATAGAAACAAGTGACAGTATACTGTTGCATCTCTGATGAGCATCATGCCTCATCCAGAAAAAAATTTCTTTCCTCTGCAGTTTTCTCAGTGGTTAAACTACTTCTTTGCAAAATTAAATAAGAGTTATAAAAAAAAACCCAAGAGGCTCATGAAGCAGCAAGGAATGGGTATTGTAGCTCATAGCAGTCTTTTAAATATAAATATACATATTTTTAATTTATTTTGGAGAGAGAAAGGGAGAGGGAGAAATAGAAACACCAATGATGAGAGCTAATCATCGATTGGCTGCCTCCTGTATGCCCCACACTAGGTAACAATCCTGCAACCCAAGCATGTGCCCTGATTGGGAATCGAACCATGACTTCCTGGTTCATAGGTCAAATGTTCAACCACTGAACCACACCAGCCGGGTAGGTTTTATTTTTTAAGGAAAAAATAAAAACGTCATCGCTGTACCTCTCCTTCTTCCTATGCTTCCCAAACAATATGATTATTTCAGGGGATATAATTTTACATTTCAATTTCTTCCCAACACAAGGCAGAAAAAAAATTGCAAAACTGGAGCCTGAAAACAGAAAGTCATGCAGAGCTTTGTGTGTGCTTAGGAGAGAAGGAGGGAGTGATGAACAGAAAGGAGGCACAGACCCTTTGTGGTGCTCTGGTCTGCAGCCAAACCATCCCACTTATTCCTGCTTCTGGTGCCTCAGGAAGTTTGCTTTTCAAGGTTTAAATGGAAACAAAAAGAAAGAAGAAAGAAGAAAGGGGAAAGAAGAAAGAAGAAAAAAGAAAAAAGGAGGAGGAGGAGGAGGAAGAGGAGGAGGAGGAGGAGGAGGAGGAGGAGGAGGAGGAGGAAGAAAGAAAGAAAGAAAGAAAGAAAGAAAGAAAGAAAGAAAGAAAGAAAGAAAGAAAGAAAGAAAGAAAGAAAGAATTGAGAAATGAGGAAAATGATATTATTTAGTCCTATCCCAGCAATCTATGACAAAGATGAAGACATATGATTGACTTTTTAAAAAAACTTCTATGAAAGACATTTTCATATGAAATTGCTGGATTCTCTAAGGATCTAACAACCTCAATTCTTTGATGTTAATATCTGGACTTGTTTTTAATGCTTCCCAACATTCAAATAAGGGTTTCTTGCCCCCACTTTGCACATTTGGAAGTAAAAGAAATGAGCATATCTGCTGGCATCTCAGAAATAAGTCTCATGGAGTCACGTGCTTCAGTAGACCCTGACAGGACATTGCAGTGCATGCTGGGACACAGAGGGCCAGCAGTGAGAGATACATTATCAAAGATCATTCTCAATCTGCTGATGTCCCTGAAGGCCAGGGACCTTCTATTTCAGCAAACTGCTCAGTCCTAGAAAGCTGCAGGCTTTGCAAAAGTCAGTTTGCCCTTCTTCATGTCAGACTATTTTCTTTTCATGAAAACGTATACAAAAAGTCATGGATTAACCTTTAAGTCTTTCCAAATAAGTGTTACCAGAACATAATGAAACAATAAAGTTAATCATTTGGCATAATTATGTTCTTCCCACTGGTGACCTCTCTTGATTGATAGATATATATATAAATAGATAGATGATAGTTGGATGATAGATTATTTTTGAAATCTACATAATAGATCATTTCTACTATATGTAATATTATATATATTGAATGTTATATACGTCTATATCCAACATAATATATACTAAATATATAACATTCCACTGTACATATTATATTTTAAGCATCTAGCAGCAGTGTGATCACATCTAGCTTTCTCAAACTTACGAAAATACAAATTATTTATAGTGAGAACAAAAAATGTACTTTTAGGAACCTAGTTTATATTTCTATGACTGTATTATTATATCAGGAGTAAGAAATAGAAAGAAATGGATTTAAGTAAACAAAAACAAGATAACAATAAAGGAGCTTTACTGACAAAACAATATAAATCCATTGGTTAATTGTCAAACAAATTTTTAAAAATATATTTGTATTGATTTCAGAGAAGAAGGAAGAGAGAGAGAAACATCAATGATAACAGAGAATCATCAACCATCTGCCTCTTACACATCCCATACTGAGGATTGAGCCCACAACTCAGGCATGTGTCCTGACTGGGAATCAAACCATGAACTCCTGGTTCATAGGTCAATACTCAACCACTGAGCAACACCAGCTGGGCATCAAACAAGTTTTTGTTACTCTAGAAAATGCTCCATTACAAAGTGGGTTGATCCCTTCTATAGCCAAATAAGACTTTAAAATTTTATCAATAAGATGCTAGGTATCAAAACTTCCAACACCTAGTGTTATATCTTTAACTTTTTATACTAAAACACCTGTAAGTATATCAAAACCAATTAGACAAATAATTATATATGGCACTGCAAGTAGTTCCAATTCATGACAATATTTCCAGGAGTGTGAAAACTCACAAAAACTCATGGCAGTGACAGAGAATGAGTTAATTTTTCACCAAAAATGCATTCATCCATTTATCATTTATTATGTGCCAAAGACATGCCACTGTGCCAGGTATAAAATGTCACACTAGGTTTAAACTCTGTCCTTGAATGTTCTGCTTGAGCATACTTAATTCCCTGATTAGGTTTCACTGAGCATTTGAGGCTCTATAAACTTATGAGAAGTTAAAGTATAAAGTCTTTTTTGTTTAAATTTTCATTAATTTTCAGAACCATAAAACATCTCTTTATGTTTATGAAAAATGTATGAAGTACAGATTCTTCTCAACTTATGATTGTGTTACATCCCAATATAGCCATCATAAATGTAAAACATAGTAAGTAAAAAACGCATTTAATTCACCTAACCTACATCATTGCTTAGCCTAGCCTACCTTAAACGGGCTGAGAATATTTACATTAGCCTATAGTTGGGCAAAACCATATAACACAAAGTCCATTTTATAAATAAAGTATTGAATAATTTCAGATAATTTATTATGCATTCAGTTTTGCATCATTGTAAGGTTGAAAAAGCATGGGGCAAACCATTGTAAGTCAGGGACTATCTGTATTGGAATCCCTTTAAAACTACAACCTTCTTTTCCTTTAATAATTTGAGGAGAATCTCTATCAGACCTCTCTGCTATTGTTTTTCTCAAATTGCTGTGAACACACACACACACACACACACACACACACACACACACACACTAGGGGCCCAGTGCATGAAATTTGTGCACTGGGGGTGGGTGGTCCCTCTACCCAACCTGCCCCCTCTCACATACTGGGAGCCCTCAGGGGATGTCCAACTGATGGCTCACCCCCAGCCTGCCCAAGGCCTAAAGCCTCTGGCACCCAGACATCGCCCAGCTCAGCCCCAGCTGCCTTTGAACACCTGGCCCCAGGGGCTGGGCACTCACCAACACTTCCGCTCACAGTGCCCGGGGGCCAGGTGCTCCGTGCCACTGCCACCACCACCACTGCTGCTGCCGCCACTTCTCAGCACAGTGCCTGGGGGCTGGATGCTCCACATGGCCATTTCATCTCCACCCCTGGGGCCTGGTGCTCGTGCCACTTGGCCCCACCCCCGCTCCTGATTGGCTGGTAGCATAGCCAATCAGGAGCGAAGGTACGGTCAAGTTTACATGTTTCTCTTTTATTATATAGCATATTCCTCACCCATGATTTTTAGAGAGAGTGAAAGGGATAGGGAGTGACACAGAGAGAGAAACATCAATGTGAAAGAGACACATTGATTGGTTGCTTCCTGCATACACCCCAACTGGACTGGGGTTTGAGCCTGCAACCAAGGTACATGCCCTTAACTGGAATCGAACCCGGGACCCTTCAGTCAGCAAACTGACGCTCTACCCACTGAGCAAAACCTGCAATGGTGATATTTTTGTTTGATGCCTCCTCTCTTTAGGACATAGCCTGTTCATGTTAGCAGCAGCCTGGCTTGTGAAATTCTCTACATCACTGGAGGTAGATAAATCCAGCAACCACAGAAATCCTAGCTTTTAATTCCAGAACTAATGAGACAACAGTACGAGAAGTACAAATAAAGGCATTTTTTACCTTTTTTTCTTCAGCCAAGTTCAGAATATGAGATCAAGTTGCCTACTTTCCAGAAATTAGAGCCAAGGGAGCCAGCCAGCTTCTTCAAAGACACTTTATAAAGAGAATTTGCCCGGCAGGTGTGGCTCAGTGGTTGATGTCAACCTATAAACCAGGAGGTCTTAGTTTAATTCTCATTCGGGGCACATGCCCAGGTTTCAGGCTCGATCTCCAGTAGGAGGCATGCAGGAGGCAGCCTATCAATGATTTTCTCTAATCATTGACGTTTCTATCTCTCTCCCTCTTCCTTCCTCTCTAAAATTAATAAAAATATAGGTTAAAAGGCGAAGTTGTTCAGTGTCTGCCTTCCCCCAGAAGTATGTTGAAATGGAAGGAGCCAGAAGAAAACATACAAACTTAGATACACTCACCAGTTCCAATAGAAGACTCTGTTAGGAATGGCTGCATTTTTACTCTTACACACCTATTTTTAAAAATCCAAACTCTGAAACTTTCTTGAAAAGGCCACAAGAGCTATTGAAATAGCAACATTTTACTATAAATTATTTTCTACTGATCAACTTAGCTTCTTTTTGGAGATATGAAAATTTTAGTCACCAGCCTCAACCAGGTTCACTCCCATTAATAGCAATTACTGTGGACTTCCCTTGGTATGTTAAGAATTTACCTGTATCAATGACTCTTTCTCAACTAATTTGTTTCTAATTTTGTCACACTTTGCACATCTATTCTTATGATGCCTTCACTCTCATAATTACTATAAGCAAAATATGAACCTGTAACAACCGATTGTTAAAAATAGAGAAAGACTGGATTTTAGGCTTACAGAAATATCAAGCACACAAAGCCTTTCAAACAAGGACATTGGAGTTTTGACTTGGAAGTGTGCTGAGGCAATGTTCTCAAACAAAATAGAGATCTGATCCCTGGATTGCATTGGTAATCAAGTAAAATAAATGAACATGAGATAAATACGCTAAGATGTCCTCAAATACCTCAGTTGCTAATGTGATGAAGACCCCATGGGCCCTAAAGGCAAATGTGTGCGAGGTACCATTTTAGTTTGGCAAATTTCACTCTCCATTTCTTGGGGTGTAGTAGGGCGGGGATTGGCACTAAACCTTTTTTGACATGGTTGAAAGAGCAGGATTTCATTTGAGTTCATTATCTCTTTAGTGCACAAGTCTGGGAAACGAAGAGGCTAGACCAGGGAGACTGAATCCAGCTAGCATTTCTTTTTGTTTTTCAAGCTGCCCTGACAATAATGCAGCAGGGTGAAAAGATCAGGAACACTTTATACACATTGTGCTAATTACTGCAAGTACTTAAAGTTGTAATTAGCTTATTATACTGCAGAGATCCTAACATGGCATGTCTTTCAAAAGAATTTCTCTCCAGATCATTAGTGGGAAAGCTAACAACATCTGCTTCAAATAAAATCAACCAATTAGCACAGGCAACTCCACATAGTTTGCAATCAGAGAATTATATTGTGCCAAGTGCTAATTTCAATGTGAATGCTATCTCCTTCTCATATCCCACGCTTCTCTGCCAGCACAGCTGGTGTTTAACACCACTGACTTCAGCGAAGTCTCCAAAAACTTATGGTAATTTGAAATAACCTAATCAGAAGTGTGCAATACAGACCGAAGTTGATCTCAGCTTAATTAAAATTGACCTTGTCATTTCACTGCCTGTAAAACACCATTATCTCACCATTTATCGCTCAACTACCACAAATATTCCACTTATGTGAAAACCCAGGAAGAAGAGTTCCAAACCACTACAGCTATTTTCATAAGTTCCATGAGCACTGGAGTTTAATGGAAAGAGAGGTCTGCCTACAAGTAGCAGGCAACAATGAAGGTAATTCAGCGGACTCAAAATAACTTGTCAGCCCTACCCATGAAGGCTGCTTCTGCCCACTTCCGTTGACTTGAATGGCATATTCACTCCAGAGACTGACAGGCATTAGCAGATGTGAAGGCTTTCATTTTAAAATTAATATCTCACCCAGTACCTTTCAGCAAGCTGAATCATTCAATCAATAAGCATGACATGGCAGGTGTGATGTGTACAAGGCACTAAATTCTTCTGCCAAAGGTACTAGAAAACATCTGCTCACATGCGTGTGTGTGCATGTCAATGGATGAACTGCTGAGAAAAATGATTACAAGTGGAATATGGAATATGCTTGTATACCTGAGATAAAATTAAAAACAAAGGAAGATCATATTTTTATGATGTATACCTTCCATTAAACACACCTTGTTTAACCTGCCTTAAGTCTATAACCTTGTGTTTTTATATGAATATGGTCAAATGCCTGTCAAATTATGTAGCCACCATTCTGGTTTTCTGCACATTACCATGGGTTAAAAAATATCTCCAGGTTCTCTTCCTAGGCTTTGTTTGCTTGTTTTCATATCATCTTAGGCCATAAAGTTTTTAAAAATAATCCTGTGTGCATGTATATGTATATATATGTGTGTGTGTGTGTGTATATATATATATATATATATATATATATATATATATCTGTAAATCTTCACCTGAGGATAGTTTTCCATTGATTTTTAGAGAGAGGGAAAGACAGAGGGAAATATCAATGTGAGACAAACACATGGATTGGTTGCCTCCTGCACAAGCCCTGACCAGCTGGGAAGGAGCCTGCAACTGAGGTGCATGCCTCTGACAAGAATAGAACTCAGGACCCTTCAATCCGCAGGCTGCCACTCTATCCACTGAGCCAAACTGGCTAGGCAGGCCATCAAGTTTTTAAAGCAATGCTACAAGGATTAAAAAACATGTCCAGGAAATGAGTTAAATCAGGAAGACTTTTTAGCTGTCCACAGATCACATGGCTAGCCACAACTCAGCATTTGCTGATGCTTTTCTTCCAGTCAAGCAAGCTTTCCTTTTGCTCTTGTTCTACTCACCTAGCCAAACCCAGTCTCTTATGGCCATAGCCCACACTGACATCATTCCATGAGACTTATTTGCTAGGTCAATTCTTTTGATACAATCATATATTGACTATCTTCAATTGTTTAATGTGTTCTTGTTTTATCTTGGTCAACTCTGCTCTTGTGAAATAAATGGGAGACACTGTGTGAAAATATTTGAATTCTTATCTTGGTTTGCTGACTCTATGACTTTGAACAAGTGTGGCCTTGAACCATACACCAAAATATCCAAGCCTAGGTCTCTTCATCTAAAGTTAATACTAGCCACCTCAGAGAGTTAATTTCGATGACTAAATGAGATATTATAATAGATGTGACTGAGTGTAAGAGTCCAACAGATGTTTATTTAATAAGGTGCAGGGCAAGTAACCAAACGATGAAATATTGGTTGGAAAAATAAGACCATCAGGAAAGACATTGAAAGGTAAGGGAACAGGAAGTGGCCATTTGCTACTGTTCACATGACTAACATATATGCATAAAAGAGGGGTTATTTAGATTCCAAATCCTATTTTCAAAACTAAAAAAAATATGGTGTTCAGGCACAAGAGAAGAAAGCCCATTTCAATTTGAACTGATATAGGTGAATGGCAATGTCTCCAACTTACTCAAGATTAGAGCCCTGTGAGGATATGTTGGTATAATTGGTAGAAGTTAATACTTTGTATAGTAATGCTAAGGGATAACTTTCCTAAAGGAGGACCAGGGTGAACAGCTTCTGATCCCTTCCAAAGAAAAGTTGAAATTGCTATGCCATGACTATTGTTTAGACAATGCCACCAGTCATGCTAGTCTATCTGAGGATATTATCATTTGATGAGACATTTCAATTCTAGATTTATGAATGTTATGTGATTTCATTCACTCATTCATCAAAATTTACTCTTTCCAACTTGTGTGATCTTAGGCAGGGTACTTCACTTAAAGTTTCAGACTGCTCCTCTATAAAATGGTAACAGTAATAACTCATTTTGGTTGCTGGTTATATTATAAAAAGACAAGAGGCCCGGTGCACAAAATTCATGCATGGGGGAGGGGGTCCCTCAGCCTGGCCTGCACTGCTAAGCACTCGCCTGCCTGACTAATCATCACAAACTGCCTCTACCTCCCTGCTTAATTGCCCCTATCTACCTCTGCCTACCTGCCTGATCACCCCTAACCACTCACCTGCCTGCCTGATCACCCCTAACCACCTCTGACTGCCTGCTGATCACCCCTAACCACTCACCTGCCTGCCTGATCACCCCTAACCGCCTCTAACTGCCTGCTGATTGCCCCTAACCACTTGCCTGCCTGCCTGATCACCCCTACCACCTCTGCCTTGGTCCCCACTGTCACAGCTTTGTCCAGAATAATGTCCGGAAGGTCGTTCTGCTGTCTGGTCCGATTAGTATATTACACTTTTACTATATAGATACTTACTATATAGGTTACTTTGGAAATTCATATGAAACAGATTCCAAATAAGAAATTAATTTGCAACCAATCTTTTAGAAATGACAGAAAGCTTTCCCATAAAAATCTTCATCATTTCTGAGAACCATTTAGATTAAAAATATAACTAGTTAGTTCCAAAGAACAAAAAACAAAAACCCATATCCACTGAAACACCATTTATCCCAAATAGATATGAACTAAAATACCTTAAGGTTCATATGACCCTAAGTCATTGAATCAACAATGTGTTTATATAGTTTATAACTAAATGCATTTTACCATCTAATATTTTAAACATTAAAATTTAAATGATTTAACTCTATGGTGACCATTATAGCTTTTCTAAGACTATCTCAATTTCACATTTTCTATTGCTGTATAACTAGGCATGTATTTGTCAGACAATATGTACCAAGTTAAAATGCAAAAATTATATTATCCATATTTAATTGTGAGCTCTCAGTTTATTAGAATGTGTAATGAACTAGAAACTACATTCCAGGTCATTGGTATTGTGCTTTCAAACTTAAGTATCTGATTTGTGCTTTAAAATAAATATTCGTGGCCCTAGCTGGTTTGGCTCAGTGGCTAGAGTGCCTGGCTGAGGACTGAGGGGTCCCAAGTTCAATCCTGGTCAAGGGCACATGCCTGGGTTGCAGGCTCAATCCCCAGTAGGGGGCGTGTAGGAGGTAGCCAATTAATGATTCTCATCATTGATGTTTCTAACTCTCTCTCCTCTCCTTTCATCTCTGAAATCAATAAAATATATTTCAAAAAAAAGAAAGAAATATTTGTGTATCATCCATGTGTCACTTCATATGTGGGTTTATCAAACAATACGAGAAAATTCCCAAGAACAGATTTGGGGCTGCTTGGCTTCAGCACAAATTGGTAATCACAGAAATTCTCCTATTGTCCTTTTCTGTTTTATTAGCTCTTTTTTCCTTCTACTTCTCTTACTGCGTATAAGCCTTCTTACTGCCCATGTTATAACAACTTCCATTCCAAAAAGCCCAGACAATGGATGATATTTAGTTGCTGTTTGCAAACAACAGAATCCACAGTGTTTCCACCAGATGCCCTTGATTCACTGTGAACAAGGAATGGAATTATAGGAAATCAGTGTGCATTGTGTGTCCAGCTGAGATGGATGCTGGCAGAGTAGGCTCCAGGCAAAATTTCAGAGCACAAAAGTTTATCTTCTAGGCCTTTCCCATCACTGTGCATCCCTTTGAGGCCAACAATCTCCTCTGAACCTCCATTTGAGATTCTTCCACTTTTCAACTTCTCAAAACCATGTGTCATTTTTCTCAAGACCTGGTAGTTTGTCTGATAAAATGAATTTAGGTTAACATCATACTTCCCGGAAAATCTTGTATTTCAATAAGGAATGTCTAGAGATTCAATATCCTAATCTAAATCAATAGGTTTATAAAGCAAAAAAAAATTCCTTGTACCACATCAGGTCAGTGAAGAACAATTTATCAAGAACTGGTAATGGTCTGAGATTTTACCCTAATTGCAAGCTGACATACTGGCAGAGTACAGGAGACTACTGGATCAGAAACAAACAACTTTATTATTCACAGCACAACTATCCTATTTGCATCAATTCCTCTTATTCCACGTGTCCCACATGATGACACAGAGGGGCTCCAATGAATGTGAACCACAGCTGAAGAACCCCAAGCTCAGGGAACCTGAATCTTTTATAATGGGTAATCGGCATGCTTGTCCTTTGCCCCACTGAAAGAAATTGTTATTATACCAGATGGTAAACAAATCTGCATTATCCAGAGAGTTGTGATCTCTATCTTCTGAGGCTGTTTGTCTACAAACATTCCAGAAAAGAGGACGTCGAGAACAAAGGCTAATGGGTGTCTCTGCTGACAATATGTGCAAAAAATAAGAGACATATGGAGAATTGTCTTCCACCACTATCCATAAAGAGATTTTCACCAGCTATCCCAAATAATATCTTACAGACTGGTGGGTCTCATCTGGTAAACTAATAAATGTGCATATTCCTAGACAAAGTTATTTTGCTTTCCTAAGTTAAAAATTCAGAATTGGGGAGGTATGATCCTACACAAACCCAATCTGAGAGGTGAAGTTCATACTTAACAAAATGTCCTGGTTGTCATTAGTTCCCTTCTTGTACGGAGTTCCAATTCACCCTGCTCTTGAGACAGAAAGTGGGTGAAGTTGGATTCTCCTCCCAAGAAACATTTATCTATTGACATGGTATGTTTAAAACATGCATGTTCATACTGGTATTTGTTCTACTTACAGCACAGTAAATACAATGAATAGCAATTTTACTTGAGAAATTTTATATGATTTATGCTATTCTAAGAAATTAGTCCAAATTATAGCTTTATTTTTACAAATACAGTTTTTAATTAAATTCAGAGACCATTGCTCATGAGTCTCTAGAGATACCAAAAAATATGCTGTTATTTATTATTTTTAAGCATGGCATGGCATGTGTGATATGTACATTCAATGCCCTCTGAGATAAACATTAAAGTTGCCAATGGAAAACAAGGAAGCAGAGCCTATACTTGAGAATAGTGATCCTTTTTCACTCTTCAACTTCTTTACTTTATTTGATGATTTTTTGCAAATTTTTTTTTATTGTTGGGAGTATTACAAGTGCCCCCCTCCTTACTTTTCCAGAAATAACTAGAGAGGTAGCTACACTGAAAGACCATATTTTTAGTACTTCAAAGTCACACTAGAAGAGAAAGCCCACGAGTTTTGAAGCTTGGAAAACTATCCTGGTTCAACCCTCAGGAACTTTCTTGCAAAGTACACATAAAATTATTTTATTTAAATATGAGTAGCAGAAAAGGAGACCATTTAATTTGTTATGCAAAAGTATCAGTTTTGTTTTAAAAATTTCATGGGGATAATGGTGATGTAATTGTTATATGTTCTGGTAATGTTGTTATAACACAACTATCAAAATTGGAGGAAGAAGGGAGACTATCAGGAAAACAAAATAAGCTTGCTGGTTGCCTTATAAGGGCACAGGAAATGATATTTTTAAAAAAAAATCCGCTGAGACTGGTTTGGCTCAGTGGATAGAGCGTCGGACTGCGGACTGAAGGGTCCCAGGTTCGATTCCGGCAAGGGCATGTACCTTGGCTGCGAGCACATCCCCAGTAGGGGGCGTGCAAGAGGCAGCTGATCGATGTCTCTCTCTCATCGATGTTTCTGACTTTCTATCCCTCTCCCTTCTGCTCTGTAAAAAATCAATAAAATATATTTTTTAAATAATAATAATAATAATAATAAAGAAAAGAAAAATCCTCACCCAAGGACATTTTCCCATGATTTTTAGAGAGAGTGGAAGAGAGAGGGTAAGGCAAGGAGAAACATTGATTGGTTGCCTCCTGCAGGAGCCCTGACCAGGGCCCTGTCCAGGGAGGAGCCTACAACAGAGTTATGTGCCTTTAACCAGAATCGATAAAGCTTGGCCAGAATCGAACCCAGGACCCTTTAGTCCGTAAGCCGACGCTCTATCCACTGAGCCAGACAGGCTAGGGCACAGGAAATGCTTTTAGAATAGACATTCTGTGAGGGGGCTAGGAGGCAAGAAGAGGTTACTAGCTAACTTAATATTGCTCATGGTAGACAACCAGCGGACAGTAGTCAAGAACAGCTGTATCTCTGGGAAATGGAGGCAGGAAACTTGTTTGCATTAAGACCCTAGAACCGCTGCAAGAATGATGGGAACAACTTTGAAACAGTAAGTCACACTCACAGACAACGAGCCACATTCCCAAATATTTGGATAATTTGGGAAAAATACACCTTCCCCCCAAGACAAGTAACGTACCCTGCAGTAAGGAAAAGCCAGAAAACATATGTGTACTGTTTGGGGAGCACAAGCCAGTTTTGGTTAATGAGGTGTCACAGGACCAGCTCTTCCATATGCTTCTTGGGTATTTAATCTAAATTTTTGATGAGGGAGAGAAAAGATGTTACATAGAAGACAGAGCATCTATTTTGAGCACAAGAGGTGTTAACAGCTGCAGTACAAAGTAGTAGGGCAGAGTAGGAAAAAATACGAGCTTGAAATAAAACATGTCTCATTTCAATTCTAGTTTCACTAGTAATAGTTATCTTGGGTAAATTCCTCACTTTCTCTGAGCTTCAGATTTCTCATCTCTACAATGCCATTAATAATATATCTAGTAATATCACAAGGACTAGAATGTTCAGGTCTGAGATATCTCAGTCTTCTCCTTCTCTCGCTCTTCCTCCCCTTCCCAACACTCATTCTTTTATAAAATATATTTTTTATTTATTTCAGAGAGGGAGAGAGAGAGATAGAAATATCAATGATGAGAGAGAATCATTGATCGGCTGTCTCCTGCATGCCCCCTACTGGGGATCCAGCCTGCAACCCAGGCATGTGCCCTTGACCAGAATCGAACCCAGGACACTTCAGTCTGGAGGCTGATGCTCTATGCAATGAGCCAAGCCAGCTAGGGCTCCCAACTATTCTATTCTCTGTAGACATAGAGATAAACCATCTAACCACTTTTGTAGATCAAGTCTAATATATTTACACATTGGAAAACTATTTCTTACTCTGTCTTCAGAACTTAAAATAGCTAGCTCTCACTCTCCAAAAAATTACTTTTCTTAAAGCTTAACTTCATGTATTAAATAATACTTTCTAGTTAGGATAAATATTAATGATGTTTTAAATAGCTTTTTTTTAGTTCCTGCCCTACTGTTTGTTATAGACCGTTAAGCAGTTGTTACATTCCAAATGTGGTTGGAGTTGTCTTTACTTTGCTTTTACTGTGCCATATTGGTTTGTAAGCCATGAGGGAAAACTTCAAGATGAAAGGCCCTTCATCAATGCAAGACACTAGTATTCTTTTTAGGAGAAGATTTTACTTTCTAGACATATGGACTTGAATCTAATTAAGGATGTTTGCATCATTTAGTTCTAGCAAAAGCAAGACTGTAATTCTGTCATATTAATTTTATTTCTGTCGCTATAATGTTTAATGGCTGTGTCTAAAAAGCTATGATACTTTGCCCTAGCTGGCTTGGCTCAGTGGATAGAGTGTTGGCCTGCAGACCAAAGGGATCCAGGTTCAATTTGGGTCAAGGGCACGTACCTCGTTTGCAGGCTCCTCCCTGGCCCGGGCCCTGGTCGGAGCTCCTGCAGGAGGCAACCAATCAATGTGTTTCTCTCACATTGATATTTCTCTCTGTCTTTCCTTCTCTCTTACACTCTCTCAAAAAATCAATAAAAATATCCTTGGGTGAAGATTTAAAAAAAAAAAAAGCTAGGATGCTTGACCATGCAGGAGAATAGTGAGGTAGGCATTGTAAACAGTATCATCATTCAGTTTATACTTGTTGGCAATCTGAGGGGCTCCCTAAACTAAGCTCTGCTGTACATACAGCCATAGGGGCCCAATATTCGTTTTTCACAAAGTGGTACAGCCCCAAGAGACAGAAAAATCACACCCAGTAGACAAATACACAAAATAAGCTGGTTAAGAGCAATCAGAAACAGTATGAATCCTTTTTGGCCAAAAATGAAGGGACAGAATCACAAACCTGCCAGACAGCAAACTACCATTACATCTAGCTTGAAAGCAGCAACTGTGTGCAAATACTTATCCTAACAGGAGTTGAATAATCTCCCCAAATAAGCCAGTCAAATGTCCATGACTCTACACCACGCCACTCACTCTGATGCTTAAAACCCTCCCCATTGACCTTAAGGTTAAAAATGTGAATGCTTGGAAATAAGGTCATAAGAGGGAACACCAAGATGGCGGCATAGGTGAACACCTATTGTTCTGCCCCGCGCAACGATTTAGGAACTACAACATAACAGCAGAACAGACAGCACCCAGAATCGCCAGAAAGCTGGCTGAATGAAAACTCCACTAACTGGAGTGGAGGTGGGACACTGAGACTCAGGTGTGGCGGGAGTGCAGCCCTTCAGACGAAAACAGGTTAGGAGCTGTTCTGGTCGCACTTGCGCGGGCTGGGGCTGGAGCAACACCCCCGGTCCCACTGCTTGGATCCCCCAGCGCCAGGCGAGGTCCGCGGAGGTCCGTGGGATGCACCCTGGAAGCAGGGCGTGGCAGAGGCTCCTGAACTGCGAGTTTCCGCGAAAGGGTCGCCCAAACCCGCGACTTGCCCCCTGGAAACTTGTCTCCTGGTTCCGGAAACCATTTATTTTACAATCCTGGGCTAGACTTTTGGTGTGCAGGCACATTTGGGGAAAGGCGGAGTGGTCTGGCAAGGGGAAGAGACTAGCCGCTTTCTCTTTGAGGTGTCTGCAGCCATCCCCATCCAACAGAGACCCGTGCGTGCGAGCACCGCATAGCGCAGCTCAGAGACTCCGCCCATCCAACCTAAACACAGTCTCCCTTCACAGCCAATTGGCCTGGAGGTCAAACCCTCCTAGGGCTAACAACAACAAGCTGGGTTTAAATTCAAAAATGCTGAATACAACCCACAAAGGATTGCAGTAAGAGCACCCACCTCAGGTAACTGGGGAGGCTGAGCCACTGTCCCTTTGAGGATATCCACCACATAAAGCAGCCACCATGCAGAGACATGGAAAGAAAGCAGGTGTGAAAGAAATGGAGAAGAAAAGACGACAAGATATAGAGTTCAAAACCACGGTTATAAGGCTTTTCAAGAGGCTCCTACAAAAGGCCAATCAACTTAATGGGAATTACCAGGAAATAAACAAGACCAACCAGGAAATGAATAAGAATTACAAGGAAATGAATGAGACCCTCAAGGAAATGAACAAGGCCTCTGAGGATACGAACCAGACCCTCACGGATAAAAAAAAGGACCAACTAGAAATCAAGCTTACACAGACTGAAATAAAAAATATTACACAAAGTCCTAAAAGCAGTCCAGAGGGCCACAAGAACCAAGTCAAAGATTTGAAATACAAAGAACCAAAATCCACTCAGCAGGAAAAGCAAGAAACAAAAAGAATTCAGATAATTGAAGATAGCATAAGGGGCCTCTGGGACAACCTCAAGCATACCAACATCCGAATTATTGGGGTCCCAGAAAAAGAGAGAGAGCAAGTTAATGAAAACCTACTTGAAGAAATAGTGACTGAAAACTTCCTCCACCTGGTGATAGAAACTGACTTAAAAGCCCAAGAAGTACACAGAACCCCAAAACATAGGAATCTAAAGAGGACCACACCAAGACATATCATAATTAAAATTCCAAGAGCAAAAGATAAAGAGAGAATATTAAAAGCAGCAAGAGAAAAGCAGTTGGTTACCTACAGGGGAGCACCCATATGATTGTCAGTGGATTTCTCAACAGAAAGGATGCAGGCCAGATGCGAGTGGCAAGAAATATTCAAAATAATGAAGAGCAAGAATCTACAACCAAGATTACTCTATCCAGCAAAGCTATCATTCAGAATTGAGGATCAGATAAAGTGCTTCGCAGATAAGAAAAAGCTAAAGGAGTTCATCACCACCAAACCAGTATTATATGAAATGCTGAAAGATATTCTTTAAGAAGAGGAAGAAGAAAAAGGTAAAAATATAAATTATGAACAACAAATACACATCTATCAACAAATGAACATAAAAATCAAGTGAATTGATAGGCCGATGAACAAGATAAACTGGTGACTATAACAGAAACATGGTCATAGAGAGGGAATGGACTGACAATTCTTGGGGAGAAAAGGGTTGTGGGAAGTACAGCAAGAGATTGGACAAAAATCTTGCAACAATGGGAGAGGACATTGGGGAGGGCGAGGGGAGGGTGGAGGGTGGAATAGGTACAGGGTGGAGGGGAGATATAGGGGGATAAAATAGGGGAAACAATGTAATTAATAAACTGAACAATAAAGAAAAAAAATGAAAAAAAATGTAAATGCTTAATAGAAATTTTATCAAGGATTTCAAACTCAGGCTCAGTATTAGATGACAAATGAAAACTCACCCTAGGCCTATGTGTCAGGAAGGAGTGGGCAGTGGTAGGGATTATGATGAATGGCAGGCCACAAGGTCCATGATGTAGCAGCAGCCTCCTCTCAGTTCTACCTGATTTGTTCTTGTTAGAAAGACATTATTGCCGGTCAAACTTAAGATACTGCGTAAGACAATATTTTGTATAACAAACAAAAGAAAGTCAGGACTAAAGATCAACATTTCATAACTTCTGCACATGCCCAGAACTAAAATGAGAAAAGAAAGAGAGGTGTATGAAATATCTGTAATAATAAAAGCATAATATGCTAATTAGTCCAGACATCCTTCAGGATGAAGCCAGAGCTGCAAGGGAAGCCCGGGTCCTGGGTGCCTGCCAGGGGCCAGAGGGGAGGCCGGGTCCCAGGTGCCAGAGGAAAGCTGGTGCCAACAGCTGGGAGAAGGAAGGCCTACTCTTACACAAATTTCATGTATAAGGCCTCTAGTATATATAATAAAAGTATAATATACTAATTAGATCAGACAGCCAAACAAACTTCCAGACGTCCTTCCGGACATACATCCAGACGACCTTCCGGATGAAGCTGAGGCTGCGAGGACCAAGCCCCCTTATACAAATTTCGTGCGTCGGGCCTCATGCATCGTGCATATAGATATTAGTATATTCTAGTATCTATATCTATATCTATATCTATATCTATATCTATATCTATATCTATACTATATATAACTATATATGTATATATACATATATAATTAAATTATGTGTAACTCTCTATATAGATATAGTTATTTATAAGTATATACAGAGTTACAATGTTATATGATAATAAATATGAAAATAAATCTATGTGAGAATCTTAAAACCAAGACAAGAAAATACAACCAGAACAATTTGTATCATTACACCTGCATTTCATATTTTTAATCATGTGGGCAGAGGTTGAGCTAAGTGTTACTTGGTTCTGATTATTAACGAGAGTCTCACTAAGCAAATTTATAATATCAACAAGGCTATGCTGAAAGCCTGGGGCAAGGAGGGGTGGATTGGAGGGAGTCAATGGGTGAAAAAAGGGGATACATGTAATACTTTCAACAATAAAGAATTATTTAAAAAGTAACATCAACAAAGCTATAAGTGAATTATTAACTTCTTAAAATTAATTGATTCCAGAAACCTCTGAGTATTGATTGATTCCAGAAACCTGAGTACATAATACACAAGACAAAAACTTATTCTTCATTAAATTAAGACATATATTAGGTTGCTATTTTTGTCCTAGGTCCAGATTACTTGGTATCCTCAACTGTCATATTTTATGGCAATGATTTTTTAGAATGTATTTTATTGATTTTTCATAGAGAGGAAGGAAGAGGGATAGAACGTCAGAAACATCGATGAGAGAGAAACATCCATCAGCTGCCTCCTGCACACTCCCCACTGGGGATGTGCCCGCAACCAAGGTACATGACCTTGACCAGAATCGAACCTGAGACCTTTCAGTCCGCAGGCTGACACTCTATTACCAAACCAGTTTCGCTATGGTAACAATTTAAACCTTTCATTAACTTATATAGACATCATCATGAATTACATCAAAATAAAGACTTTTAACTAATATAACTTCACTATTTCCAACTTATATTTACTATGCTTAAAATATAAAATTGTTTCAAGTGACTTTTTGTTGCTTCTAACAATTTGAAAATTGTGCTTGAGTCTGATAAGAGATATCAGCATATTCTTTCACTAGCTTCTTGCATGACACTTAAGCTAGCTTCAAGGAAATTCCAGAAAATTATTTTCAAAAATGTTTGAATAATTATAGCATCCATGGTAATAAGTACCTTCTCCAAAGGTGTAAATTTTGAACAATACAGTTGTTGAGATCCCCAATACCAATCTTCTTTCTTTATAATTGCATCCCATGCAGTAAAATCTAACAAAAATCAAATGGAATTTGTTTTTTATCACTTCCAGTATGTGGGTATGCAAACCTATATAAAATTGAAAAACAAACCAACCCTCATAATGATAAAGGTTCTCACCATTCCCTCATGAATGAATTTTTTCAAAACTGGGTAACTGGCTAATTAACTATTGGACTCAAACATCCACTTAGCATATTGTGCATTTACATGTACCAAAGCTGAAATCATTAATTCCTAAGTTTAAAAACATTTCTTTCAGCCGAAACCGGTTTGGCCCAGTGGATAGAGCGTTGACCTGCGGACTGAAAGGTCCCAGGTTCGATTCTAATCAAGGGCATGTACCTTGGTTGTGGGCACATCCCCAGTAGGGGGTATGCAAGAGGCAGCTGATTGATGTTTCTCTCTCATCGATGTTTCTGACTTTCTATCCCTCTCCCTTCCTCTCTGCAAAGAATCAATAAAAATTTATTTTAAAAATTTCTTCTTGTGTCTTGTCTCATAACTGCAGAAATAATACTAGAGGGTGTTGTGATTCTTGAGTTTTAATTCTTGTATCACAGCTTCATAAATAATCTAGAGCTTACAATACAGCAAGAGAAGGAATTACCTAACCAGACTCAATGGGATAGGCAGTAGGAGTCTTCAGGATGATCCAAGTATTTCTATGCAGTGATCACCATGAAAAATATCAGGGCTCCTCTGGTTCACCTACTGTCTGAAATGATGAGTACTGGTGCCTTCCAAAACAGACCCAGCTGTAAGGACACCAATAGGTGTCCTTCTATTTTCTATTTACTGTAGCCCAATGGACACAAAAATGATTACTGAATATCTGCCAATTTGAGAAAGTGCTACAATTATCCTAACTGTGCAATACCTCTCAGATTTTTAACAAGGGTGTAAGTGGAGTATGCCCAGGCAAAAGTAGCTTAAGGCTCCCAGTATTTTCAGGATTTTTTTCATTATTTTGAATTTCTCCTTAGAAATCATAGAAAGGGAAAAGAATATTTTTTTCTCTTGGAGCCAAACTTGGACACACTAAGATACATATTTGTTTGATTTGAAAAAATAGTTTGAATAGCAATTAGTGAAATCTATCACATCAACATCCTAAAAAAGAAAAATCACATAATCATATCAATAAATGTAGAAAAACATTTGACAAAATCTAATACCAATTCATGATTTAAAAAAATCTCAGTAAACCATAGAGGGGACACTTTCCAACTTGATAAAGACTATCTACAAAAATACCTAGAGTTAATTTCATACTTAATGATGAGAAACTCAAAGCCTTCTCACTAAGCTCAGGTACAACCTAAGGATGTCCCCTCTCACCACCCCCTTTCAACATTGTACTGGAAATCCTTGCTAATATAATAAAGCAAGAAAAGGAAATAAAAGGTATACATATTCAGAAGAGGACATAAAATTGTCAGTGCCTCCAGATGACATGAGTGTCTATGTACAAAATTTGAAAAAAATAAACAAAAACCTTCTTGAACTAATCAATTATAGCAAAGTTGTAGAATACAAGGTTAATACACAAAAGGCAATTGCTTTCCCATATATCAACAATGAACCAGTGGAATCCTATATAGTCCTATATAATAAAAAGTTAATATGCAAATAGATCAAATGGCGGAACAACCAACCAGTCGCTATGATGTGCGCTGAACACCAGGGGCATGTGTGGAACATGGCAGAAATTGGCCGTGGTGAGATTGTGGAGGAGAGTGGGGGTGCCAGACTAAGGTGGGGGCGGCAGCGGGAATGAGGCTGCTGGCAGAGAGGGGACCAGGGGCCTCAGTGGAAGGGGTGCAGAGGATGGGCCGAGACCTGCCCCTGTACCTACTACAGCCTCCGCGGCCCACAGTTCCTTTTAAGGTGCACGGATTCATGCACTGGGCTCCTAGTTTGAAATAAAAAACACATCACTAACTGTTGGACACCTGAAATGAAATATGCTGCTGCACATCATTTTGCCCATAGTTAACAATACTATATTGCATGCTTCAAAATTTATTAAGAGGGCAGATCTCTTGTAAATTTTCTAAAATTTTTTAGAGACAAGCAGTATTCCAGATGGTTATCAATCAGCCTGAATCCTAGATTGAGGACAATGTGAAGTAAAATTCTAACCCTTGATAGGCAAGTAGCATGAATGAGAAATACACCTTTGATATTTAAAGTTTAAAATTTTTTCAAGAGAAAAAGAGACCAAAAACTCTATGGTACAAATGAGCAAAAAATAAGAGATGGCTCCCTTAAAAAAAGATTTTAAAAAATTGCACTTAAATATATGACAAGATGTTTAACTGCACTCAAACTGAGAGAAAAGCAAATTAATCTTATACCATTTCTCACCTACTAGATGAACCAAATCAAACCAACCCAACCAAAACCAAGTTGTAACACACTCTGTTGAGGTTGCAAGGAAACAGACAAGGCTGGCCTTCCTTTTGT
Source organism: Antrozous pallidus (assembly GCA_027563665.1). Taxonomy (NCBI): domain Eukaryota; kingdom Metazoa; phylum Chordata; class Mammalia; order Chiroptera; family Vespertilionidae; genus Antrozous; species Antrozous pallidus. The sequence continues at coordinate 127,944,057 of CM050509.1, forward strand.
CTTTTAGGTGTCAACTCTGGTGTCACCTCTTCAGGGTGACTTTCCTTGATCACCCAGTCTTAATTGCTTACTTGTTTATTACCTCTTGTCCCTACCCCAGAAAATAAGCTCACTGGAGGAAAGGACCTAATTGGGCTTGTTAAACACTGCTTCCCATAATAAATGTTCAACAATAATACACTGAAAAAATGTAAGATATATAAAGCTGAAAAAAACTCTTCAGAGAAAAAAATATATCTAAGGTGTGACAACTTTAGAATAGAAGATGGTACTTATAAATTCTAAAAATATGGCTTCTCTTAGAATTCCAAAGATAGTTGATATATCAGCATTTCTTAGCATATGAAAATATAACAGTAACATTCTGGTTTCTTCTATAGGTTATGTTTAAGATTCCTGTTTTAGCTTACAATTACTTTTTCTCACAAAGTGCTCATGGTGTGTATTGTAATTTTAAGCCTTGAGAAGCACATATCACTATATCTTTAAAAAACATATAACCAGGATTTCTCTGGGTGGTGAAATTATAGATTTTTGTCTTGTTTTTTCCTTCGAGAGTTTTGCATTGAGCATGAATTATTTTTGTAATTAGAAAAAGGCAATAAATGTTTTAAAGGGAGAAAAGTAAGTACAGTTCAGGAAGAAGCAAGAAGGATTATTGTTTTATGTGAATACTTTTCACCCCAAACAGTCTAACAGCCCAAGCAACATACTGTAATTGGGAAGAAAAGACCAGGTGTTTTCCCTTCAGCTGCTCAATTCAATTCAGGGAGTTAGTTTAGCGGTTGTTGTTATTGTTGTTGTTTTTAATGGGGTTTTTTCCCAAATGCTGAGATTGGTATTCCTGAGCCTTAATAAAAAACATTTATGGAGGGATGAGGACACAAATGTAATACCTTAATAAAGAAATTTAAAAAAAATAATTCTTCACAACTAAATGGGCTGCAGGGAAAAGCAGCTAGTGCCTTTCTTGGCTACTTCAAAAGAAGGGAAAGAATCCCTAGAGCCCAAATAGGTATCAGAGAAAAGAATCTTTAGAAACATGTGAGCTCAATAAAGTTGACTCTTTTAACATTTCTTAAAAATATATACTAGAAGCCCGGTGCATGAAATTCATGCACTTGGCAGAGGGGACCCTCAGTCTGGCCTGGGCCCTCTCACAGTCCGGCAGCCCTGGAGGGATGTCCAACTGATGGCTTAGTGGGCCTAAGCTGTCAGTTGGACATCCTTAGCATTGCCACGGGGGCGGGAGAGGCTCCCACCACTGCCACTGTGCTCACCAACCATGAGCCCGGCTTCTGGCTGAGCAGCTCCTCCTGTGGGAGTGGACTGACCACCAGGGGGAAGCTTCTGAATTGAGTGTCTGCCTCCTGGTGGTCAGCATGAATCATAGTGACTGGTCATTCCACCATTCGGCAATTTGCATATTAGCCTTTTATTATGTAGGATTGATGTAGGTGAGTCATGCCAACCTAAATCTGGCTGGACAAGCTTGGATTCTGAGTGTATTAAAAAATAAACACTTTTCCAGATCTTAGTTATTGTAAATAATGCTACTATGAATATAGGGGTTCATATATTATTTCTGATTGGTGTTTCAGACTGCTTAGGATATATTCCTAGAAGTGGGATCACTGGATCAAATGGGAGTTCCACTTTTATGTTTTGAGGAAACTCCATTCTGTTTTCCATAGTGGCTGCACCAGTCTGCATTCCCACCGGCAGTGCACTAGGGTTCCCTTTGCTCCACATCCTCCCCAGCATTTGTTGTTTGTTGATTTTTTGATGGTAGCCATTCTTGTGGGTGTGAGGTAGTACCTAGTTGTCATATTAATTTGAATCTCTGTGATGATTAGTGAAATTGAGTATTTTTTCATATGTCTCTTGGCGATTTGTATGTCCTCCTTGGATAAGTGTCTATTTAGGTCTTCTGCCCATTTTTTAACTGGATTGCTTGTCTTCCTTTTGTTGAGTTGTATGAGTACTTTACATCCCAAGTGCCCATCAGTAGATGAATGGATAAATAAAACTGTGGTACATATACATAATGGAATACTATGCAGCTGTAAAAAGAAGGATCTCTTATATTTAAAGCAGAAGGAGGGACCTGGAGAGTATTATGCCAAGCGAAATGAGTCTGACAGAGAAAGACAAGTACCATATGATCTCACTCATATGTCGAATCTAATGAACAAAATAAACTTATGAACAAAATTGGATCGGAGACATTGAAGCATGCAACAGACTGACATATTTCAGAGAGAAGGGGAGCAAGAAGAAATTAACCAACAAACATATGCATATATGCATAACACAGACAATAGGGAGGTAAAGGCTTAGGGAGAGGGCAGGAGTAGGTTGAAAGGGGGTCAATGGGAGAGAAAAGGGGGGATATCTGTAATACATTCACCAATAAAGATACATTTTTTAAAGAGAAAATAAAAAATAAACATGTTTGCCCTTGCTGGTGTGGCTCAGTTGGTTGAACATTATCCCAGGCACCAAAAGGTCACTGGTTTGATTTTTGATTGGGGCACATGCCCAGGTTGTGGACTCAATCCACAGTGTGGAGCATGCAGGAGAAAAGCAATAGATGTTTCTCACATCAATGTTTCTCTCTCTCCCCTCTTCCTCCCTCCCTCCCTTCTTCCCTCCTTCTCTCTCTCTCTCTCTCTCTCTCTCTCTCTCTCTCTCTCTCTCCCTTCCTCTCTCTCTCTCAAATCAATTTAAAAGCATATTTTAAATAAACAGACAAGCTAACAAACACTTTTGAATATATACTCCAGAATGATGTTTTCTAAATGGCAGAATCAAGTTTGCAACTTGAGTACTTGTCATAAACACAAATTCCTGGGCCCGATCCCAGAATTCTCATCTAAATATCCAAGATCAGTCTAGTTTGGGAAACATGAAGCTAGAACTTGGATTAAGCTTGCTCCTAGTCCCCATGCATCGCAGGAACCCTGAGAGGATGAATTTTTTAAGAGAGCCTTTATTTTTCTCCAAATGCAACGCTCTTTCATCATGCCAAAGCCCCATATTTACGGTCAAATGGCATTAGCACAGCCAATGCCAAAAGGAAAACAGAGATGAAAATAAAGGCTTTGAATTCATCACACTAAATAATTCATCACAGAAATCAGGAAAGTGATTTTCAGGCATTTTATTTTTATCTGGATCCTTTCCAGGAGTTGTTTGAGTATTTGGTTATACTTTCTGTGAGCATCCACAGAAATTTGGAATCTAACACATCAGTATTATTTTCTCAATAGCTCTGAGAAAGAGTAAAAAGGTTCTGATCAGTTATGCACAGAGCATTTTGCCACAGGGATACAGCCTTCTTCAACATCTACTGACAAAGACAGTGCATCCAATGCTAACTGGTTCATCAGTCACCAGAGTTGCTCAGGAAAAGGAAAAGGTTGGGCTTTGCTCATTTCCCCTTGCTGCCATTATACATTCTTTGAAACCCATGTGTTTGCATGTGCCCTGAAAGAAAACTAACGAATTCTATTTCCTCCACTGATGGCAATTCGAGCTGAGCACAGGCGGCAGTGATGCAATTGGCGCTTGATTCATCATGCCCACAGTTCTGCACCTGTGTCATTGCCAGCAGCAACGAGGCAGTGTAACATAACACTTTGCTCATCCGCATCCCCAGGGATGAGGGAGTATACACACCAAAGAAAACAAAATCAGAATGCAAATTATTTCTATTAACAATCAATAAAAAAGTTTATACAAGCCATTTCCTAAAACATCAATGACAGGAGAGAATCATTGATCAGCTGCTTCCTGCATGCCCCCTTCCTGGGGATCAAGTCCACAACCCAGGCATGTGCCCTGACCTGAATTGAACCATGACCTCCTAGTTCATAGGTTGATGCTCAACCACTGAGCCACACCAGCTGGGTAGAAAATATTCTTATTTCCATTACTTTCTTCCCTAATCTTCTAGTATTTCAGAACATATTAGCCCCACCAAGCAATGAGCCATGCATTCTATAGAAACCATATTTGGACTACTATGTCCAATTCTGAACAAGTTGCAATTTAAGAATCACATTGACAAGCATTTATACAGAGGAGACTGACCGTGGCAATGAGGGTCTAAAAATCATAGTTCATGAGAAATGAATGAGATAAAAAGAGTGTGAATGGGCCACAGTGAGAGGACTAAGAGTGGATATTAGAACTGTCTTCAAATATTTTGTGGACTCCTGTGTTTTACTCTAGATATGGGTGGCAAATAAACTATTATTCATAATAATTGGAGGGTGGACTTTGCAAGTGACTTACTTTTATATAAACTAATATTATTTTATTGTTTCCAAGATACTCATTCTCACTCATTTATGTTTCAGTGTTTTCTTAAATGCTCCAAAAGTGTAGTTACATGTGCAGCCAGTTACCTGTGTTATCTATATTCCTATACATGTGTCAGTCAGTTACTTCCCTAAGGCTCAAATACCATAATACAAAGGCTTGATACCTGCTACCGTAGAGCTAATGCATAGACTCAGAAGCAGGCAGATTTAAGCCCAACAATATATAACCTTGGTCCATCAAGGAAACAATATTCATAGAGTACTGAACTGCCCAATACTGAACGTGTCCAAGCAGAATCTACAGGATTATTTGAATGCTTATAGTAGGGGTCACCACAGTGAGTTCATACTCTCTAAGACCCTTTTAACACGGAAAATCAATGCAACAAAATAGATGGAAATATCTGGAAAACATACTTCAGTTTTTAAATTCAAAGCAAATATCTGCCCAAAGCAAAAATAGCAACAATATTTCCCCTTTCTGAAGTTTTCTAGTAACACAATCCCTTCCATAAGAGGTGTAGTAGAGATAACCTTGACAACTGTGAGTCCTACCCACTACATTAAAAACTCTTAGACTCAATTACACATCTAGGATCAAGGGAAATACTATGACTCACAATTTATGAGAAGAATGAGAACACAGTTTCTCTAAAGAAAAAAAAAAGTCATACACAACTACAAAATAAGCATTTGAATAAGGGGCAACCCATAGATAATTTGTTTAAAATCTTAATTGTTTTTTCAAGCATAGAGACTGAATTAAAGACAAGCAATCAAAAGCTGTGATTATAAAGCACTTATCTAGTTGGAGGCATGCTAACAATGGGATCTCCTAGCCATCATGCTAACACTGATATTATTTTGACATTTTTTATAAACAATTTGTGAAAAAGAGACATCTCCAGATTTAAAAAATAAATTCAGCTTTTCCAAGTACTGAGCTGTCAACTGGTTAGGTTGACATAAACTGCCTTAAAATGCCACCTGATTGAAGGATTTGGGCAGCAAAAAAGAGGCATATGGGCTTCATGTTGAGTACCAGGAACGCAAAAATTACCCCAAGAATCAGCCACTTAATAATGGATGACTCTCCAACCTACATCTCTAATTCTTACCTTCCTTCATGAAGATCAGGCATGTATAGTCATCTGCTAATTATAAATTTCCACCCATATGGCCCACCTGTATATCAAACTCAAGATATCCCAATATGAACTCTCTATCTCCCCTTCTCTCCCACTTCAATGCCTCCTTTTGTAGTCTACACATTTGCTAGTACAATCAACCATCAACTGCTTGAGCCAGAAACATGGAAGTTACCACATTATACCAGTAGCAGAGACTGCCAGCTGCCCACCAAAATCTATGCTCTCCTATACCACATATCCCTTGCACTTTAGGGGTGGTCTTATAACAAGTTTATCTCCAATGAAAAGGGAACGTAAGTGATGTAGGCCACTTTCAGGTCTAGCCCATAAAATTTCTTCTGCTCACACCTTCATGCACTTCCTTCCTTCCTCAGAATTAGAATGGTGATAATCAAAGAAGTCTTGGAAGTTATATATGGAAAATGGCCCAGGTATGATGAATTAAAAGATGAATTAGACAACCTACCACCACCATCAGAAACCCAGAACACACTCTGAACCCAAAAGAAAACTATACTTTGACTGTTCAAGCTATTACATCTTGGTATCTTTGATTAGGGCAGTTTACCCTAGCTTAACTAATACACTATTCTCATCTCCCCTTAATCATTAATCACCAAGGCCTGCTTCCTACATATTTCTTAAGTCCACATGCTCTTCTTTCTCCTTACTTCCATGACCAATGCCTCTGGCTCTTCACCCATTCCACCATCTCTTTATATGTCTGTCATTCCAGGCTTGCTCACATTTCTGCTATAGAACATATCTGTTGGGTTTCTAACAAGCCTACATCTATCCATTCCACCTTCCTACCAGGCTCTGGGGAATCTGTACTCTGGGATATAATGCAGATAGGAGTAATACCATCCCCTAGGCTCAGGGGAAGGTCCTAGATGTAATTAGCCAATCAGAGTAGTTCTATCTTCCTTGGCCGAGTGAGTGGTACAGTGGGCAGGTACAGTTAGAACTTTGGTTTGATTGTGAGATACTCTATATTTCTCTGTTTCCTCCCTTTATTAGTATATATGGACAATGAAGTATATAGTCGCAGAAGCTGTTGGCAGCCATCCTGCAACCAGGAAGTGGTAGAGACATAATGGAAGGCGAAGTTGAAAAAAATTGTATCTTTGCTGACATCAGTCAGCTGCAAGGTCAAACCTACCTTGCTACCTCTAGACATTCCACTTATGAATGTCAATGAATTCCCTTGTTATTTAATCAAATTTGAGTTTGACTTTCTATTACTTACAATGTAAAAGGTACTAATGGAAATAATCCTCATTCCAATCCTAGTTCACTCTCCACATAACCCACTAGAACAATGCCTTTAAAATGAAAACTTGCTCAAATAATCTCTGACTTAAAATCACTGAAAGCTTTCCCATGGCCTTAGCCCATCTACCTCTCCAAACTCATTTTATGGCCTTCAAATCCTAATTTATATCCAGAGAAACCAAGGACCTTTTTGTTTCAGGACCACTGAACTATTCCCCCTTCTGCAAACTGCATTCCCTATGATGCAGCAATTTCTTCCTCCAAATGTAGCTCTTAGAATTATATGCACCCTTATCCATTTTGAAAGACAGTCAGGGGTCACTCACTGAAGCATTGTGCATGGTGGTAGAAAGTTGGCAACAACTCAAATCCCTGTGTACAGGAGCATGGATAAATGAATTATGATATATTCAGATAAAACTACAAGGCAAACCCTAGCTGTACCACTCACTGGTTTGGCTCAATGGATAGAACATAGGCCTGCAGACTAAAGGGTCCTAGGTTTGATTCTGGTCAAGGGCATGTGCTTAGGTTCTGGGCTCGATCTCTAATAGGGGGCGGGCGTGCAGGAGGCATCCAATTAATTATTCCCTCTCATCATTGCTGTTTCTCTCTCTTCCTTCCTATCTGAAATCAATAAAAATATATTTTTTAAAAAATTACAAGGCAATAAAATAAGTGACATTTAACAACATGGACAAATCTCAAATACATGATGTTAAGGAAAAATAAATCCAGAAGAATTTACCCCGTGTCACTGACATACGCAAAATAATATTTATTGTAGAAGTAAAAATATGTTTGAGAACAATGTTATCTCTATGACCAGGATAATGACAAAGGTCTGGTTTCCAAACTTTAGAAAAGATATAATCAAGCTAAGGAAGGTTTGCAGAAAGCAATTGAAATAGTGCACTTTGCTGGTGTGACTATGGAAAAATAGCTTCTCATATACTGATGGTAGAACTATGAATTTGTATAACCTATATGAGAACAACTTGACAATGTCTATGAAAGGAAATAAAGAAGAAAAGGAGGGAAGAGAAGGAAAAGGGAAGGAGCCTGAGCCAATTTACTACAGTTTTTGAGAATGCCTCCTGAAGAACTGTTTGAGCTATTAATAAAGACTTCTGGATACATCAAATGCTTAATTTGCTAAACACTATGGTAGGAAGCAAGGCAATATTATTTCCTTATTCATTCTCTTTTCAAGTTTTACTTCATTTTTCTTGTAGCCTTAACCATAAGGTTTGCCTATAAGAGCTCTCAGACTCACATTTCTACTTACATAGAAGCCAAAGAGATGCCAGGTTACTGGAGGAAAATTTTTCATAAGATTGAATCTGGACAACCACCATTCCTAAATTAAATAATCTCAAAAGGTCTAAGTGAAGTTAATGAAAACCACACAAGTAGAAATTTTACCCTTCACTTTGTTGCCAAAGTATAGCAGATAGGGGGAAAAACCAAGATGGCAGTATAGGTAAACACCTAAACTGCTGCCTTGCCCAACAATTTCAAAACTATAACTAAAAGACAAAACAGACATCATCCAGAACCACAAGAAGGCTGAATCAGTAGAATGTCTACAACTAGAAGGAAAGAGAAAAGCACGCTGAGACTCAGAGGAGCTTCAAGAAGTAGAGGTACTGAACGTATGTACATGGAGAGAACTGGCAACTGAGTGCATGGCTGGCTTTCTCAAGTTGGAGGGAAACAAAAGCTCCCTACTGCTCTGAACTCCAGTTCCAGGCGAGACTCTGGGGACCCAGACTCATTCGGGGAGAAACTGGACTGTCTGGCAGTGGGCGGAACTCGAGGGCGACTTTCTCTCAGAGCTGCTTGCAGTGATTACTATAGGACATTGAGACACAGGGGCCTATTAGGGAAACCAATGCTGTCTGCTCTGCCCTGAGACTCCACCCCATTCAAACTGAGCACAGAGGCTTTTGAAAGTCCTGTCTCATAAGGGTGCCTCCAGCACAGAAGTTCTCCCAGCATATACACAGCTGATCCTCACAGTCAATTGGCCTGCAGGTCAATTCTTCCCACTGACACCAACAACAATCAAGGCTTAACTACAAGACTGTGCACACAGTCCACAAAGTGGTGTACCAAGAGTGTTCACCTCAGGTAACTGGGGAGGCCGAGACAATGGGCCATAAGGACACCTAGCACATAAAGCTACCCTACCAACTCACAGAAGAAGCAAAAATGCAAAGACAAAGAAAAAGATCACAAACAAAAGAAATGGAGGAAAACAAACGACTAGATATAGAATTCAAAACCACAGTTATAAGGTTTTTCAAGAGCTTCTTAGAAAAGGCTGATAAATTTAGTGAGATCCTTTCAGACATGAAAAAGGACCGACTAGAAATTAAACATACACAGATTAAAATAAAAAAAATATTATACAGAGACTCAACAGCAGACTAGTGGAACACAAGAATCAGGTCAAAGATTTGAAATACAAAGAAGCAAAAAACACTCAATTGGAAAAGCAAAAAGAAAAAAGAATAATAAAATATGAAGATAGTGTAAGAAGCCTCAAGGACAACTTCAAGCATACCAACATGAGAATTTGGGGGGTTCCAGAAAAAGAGAGAGAGCAAGATACTGAAAACCTACTTGAAGAAATAATGACTGAAAACTTCCCCTACCTGGTGAAAGAAATAGACTTACAAGTCCAGGAAGCACAAAGAATCCCAAACAAGAGGAATCCAAAGAAGACCACACCAAGACACATCATAATTAAAATGCCAAGAACAAAAGACAAAGAGAGAATATTAAAAGCAGCAAGAGAAAAAGTTAGTTACCTATAAAGGAGCACCCATATGACTGTCAGTGGATTTCTCAACAGAAACTATACAGGCCAGACGGGAGTGGCAAGAAATATTCAAAGTGATGAATAGCAAGAACCTACAACCAAGATTACTCTACCCAGCAAAGCTATCATTCAGAATTGAAGGGCAGATTAAGAGCTTCACAGATAAGAAGAAGCTGAAGGAGTTCATCAACACCAAACCAGTATTATATGAAATGCTGAAAGGTATTCTTTCAGAAGAGGAAGAAGAAAAAGGTAAAGATAAAAATTACGAACAACAAATACATATCTATCAACAAGTGAACCTAAAAATCAAGTGAATAAAAAATCTGATGAACAGAATAAACTGGTGAATATAACAGAATCAGGGGCATAGAAAGGGAGTGGACTGACAATTCTCAGGGGGAAAAGGGTATGGAGGATGTGGGAAGAGGCTGGACAAAAATCATATACCTATAGATGAGGACAGCCAGGGGAGTAATGGTAGAGGGTGGGGTAGAAAACAGGTACAGGGGAGCTATGGGGGAAAAGAGGAACAATTGTAATAATCTGAACAATAAAGATTTATTAAATTAAAATATATATACAGAAAAATAAAATAAAAGGAATAAAAAACAAAAGCATAGCAGATAGATATTATATGTATTTAGAGATATACTAGACATTTATTCAAAAAGTTAACTTGTATTTACTCCCATTCCTAAAAGATATATAAAGGCAAGAAGTTTACACTAACCATTAATTCCAATTAATGAATGTAAAGAATCGCATGCCAACATGAAATAAGGCTCCCTACAATATTTAAGTTGGCAGTTTGGTAGGTTTATTATGTCAGTAATGTTGAGAAATCCCATCATAAGTTAGAAATATACTGAGATTCTGAGTATTTATTGTATGAGGGTCAAAAAGTAGCTTAATTATAATCTTACTGCACCTCTAAATCTTACTTTAATTAGGGAGGAAAGGAGATTTTAAGGTATGTCATAAAAGAAAGAAATGTAAGCTTGAAAAGGGAGACAAGATACAGAACTACTCCTTAGTTTGAAGAGATGGAGAAAGCAGCAAATCTACTTCTGAACACTGATTAAAAGCAGTACCTACTATAAATTTCAATTCTGCTAAATAGCATTAACTTTTATATCAACTGTAAAAATAAATATTATGTTTGTTCTGCTTTATAAAGTACTCACGCTACTTAAGAGCCCTGGCACACCACAATCAGATTTACAATTATTTATTAACCGCAGCATTGCTCATAATCTACAACACCATAAAAAAAAAACCTGAAGTCACAGAATCTGTTGCTCAATAGAAGTCTTGATGGAAACAGCCATTGACTGGTTGTCACTAAACTGTCAAACTAAAGCAGAAGAGGAGCATGCATGAAAATCAAAACAAGTGTGGGCGTGGGGATGGCTCATTTTCCAGAAGCCATAATTTCTAATGGAAAATTTTAAGCTATTCTTGTGGCTGTTATTCAGAAAATATTTTAAACACCTGTCCTCTACTAGGAATTATTAAAAAAAAGCAATACAAATTTCTCCCTTACCTCTCCTATGCAATTAGTTGCCACATTTTTTAAATCCTCACCTGAGGGTATTTTTCTTTTTTTTCTCTTAAATATATTTTATTGATTTCAGAGAGGAAGAGGGGGGAGAGAGATATACAAATGTCAGTGATGAGAGAGAATCATTGATTGGCTGCCTCCTGCATGCCCCATTCTGGAGGATCAAGTCCACAACCTGGGCATGTGCCCTTGACTGGAATCAAACCTAAGATCCTTCAGTGTGCAGGCCTATGCTCTATCCACTGAGCAAACCAGATAGAGCTTTCCATTGATTACTTCTTAATTTTATTTTATTGTTTAAAATATTACATATAGTAGTACATATATCTCTGTTTTTCTCCATTGACCTTCCCCCAGCCTCCCCTACCCCGTCGCATGCCCTCATTTCACCTCCCTCCCGCCCCCCCCCCCCGCCCAGTATCTTGTGTCCATTGGCTGTGCTTATATGCATGCATACAAGTCCCTTGGTTGATCTCTTTCCCCCCTCCCCAATACTCCCCAGCCTTCCCGCTGTAGTTTGACAGTATGTTCAGTGCTTTACTGCCTCTGTATCTATCTTTTTGTTCATCAGGTTATAATGTTCTTTATTTTCCATAAACGAGTGAGATCATGTGGTATTTTTCTTTCATTGCCTAGATTATTTCACTTAGCATAATGCTCTCTAGTTCCATCCATGCTGGGTTTTTTAAGAGAGTGAGAAAGACAGAGAGAAATATTGATTGCTTGCCTCTTGCTCAAGCCCTGACCAGGCCTGGCCAGGGAGGAGCTGGCAACCAAATCAAGGTATGTGCCCTTGACTGGAATCTAACCCAGAACCCTCCAGTTCACAGGCTGATGCTCTCTCCACTGAGCCATACCAGCTAGGGCTAGTTGCCACAGTTTATGACTTCTGCCTCATTGCACACTTGCTCTCTCTCTCTTGCATTCTCTCCTCTCCTTCCAGGTTGCTGCTGCCATAGTTCATGATCTTATGACAGCTCACATCTGGGCATATATACACATAGAATATTTACTATAGCACTGTCTGTAGTTGCAAAAATGAACAAACCGAAAAAGCCTAAATATCTTAAGTATCCATCAATAGGGAACTGGTTAGGTAAAATATGGTTCAATAATTGAATTCTACGAAACAGTTAAAAAGAATGAGACATTTTATGCATTAATATGAAATGATCTCTAAGGTATATTAAGTGAAGAAAGTGAAATTTAAAACTTGTTTATAGGGTGCTACAATTTGATTTTAAGGTGATACTGTTAAAAGAAAAGAAAATGGAGATGAAGATTGAAAATCCCCCAAGCAGACAAAACCATTTAAGCCATGTAAGTAAAACAAAATCTAGATTGTTTCAAGAACATAAGCAAACCTTAACTTAGATTATTTCTGTAAAAGCATAAAATAAACAAGTCATCTTCCTAACATGGCATGAGATATCACTTTTCACCAATACCCTGTTGACTGGCAATTGCCATTGTAATAACCAACCAGTATAAAAGTCAAACAATGTCCCTCTTTATTGCCTGATAAGCCATCCTCTAACAGCATGCACCTGAGCTTCATCTCAGCTTTGGAATTGAAGATCCACAGTTAGTGAATTGTTCTTTTGTGTACAATAAACTCTTACTAACTAATATTTTATTGATCTGGTTTTAATTGTTACTATTTCTGGATTTTTTACTATATATATATATTATAAATTAAATACACGCATACATGTGTATTTACATACTATATATATATGTATATGTGTGTGTATGTGTGTGTGTGTATACAATGAGTAGCCAAATTATTATGATCTCTGAACGCATAATAATCTGGCCACTCAGTGTATATATATATTAGAGGCCTGGTGCACGAATTCGTGCATGGGTGGGGTCAGGCCAGCCTGTCCAGGGGGAGGGGCACGGGAGGTTGGCTGGCCTGCCTGCTGGCCAAACTCCTGGTTGAGGGGAAATTTTTCATATTAGCCTTTTATTATATAAGATATACACTGAGTACCCAGATTATTATGCATTCAGAGAGCATAATAATCTGGCCACTCAGTGTATATACATATACACACAAATATACACTCAAGCATAGCTTCTCTCTCTCTCTCTCTCTCTCTCTCTCTCTCTCTCTCTCTCTCTCTCTCTTTCTCTCTCTTTCTCTTTCTGTTTTCCCCCCAATAAGGTAACTGAGCGACTGGGAGATGGGAAAGGAAGGAGACTTACATTTTAATTTATACCTTTTGTCCTTTTTGGAAACTTGCACCATGTACATGCTTATTCATGAACTATGAAAATGTACTGCTTTTAAAATAAAGAAAATATTTTTAAAATGTATCTCACCTTGGGACTACTGCTGTAGTAGTCTCCTAACTTCTCTCTCTCCCACTCAATTTTTTCTATTCTGGTGGGATTTACATAACATAAAATGAACCATTATGAAGTATACAACTCAATGTTGTTTACACTTCCAAAGTGTGCCACAACCATCACAGCTATCTACCTCCAGAACATTTTCATCACCCCAAAAGGAAACCCTGTACCCATTAAATAGTCATTCCAAATCCTCCCCTCCCACCAGCCCCTGGCAAACACCAATATGCTTTCTATATCTACAGATTTACCTATACTGGACATTTCACATATATGGAGTCCTGCATTATGTGACCATCTATGCTTGCTTCTTCAGCCCACCCTTCACTTCACTCCAGAGTTAAGTGCCCATCTCATGCACTGCTATAGCCCCCTGTACTTGCCTTTCATGCTGTTTTCCAACTTCCCACTTGTCTGTATACTCTGGTGGAGTTTAGATGTCTGTCTTGTTCCCACTATGTCCCTATTGCCTAACATGTGTCAATAAGCTTATGATGTTGAATGAATGCTTCTAAAACACATTCTGATCTCCTATTCTCTCACTGATATAACTAACCCATTGAATAAATTGGACTTAGTAAGGTGAATGCAGGAAGTGACTTTTTTCTCCCACCATTATTTCCAGACCTGCTTTGCTGGATCGGCCTCCTATTTCTATCCCTAGATGGTATCTCAGCTTTTGGGGGGAGCAGAAGTCCAGTTTTCTAAAAGGAAAATCACAGCTTCTTTCTGGACTCTAGAAAAAGTCCAGCTTTCTCCCTGACTCAACATAGAAGCATGGACGGGGAATCTTAACACAGGACAGAGGCAGAAGGAATTCCTAGGGCGTCTGTCAAGGGAAGTTCCAAGAGGTAAGCTGTGCACTGGGCCTGGAGAGCAACCCATCCAGCCCACAACAGGATGATGGGATTTCAGAAAGAACTGCGCAAAAGAAAAAAAAATGCAATGGATAGATTTCCTCAATCTTATGTTCAAAAGTTTGTGCAGAAATAGTTTAATGTGCATAGAAAACCAGGCAATTATTAACACCAGGAAGGATAGGTAATAGAAGGACATATAACTTGCTCAGCTGTAAATCTGCCTGCTTACATACACATAATATTGTAAATATGCAGTACTTATTTAATACAAATAAATCACAATATAATTATATGGGGAAGATGGGGGGGAGGATGAGTATGTCTCCAATGGGGAAGAGGGCAGTCAAGGGTAGTAATGAAAGACGAGCTAAGTCTTCATTTATTATAGAACAGAGTCAATAGAAAATGTTCCAACTTGAAAAATCAGGACATAACAGGAATTTGGAAGTAAGTATCAGAAGCAGCAGTTGAAAGCAATTGCCTCTAGAAAGTGCAAATCAAAGGGCAGAATGGAGTGGGGTTAGGGGCATGTGTTTTTGTTATAAATGTGACAGTACTGTTTAAATTATTGCTCTTTAAGTACATTACTTTCATAAAAATAAAATCATTTTTAAAAGTATAATCGAATATAAATCAAAAGCTTCAATTTCCAATCATGTTAAAGCTCCTCCATTCCCCTGCCTCACTCAGTCCTGAATCCAGCTGTAGAAATAGGTGGGGGGCGGGGAGAGACTTGAAGCCAGCAGAGTGGAGTGTGCTCTCTCTCCTTCACTCACGCAAGTTTCAAACTAACACACGCCTGTCATTACCTAGAATAAACGATGCCTTCTCTGGCCTGTGTTATACCCTGGGCTTGAAAAACTCTCTCCCCCACTTCCTTTACCCAGTTAGTTTCATCACACTTCAGGTCTCAGCTCAGAAATTAGTGGCCTCCTCCAGGGAAACTTTCCAAACGCTAGTATCCATCTGGTATCTACCTCACACTTCCCCCAGATCAACACTGATCACAATGGGGAGCAGAGGCTTCATTGACTCTGCCTCTCTCCTGGGCTATATTGCTCAATAAATATTTGTTGAATGAAGGAGTGATCATTTCATTCTCTCTCTCTCTCTCTCTCTCTCTCTCTCTCTCTCTCTCTCTCTCACACACACACACACACACACACACACACACACACACACACACACTAAAACTCTTTAGGAAAGCCAGCTGGAATCAAAAGCTTGCTTAGTAAACACAGAATCAAGAATTAGGGGAATTTGATTATGCTTTTCCCAGGACAGTTCTATCTGCACTGATGTTTTGAATTAATTATTAATAGCACCTCTCTTCCATCCTATCTAATAATGCCATGGTTTGGCTGAAAAATAGTACATTCATCCCATGGGCTGAATCAACAGCATAGGGATGGGATACACCTGTTTCTCAGAGCCGTCACTGAGCCAGGGCACCTGCTCCTGGGGATCATGCTAGAGACATAGTCATTATCACCTGTCACTCTGTTTTCTAAGTTGAATGACCAATTAGCCCCCCATCTCTATCCCACCCCGAATTATCCAGTATTTCATTAGATGGACGAAGGTCTAGCATATCTTTAGGGTATTTCTGTACAACTATACTAGTGTCTATTATGTTTCTTTTTATAATTTAAACCTTTAGGCCATATTCATTTGCTGAGGAAAGGAAGTGGTCAGCATTAGACAGTGTTTTTCCCAAGTCATTCTTACAGAAACCTCGTTTGTTAGCTACACATCCTAGATAATTCAATCACTGCAGAGTAGTAGCTCGCTCTGTCTGCCCACATATACTTTAGTATTTTATTTTTATTGATTTCAGAAACGAAGGGAGAGGGAGAGAGATATAAAAACATCAATGATGAGAGTCATTGACATGCTGTCTCCTGCATGCCCTCTCAACCTGAGCATGTGCCCTGACCTCAGAATCGAACCCTGACCTGCTGGTTCATAGGTGGACACTCAACCACTGAGCCACACTGGCCCGACAACTTTAGCTGTGGATAGGACGATGGTGGGTGCTTTCAAATTCATCAGATAAGGGAAGGGCATTTGGTTTTGGTGTAAAGAGTCTCACATGCTGAATAATAAGATTCAAATTTTTGCCAGCAAAATTTAAGAACTGAGAAAAAGGCAAGAAAGAATTCCGATCTATTGATCCTTTAAAACTGTGCTACTAGAACAAGAAACCAAGAAGGTTTGAATCCTGCCAGAAAGGATAACTTGTTTATTGTGGAATTCACTTCCTAGCTTAATTAGATTTAAGAGGGTTTTTTTAAACTTATATTTATTATTTTAATTCCTTTGGGGGTAAAATGTCATACGCTACTGCAGAAGTATGGATTTCACAGTTGGTAAAACTTGGCATGTAACAGCAGTTTGCAGAGGGTTTGCAACATCAGAGGGCTTGACAGGACTCTGGGCGTGGGCCTGCATTCCCCCACTCCCTTTCTCCAAGTTTCCGATTGTCACTCCCCTGGGTATTGGTTTTCTAACCATCTTCTAGCAACCACCTTGACTCCAACTCAGCAGCAGCAGCCGCAGCCTATTCCCTTATAACTAACTAATGGGTATAAGGCAGCTATGGCTGTGATGGGGGTGAGATGAAAGCTGTTAATTCAGTCAGTCCATGTTTATTTTTACAAAATATGTATTTTTATTGATTTCAAAGAAGGGAGAGGGACAGAGAGAGATAAAAACATCAGTTATCAGAGAGCATCATTGCTTAGCTGCCTTCTGCATGCTCCCTACTGGGGATTGAGCCTAAAACCTGGGACTGTGCCCTGAAGGGAATCAAACCATGACCTCGTGATTTATAGGTCAATGCTCAACTCCCTGAGCACACCGGCTGGGCAATAAAATTTATTTTATTACACATTCTGTATTTTCTAAACAATCAAATATTCCCTTAGCTTGTAGGAAAATATTCAACACCAATATTTATGATATTGTCTGTAGCAAAGAACTTATATTATAATTTATTATCTAAGATAATAAAGAAGTTAATGTCATGAGGGAAATGTCATTAAATGCATCAATTTATTAAATCAAAACAAAGACAGCATATGAACCATCTATATAGTATAAACTATAACTTTTAAAAATGTTTATCATCTATATATGCATAGAAAAAGACTGCCGGGAAATGAATCAAGGTTTTATTAGCAATTACAGGTGATGATTTTTAAAATTTTACTTTTCTTTTATAAAATCGCTAAAACTATCTATGCTATTTTCATATTCAAAAGGGGCTACTTTTGAAGACAAGTGGACAATCATTTTCACATTTTTAAACTAATTCCAACTAATACTTGTGACAATAGGATAAATAATAACTGATGATAATTTCATACAGATCATTTTTCTTTTTTCCTAAAAGGATTTCTTTTTGCTTTTTGACAAAGACATACTAACAGTCCTCTTTCTACATTGAGGCTAGACAGGGCTCTCAGAAATAACATGACATTGTGAGATATCTTTTTTTCTGTTCTTTTTGTTTGTTGTTAATCCTCACCGGAGGATATTTTTTTTTCCATTGATTTTTAGAAAGAGTGGAAAGGAGGGAGGGAGAAAGGAGGGCAAGAGAGAGAGAGAAAGAGAAAGAAAAACATTGATGTGAGAGAGACATATCAATTGGTTGCCTCCCCTATGCACCCCAACTGAGGTGGGGAATCAAACCTGCAACCCAGCTATGTGCCCTTGACTGGGAATTGAACCCGTGACTTTTTGGTGCACAGGCGCACGTTCTAACCACTAAGAACACTGGCCACGGCATTTGAGATCTCTTTTCAAAGGCTTACCTCAGTCTTCTGCCCAAGATCATTATCAGACTTTCTAGTTTCTTCTTGGCTCTGACCATTCACAGTGATGGTCCACAAACAGCACACTGAAAAATAAAGAAAGCTCTATTCATGTATAAAATTTGAACAACTTCACTGTTCTAGGATGGCCACAGACATGAATGAAATTTCAAAATATTATCCCTGACAAAACTGGTTTGGCTCAGTGGATAGAGCGTTGGCCTACAGACTGAGGGGTCCCGGGTTTGATTCCGGTCAAGGGCATGTACCTTGGTTGCGGGCACATCCCCAGTGGGGAGTGTGCGGGAGGCAGTTGATCGATGTTTCTCTTTCATCAATGTTTCTGGCTTTCTGTCCCTCTCCCTCCCTCTCTGTAAAAAATCAATAAAATATATATTTTATAAAAGTGTTTTTCAAAATATCATCCCCCCATGCCAACACCCTACCATTCAATAAAAATAAGCAGATTAACTTTAAACAAAATAATACTTCTCCTGTATTATTGCCTAGTCTCATGAAAGAATTATATATTTCCATGTACTATAATAATAGTTCCCACATAATGTTGAAATTTGGTTAAAGGTAGGGAATAGCAGGAACCATATAAGCCCAATACCTTTTTGAGAAACATAGATTTCTGAGAAATCTTTTCTCTAATATTTAAGAAAAAGAAAGGAAAAGATTAAGAACTCATAGACTCCCAAACAGTGTGGTGATTGGGGGGGGGGAAGTGGGGGGGATAGAAGATGGTATAGAAGGATACATGGTGATGGGAAAAATAAAATAAAAACAGTTTGCCAATTTTTTTTTCAAATAAATAACATTGGTGAACCTAAACCAAAGAAACTGTTACATCTCAATGTCATAAACTTCATAAATTGATAGCAATAGAAAGAAAGAGTTCCAGCCTGTATGGCTCAGTAGTTGAGTGCTGACCTATGAACCAGGAAGTCACAGTTCAATTTCCAGTCAGGGCACATGCCCAGTTATCAGGTTTGATCCCCAGTGTGGGTTGTGCAGGAGGCAGCCGATCAAGGATTCTCTCTCATCATTGATGTTTCTATCTCTCACTCCCTCTCCCTTCCTCTCTGAAATCAATTCATATATATATATACACATATATATACATATACATATATATACATATATATACATATACATATATATATGCATATATACATGAAACAGAATTCCGAACCAAACTCAAATGGTGTGGCAAACTTTCACTTAATTTTCCCCCACCCTTCAGACATTAAATTGTACATAATGAAAAATCATGAAAATTCCCACTTATATATCCAAATTTGGAGAAAATCTAACTAAACTTATATCACTACTTTCTCCTCTTTTAACAGGGGCACTGCTGGGGAAAAAAAAAACAGGTGAAATAGAAGAAGTTAAGAGGCTAAACCCCGGATGAAGTGAAGGCTCCAGAGATGCGAGTGATTAGGGAACAGATACAAAGCTTAAAGCATCCAGCCCCTGGCCCCATGTGAATGAGATATCCCTCTCATCTACTTGGAGGAAACCTGTTTCTAGTCATTTAACAAAGTATCACCCTAGTTGGCTTGGCTCAGTGGATAGAGCGTTGGCCTGTGGACTGAAGGGTCCCAGATTTGATTCCAGTCAAGGGCACATGCTAGGGTTGCGGGCTTGATCCCCAGTAGGGGGCATGCAGGAAGCAGCCGATCAATAATTCTCTTTCATCATTGATGTTTCTAGCTCTCTTTGCCTCTCCCTTCCTCTCTGAAATAAATAAAGAAAATATATATTTTTAAGTATCAAAAGCCCAAATATTTTTAACTAAAGTACACACTCACTTACTGAGCTCCCCAATCTTCTGCCATGTCCGCAGATTATAAAAAGAGGTTAAGCACTAAATGTCCAATTTTCCATTGTGGCTTATAATACAAATAACATTGTTCTCAGATATAGATGCACACACAAAGACTTAATTTTTCATATTCTCTTTTGTCTTAAGCTAAGAGAGATCATGGGATTACTTAGGAAATAATAACTGTGGCGATGAAACATTTATTTAAACTAACAACTCCATTAGGTTTATTTCACTTTATTTTAATTTTGTTAAATTCAGGTGAAATTAGAATTTGTTATATTTCACAAATGGCTTGTGTAGTATAACCCTATTTTAAAGTAGAATTATATTATTTATCTTTCCTTCTATATAGGTACACAGAATAATATTTGGAATAATTGTCACTAATGTTAATATTGACTCTTTTTAGCAGTGGGATTTGGGGTGATTTCTTCTCTTTATTGATTAAGTTCTTTATAATAAGCAAATACTAATTTTTACTAAAACAAAGGAAGTGATTTCTAAAAATTAAAACCAAGTTATACAGACCAAATTGGTTTTCAGTTCAATTCTATGAATATTTTTATGAGCACTTAATATGTGCTGAATCTAATATTTAGTCCTGGGAATAGATTAGCAAACAAAATCAAGAAACTTTTGCCCTCACCACTCACTGTCTGTTGAGGTTTTTACTTCATTAAGATCCACTCATTTGAAACCATTTGGATCTTAGTCTTCACTGAGGTCATATTTAATGGTAACTTCATGAAAGGCCTTCTTTAGGCTAGACTTATAAAGAGGTCATGCAGATAGTAAAGTTTAAAAATAGCAACTTTTTGGAGGAACCAAGATGGCAGCATAGGTAAAACACCTATCTTGCCGTCATACTCAACAATTTTAATACTACAACTTATCGAAAGAACAAACACCTTCCAGAATCACCAGAAAGCTCGCTGAGTGAAAATTCCACAAATAAAAGTGAAGATAAGGCACTGTGACTCGGAGCAGCGGCGGCGGACAGCGTTGAAAGATTCGCGCGGAGAGAGGTTTGGAGCACACGCCAGTGGAGAGGGCGGGCGGCTGAAAACCGGCCAGTTTTCTCGAACGGGGAGACAAAGACGTCCCACTGGACTGATTCTCCAGCTCTGGGCAAAGTCCAGGGAACCCACTATCATACGGGGTGAACTGGACAGTGGAAGGGCACGCCTAAGCTCGGGTGCTGCCGGGTCTGCCGGCTTGTGGAGAAGGCAGCTTGCGCGAACAGCTCAACTGCGTGACCTCACAGAGAGCGCTCTGCGACTTGCCCTCTCATTCGGGAAACCGTCAGACTGCTTTGTTTTAAGACTCTGGGTGAGACATTGGGTGTGCAGACTCATTTGGGGAGAGTCTGAATTCCCCAACAGCCAGTGGAGCTCCACAGCAGCTCTCTCTCAGAGGTGCTAGCGGCCATTGCCCCTGGCACAGAGTCCCTGGGGCCGCATAGGGCGGAGCTAACGCTGTCTGCTTGGCCTGGAGACTCCGCCCATACAACCTGAGCACAGCTGAGCTTCACAGACAATTGGCCTGGAGGTCAACCCCTCCAAGTGCTAACAACAATTAACCTGAGCTTAACTTCAGCAAGACTGTGCAACCCATACCCACCTCAGGTAACCGGGGAGGCTGAGCCACTATCCCTTGTAGGACATCTACCACACAAAGCTAATTGACCAACTCAGGGAAGCAGCCACCATGCAGAGACATGGAAAGAAATCAGATGTGAAAGAAATGGAGGAAAATAAACGACTGGACATGGAATTCAAAACCACGGTTATAGGGCTTCTCAAGAGGCTCCAACAAAAGGTCGAGGCCTATAAGGAAATAAGCGAGACCTCAAAGGAAATGATCAAGACCAACGTGGAAATGAATGAGTCCTACAAGGAAATGAAGGAGACCCTCAAGCATATAAAGGAGACTCTCAAGGATATGAAAAAGGACCAACCAGAAATTAAGCATACACTAACTGAAATAAAAAATATTATACAAAGACCTAAAAGTGCTCTGGAGCACCCCAAGAACCAAATTAAAGATTTGAAATACAAAGAGGTAAAATCCACTCAGCTGAAAAAGCAAGAAACCAAAAGAATCCAAAAAATTGAAGATAGTGTAAGGGGCCTCTGGGACAACCTCAAGCATACCAAATCTGAATTATAGGGGTGCCAGAAAAAGAGAGAGAGCAAGACAATGAAAACCTATTTGAAGAAATAGTGACCGGAAGTTTGGTGTGGTGAAAGAAATTGACTTAGGAGTCCAAGAAGCGCACCGAACCCCAATATATAGGAACCCTAAGAGGACCACACCAAGGCACATCATAATTAAAATGCCAAGAGCAAAAGACAAAGAGAGAATATTAAAAGCAGCAAGAGAGAAACAGTTGGTTACCTATAAGGGAGCACCCATATGATTGTCATCGGATTTCTCAACAGAAACGATGCAGGCCAGACGGGAGTGGCAAGAAATATTCAAAGTGATGAACAGCAAGAATCTACAACCAAGATTACTCTATCCAGCAAAGCTATCATTCAGAATTGAAGGCCAGATAAAGTGCTTCGCAGATAAGAAAAAGCTAACCAAACCAATATTATATGAAATGCTGAAAGATATTCTTTAAGAAGAGGAAGAAGAAAAAGATAAAAGTGTAAATTAGGAACAACAAATACACATCTATCAACAAATGAATCTAAAAATCAAGTGAATTGCCGAGACCGGTTTGGCTCAGTGGATAGAGCGTCGGACTGCGGACTGAAGGGTCCCGGGTTCGATTCCGGCAAGGGCATGTACCTTGGCTGCGGGCACATCCCCGGTGGGGGGTGTGCTGGAGGCAGCTGATCGATGTTTCTCTCTCATCAGTGTTTCTGACTTTCTATCCCTCTCCCTTCCGCTCTGTAAAAAATCAATAAAATATATTTTAAAAAAATAAAAATAAAAAAAAAATAAAAAAAAATAAAAATCAAGTGAATTAATAAGCTGATGAACAGGATATACTGGTGAATGTAACAGAATCATGGACATAGAGAGGGAATGGACTGACAACTCTTGGGGAGAAAGTGGGTGTGGGAAGTGCAGCAGGAGTCTGGACAAAAATCATGCAACTATGGGAGAGGACAGTGGAGGGGGGTGAGGGCGGAGGGTGGGATGGGTACCAGGTGGAGGGGAACTATAGGGGGGAAAAAGGGAACAATGTAATTAATAAACTGAACAATAAAGATAAAAAATAAAAATAAAGATAGCAACTTTTTTTTCAATATTAAAAATTTAACCCGTTACATTTTGCATAGTGATGTGGGTACTTAAATGAGGGTAGGGTGAAGCGAGAAGCTAAGCATGCACATCCCAGCTCACTTAATGCCAGTGCGACACTGAGAAGTCATTTAACCTAATCCTCCGTTACTTCTTCTGTGAAAACTGGGAATATAAATGTATTGGTACAAAAACACAGCTAAGTGTTAAAGTATATAAAGCACTTAGAATGGGTGAAACTAAATGTTAGCTATTTTTTTAAATTGCATTACTTCCATGAAAGTGCCTTCATTGTTGGTTCCATTATTATCAAGGTAGTCTCAAGTTAATAAAACCATTTCTAAACTATGTTAGGAGATACTGAAAACATTTAAAAGTTGGAAAGTTCTTTTTGGGGTTAAGAAATGACCTAAAGTAAATTATCTCTTTGACCTTTTTGATAAACAAAACTCAATGTAGTAATACTACAAGTGACTAAAGGCATATAATAAAAGATTTTTATTCACTAAATTACAAGGTATTATTTGTATTCACTAGATTACAAGGTATTCACTAAATTACAAGGTATTATTACCAAAGTATAGAGTATTTATGAGATTAGCCTTGAGGCAAGAAGCTTGAAGTATCTTAATTGCTTGTTACTTTTTCTCCACCTTCTATTGATAAACTTGAAGATAAAAGAGAGTAAATTTGATTTACACAGGCAAAGAAAACAGATGTTGCATGTGGAAAATTTTGCTAAATGCCAGTAAGATAAAAGTATGCATTTACATGGCTGTCTAACCATTTCCAATTAAATTTATGTGGTACGAGTAGAAAAATTAGGAAAGTTTGCCCTCTTTCTGCCCAGGGCTGATTAAATCAACCTAAAGTATCTCACCAAATTAATCACCCTGAGACAGTGTGATTATGGCTTCTAGTGTTATTGTGACCAGAGGAAGACTATGAGTCATAGATTTCTGATAACAGAACCAGGGAGCAAATCAAGAAAACAGAAGGAGACATAAAACAAGTAAGAAGAAAAGTAATTTATAGATTAGATAACAATGCCTTAAGGTAAAAAGTCCCAACTATTAGCTCTCTGGAGGAGAGACTATCCTAGCCAGTTCAGGAAAGAGTCAGTCACTGGCTATACAGCTCGAAGGGGAAAAGAGGTACCAAGTCAGCAAAACAGCACACAGAGAAAAAGAACATTGGAGAAGATGGGTTGTTTTTTTATCCTAATAGGAGCTTTAACTCCTCTGTTTCCAAAATTGCCATAATCTAAAAAGTCTTCTCAAAGGCAGGACTATGACCTACAGTTTTTAACGGCTACAGGAGAAAAGGAAAGCAATTATTCCTCCTTCCTTCAATGGAGGCCCAGACAGACTGTCCTGCAATATTAATCACCCAAAAAGGAGCAAATCAAAAGGATGCGCTATAACTGAAGTTATTCAGTGCATGCCAAAAGTTTGATTTTGCCATTTTATTCTGAATAGTCCTCTTAGAATTTTAGAAACCCGGGGTTGTAATTAACTTGGCTTCATGTCTTGAACAGTTGAGAAAAATAAAGTGGAAGTTGAATAAGAGGTCAGGCCAAGCTTTTATTATAAATGCAGATGCACTAATACTAATTACTGTTTATGGAGCCCTTAGCATGCTCCAGATATTGGGCTAAACCCTTCACATACATCATTTATTTGTTTCTCCCATAAAATTCCTAGGAGGTAGGTATTATTTGTTTTACAAGTGAAAAAGCACAGGATCACAAGAATTAAGTAACCAGAGGTTGCACAGCTGCCCATGACCTTACAATTCTATCCCTCAGGCCCTGGTTTCCTTCTAGCTAACACCTCTGAAGGCATACCCAGCACTGAAACATCCAAATAGGAATAGACTTACAAAAGCAGCATTCTGTAATGGGTTTGTTTGTTTGTTCATTTTTGCTGTCTATTTTTATCCCCTGTGGGTCTAGGAATCTCTACCTGTAGCGTCTGTTAGCTCTTCCCAACCTAAATGACTATAATAACTCCTGGATGACTTGATAAAGCATGACTGCATTAAAAACAACAAGAGCTGAATCCACACTGTGGAATGAAACAATTGAGCATCAATCAGTTGATCAAGTAAAATTACATAACAAACCACAAATGAAATATGTTATGATTCTTATTTTAATTTCCCATCCTTTCACACCATTAGCAAACGTGGATGAGAACACTGTCACCGCTTTGACCTGCCCATCTTTCTCTTTCATGTTGCCCAGGTGCTGTGGATCTCTTTTTGTATGGCTTATCCACTTCTGATTGCAGACCAGTTTTCATGTGGTTAAGATGTACTTTATGTGGACTTGCAGTAACAAGTGCAGATATGTTCAATCTGTCTGCAGTCACACAAAAGTCACGAAGTACTAAATCTGGATCAAAGGTATTCCTGCACTGTGCTCTGTACAAAATGCCTACCACCAAGGGATTAATGCTACCACCTTGCCTGTGCTAGCTTCCCTCTGGGTCCTCCAACCTCCACATCCTCAGCATTCTGCCTGACAGTCAGCTGTGGGAGGGATGTCGGTGGTTCCAGAGAAGGTTTTCACAAGAGAAGAGACCTTCCTGACAGAGGTCCCACATGAAAGCTGCTCCCTTACTTGGGTCAGACTTCAGATGCTATGTTAACAGAGCTGCCCAGATTTGTCGTTTTTAACATAGCTCCCCCACCATCTTCCAGGTTTCCCTTCTTGGCCCCCCACCATGGGCTGCTACTTTACAGGATCTTCAAGATGTATAAGGTTTACCTCCAATGCAAATGTCAGCAAGCCTCCAAATGTCAGAAAACCCAAGATAAATTTTATTAACCACCAAATAAGGAAGAAGAGAAGGATGAGGAGGAAGAGGGCAAGTAAGATGGCAAAGGAAGGAGGGAGAAGAGGAGGAAGCTGCCCTTACTAGAGGAATTCAAATAGAAAGAGTAAGTGAAAGAGTGGCATGTGACTCTAACAGCCCAGGAAGTGCTCCAAATTTGGCACTGCATCAGTCAGTGTCTCAGACATCTATTCTACCTTTTGGGTTCCCCTATATTTCCACCAGCCCAAAGTCCCCAGATACCCCAAGCAGCCCTTTAAGTCTACCTGAGTCTAAACGCATAGCAGCATGGCACTTAAAATCGCTGTCATTTTGGCCCAATTGGTGTGGCTCAGTGGTTGAGCATCGACCTATGAACCAGAAGGTCACAGCTCAATTCCCGGTCATGGCACATGCCAAGGTTATTGGCTCAATCCCCAGTGGGGGGTATGCGGGAGGCAGCCGATCAATGATTCTCTCTCATCATTGATGTGTCTATCTCTCCTTCCTTCCTATCTAAAATCAGTAAAAATATATTTTAAATTGCTGTCATTTTGAACCTATGATATTAAGAAAAATATGAAATCAGCAGCTTTTCTATCATAATTTAATTTTAGGCATAATCATATTTATAGAGATTAAAATTTTCCAATTGACTTTACTCAACATTTTAACAATGAAATTAGACAGTAGAAAGAAATTTGAGGTATAACTATTGAAAAGGAAAGGCAAAATGGTCCCTATTAGCATTTTATGTGATTATATGCCAGGAAAACCTGAAATAATCAACTGGAAAATAAATAGAAAGAAAGTAGAATACAAAATTAATCCACAGAAACCAAGAGCCATCCTATGCACAACAACACCCATAAGTCAATGTATTGAAAGAGAAAATCCATGTACAAGAGGATAAAATGCCTGGGAATAAAGTGATCAAGAAATGTGCAAAACCTATATGAGAAAAGCTCTGAATAATCTCAAAGGAAACAAAAGTATACTGGCAAAATGGAAAGATATACCATATTCTTAGAAAAGAAAACTCTGTGTAGGAATCCCTTTCACGTCCCATGTGGTTCAGGGTTCCAGCTCAGGGTTCGGGTTCTAGAGAAGGCTGCACACAAATGAAAAGAGGCTAGAATTTGGGAATATTAGAGGCCAGGCAACTGCCCATCTATAGTAGAAGAACTGCACTGCACTCTGGCCTGGCTATCCCTTTTATTAAGACTATGGGATACGCCCATAGCCTTTAGGCAGGAAACTCAAATAACAGAAATATACATAAAACAAATAGAGGTAGAGGCTGCTTCAGTTAGCAATGTTTTAGTTCTGACTTTTCAGAGCAATTAAGATTGTTTACCAGCTTTCCGGGCTTCCTGTCCACATCTTTCTATTAGTGAGACAAGATTTGGTTTCTGGCAACTCAGTATTATAAATATAGCCATTACCCTAAATTAATTCATACATTTAACATAGTCCTCATAAAAATACCAAGAGCTAGCCCTAGCTAGTTTTGCTCAGTGGATAGAGCATTGGCCTATCCACTGAAGGGCCCTGGGTTTGATTTTAATCAAGGGCACATGCCCAGGTTGTGGGCTTGATCCTCAGATGGGGGAGGGCAAGAGGCAGCCAATCAATGTTTCTCTCTCATCATTGATGTTTCTATCTCTCTCTCCCTTCCTTCCTCTCTGAAATATATATGCACACACACACACACACACACACACACACACACACACACACGCACACACACAAACACGCACACACACGCACAAACATATATACTAGTGACCCGAGGCACAAAATTCATGCACATTAAAAGGGGATTAATTAGAGGAAATAATTTAATATTGCTATCTGCCCTTTCTCTATAATAGAAGTGTCAGAGATGAAAGAAAATTAGTAAAATGTTTATGAAAACCTTCCTCCTATCAGAGTCTGGGGCTCACCATGGGACCCAGAGTCAAGTCCCTGCCCACCCACATGCACCTCAAAATCCTATGAGACCCAGGCCTGGCCGCTGCCCCTCCCACTGGGCTAGATCCAGATCCAGCCAGTCCCACCACTGTCAAGCCCCGCCAGGGAGGGGATGTAACCTCAGGTCCCCTGGCCCAGTGCCAGGACAAGGGGCATGGCTTGAGGTCACCCACCCCAGGCCGAGGTGGGAGGTGTGCCTTGAGGTCCTCCATCAAGCCCCACCAGGTGGGGGACATGGCTTGAGATCCCCTGTCAAGCCCTGCTGGGTGGGGAGCATGGCCTGAGGTCCCCTGTCAAGCCCCACCAGGCAGGGGCTCACAGCCTCAGGTCCTCTGACCTGGTGCTGGGGTGCGGGGTGTGGCCTTAAGTCCCCTGTTAGGCCTCACCTAGTGGGGGGCACGGCCTGAGTTCCCCCTGCCTGGCCCTGAGGCAGGGGAAGCAGTCTGAGGTCCCCTAGTCCAGCACCAGGACAGGAAGTGCACCTTGAGTTTCCCTGTCAAGCCCTGCCAGGTGGGGGGTGTGGTCTGAGGTCCCCCAGCCTAGTGCCAGGGTGGAGAGCATGGCCTGAAGTCCCCTGTCAGTGTCACCTGGTGAGGGGTGCAGCCTGAGGTCTCCTGGCCTGGCGCTAGGGTGGGAAGAGTAGCCTGAAGTCCCCCGTCAAGCCCTGCCTGGTGGGGTCATGGCCTGAGGTCCCCCAGCCTGGCACTGGAGCAGGGGAAGCAGCCTGAGGTCCCCTGGCCCAGCACCAGAATGGGAAGGGCACCTCTGAGGTCCCCTGTCAAGCCCCACAGGGGCAGGGGAGGGCGAGCCTCAGGTCCCTGCTGATTGCTCATTAAGGCTCCTTACGGGAACTTTACCACAGCTGTGGGAGCAGCCATATTTCTGATGGAGTGATGGTCAATTAGCATATTCCATCTTTATTAGATAGAATACACACACATACACACACACACACACACACACACACACACACACACACATACTGAGTGGCTAGATTACTATGATCTCTGAACACATAATAATCTGGCCACTCAGTGTGTGTGTGTGTGTGTATGCCTAATATGCAATATGTCCCCTCAGGAGTTTGACTAATATGGAGTTCAACTGCTCACTATGACATGCACTGACCACCAGGGGGTGGCACAGAATGAAGGAAGGACCCCAGCTGGCAGCTGGCAGCCACTAAGAACCCAACCTATGCACAAATTTCATGCACTGTGCCTCCAGTGTGTGTGTGTGTGTGTGTGTGTGTGTGTGTGTGTGTGTGTGTGTGTGTATCCTATCTAATAAAAGAGTAATATGCAAATTGACCGTACCTCCAATCAACCCACATCCACCAACCAATCAGGAGCAAATAAATCCCAACCAAGATGGATTTGGCCACTGATAGCAGAAGGGAAGCTTGGGTTTCCCGGACAATGGAGGAAGCCAAGCCTTCCACCTGCCCTTGCCGGCCTAGGATACACTCAATGCTACAAAGTTTCAATTAAAGAAGATACATAAATCCCAACAGAAATGGTGACAGTCACAGAGCTGGAGAGAGCAGAGGCTAGGATTGCCCTGGTGATGGAGGAAGCCAAGCTGCTGCAGCCCTAGAGCCTAGGCCTCCACTCCAGGCTACAAGTTTCAATTACAGATTTTAAATAAACCCAAACAGAAATGGCTGTTGCCATGAAGTGAGCAGAAGGCTTGGCTCCACTCCAGGCCCAAAGTTTCAATTGTAGATATAAATTAATCATAAATTAATCCCAGATCCCAGGGCCTCTGTTTGGGTCGCTGGGGGCGTGGCTGGTCTGCAAACCACCACAGGCCCCTCGCCCAGGCTGCCCCACACCTCAAAGGGAACCCCCACCCTGATCCATGACACCCTTCAGGGCAAACCAGCTGGCCCCCAACCATGCACCAGGTCTCTATCCTATCTAATAAAATAGTAATAAGCAGATTGACCATCACTCCAACACACAAGAGGGCTGCCCCCATGTGGTCAAAGATCCTACCCCCATGTGAACACAAGATGGCCACCACAGCCGAGACCGGTTTGGCTCAGTGGATAGAGCGTCGGACTGCGGACTGAAGGGTCCCGGGTTCGATTCCGGCAAGGGCATGTACCTTGGCTGCGGGCACATCCCCAGTGGGGGGCGTGCAGGAGGCAGCTGATCGATGTCTCTCTCTCATCGATGTTTCTGACTTTCTATCCCTCTCCCTTCCGCTCTGTAAAAAATCAATAAAATATATTTAAAAAAAAAAAAGATGGCCACCACAAGATGGCCAGCAGGGGAGGGCCACTGGGAGGTTCCAAGCCTGCAAGGGAGGGCATTTGTGGGTGATCAGGCCAGCAGGGGAGGGCAGTTGGAAGGGAGCAGGCCTTCAAGGGGGGGCAGTTGGAGATGATGAAGCTTGTAGGGGAAGGCAGAGGAGGGAAGTTGGGGGCAAACAGGCTGTCAGGGGAGCAGTTAGACATCAATTAGACTGGCAGGGTAGTGGTTAGGGGGTGATCAGGCTGACAGGCAGGCGAGCAGTTTGGAGCCAGGAGTTCTGAATTGTGAGAAGGATGTCCAACTGCCCGTTTAGGCCCGATCCTACCGAGATCAGGCCTAAACAGGCAGGTGGACACCCCACAAGGGGTCCCAGATTAGAGAGTGTACAGGTTGGGCTGAGGGACACCCCCTGCCCCCCTGTGCACAGATTTCATGCACCAGGTCATATATATATATATATATATATATATATATATATATATATATATATATAAATAAAAGGTCTGATGCATGAATTCATGCATGGGTAGGGTTCGGCCAGCCTGCCAGTGGGAGGGAACGGGGCAGTTGGATGGCCTGCCTGCTGGTCGAACTCCTGGTCAAGTGGACAATTTGCATATTAGCCTTTTATTATATAGAATACTAGTGGTCTGGTGCATGGATTCGTGCACATTGAAAGGAAATTAATTCAAAGAAAGATTCATGTAGTAATTATGTTACTGCAAAAAATTACATGTCAAAATAGTATATAATTAAAACACACATGCAATGGGTGCCAGTGAGAGCTTTATATGTAACAAACATGCATGTGTCAATGTTTATTTTTAAATTGCCAGTACATGCCACATGTACTAGCCAGTTGGTCTGTCACTTAGCCTTTTATAGATAGATAGATAGATAGATAGATAGATAGATAGATGATAGACAGATAGATAGATAGATAATAGATATACATACATATATACACTGAGTGGCCATATTATTATGATCTCTGAATGCATAATAATCTGGCCACTCAGTATATATCTTATATAATAAAAGGCTAATATGAAAACTGTCACCTTGACCAAAAATTCAACCAACAGGCAGGTCAGCCAAATGCCTATGTCTCCTCCCCCTGGCCAGGCTGGCCAGATCCCACCCATGCATGAATTCATGCACTGGGATATATATATATATATATATATATATATATATATACACACACACACACACACACACACACACACTGAATGGCCAGATTATTATGTGTTCATAGATCATAATAATCTTGCCACTCAGTATGTGTGTGTGTGTGTGTGTGTGTGTGTGTGTGTGTGTAGATATATATATATATATATATATATATATATATATATATAGCTATTGTTTAAAGTAGACAAGCTAATTATAAAGTCTACATGGGAAAATGAAGAAAAAATATCCAGAAAAAACTCGAAGAATGAAGAGAGACTGGTACTACAAGATATCTGAGAGCTACATGAAAAACTATTGAATCTTCCTTTCACACTGTGTAACAAGAGAAACTCCAAAAATATCAAATATTTAATCATAAGCTTTGAAACCACTCAAGTGTCAGAAGAGCATGCAAGAGAATTACATTATAACCATGATTTAAATTCCTAAAGCCTAAAAGAAAAATGTCAATGAAATAATAATCAACAAACTAAAGCACATAAACAAAGTCAAAAGACAAATAACATTAGGGAATTTACTTGAAGCATGTCACTTAATGCTAATCTGTTTCATGTTTTAAAAAAAATATTCTAGAAATTGAGATGCAAAGGATTAACATCCCAATACAAAAATGGACAAAAGACATGCCTAATTACAGATGAAAACACATGACCTTTAACATGTGATGTTAAGCCAAATCTCACTCATAATATCCAAAAATTTGACATCAAACACTGTTGGCTGTTGGCAAGGCTTGGAGGCAATTCACACATGGCTGGTTAGAGTACAGAATGATAAAATGCCTATGAAGAGTAATTCGGCAATATCCATCAATGTTACAAGTAAATCTGTCCTCTAGTCTAGCAATCCCACTTCCAAGAATTCAATCCATAAGTATAACTGCACATAGAAGAAATAAGGTGTTCACAAGGTTATTTTGTTGTAGCATAGTTTGTAACATCAAAACACTAGAAAAAAATCAAAGTGTCTGACAAAGGGAAGCTGATTAAATAAACTCTAATACACTCACACACTACATAACTATGCAATCAGGAAGCTCTTTATGTACTTATTCAGAAAGACTCCTATGATATCCTATTAAAAGAAAGAAAGAAGGTGAAGAACAGTGCATATCATATGCTACCGTCTGTGTAAGAAGAGGAGAAAAGAAAATAAATCATAACAGGATATATACTGGAAGAACATTTCCCACATAAAAATTTTACCCACCTTAGCTGGTATCTTGAGGTGTTTTTTTCTTTTAATCAAATGTTTCATTTTAAAATTAATGTATCGCCGAAACCGGTTTGGCTCAGTGGATAGAGCATCGGCCTATAGACTGAAAGGTTCCAGGTTTGATTCCGGTCAAGGGCATTTACCTTCGTTGCAGGCACATCCCCAGTAGGGGGTGTGCAAGAGGCAGCTGATCGATGTTTCTCAGGGATGTTTCTGAGTTTCTATCCCTCTCCCTTCCTCTCTGTGAAAAATCAATAAAATATATATATTTTTAAAAATAATATCTTATAGAAGCATGGAACAGACTGTTGAATCTCAGAGGGAAGGTGGCGTTGGGTGGGTGCGAAGAGATCAACCAAAGAACTTGTATGTATATATGCATAATCCATGGACACAGACAATAGGGTGGTGAAGACCTGGGGCAGAGGGTGGGGGATGACTAGAAGAGGTCAATGAGGGAAAGGGGGGGACAAACGTAATACTTTCAACAATAACCATTTTAAAAATAAATTAAATTAATATCTTAAAATACATGGTATAAAGAAAATGTTATTTGGAGGTAACTGTTATGGGCTGAATTGTGCACCCCCCAAAAAAAATCGTATGTTGAAGTCCTAACCTGCAGTACCCCAGAATGTGGCTGTATATGGACAAAGGACCTTTAAAGAGGGAATTATGGTTAAATGAGCTCTTTACAGTGAGCTCTATTCCAATAAGACTGGTATCCTTATAAGAAGAAGAGATTAGGACACAGACATGAACAGAGGAAAGACCATGTGAAAACACAGGGACAGATGGTCATCTACAAACAAAGGAGAGAGTCCTCAAAAGAAACCAACCCTATTGTCACCCTTGCCTCAGACTTGTAGCATCCAGGACTGTGAGAAAATAAATTTATCACATGTCTTAAAATTCCTGTTTCTACAGTAAAGAGCA
Source organism: Antrozous pallidus (assembly GCA_027563665.1). Classification (NCBI taxonomy): domain Eukaryota; kingdom Metazoa; phylum Chordata; class Mammalia; order Chiroptera; family Vespertilionidae; genus Antrozous; species Antrozous pallidus. Next base: position 127,977,723 of record CM050509.1, read on the forward strand.
CTGCGTAACAATCTGAGGTATCTCTTCTAGCACAGGAGTACTTGAGATCTGTTCCCACCATTCCCATCTCTCCTCAGGCTCAAAATTCTGAGAGAGACGCAGGCTTCGTGGCTAGAGGTAGGGAATAGGGAACTCTCCTGACACTGCTGTGCTCAGAGCACAGGAAGGGTACCAGTGCTAGCTGTCTGAGTGGAATGTTTGGAGAACTTGACCTCCCTCCTACAGTTACCAGATAAATTACAGGACACCCAGTTAAGTTTCAGGAAACTACTGTTTAAATACATCACAAATATTGCAGGCAATCTTCTTATACTAAAAAAAGTATTTGTTGTGTATCTGAAATTCAAATTTAATTCAGCATCCTGTATTTGTTAAATCTGAACAAATCTCCTTCCCCTTCATTCTTACCCAGGATTGAACATGTAATAAGAAACGGTGATAGGGTGGTCTCAGGTACCCACCATTGGACAAGAAAGGCGGACAGAAGAGAAAGGATGTCCAACAGATGAGTGGATAGACTAAATGTAATACATATATAATGGAATCTTACCCTTAAAAAGGAAAGGAATTTGGCAACATAGATGAACCTTGAAGACATTATGCTAAGTGAAGTAAGCCAGAGACAAAAGGACACTCTCTTATGGTTCCACTATATAAAGTACCTAAAATAGGCAAATTCATAGAGATAGAAAGGTTACCAATGGCTGGAGGTAGGAGTTAATAAGAAGGGGTTAATAAAAGTTTCTGTTTAGGATAATTAAAAGTTCTAGAAATGGATAGTGTGGGTGATTGCACAGTATTATATATGTTCTTAATGCCAACAATTTCAAATAGTTAAAATGGTAAAATTTATGTTATGTATATTTGACCACAATAAAAATGTAAAGAGAATCCCCTAGGCTCCTTGCCACTGCCTGGAGATATTTTCCCCAAACAATTCAACCATTTATTTAGTCAGTAAAGGATAAATATCACTTGAGGGCTAGTGCATTATTTTGTAATGATTTGCATGTAGGTATATATGATGAGACCAGAAGCTCCTTGTTGTTACAAAGTCATGCTTCTTTATATCCTCTTTGGTGTAAAACACATAGTAAATGTTGAAAATTATCAAAAGAATAAATGCCAAGAATCAAGATGGCAGCATAGGTAAACACTTATACTTGCCGCCTTTCACAACCATATCACTATTACAACTAAAAGGCAGAACAACTGCCACCCAGGACCATGGGAAAGCTGGCTGAGAGAAAGTTCCACAACTACAGAAGTGAAGAAAGCACGGTGAGACTGATAAGAGGTGCAGAGGTGCTGAAAGTGCTGGCACCTGGATGTGCTGCTCTTTTAATTGAGAGGGAGATACAAGCTCCCACTTACTCTGAACTCTAGTTCCTGGTGAGACTCTGGGGGACCCATACACATACGGGAAAAAACTGAACTGTCTGGCATCGGGACGGGAATGTGAGGGCACTTTCTCTCTGAGGTGCTCACAGCAATCATTGTTCCTGTGCAGGGGTGAGGGACTTGGAGACCTGGAGACCTCTCCAGTGCAGGGCTGACTGGCAGCTATTGCTGTTTGCTCTGCTCTGGTGATTCCCATAGACCCCGCCCAACCCAATTTACAATCCCACCCAAGCTGTCAATATCAGCTTTTGCATATGAATGGCTTGTCCTTCTCCCACCTAAAACCTGTCAAACTGCAGCTGGGTCAGAGAGCCCTAAAGCTTCCAAAAGAAGGCACAAGGCCCAGCAGCAGCAACCTGCCTTGCTTCACAGCTGGGCATCGTCTGGGCATTTTCAAACTCCAAATAAAGAAGAGGAATCTGCACATGTCTTCATAGCTCCTGCTGGGCAACCCCAGACAGTGACTGACCTTGAACTTCCTTGGGGATCCAAGAGCCAGTGTACCCAGTGGTCAGCATGAGACCATATCAGATCACAACTCTACACATCCATAAGAGACACACTCAAGGGGCAGACTCAGTGAGCACCAAAGCCCCACTGAAGCAAGTCCTGCCCCATAAGAATTTCTCCTGTGCAACAGATCTTCTAGTGTAGACACAGCTGGTCATCACAGCCAGTTGGCCTGGAGGTCAATTCCCCCCAGTGATACCAACAGCAATCAAGGGTTTACTACAACAAGACTGTGCAAACAGCCCACAAAGGGGTGCACCAAGAGCATCCACTTCAGGGAGAGGAACCAAGATGGCGGCATAGGTAAACACGTATTTTGCTGCCCCACACAACAATTCCAAAACTACAACTTAACAACAAAACACACATCATCCAGAATCACCGGTAAGCTGGCTGAGTGAAAATTCCACAAATAAAAGTAAAGATAGGACACTGTGACTCAGAGGAGCGGCGGAGCACAGCCTTGAAGATACACACAGAGAAAGGTTCGGAGCTATGAGGGCGCGAGCGATAAAGGGCGGGTGGCAGCAAACCCGGCTGGTTTTCTCCAATGGGGAGGGCGGAGGAGTCTCACTGCACTGACTCCCCAGTTCCAGGTGAGGTCCAAGGTCTGGAGAAGGCACACCAAAAGCCAGGCACGGCAGAGGTCTGTGAGTTTGAGGAGAGTGCATGTAAACTTGGAACAGCAGTTTGTGCGTAAACTTGGGGACCACACAGAGAGGACACGTGACTTGCTCCCTCGTTTGGGAGACCACTGGACTGCTTTGTTTTACAACCCTGGGCAAGATTTTGGGAGTGCAGACTCATTTCGGGAGAGGCAGAATTGTCTGGCAACAGGGGTAGACCAGCAGCAGCTTTCTCTCAGAGGTGTATGCAGCCGTTACCACCCGGCACAGAGACCCTCACGCCACATAGGGCGGAGCTAACACTGCGTGCTGAGCCTGGAGACTCCACCCATCCAACCTGAACACAGTTGAACCTCACAGCCAATTGGCCTGGAGGTCAAACCCTCCTAGTGCTAACAACAATAAGCTGGGCTTAACTTCAACAATACTGTACAACCCATAAAGGATTGCAAAAAGAGTATTCACCTCAGGTAACTGGGGAGGCTGAGCCACTGTCCCTTAGAGGACATCTATCACACAAAGCTAATAGACCAACTCAGGAAAGCAGCCACAATGCAGAGAAATGGAAAGAAATCAGGTGTGAAAGAAATGGAGGAAAAAAGACAACTAGACATAGAGTTAAAAACCACAGTAATAAGGTTTTTCAAGAGGCTCCTAGAAAAGGCCGATGAACTTAATGAGAACTACAAGGAAATGAACAAGACCTACAAGGAAATGAACAAGACCTATGAGGAAATGAACAAGATCTATGAGGATATGAAATAGGACCAACTAGAAATTAAGCATACACTGACTGAAATAAAAAATATTACACAAAGTCCTAAAAGCAGTCCAGAGGACCGCAAGAACCAAGTCAAAGATTTGAAATACAAAGAAGCAAGATCCACTTAGCCGGAAAGGCAAGAAGCAAAAAGAATCCAAATAATTGAAGATAGTGTAAGGGGCCTCTGGGACAACCTCAAGCATACCAACATCCGAATTATAGGGGTGCCAGAAAAAGAGAGAGACCAAGACAATGAAAACCTATTTGAAGAAATAGTGACCGAAAACTTCCCACACCTGGTGAAAGAAATTGACTTAGGAGTCCAAGAAGCGCACTGAACCGCAATATATAGGAACCCTAAGAGGACCACACCAAGGCACATCATAATTAAAATGCCAAGAGCAAAAGACAAAGAGAGAATATTAAAAGCAGCAAGAGAGAAACAGTTGGTTACCTATAAGGGAACACCCATATGATTGTCAGCGGATTTCTCAACAGAAACGATGCAGGCCAGACGGGAGTGGCAAGAAATATTCAAAGTGATGAATAGCAAGAATCTATAACCAAGATTACTCTACCCAGCAAAGCTATCATTCAGAATTGAAGGGCAGATAAAGTGCTTTGCAGATAAGAAAAAGCTAAAGGAGTTCATCACCACCAAACCAATATTATATGAAATGCTAAAAGATATTCTTTAAGAAGAGGAAGAAGAAATAGGTAAAGATAAAAAATTATCAACAACAAATACACATCTATCAACAAATGAATCTAAAATTCCAGTGAATTAATAATCTGATGAACAGGATAAACTGGTGAATATAACAGAATCATGGACATAGAGAGGGAATGGACTGACAATTCTTGGGGAGAAAAGGAGTGTGGGAGGTGCAGCAAGAGACTGGACAAAAATCATGCACCTATGGGAGAAGACAGTGTGGGGGAGGTGAGGGTGGAGGATGGGATGGGTACCAAATGGAGGGGAACTATAGGGGGGAAAAGGGAACAATGTAATTAGTAAACTGAACAATAAAGATTAAAATATTTTTTAAAACCTGAATAAAAGAAATAAAAAATAATATACAGAAATCCAACAGCAGACTTGAGAATCCCAAGAATGAAGTCAAAGATTTGAAATATGAAGAAGCAACAAAAACCCAACCGGAAAAGAAAAAAGAATCCAAAAGTATGAAGATTAGTGTAAGGAATCTCTGGGATAACTTCAATCATACCAACATCCGAATTATGGGGGTGCCAGAAGAAGAGAGAGAGCAATATATTGAAAACCTATTTCCTATGGTCTTAGGCTCTACATCAGCAATTCTAACCTACAGACACAGGTTGATAGCCCACAGGTTGAGAACTGCTAGCAGGGTCGCCTAAGACCATTGGGCATAGATACTTACATTACAATTAATAACAGTAGCAAAATCACAGTTATGAAATAGCAACGCAAATCATTTTATGGTTGGGGGTCACCACAACATGAGGAACTGTATTAAAGAGTCGTGGCATTAGAAAGGTTGAGAACCACTGCAACACAACCACTGTGAATATAACTTACAAGGACTTATCAAACTATATTGACAAGTAGAGAAAATACTAAATGAAGTGTCAGAAGATTTCGTTTAAGCAGCGAGTCTCTACCCACTTATTTCTGTTTCCATGTGCATAAAAAGAATATAAAAGTATCTGCTTCACCAATCTCACCAAGTTGTTTAAAGAGTCAGATGGCAGAGTAACTGCAAATACACCTTTGAAACCTGTGAAGTACTATATGATATCATGTCGACATTATGAATTTCAGGAGTGAAACTGAACTTATGCCAACTATAGACAAGGAGCTGAACTGTCAGCAAAACTTTTGCATTAAAAAAGTCCAACATGTCAAATCCTTGGGAAATTAAATTCATATTTCAGAAAATATGTTAGATTTCAGGGCAATAATTAATAGGATCGTAAATGGGACCATGTGTCTGGACCAATTCCCAGGGCTTATTCAAAAAAATTCACTGAAGTAACAAACATTTGACTTGGGAGTATTTAAAGAGAGTGTTTGATGTATTCAGTAGATAAGAGATACATAATTTTCTAGAGATGAAGTAAAAATCTTCATTTCAAAAAGTGTAAAATAATGAAGTCATCAAATAAGTTGTAGACAAGCTTATAAACTGCATAGAACAGACAGCTAGTATCTAATGAGATCTTTCTCCTTGGTAAAATCTAGATGGCATGGCAAAGGTCATGTTCATTAGAAGTCTGAATGTTCCAGTTGGAGAGAATTTCTGCTACCCGAGCCAAAAATCTTAACTGCTTCCTAACATAATTGTATTGCCTTGGCCTCATCAACATTCTGTTTTAGCCAACTAAACCGAGAGCCTCCCTTCTCCAATGACCTTCAAGAATCTACACAAGAGGCTCCTCTTTTCTTGCAAGCATGACATGGGGATGCAAGGACAGAGTCAGAAGGAAACAGCCTATGGAATAATAATTTGACCTGGCCAGCGTGGCTTAATGGTTGAGTATAGACCTATGAAGCAGGAGGTCATGGTTCGATTCCCAGTCAGGTCACATTACCAGGTTGCCGGCTCAATCCCCAGTTGGGGGTGTGCAGGAGGCAGTCCATCAGTGATTCTCTCTTATCATTGATGTTTCTATATATCTCTCCCTCTCCCTTCCTCTCTGAAATCAATAATTTTTTTAAAGAATAATAATTTCAACTTTAAAAAGAAGATTACAAAGCTCTTGGACTTGCTTAATTTCTAAGGGGAAAAAGATATCCCTAGACTCTACTAAGAAAGCACACAACATGTTGTAAGAGGGTTGGAAATTATATTTGTTTACCCTGAACGACAAATAAAAAATATCAAAATAGCCCAACTTTGGATGTCCTCAGTGATTATCCAATTCGGTTACAAAATTAAATTAATTTACTTCAAGATCCTCAGGATTAATAGATTGACTATTTAAAAGCTCTCTATTAGAAATGGTTATTGTTGAGACAGACTTAAAATGCATTAGGTATGTTCAGAAAACTAAGTAGAAAAATAACAACACTAATTTAGCTGACCCCTCCTGCCTCCAGAAAGTTAAGTTATATGTTTGACAGGTAATTAAATGGAATATAGTAAAATGAGAGTGAAATGCACAGAGAAACTCTGTAGAATACCAATGACAGAGCGGCTTATATTTGTCTTACCTCCTTTCCACTCTTGCAGAATGTTTTCCACTAAAATAAATATTTGAGCCACAGCCTAAATGAATCACTTCTCTTTGGGAATAATACATATATTTTACGTTTAGAGAGGCAATTTGGTGCTGAAAAAGAAAACATGGGTTTTATTATTTGGTAGATATGGGTCCAAATTCTAGTTTTGTCACTTACCAGCTCGTGATACTATGATTTAATCTCTCCAAGATTCAGTGGTTTTCTTTCCTGTATAAAATGGGGACAATAATATGCAAGACTGTTAGAGGAGAATAGGAAATTTTATAAATATTTATATGGCTCATTACAGTGCTAGAGCATAGTATATTCACAATAAAAGTTTGTTGGGCTACAAATATAGTAAGAATGTCAATCTCAGATGTTATCTCTGAAAGAGAATATCATCATCACAAATAGCTATTATTTTCCTGAAAAGGGTGCAGTTAACTTCTGTTAGGACTATTCTTAGTGCTAACAGCTTTCAAACACAGAACTCACTGCTCTTAGCATTCACACCCAACTACAAGCAGATGTAATCCATATCAGTCTTCTCTTTTTAAAGGGTTATAATGGTGTCAAACATTGAAAATTTTTACTGAATAACTCAAAGGATTTCTCACCTGCTGTGATTCTGATTGGTTGAAGAAACAATAAAATAGCTACATGTCAGTTGACCTACAAAACTCATTTTCCAGCCAAAAAATGGTCATTTTATTTTTTAATTAAACTTATTGGGGTAACATCCTATCTAATAAAAGAGTAATATGCAAATTGATTGTACCTCCACTACACCCACAAACCATGCCCATAAGTCACACCACAAGCTAATCAGGAAGCGAGTATGCAAATTAAACCAACCAAGATGGTGGTTAATTTGCATATCCAAGTGGAGAGTGAAGACTGCAAACAGCATAGAAGGAAGCCAAGCACTGCAGAAGGGAGCAAAGCTGTGGAGAAGGGAGGGAAGCAGGTGGGGTATGGGGAGAAGGAGGGAGCAAGACAGCAGAGGAGGGAGTGGCACAGTAGAGAAGGGAGGGAGTGAAGCAGCAGAGATGGGTGGAGCAAGGCAGCAGAGATGGGAGCGATGCAGCAGAGAAGAGAGGGAGCAAAGCAGCGGAGATGGGAGGGAACTTCGTTCAGGCTGCAAGAAGCCCTATTCTTGCAGGAATCTTTCTGCAACAGGTCTCTAGTTGACTAAAAAAATTATATAAGTTTTGAACATAAATTTCTATGATACATGATCTGTATGTTGCTTTGTGTGCCCACCACACAACCTCACATAATCTTTGTCACCATATATGTGGCCTCCTTTACCCTTTATTACCTCCCACCCCCTTCACTCTGGCCATTAGGGAAATGTAAATCCAAGCTACAATGAAATACCACCTCATACCTATTAAAATGGCTATTATCAACAAGTGCTGTCCATGTCTATTAGTTTCAATTTTATATCCCACATGAGTGAAATCATGTGATTCTTGGCTTTTTTTGACTGACTTATTTCACTTAGCATGCCATTCTCAAGGTCCATCCATGTGTCATAAATGGTGCTATTTCATCCTTTCTTATGGCTGAGTGTATTGTGTATATATACCACATATTCTTTATCGAGTCCTCTATTGAATGACACTTTGTCTCCATGTTGGGCCACCATGAATAATGTTGCAGTGAACATAGGGATGCATATTATCTTTGCAAATACATGTTTTTAAGTTTTTAAGGTAAATACCCAGAAGAGGGATTGCTGATTTATATGGTACCTTTATTCTTTGAGGAACCAACAGACTGTTGTCCATAGCCTATATTCCCACCAGCAGTGAATGAGGGTTCCCTTTTCTCCACAACCTCTCCATCACTTGCTATTACTTGTCTTGCTGATAATAGCCATTTAACATGAGGTAGTATATCATTGTAGCTTTGATTTGCATTTCCCTAACAGCTAGTGAGGTTGAATATCTTCTCATATATATGTTGGTCATTTATATGTCTTCTTGGAAGAGGTGCCAGTTCAGGTCCTCTGCCTTAAAAAACGGACATTTAAAAAAAAGAATATCTCCAAATGGAATGAACGAGTAATGTTTTTAATCACATTATTCATTTTCATCCTATTAAATTTGTTAAGGGACATTAGTAATAAGATTTGCAAATAAAATGAAAAAGAGATGTCCATGTTACAGTTAAGAGATTGGAGAAGCTAATAGATTTCTTAACTCTAAAAAAACCTTAAAGAAATAAAAATATATTTCTTAAAATCCACACAAAATAATCAAGATAAGCACAGAAAAAATCAAAGATTGACCCTGTATTAGAGTCCAATGAATCAGTCTTTGTGAATTTAACAAATACACACACACACACACACACACACACACACACACACACACACATACACACACACACACACACACACACACACACACACACACACACGCACACGGCCTATTTGTGGTGATTTCCGTTTGCTTTGAGCATGGACAAATTTTCTCTCCACTAAGAATGGGTTCTTTTATTCTCAGTTTCATTCAAGTAAGAGTGGACTCAACTTTTCCTTAGTATTGTGGGATACCACGCTGCGGAAATGGCTTCAAATAATGAGCACTGGGGGGTGAATGAAATGCTGCTCATGTTTTCACTGGCACAAACAAAAGCCCCAGAATACAGGCAGCATTCTGTTTATCTGCTGATTTTCTCCAATATGGTTCCTGCTGAGACACAATAATAAGGAAAAATAACAAAAAGTCAGCTAAAAGATCTGTTATGGGGATAGGGAGGCCCGTCCTTTAAAAATAAGATTATAATATGCTCACATAGTGCTGAAATTCAGTCACACTTTTGAAAATAATTTATGAAGATGAAGTTTCAAGTCTATTCAAAATATTGCTAGAAGGAGCTCAACTGGTGCATGTAAATGATAGAGTCCAAGGGCATTAGCCAGTGTAAAGGAGATGCTCATTATCTATGCCATCCCCTTCTCCCCACCCTTCTTACCCACCATCCAACTCAAATGTATTGTTGGAGGCAGCCAATAATAGGTTATGTGACCAGAAATAGACACAGTTGATAATGGGTAAACTATATAGTACCTAACACGAATAGAGTAATTTCATGATCTGTGAACTTCACCACTATGCCCTTCACTTTAATGAAACAATAACAATTTTTATTAATTTATGAGATTTCCTATCAGAAGCGTGAAATCAATAGTATGTATCTAACTGGCCTTCCCATTCAAGGGAACATTAATTTTGTATGCACATTTATCAAAGATTAAATGCCATAAACTTCAGAAAAAGGGAATCCCCATAATGTGGGATTCCCTTAATTAGTTGTAATGTTCTGCATGTCTATAGATACTCTTGCATCAGATCCTCAAAATCCGTTACCATAATGGAAGACATGGTAGATGTTTCAGTGATTTGTTCTGATATCTTAGTAATAAATCAACAGCATTTCTGCATGTCACAGTGTTCATAGGTATATCACAAAAAGAAACCTAGGCATAGGGAAATGGCTGGTCTTAAACCACATATTGTTAGGAGATGGAATAAGAGTAAAAGCAACACAAAAAGCCACATAATGACTTTAAAGGCACTCAGACAGCTTAGTCTCTGCTGGATACCACTGGCCTCCCTCTCAACAGCCTATTCATACTTCTGACAATACTGGTAACATCACTTTTACTGACAATTTTCAATTTGCCATGACTCTTTGGGCCAATTCTACCACCTAATGACTGCAATTGAAGAATTGGAACAAAGGTAAGTTAATGGCTCGAAATAATTTTTTAAATTTATATTTAAGTTCTTCTTCCTCTATCACCATGACGCTCCCCCTTCCCAATTCCTATCTTCTTTTCTATATTTGTGCATTCAGTGGAAGAAAGGTTAAAGAGAAATGGAAGAATTGAAAGGAGGACAGAAATTCAGTAACAATTCTTGGTGCCTAAGACCCTATAACAGAACCTGTGATATCATTCCACCAAAGACATGAAGGTTGAAAGAGACTGAAAAATAATTTGTCAGTTAAACCTCATTGGGGAACAGTCTTGACCTCAAATGATAGAATTTGATTTTTAAATATATTTTTAGTGATTTCAGAGAGGGAAAGAGAGAGAAAAACATCAACGATGAAACAGAATCATTGATCGGCTGCCTCCTGCACACCACCACTGGGGATAGAGCCAGCAACCATGGCATGTGCCCTGACCAGGAATTGAACCATGACCTCCTGGTTCATACGTCAATGCTCAACCACTGAGTCATGCTGGCTGGGCTAGATGATAGAATCTAAATTCAAATACTCCTAGATAGAAAAGCAATGAAACCTAAAGGGAATGGATTTTTGTAAGGATTATGTGAGTGGATTAATTAGAAATCTTCCCATTGTGATTGACATAAATTTAATACAAGATGACAAAAATAAATGGAGTTTTTACATTATACTAGAGGCCTGGTGCATGAAATTCATGCACGGTGTGTGGGGGGGTATCCCTCAGCCCAGCCTGTACCCTCTCCAATCTGGGACCCCTCGAGGGATATCCAACTGCCCATTTAGGCCTGGTAGGCTCGGGCCTAAACGGGCAGTAGGACATCCTTCTCATAATCCAGGACTGCTGGCTCCAAACTGCTCACCTACCTGCCTCCCTGACTGCCCCTAACCGCTTCTGCCTGCCAGCCTGATCACCCACTAACCCCTACCCTGCCAGCCTAATTGATGTCTAACTGCTCCCTTGCCAGCCTGTTTGCCCCCAACTTCCCTCCTCTGCCGGCCTGGTCACCCCTCACTGCCCTCCCCTGCAAGCTTGATTGCCCCCAACTGCCCTCCCTTGCAGGCCTGGTCCCTCCCAACTGCCCTCCCTTGCAGGCCTGGAACCTCCCAACTGTCCTCCCCAGCTGGCCATTTTGTGGTGGCCATCTTGTGTCCACATGGGGGAGGATCTTTGACCACATGGGGGCAGCCCTCTTGTGTGCTGGAGTGATGGTCAATCTGCATATTACTCTTTTATTAGATAAGATAGAGGCCTGGTGCATGGGTGGGGACTGGCTGGTTTGCCCTGAAGGGTCACTGAATGACCTAGTAAAACAGAAATGTTTGTTCAACGTAAACTACCCCATCTACCTTTGGATTTTCACCTGAAATAAGCACCTTAACCATCTATTTTACATTTCTTTTCTATGTAACTTTATCTTGGGTTCTTTTTTTAATATATACCTTAATCAATATATTAAGATTCATTATGGCCAAGTTCTAAAGAAAAATGTTCAAAATTTTGTTGTTGTTTTCAATTATTTTATTGTTGAAAGTATTACAGATGTCTTCTTTGTTTGTTTGTTTTTATCCCCATTGACTCCACTCATGAAATTCTCAAGAGAAATGTAATGAGCAGGAGACTCAGATGTTTTGAATTGGAAAGGCATTCACAATTCCTAAAATTCATAAAATCGACTTGATAGTTGAGGAACCCGAGATTTAGAAAGGTAAATTAATTTCCTATGTTTTACACAACTTAAGCCAACTCCTCAAAAAAGCTTCACTGCATTGAGTGGGCCTCTTGATGTGAGCCCTAAGTCATAGGGCAATTTCAGAACCTCAGATACAAGAGCTTTAGGGTTTTTGAATCAAGACATTGCCTGACAGTAAGAGCTCAACATATGAGGATCATGATAAGCAGCTTCTGGATGTAAGAAAGTCACAGCTAGTCCAAAGAGCTATCCATAAATGTTGGATCAGTTCCAAAATAGTCCCCTTGTGTTTTTCCTCCAAAATATAGCCTTAAAAAATCTAGGTAGACAAAAAAAATTTTTTAATGTATTTTATTGATTTCAGAGAAGAAGGGAAAAGGAGAGATAGAAACATCAATGATGAAAATCATTGATCGGCTGCCTTCTGCACACCCCCTTACTGGGGATCAAGACCACAACCTGGTCATGGGCCCTTGATCGGAATGGAACCTGGGACCCTTCAGTCTGCAGTCCAATGCTCTATCCATTGAGCCAAACCAGCTAGGGCGGTAGACAAAATTTTTGAGACATAGAGGATAAATATATTCTTAACAGCATTAGAGATAGCAAGAACTTGGTTAAAACCTTGGATTTCTTTTCTGTCACACACTCCTGATAAAAACGTGGCTATAGATCGAATGTTTGTGTCTACCCACAAAGTTCATATGTTGAAACCTAATGTCCAGTGTGATGATATTTGCAGGTGGGACCTTTGGGAAGTGACTAGGTCATGAGGGCAGAATCTTCATGAACAGTATTAGAACCCTAATAAAAGAGACCCTGGTCCCTTTCACCTCAGGAGAACACAATGAGAAGATGGCCATTTATGAGCCCAAAGGCAGGCTCTTACCACGCACTGAATCTGCCAGCCCCTTAATCTTGGACATTCCAGCCTCCAGAACTATAAAAATTAAGGGTTTGTTGTTTAAGCCACCCAGTCTATGGCATTCTTGGTATAGCAGTCCAAACTAAGACAAACTCACGCAGCTCAAAGAAAAATCCTCTAGAATTGCACACTCAGTTTACCACTGCAAACCAACTACCTCAAAAACTCAGAGGCTTATCCTTTCCAACAATTCTGCAGGCTGAGTAGGCGGTTCTTTTGCTATCTCTGGTAGACTCAGTCATGTACCTGTACTTGGCTTGCGCATCAACTGGGGCTTAGCTCAGCTTGGACAGATGGCATAGCGGAGCCTCTCTTTCTACATGGCCCTTATTCATGAAATGGTAATCCCAGGGCAGTGATGAAAAAGGGTGAAGACTCTGGAACTTGCACATCTCTTGGTCAAAGCAAGTTACATGGCCAAACCAGAGTGAAGAGATAGGGCAACTCCACTTTTTGACGGGATGAACTGCAAAACAGTGCGACCATCTTTTTTCAATTCACCACAAATACTCTGATCCAGGCTTGGACATCTAATTTTCGATCATTTACACCTAATGAAAATGACACCACTGAAATGAAAATACCCTAGACCTGCACACCTAAATCTTTCAGCTATACCAAACTGAAATTTTTCCAGAGAGAAACTGTGGCACTTGCCTTATTGTGATCAACAAATACATTAATAACCTTCCTGAACAAGATGCCACATTAGGAATTATACTGAACAATTATCACCATCAGTCATTTCCAAGATGATAATAAATTCAGGATTGCCAATACTCAATGCTACAAAAAGGAGTACTTTTCTTTTTTTTATTTACAACATAACTTATATTTAATAGTAGTACATATGTTTTCCTTTCCCCCATCCAATATCTTCCCCCCAGCCTCCCTTACCCCCCAGCACATGTCCCCACCTGCCCCCCTCCCTGCCCCAGTGTCTTTCATTCATTGGTTATGCTCATAGGCATGCATACAAGTCCTTCGGTTGATCTCCCCCAGAAACAGCCTCCCATTCACCCCAGCCTTCCCCCTGAAAAAGGAGTACTTTTCTATCAAACATTTAAAAAAATTTTTTTTATTGATTTCAGAGAAGGAGAGGGAGAGAGAGGTAGAAACATCAATAATGACAGAGAATCCTTGGTGGGCTATTTCCTTTATACCCCACACTGGGGATGGAGCCTGCAACCCAGGATTATGCCCTTGACTGGAATTAAACCCGGGACCCTTCAGGCTAGGGCTTTTCTATCAAATTTAAGATTTGAATGTTAAAAGGTATAGGAATAGGAAATATGGGTGCAGCTTTTTAAAATAATCTTTATGTGAAGCTCTTTTAAAGCATGACCCACAATTAGAAACCATCAATGAAAAAAATGATGGATTTGAATATATGTGAATTTAAGACCCTGTATGACAAATAAATATATCATATCAAACAAATAATAAAAATAACAGGTACTTAAAGTGTTTACTAAGTACCAAGTACTATTCTAAGTACTTTGTATATTTTCCTTTCTTTATTGATTAAGGTATTACCTATGTGTCCTCATCTCCCATTGAACCCCCCCCCCTCGCTCATACCCTAACCCCCCTGGTGTCTGTGCCTTTGTATATTTTAATTAATTTGACCCTTATGAGGTAGGGTCCTATGAGGTAGACACTACTATTTCCCCTATTTTTAAGTGAGAAAATTAAGACACAGAATGGTTATGTTAGATACCAATGTTAGGTAGTAAGTAGCAGAGCTAGTATTTGAACCCAAGTAGCACTGTGCCAGGGTCTAAAGAAAATATGGCTTCATATGACAAAGACTTACTATTACTGATATGTTAGGAACTCTTGCAAGTGAAAAAGAAACAAAAATACATTATTTTCAATGGACAAAAGCTAGGATAGACAGTTCACAAAAGGGAAGTGTAAATGGCCTATAAAATATTTTTTAAAATGTTCTTCCTCACTAGGAGTCATGAGAACTCTAACAAGATACCATTTGTCTCCTGGACAATGTATCAAACACAGCAAAAAGTGGTATTATACACACACACACACACACACACACACACTGAGTGGCCAGATTATTATCTCTGAACGCATAATTATCTGGCCACTCAGTGTATATCCTATATAATAAAGGCTAATATACAAATTGTCCCCTGGACCAGGAGTTCAACCAGCAGGCAGGCCGGCAAACTGCCCATGTCCCCTCCCCCTGGCCAGGCTGACCAGACCCCACCCATGCATGAATTCATGTATCGGGCCTCTAATACACACACACACACACACACACACACACACACACTAAGTGGCCATATTATTATACGTTCAAAGATCATAATAATCTGGCCACTCAGTGTATATATATATATATATTTTTTAAATTTATTTCAGAGAGAAAGGGAGAGGGAGAGCGAGATAGAAACATTAACTATGAGAATCATTGATTGACTGCCCCCTCACACCCCACACTGAGGATCGAGCTGGCAACCTGGGCACATGCTCTGACCAGGAATCAAACCGTGACCTCTTGGTTCATAGGTTGATGCTCAACCACTGAGCCACACTGGCTGGACAATATCGGTGTATATTAGAATATTATCTCCTTGCTGGTAGGTAGGCAAATTAATTCCCTGACAGATTTCATATATATATATATATATATATATATATATATATATATATATATCCATCCAACCATTCAAATATGCATGTGGTTTGATTTAACAATTTTACTTCCAATAACTTTTGCAAAGAAATAATCAGACAAGTACATGAAGATGTAGGTTACAGAAATTTATGTAGCACTGTTAATATTTACTAATGATGGGAAAAGTAAAAGACTGAATACATATGCTATGGTTCTCCCATAAATGGAATACTGTTTAGCTTTTTAAAATAATAGATTATATATTCTCTCTAGGCCATAGAGTTTTTAAATAACTTTATAATGTTACACGTTAGTTTTTATATAAGCCTTCATAAATTTTATGTATCACTTCTATAATCCTAAATAAAATCAATTACCTAATTTCTACACATATAAAGCACTGAAACTCTTCCCACACCCTAAAATGATCCCCTCTAGAAAACCTACAAACAAGAAGACTTTTCTGTTCCCCATCTCAGAGAACACCTACGTGATTGAATTTGACAGAAACATGAGGAAAACATTCACTGTTGCGCAGTAAGGGCTATCTGATGCTCAGAATTACCCAGGGGTCATTGTCTCATGGCCTCCAACACCATGTCCCCTTCCTGTTCAGCTTTTGAATCACTAGTCACCTGAAAGCCCAAAATGATGACAGAGATGACAAGTCACAGCTCTCTGAAGCTCATCAGCCTATCCCATTCAATGTGGAAAAAACAGCCCAGTAATATACACATTCAAATGAGTTTGAGGAGAGAGGATGAGAGCCCAGGAAAATCACTTCATAAGTGCAGGCAATTAACAGTCAAAGCATCACCAGCCTTCTTAAGCAAAAGTGTCACATGCTCAGGGCCGGGGACAATCAGAAGCTTCAGAATGTCCTCGCCTGCTGACTGATGAAAATGACTGACGCTGGGGTGCCATCTGGAAAATCAATTATTCACATCTACTAGGCAACTGCCCCCTACACATCAAGCAGCGGCAGGTCGCGGGAAGGGAGGCTGTTGCAGTTTTGTTGTTAACATGCACTATCCATTTCTCTGGCTGTGGAGCACAGCGATAGCAAAATCAATAGGCTGCTCCAAACTCCGAAACAGAGAAATGGCGCACCAACCGCATCCCAAGCACCTGGAAACCTCCTGACAGTGCTGTCGCAGACAAATGATAAGGGGGAAGATTTCTCATCCCATCTTCATCATTTTCCGTATTCTGTCTTCCCCATTCCCCACAGTAATAAGAAGGAGAACCCAAAGTTTTGTGTATTCCTACTGATTTGATCACTTTGGCAGAAAGCTAGAAAATAGGTATTCAATTTTAAAGGCTCCTCAGCTGTTTTTCTTTTGTTTTGTTTTGTTTTTGTCTTATTCATCACTTGCCTTATGTCCTAGTGGCCAAAAAGCCCTCTTTTGGTATGTGGAGTTGTCTTCTTAAAATCTATGTTTTTTTTTTTTTATTTCGGAGAGGGAGGGGAAGGGGGAGAGAGAAGGGGAGAGGGAGAGAGAGGGGGAGAGGGACTGGGATGGGGAGAGGGAAGGAGAGAGAGAGAGGAAGAGTGAGGGGGAGAGAGAGGAAAGGGAGAGGAACATCAGTGATGAGAATCACTGATAAGCTGCCTCCTGCACGCCTCCTACTGGGGATTGAGCCCATATCCTGGGCATGTGCCCTAACTGGGAATCAAACCGTGACCTCCTGGTTCATAGGTTGATGCTCAACCACTGAGCCACACCAGCCAGGCTAGAGATGTCATTTTAATGGGCAGGACCTAATAAAGTGAAGACGTTCAGAAAATTCATTTCAGCATTTGCCAAGCTTCGGGAAATAAAGATAATATAGAGCTTGCTTTGTCAAGTCATTTATGTTGAAAATTTATTTTAAGAAAATATTTATCTGCACGCCTCTAATGTCTACTGCTCTTTGTAAATGAAAGTTACAGACCACGCCTCCTTGAAGTCCTACCGATGTGTTTTGCAGCTGTCCTGGACTCCAGCCACTGCTTTAACTTACCACGGACCACAACTGCTCCTGGTGGCTCCTGCACCTGCGCGGGCTCCTACAAATACATAGACTACAAATGCACCTCCTACAAGAAGACCTGTGGCTCCTGCTGCCCCACGGACTATGCCAAGTGCGCCCAGGACTGCATCTATAAGGGAACATCAGACAAGTGCAGCTGCTGTATGTGATGTGGGGAAGGTCCTCTTCTCTGATGTAATAGAGCAACATGTTCAAACCTGCATTTTTTTTGTACGACCCTGATCCTTTTGCTATATTCCCTTTTTTGTCTATGAAATACATGAATAATAATTAAAGTTGTTGACTTTCAAAAAAAGTTATAGACATGTGAGGATGCAAAATGGTGCATACATCCCAAAGTTTGGCAACACCATTTCTCTCCTCCCCTCCCCAATTTCCCATCAGTGCTTCCCAATGGCTAAATGCAACCGGCCAACTGGAAAGGGAGCTTAAGCTGGTCAGCCTCTAAAACTCAAGTCAGGGCAGAGAGGGACAGAGAATAAACCCTAGAAAGAATGAAATGGAGAGAGCATGTGGATGCCATGCTTTACTAAAGTCACGTAGTATGGCAACTTCTAAAATCCTTGATGTGTTAACAATCTATGAATCTGCCCAATAGTCAACTAAAAAAATATATATATAATTGATTTTTTTACAGAGAGGAAGGGAGAGGAATAGAGAGTTAGAAACATTGATGAGAGAGAAACATCCATCAGCTGCCTCCTGCACACCTCCTACTGGGGATGTGCCACAACCAAGGTACATGCCCTTGACCAGAATTGAACCTGGGACCTTTCAGTCTGCAGGCCGACACTTTATCCACTGAGCCAAACCAGTTAGGGCCCAACAGTCAACTTTTAAAGTCTGCCTCCATGTTCCCTAGGAACCGCACTTTCACATAAAATAATTCACATTTCCTCAAGAATACAATTACCTTCGGCCATTGGGCTAAAACCAGTTTTCATCTAGCTAAATTTAATTTTACTCAGTCAATGGGATGCTCAACATCCTTAGGCAAGCAGAACCTTTTTAGAAATAATTCTCAGTAGCCTAGCAAAATTTTGACTAAGATGCTTACTAGTAAAAGGAATAAGTGTATGACTAAATCCTGGTTTATCAGTTAAAACATTAAAGATTATAACCCAACCAGCATGGTTTAGTAGTTGAGCATTGGGCTATGAACTAGGGTACTGTTCGATTTCCCATCAGGGTACATGCCCAGGTTGTGGGTTTGATCCCCAGTGTGGGCATACAGGAGACAGCTAATCAGTGATTCCCATTCATCATTGATGTTTCTCTCTCTGTCTCTCTCTGTCTCTCTCTGTCTCTCTCTGTCTCTGTCTCTCTCTCTCTCTCTGAAATCATATTTAAAGATCCTAGAGATTTGTTCTAGAAAAGGACTCATCCATCTGATAGGGCTTTCTTCTGCCTCTACCATGTCAGGATACACACACACACACACACACACACACACACACACACACACACACACACTAGAGGCCCGGTGCATGAAATTCATGCATGGAGAGGGGTTGGGGTGGTGTCCATCAGCCCAGCCTGTACCCTCTCCAATCTGTGACTCTTCGAGGAATGTCTGACTTCCTGTTTAGGCCTGATCCCAGTAGAATCTAGCCTAAATGGGCAGTCGGACATCCTTCTCATAATCCAGGACTGCTGGCTCCAAACTGCTCACCTGCCTTCCTCCCTGATTGCCCCTAATCGCTTCTGCCTGCCAGCCTGATCACTCCCTAACCATTACCCTGCCAGCCTAATTGATGTCTAACTGCTCCCTTGCCAGCCTGTTTGCCCCAACTTCCCTCCTCCGCCGGCCTGGTCACCCCTAACTGCCCTCCCCCTGCAGGCTTGATTGCCCCCAACTGCCCTCCCTTGCAGGCCTGGTCTCTCCCAACTGCCCTCCCCTGCTGGCCTGGAACCTTCCACTGTCCTCCCCTGCTGGCCATCTTGTGGTGGCCATCTTGTGTTCACATGGGGGATCTTTGACCACATGCAAGCAGCCCTTTTGTGTGTTGGAGTGATGGTCAATCTGCATATTATTCTTTTATTAGATAGGATAGAGGCCTGGTGCATGGGTGGGGACTGGCTGGTTTTCCCTGAAGGGTGTCCTGGATCAAGGTGGAGGTTCCCTTGGGGTGTGGGGTGACCTGGGTGAGGGGCCTATGGTGGTTTACAGGCTGGCCACACACCCCAGCGACCCAAGTGGAGGCCCTGGGATCTGGGATTAATTTATGTTCTACAATTGAAATTTTGTAGCCTAGAGCAGAGCCAAGCCTTCTGCTTACTCTGGTGTGACAGCCATTTCTATTTGAAACTTTATAGCCTAGAGTGGAGGCCTAGGCTAGGGCCGCAGAAGTTGGGCTTCCTCCATTGCCCCAGCAACCCTAGCCTCTTCTCTCTCCAGCTCCATGGCTGCTGCCATTTTTGTTGGGATTATGTATCTTTTTTAAAAAATATATTTTATTGATTTTTTACAGAGCAGAAGGGAGAGGAATAGAAAGTCAGAAACACTGATGGGAGAGAGACATCAATCAGCTGCCTCTTGCACGTCCTCTATTGGGGATGTGCCCACAGCCAAGGTACATGCTGTTGCCAGAATCGAACCCGGGACCCTTCAGTCCACAGTCCAACGCTCTATCCACTGAGCCAAACCAGTCTTGACGGGATTATGTATCTTTTATAATTGAAACTTTGTAGCATTGAGCAGAGGCCTAGGCCTGCAATGGCAGGCAGAAAGCTTGGCTTCCTCTGTTGCTGGGGAAACACAAGCTTCCCAGCTGCACTCAGTGGCGGCAGCCATCTTGGTTGGTGTTTATTTGCTTAATTTGCTCCTGATTGGCTGGTAGTCTTGGCTGTGGGCATGGCTTGATAGAAGGTACAGTTAATTTTCATATTACTCTTTTATTAGATAGGATATATAATATATATATATATATTTTTAAAGATCCTAGAGATTTGTTCTAGAAAAGGATTCATCCATCTGATAGGGCTTTCTTCCACCTCTACCATGTCAGGATATAGAAAAATAAATATAGATATGAATAAAAGATAGCCATGAAGCAGAAATAATCTGAAATCCTCCTTCAATTTTTAAATTTTATTTTTCACTCTGCATGGACTAGTAACATGTGTCTTGACTGACTCCAGAACTCTGTAAGGGGCTCTAAGTCCATATATATTTATAAAAAGCTTCGAGAACTAAAACACACAAACTACATGAAAAACTGGGTCACTTGAAGATAAACACAGTCTATTTTCAGTCCTTAGAGCATGGCTTAAGACTTATGAGACCTGCCTTACTTTGATATTTTTTTTCCACAGTCCACCAAGTGACACTCTTTATTCTTCCCTTAAACTCAGAAAACTTTCATCTCTGTGTATGTTTGCTGCTGCAAGGGGAATAAAAACCACTCTGCAATATGAGAAAGAGAACTATAAAGAGAACTATAAAGAGCCAAGCACAGCCTTAAGCAGTATAACCTCTGCTGTGCATCTAAGTTCACAAACACTATACAGCGAGGTACGGGGGGTTGCCACCCAACAAATCATAAGCCCTGCAGCTCCCTCACTGAAGTTTCAGTAGTGGTGTGGTCCAGGCAACTACTTGAGAGGGTGTAAGTGATACTGAGGCCCTTCTCTCTCTGTCAAAACTCTAATGCTCTACATCCATCAGGCGTTGAGTTATTAGACTGATGCTTAAGTATAACAATGTATTAGGCAGATCGTCTGGGGCTTCCAAATTGAAAGGAAAGGGCTAAGTGGTATGTGCATTGCTGACACCCTTCCAATTTGGGGTGTTCTTCCAATTGAAAGACTGCCAGATTCTATGTCAAAGAAATACAGCCAGACAACCAGTGACTGTGTTTGAGCCATAATTATTTCCTGAATACTCCTGTATAAGGTGATTGACCACCTGGTTAATTTGCCTCATAGTGTGAAGGTAGAGGCTCTCTGGTAGCGTTCCAAGTGCTACACTAAACAGACTCGCAGTGTTATACAAAAGTAAGTAGTTCTGCCTTGGTCAGTTTGGCTCAGTGGATAGAGCATTAGCCTGCAGACTGAAGGGTCCTAATTCCAGTCAAGAACATATGCTAGGGTTGTGGGCTAGATCCCCAGTAGTGGGGCATGCAGGAGGCAGCCTATTAATGATTCTCCCTCATCATTGGCATTTCTATCTCTCTCTTCCTTCCTCTCTGAAATCTAGAAAATTTGTATTAAAAAAAAAAAAGAGTAACAAGTTCCGATGTACCTTCAAGGCCTGAGGCAAAAGTACAAAACAGACTCTTCTTAAAAACATTTCCCTTTCTAAATCACTTTTCCTTCCACCTCTGTTCCTATCACGTGTTCATAAAAAGTCGTCCTTTTTCCTTTGTTTCCTAATCTGCCCTAATAATCTATGCTTCTCCAAAGCCCCAATCTGCAGGACACCCATGAGTGGCTATCCTTCCCCTAAAGAGTCACTCAATCCAAAAGTTATTTCTCCCTTCCTAATACCACATAGGATGTCGTTGATGAGTAAACTTAATATTCTCAATTTTGAGATGGAAATTCTTTTTTAAAATATATTTTTATTGATTTCAGACAGGAAGAGAAAGAGAGAGAAACATTGAGAGTGAGAATCATTGATCGGCTGCCCTCTGCACACCTCCCACTGAGGATTGAGCCTGCAACCCAGGCATGTGCCCTGACCAGGGATGGAACCATGACCTCCTGGTCGAGGTTCAACCACTGAACCACTCTGGCCAGGCAAGAGATGGAAATTCTTAAACCCAAATAATATCATAATCAAAGGGGGAAAAAAACTAGGAAACGGACCTCTCCATTTTCAATTAACTTTGCCCCCTTAACCTGTCCAGAGTGAAGACAGCAGAGGGGCAGGGAACTGTTCATCATTTCAGACTTCCTTTCCTTCCCAAAGGGAAAAATTACTTCCTGTCCGGCCTCTTCCAGGAGGAGAGAATGAAGTAAGGAATACCTCTTCCGCCTTCTGTAAGTCACTACCTACTTTCTAATGCCCCGTTTCCACCTTATCAATAAGGTTCTTAATGAAGTCATTAAATCTATTTTGACAATTTATATTAAAATATCCCTTTTGGAAATAAGTTTACCAAATGTTTATCACAGATCCCTAACCTACAAATTTCTGTCACTAATTACATCATTTTAAATTACTGTTTCTTAATTAACCTCTCTAACTTGGGGAATTTTAACTCTTATAATTATCCTAGTGTTCATATTACTCCAGGTAATCTGTCTTAATACTTTTTTGGAAGTAAACAGGTTATAAGTAAATGTCAATAAAATATATTTTAAAGACCTCTGTAGATGACAAATATAATTGTTCTGATTCTAGCAACCAGCACTGAGTTAAATATTCATGTAAGGGTAAGATATTAATTCCTATACTGTAAGAGGAACCAGGGCCAAATAAGTTAATGTATCAATAAGATGTTAGCAACTTACTCCATAGAATTGGACTCACTAGCTATAACTCACACATATTAAACAAAATGACCTTGGAAAGCTTCTTCCCTCCCTGCCCCACTAAACTGACAATGCTCTTCTTTCAAAGATGCCTCCATCTAAAATGGTATCTCAACTTCCAAACTGACTCCATCCTGCTCCTAGTGACATGACCACAACGTAGGATGACCATCGTAGATCATTACTTCCTGTGTTGGGTGCTTTTTTAAAAAGGGAGCAAGACTGGCAAACAGCAACTGAAAAATCCATTACATTAATCTAGTAACAAAATGCAGAATAAGCTTGAAAAATAATGAGACCATTACTGAATGAGGCAGATGGCTTGGCAACCCTAAAAGACTAACATCAAACGAACATTCATTTGAGTCTTCATCTAGCTTTGCTAAATTAGTATATGAATTCAAACATTTGTCTTTTGATATTTCTTTCCATGTGATGGGAACTATGTGAGTAAGGACCACTAGCAAGAGGAGGAGGAAATGCTAGCCAAAGAAAATGGCACTTATGTCACACTGATACTAAGCCTTATGTGGGTATAATAGAAACTATTGGAGACCTTCCATCTATACCTCAAAGGCATAAGGACATATTTGAGTTCTTCTCTCATGTGTAATTACCCGTAATTATTGCCCCAAGTTTTACCACCGCATTCTTTGTGCATTGCAGTAGAATCCTTGCCATGCTATTGGTGGACTGATCTTCAATAATAAACATACAAACAGGAAAAATAGATTCTTACCCTCTGTGAAAGTTCATATAGGGATGGGGATTACATGAAGAAAATTTCTTTCTAATTTCATATATAAAATGAGGAATAGAGTCTTATTAAATAACACAGCCTTCAAAGAGTTTACTATTTAGGAATATCAGGTCTTAGTCACCAAGCTATGCAAAGAGTATACTGAAGGTGTAGCGTGTGTCATAAGACTCCCTTAAATTTTCTACTCAAAAATTGCAATTTCAATACACTAAATATTTATAGGAGACCATAAAAGAAAATTTGCTGTTAGAAAAGGAAGTCACGCCCTGGCCAATGTTCTCAATGGTTAAAGTGCCACCCACCTACCAAAGGGTCATAAGTTTGATTACCAGTCTAAGGTAAGTACCTGGGTTGTAGGTCCACTCCCAGCCCTCATTCAGGGCGCATGTGGTAGGCAACCAGTCAACGTGACATTATCTTAATATTTCTTTCTCTTTCTCACCCTCTCTCTCTCCCACTCTCTCTGAAAAGCAATGGGAAAAATATCCTCAGATAAGGATTAACCACGAAAAAGGAAGCCACTACAAAGGAAAGGATTGGCCATTCCTTCTGGAAAAGTCCACAATAATCTTTCTTTTGAATGACTCATTATGAAAATAATAAATGTTCAAAAATCAGTGTACAAGTAATTAAGGAAGACCTGCCATGGGAAATCAGTCAAGGAGAAGAGGAAATAGGGGACAGGGAAGGAAGAGAAACTGGAAGAGTAAGTGGTACATCAACAGAATATGTAAGCAGGATTAAAGGCA
Source organism: Antrozous pallidus (assembly GCA_027563665.1). NCBI lineage: Eukaryota > Metazoa > Chordata > Mammalia > Chiroptera > Vespertilionidae > Antrozous > Antrozous pallidus. Next base: position 128,002,280 of record CM050509.1, read on the forward strand.
AATTAAAAACACCAGCTTTATTCTCTTTTCAGGCTCAGTCAAAAGTATTTCTGTGGCACTGGGAAAAAAATTACCTCTCTGGTCATCTCATGGAACTCGTAACCATAATAAGGAGAAATATGATTATTCATAAGCATAAAATAGTGACACATGATGTGAGGCTGTCTTCAGTGAAGAAGTACTCCTGGTTGGACGAGAGCTGAAATACTTGTAAAAGGGAGAAGGGCCTTACAACCTTTGCCCCCAGAATTCAAGTTGGCTCAGAGTGGTAGAATCTAGGCCAAAATCCTAAAAGACTGGCAAGTGTATAAATTACAGTCCAAGAGGAAAAGTTACCTCAAAGGAAATACACCAAAGTGTTAATTTGTAGTAAATGCCCTTGGGTAGTTCATGGATAAGTAGTTGTCAACTTTCTGCAGTTTCCACATTTTTGTAATGAACATATACTAACTTTATAATCAGCAAAAGGACTTTGTATGTTTCCAAAGTGGTGAGATAAATTAGAGAGATAATTCTCTAAATTGTTTTTCATATTTTACAATTAAGTCAATTAGGCCAACTTCTCACATGAAACACTCTTTGCCCATTATCACTAAAATTGCTGTTTTGTCATCCTTTAAGAACTCATATGACCTGTCAAACCAAGAAATTGTTTCCCTGTTTTACCTTTAAAAATGTCTAAAAAGTCTTCTGCATATAGAATTATTAGTCAAATCCTAAAATAACAAAGAGTTTTCCTGTTCTAGCTATTTTCTTAGAGCATGAGACCAATAAAGGAGGAGTTAATAGATAAAAGGTTTTTCCTCTAGTTACCAATTGTGTTACATTGATTATAATGTAAAACTCAAGTGTATAGAAATTCACTTGACAGCTACTAAACAAGACAGCATGAAAAAGAAGAATCTAATATATACTAATTTCAGCAGAGAAAATAAATGTTTGTGGGAGGGGGGAGTTTAAAGTGACATTTAAATTTAAGAACCATTGTAAGTATTATTTCACTGTAAGTTCCCACTGCGCTTCATACACAGAACGCTCAGCACACAGCAAACAGTCAAGTGGTTTAGTGGAAAGAACACTGGATTAGAAGTCAAGAGGCCTGGGTTCTCACTCCAGCTTCACCACTATAGAATGAACTAACTTTTAATCTATTGTTTTATCCATTTCCTCATTAGCAAATCAGGAATTGGATCAATATCACCTGTCTCAGGGGTATGGGCAATGATAATGAGAGAATTAACATTTTATTTAAATTATAAAGCATTTTTGGTTGACTAACTGACCCTTTCTATATAATTTATATAAATATATATATAACCCTAAACCAGTAGGTATGACATGCAATGACCACCAGGGGGCAGACACTCAACGCAGGAGCTGCTGAGCGACAGCAACTGTGCGGAGTGTCCTCTCACACTGGGACCCCTCAGGGGATGTCAGAGTGCCATTTCAAAGGCTGGATCCCTGTAAGTCAGGCTGAGGTACCCCACTTGCCAGAGGGATCCCACTCATTCCACAGACGTCCTTTGAGCCCCAGCATGCTCCAGGTGCACCTGTGGCCCAGGAGGAACCATGGGAAGTTGACTCCAGAGCATGTCTGGCCCATCTTGCCCAGTCATACCCCGCCAGCCGCCTTCTAATTACTTCCCTTTCAATGTACACTAATCCATGCACTGGGCCTCTAATCCTGATATAAAAAGGGCAATGGGCCCTAACTGGTTTGACTCAGTGGATACTGTGTCAGCCTACAGACTGAAGGGTCCCAGGTTCAATTCTGGTCAAGGGCATGTACCTTGGTTGCGGGCACATCCCCAGTAGGGGGTGTGCAGGAAGCAGCTGGTTGATGTTTCTCTCTCATCAATGTTTCTAACTCTATCCCTCTCCCTTTCTCTCTGAAAAAAAAAATCAATAACATATATTTTAATAAATAAATAAATATGTAGATATAAATAAATAGGGCAATGGATTGTTGAGGGCCTGGAAGGGTGGAGGCAGGCTGGAAGAAGTCAATGGGGGAAGAGAGGGACTTATGTAATACTTCCAACAATAAAGATTTTAAAAAGAAAAGGAAATGTTGACAAAATAGACAAAAATAATAATACATTGTCATTCCATTAAAAATAATATAAGTAAGTAAATATAAAGAAAAACTTTGCTATGGAATTGCATCTCATCATTACTAAAAGCCCCCAAGATCAACAATAATCAAATCCTTCCTGCATCTATAATAGTCAATTTTAGGACACGAAATGGTTAGGTATTAATAAAGTATCAAAGATATTTGAAGGGCTGTTCTCCAAGTTATTTGAAACTCTTACTTAATATAATTTAAAAAATTCCCCCTTTTAGAATCAAGCCACTCTTATTTAGGTTTTTGTCAACTGGCACACCTCATAGGACCAAGAAAAACCTTTGTTTCTCTGCCAGAAATTTTTATCCCCTCTGCAGGAAATTACAACCCGTCCCTTGCCTTACAAAGAGTGGTGCTGGAAAATCATAAATAATGCATTTTATTTCTACCTAGAGTGACATAAGGACACTGAAAAGACTTATGAGCTGATGATCAAGTAAGCTAGTGGTGCCAAAGCCTAAGAAATGCTCAGAATATAACAAAACACACGAAGCTGGTTCATGTTTTTCCAGCAGTCAGCAGTTTTCCGTAAAGGACCAGAGAGGAAATATTTAAGGCATTGCAGGCCATGAGGCAACTGTTACAGTACTGAACTCTGCTGTTAAAGTGTGCAAGCAACCATAGGCAATACATAAAAAACACGTTCAGGCCCAGCTGGTGTGGCTCAGTGGTTGAGTGTCCACCTACGAACCAGAAGATCACGGTTCAATTCCCATCAGTGCACAAGCCCAAATTGTGGGCTTGATCCCCAGCAGGGGGCATGCAGGAGGCAGCTGATTAATGATTCTCATCATTGGTGTTTCTATTGCGCTTTCCCTTCCTCTCTGAAATCAATAAAAATATTTTTTAAAAAAACATGTTCCAGACTGTCCAACCTATAAGGGAAGGCAGGGCTAAGGGGGTAAAAAATCAACCAAAGGAATTGTATGCATGCATATGACCATAACCAATGGACACAGACAGGGATGGGGGGAGGTGAGGGCAGCATGTGCTGGGGGGTGAAGGCAGTTGGGGAGAGATCAAGGGGGTAAAATGAGACTTATATAATACTTTAAATAATAATTTAAATTTTTTAAAAAGCATGTCCCAATAAAAATTGATGGATGTGAAATTTGAATTTGAGTACACGGGTTTATAGCATTTTGCAAAAGAATGAGCTTACCAGTAAGGTTCAGCATTCCAACTTCACATTGCATACATGTCCCAAAGTCAAGTTGAACATTAAGAATGCTCATCAGGAAAATCAGGTATTGTTGCTTTTAGATAACCTAGCATGAAGACAATCAATAAGATCACTTTGCCAGATATAGATGTTAAAATAAAGGATGGAAAACAGTATGAAACTCTTTACGTGACCACAGATATCAACTTTCCCAGCAACAGAGTTCCAGCCTCTATATTCTCGAGTAAACTTTGGACAGTATTATAAAGTATATGATAAATCCTTCAATAAACAACTCAAAATAAGGACATGCTCCTGAATCAGAATTAAAACTTTTAAATCACCCTTTGAATTTTTAAAATGAAAACTAAAATAGTCATCATTTCTAAATCTTAAAATATCTTTACTACTAATCTCTGCATATGACCTCACTTTTCTTTTTTAAAATATATTTGTATTGATTGCAGAGAGGAAAAGAGAGGAAGAGAGAGAGAGAAACATCAGTGATGAGAGAGAATCATTGATTAGCTGCCTCCTGTATGCCCCACACTGGGGACCAAGCCCACAATCCAGACGTGTGCCCTGACCACAAATTGAACGGTGACCTTCTGGTCCATAGGCTGATGCTCAACCACTGAGCCATGCCAACTAGGCAATCTCACTTTTCTTTTAATTTATAAGGAACTCAAACTGGACCAAATAACCTGGCACAATAATAATCTTGCCAAACATGGATCATATCAGGGCCTGGCTGTTTTAACTTGCCACCAGGGTAAAATGAAAATAGCACTGACTTAATAGGGCTGGGCGGCTGAGCTCCAAAGCTGACAGAACATGTTACTTGTAGATCAAAGCTTTGGTCCCCGCGATTCTGCAAAATGCAAAATCCAAAGGAATCTTGAAGCACGAGAGATGATGCCAGTTGTGTCCTTTTGACATCCTCCTCCATCCTCAAGCATCTCACACCACACACACACACACACACACACACACACACACACACACACACACACCACGGAAACTACCCTAGACATTTTTATTTGCCCTCGGATCCAGAAAGGATGACCCCTACATGTCAGTGAGTTTGAAGGCAGATTCTCCAGCTTCAGATGACTGCAGCCAACTACGACTTCATGAGAAACCATGAGCCAGAACCACACAGCTAAGCCACTCCCAGACTCCTGACCCTTGGAAATTGATCTCTGCATTCAACTGGTTTCTGGCTTGGTTCAGTCAATGGGAGGCGCAGGCAGAAGGGTGGAGAGTAAGAGAAAGGCAGAAGCCAGGGTACTTTTCCAGAACTCACTTTACTGCAGGCAGCAACTATGTCTTCATAGCTCCAGCACTACTGTTCTCTAATCACACTCTCAATTCCCATTGCCCTTCAGCAAAAGGGTAGCAGCAGCTTTTTAATGTAGCTAGTATCTGTACTGCCTCCCAATCCCATATTTTACTTCGGCTCTTCCACCATTTGTGTAACCAATCCCTATAATGATTTCCCTCCATTTGAAACATCTGGAGTGGTTTTATGTTTTCCTGAGTGAATCCTCATCCTCACCCTGAGAATATCTGGACTCAAATGTGGATTTCAACACTGCTGTGTGGTTTCAAAAGCCAACGTGCTCATATTAATTCAATATCTATAGAACAAGGAAGCAACTCTGTGCCTGTCATTGCACACACAACATCTGGGAGCTTTCCAAACACTTTGAGGATCACAGCAGTTACCCAGAAATCTCTAGTGAATAAGCCACTTTGGTGCTTCCAGTTCAGGTTTCGAAGGTCTGCACCCTAGGCTTCATTAAGGCTATAATTTTCTGATCTTTGTTCTCATAATTTCTCAGTATTCATCTAAGTTCTTATTCCTACATTAAACCACTATTCCCAAATTATTTAGAATCGCTCTGTTTTATTGACTAACCCCAGACTAATAGACCATATATATTTCCAAAATACATTTTTTATTGATTTCAGAGAGGAAGTGAAAGGGAGAGAGAGCAGCATCAACAATAGGAGAGGATCAATGATCATCTACTTCCTGCACTCCCCTCATTGGGGATTGAATCCGAAACCCAGGTATGTGCCCTTGACTGGAATCAAACCTGGGACCCTTCAGCACAAAGGCCAACACTCTATCCACTGAGCCAAACTGGCTAGGGCTACACCATAAATTTTAATTGCACTGTGTCAAAACCTAGTCAAACAGTCTACCACCTGAAATTTAAAAGTTCTTTATATGGCATTCCTTCTTCTCTCAAAGTAAACAACATTATTGAGGCATATACTGAAAATTGTTCTGAACAATCTCATTTCAACCCTTTCTTATTTGTCTCCTTTTAATATAAAGTCAGGACAGCTCAAAGCTCACTTCTCAGACTCCCTCACATTGAAGGGTGTCCCTGTGACTCAGTTTTGTCCAATGAAATACAAGTCCACTAGTGCTTCCCCTTGTCTGGTTTGTACAATTGTTCAACGTGAAACAGCCATTGGTTGTGATGGTACAGCTAGAAAAGAGGAAGACTTTTATTCCTTAGTGGTATCCTTGGGCTGCATTCTGCCAGATTTTTTGAAGAATTAGACAAATAATCCCATTCATTTTTTAAAACAACTGTTTGTCAGCTTTTCTGGAATTTTCTGTCAGATGCAATCCCTAACTGCTACAATTATGCAGAGAAGAAATTGTGCTTTTTTAAAAATCAAATTAGCTGAAACTTATTGGGTCTCAAAATACACATCCTGCTGGGTAAAAGCTGTGTGTGTCTTCCAATTTCTCCACTGTAATCATTATTTTGAACAATGTGTCTTTACCAGGCATGAAAATAACTTTTTTGCAGTTAGAGTTTACTTTACAAAATAGGCATGTTGCTAGTAAAGTCAACTAAAAATCCAATTATATTTTAATGTACACCAGAAAAAAAAGTTACTATTTAAAGTAAACTTTTGGAGAACATTTTTATAATGGAAAGGCTATTCTAATTTCTATTCAATCTAAACTTTCAACGTTCAAAAATCAGATTCGCTTAATGTGGGACCTAATATCTGGCTGTATTTTACATGTTTTCATACTGAGCTAAAAATAGAAATATTTGTTTCATAAAGGAATATCACACATGAAGGTTTCCCTAGAGGCATTCAAAGACTATAGCAGGATAGATTTTCCCACTGAGAGGCTTCTCAAGCTAAGAAGTAGATGTCATGTGTTGCTGGATGCCCCAGGGCCATTGAGGGGAAGCAATTTATCCTTTTCCTTGGTTTTGCCATCTCAGTGAGTACAGCACACAGAATAGGTAGCGATCCTGCAGATAGGATTAGTGCTGTGGGTATCTCAGAAAAAAAAAAACTCTGATCCTCCAACTCCCACTTTCTGGGAATTCATCTCTTCTTGATAAAGCAGCAATCTGCTCCTCGATAATATCTTTTATATTTTTATTGATATCAGAAATGAAGAGGGAGCGAGATAGAGAAACATCAAGATGAGAGAGAATCATTGATTGGTGCCTCCTGCATGCCCCACATCGCAACCCGAGCTTGTGCCCTGACTGGAAATCAACCTACAACATCCTGGTTCATTGGTTGACCCTCAACCTCTGAGCCATGCCAGCCGAGCAATAACATCTTTTATATGAAGACTTTGACTAAATGATATTAATCCTGTCTCACTAACAGGAACTTCTTATCTACCTGGTCTTACAGGAGAAAAAAGAAAAGAAGGATGCCCTAACCGGCTTGGCTCAGTGGATGGAGTATTGGCCTGTGGACTCAAGGGTCCCAGGTTTGATTCCAGTCAAGGGCATGTACCTTGGTTGGGGGCACATCCCCAGTAGGGAGTATGCAGGAGGCAGCTGATTGATGTTTCTAACTCTCTATCCCTCTCCCTTCCTCTCTGCAAAAAATCAATAAAATATATTTTTAAAAGAAAAGAAGGAAAAATTTAACTAAAAGTACACAGTGACTTCCCCTAATACAAGAATCTGGTCCAGTGCTCATTGTTTCATACTTGGCTAGTCTTTTAAAATCCAGTCTTTCATTCATTATTTTAGCTATCATATCATTCTTAAATTAATCTTATCTATAATGCTATATGTGTCAAAATCAGTTTGTTTAAAAGCTTTCTGCAGCTTCCTGTGATCTGCCACACTAAACTTCAACTCTTCTATGAGGTTTTGAAAGCTTTTATCACATTCCTTCTTCTGATTTGACCACATGTTTTTCCCAGTCCAGACAAATACACATTGGTCTCTCTTATATTATTTTGTATGCTTTGGGTTGAAAATAAAAAATAAAATCTATATAGTTCCAATGGCTATATTAATTGAAGAAGTCTGGAGAGACATAAATTACAGGATTGAGTAATTCAGAGCCTTCATAACATCTTCAAGTACCCCACTTCTTATTCTACTCTCTAAAATGCTAGGCCAACAGCCCATTCTCAACTGTAAAGTGGCCAGTGTCTGAGTTTAATGAAACAGCACTTCTTACACACTACACTTTTCATCCAGATACCTATTAAGAATCCTACTCTCTTCTGCCCATGTGACCACTTCTCTCTGTTGTCACAGTGAGTTCGCTGCATTCATTCATTAACTGAATCTTAAGTGTCTATTATGTGCTATAAGTTAGAGTTAATCATGTTGTCATCATCCCTAAACATGTGGTCACTGAACCTCAGAGAGCTGACCTTTCAGTAGGAGTTACGGCCAGTTGGACAAGCAACTACAAAAATGCAGACTATGGTGAATAAGGTAAGAGTGGCCATGGAAGCACATATTCAGGGCAGCTAACCTCTTCTACATAATTGTAGAAGAGGATTCTTAGAAGAAATGCTTCTATATTAAGAAATAAAGGATGAATAAGAATCATTGGGAGGTAGCAGAAGGAGTATTCCTGACAGGGGTAATGATTTGGGTGAAAATTCAGATGGCAAGTACAAGTAAGTTGCCATAATTAAAAGAATTCAATGTGTCTGAAGCATGGAGTTAAAAGAAGCTAAGGCTTATTATGCTTTCCTTGAACAGCTCATTCTTCTATTCTCTATAGGGGTTGTTCCTTCAAACATTAGAGTGTCTGCTAATCCAACACTCATTATCTCCTCAACTCTCAGTACATGATATCACCTACTATTTTTTTTGCATAGAAAATGCCCCACCCCCAATTAATTCTTTATTGTTGAAAGTATTACATATGTCCCCCTTTCCTCTCATTGTTCTCTCCCAGCCTACCCCCCAACCCCAGCCTCAGAGGGAAGGCAGGGGAGGGTAGGAGGGGGGACAGGAGATAAGAGATTAACCAAAGAACTTGTGTGCATATAGTATAACCAATGGACACAGACAATGGGAGGGTTCACCTAATATTTTAAAGACAAAATAGAGGCCACCACAAGGAACTCCCTTAATTTCCTGCTAACATGGAAATCTACACTGAATGGCCAGATTATTATGATCTCTGAACGTGTGATAATCTGGTCAGTGTATATCCTATATAATAAAGGCTAATATACAAATTGTCCCCTAGATCAGGAGTTTAACCAGCAGGCAGGCGGGCCAACTGCCCATGTCCCCTGCCTCTGGCCAGGCTGGCCGGACCCCATCCATGCACAAATTCATGCACCACACACACACACACACAAACATACACACATACAGAGAGAGACAGAGAGAGAGAGGCCAGATTATTATTCATTCAGAGATCATAATAATCTGGCCACTCAGTGTATATACTTCTGAGCACATTCTGAGTGTTTTCCCCAACCTGACCCTTTACAGTTGGGTTGAGGTCTGCCTCCTATGTAAGGCCAATCCCTTGATACTTTTTAAATTTTTTATTTTATTATTGAGAGCATTACAGATGTCCCCCATTTGCTCTCCTTGGTTCCCTTCTACCCACCTCCTACCCCATCTCAGGCCTTCACTTGCCTATTGTCTGTGTCCATGGACTATGACTAATTTGTACTTCCAAATCCCTTCACCTTTTCATCCATCTTCCCAACCCCCCTCTCATCCGGCAACCATCAAAATGTTCTATGTATGAGTCTTTTTCTGTTCTGCTTGTTCATTTATTTTGATTTTAAATTCAATTGTTGATAGATCTGTATTTATTGCCATTTTATTGTTCCTCCATGAATGTCCGAGGTGCCTTTCAAGCTGCTGCCCAGTGCTGGAGCTCAGAGGGAATAAGTCTGAGTAAGTCCCTCTGCTGGCCCTTTAAAAGGAACTGCCTGGGGCCAGCAGCCTCCATGTCACTCAGCCATAATCCCTGCTGGTTTTTAAACACAGAAGTTGTGGGGACTTCTCTTCCTGGCACTGAAACCTTGGGCTGGGCGGAGGGATTGTGGGGGGGCTACGACCCGTCACTCCTCAGGGAAACCCCAACATCCAAGATATCCCTCCCAATTTTTAACCACTACATGTGGGAGTGGGACCAGTCAATTCCACCCAAGGTCTCTGCCCTTCCTACCAGTCTCCAGGTGCTTCTTTAATTCCTTAATTGTAGGACTTCTGTTCAGCTAGATTTCAGGTGGTACTGAATGATGGTTGTTGTTTATTTTAGTTGTAATTATGATGTGGTTGTCAGAGGCGGCAAGTTAAGCATCTTTTTTATCATCTTCATGTAGATAATTCATAAATCTATATCCCCAGCCCGCAGATTCCCTGAAGGTTCCAAAACTGTGTATAGATACATCTGCCTACTTCTACACAGAAAAAAAATCAACAAGATGAAGAGACAACCTATGGAATGGGAGAAGATATTTTCAAACCATATAGCAGATAAGGGGTTAAAATCCAAAATTTATGAGAAATTCATATAACTCAATAGCAAAAGGACATAACCAATTTTAAAAATGGGCAGAGGACATGAACAGACATTTTCCAAAGAAGACATACAAATGTCCAACAGACATGAAAAGATGTTGAACACAATATCACTAATCATCAAGGAAATGCAAATCAAAACCATAATGAAATATGTTACACCTGTCAGAATGGCTGTAATAGAAAAAGTCAAGAAATAACAAGTGTTGGTAAGGATGTGGAGAAAAGAGAACCTTTGTGCACTATTGGTGTGAATGTAAATTGGTGCGGCCACTATGGACAACAGTATGGGCATTCTCAAAAAAACAAATATACAACCACTATATGACCCAGCAATTCCACTTCTGGGTATTTATCCAACAAAAATGTAAACACTAATTAGAAAAGATATATACACTCCTATGTTCACTGCAGCATAGTTTACATTAGCAAATATATGGAAGCAACCTAGTTGCCCATCAATAGATGAATGGACAAAGAAAATGTGTCATCTATATAAACAACAGAAAATTGATCACCAATAAAAAAGAATGAAATCTTGAAATTTCGGACAACATGGATGGAGCTAGAGGGTATTATGCTAAGTGAAATAAGTCAGATAGAGGAATAAAATACCTTATGATTTCACTAATATGTGAAATCTAGAAAAAAAATGAAACAAACAAGACAAAACAGAAACAGGATCATAGATACAGAGAACAAACTGATGGTTGCCAGAGGGGTTGAGGGGTAGAGGGATGGATGAAAAAGATGAAGGGAATAAGCGGTATACACTTCTAATTATGAAATAAATAAACCATGAGGGTATAGTGTACAACACAGAAATATAGTCAATAATGGTGTAATAATTTTGTACAGTAATAGATGGCTACTAAACGTATTTGGGTGACCACATCATAAAGTATACATGCCAAATCAATGTGTCGTACAGCTGGAACGAATATTTCTTGCATGCCAACTATAATTTTAAAATTTTAACTAAAAAAGTAAAATAAAAATATATACCAAAAATTTTTTTCAACTAAACTTTTAATCTAATAAGAAATGATGGGAAGACAGAAAACCTAACAAAAGTAAAAATTCTTGTGAGCCAACCTAGAAAGATGGGTCCCTTTTACTGTGTTGCCTTGGTTCCACTAAAAATTAGTAAAAGACATTTGGGAGCAGTCAGATTTAATGGAAAAGGCTGAAATTATCTCAGATAGTTAGACAATGTCAATTTCATGATCTGCCCTCCCCAATTTGTACATTGCACCAATGCATAAATTACTTAAAAGTTGTATAAAAATTTGGCTTCCACATTGTACTCTCAAAAATGTTAGACAACTATATATTAATACAGATTATCATCTCACCTGGTTTTCTATTATTGCTCTCCTAAGGCATTTTAGAGAGTCTGTGGCATTTCAATTCCTTAAATCATTTCTGCCGACACAATAAATTGTTAGAAGCCTAAATCTGCCATGTTCCATTCCTTGGTGAAAATGTAAATCTTTCTAAGCATTGATTTTATCATTGTTAATAGCAGAGCATACTGCCCGGCATTTTGCAAGGCTCTAAGTCACACTGTGTGATGGGAATTTTAAAGAGAGATGCCACCACTTTGCTCATAATTATAATTTCTCCCTTCTGGGCAGTGTACCAGATAACACCTGGGATACATCAAAGGTACTGGCCATTCTTTTAAGAAGAATCCATGATTAGGGGCCCATGTGTCACACAGCACTGTGACACTGTGGACAAATGAACTGCTGAATTTGGAGGCAGAACTGAATGTTGATTAATGTCTATTTCCCCTTTGAATGAAGACAGATGATGCTAAGGTGTTCTTTATCCTGCCTTTCCAAACAAGATGGGCAAAAAGGCAGCATGTCATAGTTAGCAACACTCTCAGCTCCATTACTCCTGACCTAGCATCTGAGAGGTAAATTATTTCACTGATTAGAAAATGAATCTTGAAAATTCAAGAGCTGCACAGAATAGTGGCCCAGGATTGCACAGGTATTTGAATGAATGCTGGCGAACAAATTCATTTAAAATTACAACTTGTGAAAATGTACTATTAAAGGTGTGTGTTTTGGTCCAGTAATCATCATTGATATTATCACTAAGTGCTCTTTCATGGTACTAAATGCAAGAACAGTTTGGATATTTAAATATGCACATTTAAAAAAATTAGAAATCTAGCTCAATTCACACCAATCCATAGTATGGTTATGCCTTATTTCTACAAATCAGCTCCTTTTATGGTTCAGGAAGTCATATCTTAATAGCATAACAAAGTTGAAGAGAAGCTGTAAGAGTGAAATGTTGATAGTGATGGCCATACTGACATTTCTATAATATATCGGATGTGATAATATGGGGAATTAGTTGCTCCCTGGGTATAAGGTAGACACTTTGAGAGGTGCATTAACTTGTTCAGTCTACCAGTGTACCATTTAGTAAATTATATCTCCAGGGCATTAAATAGCATCATAATGGTCAGTAACAAAGTTAAGAAAATGGGAAATACATTATCTGCTGTGCTGAGAGTACTTCAATCACCCCATGAAATCTGGCCCAATGATTATTTAATCCAGTGTGTTGAGAATTTCTAATTTGGTGCACCAAATGTGTGCAGTATATATCTTTGTCTTTGATGCAGAGATAAGTATCCCCTTTATAGACATTTCTACATTTAACATCTAGGAAAGACATTAGATGACAAAAGCTGAGCAAGAAATGGTTAGAACTAATGGATATTGCTTCTGTCGTGTCTCAATCAGTCATTCCTTTTGTCTTCCCTCCTTTGTGGAAGAAGCTGAGACTCTTTCCTCAATCCGTGAGGACCTAACCCCCCAAAATGAGCCAGTTGACAAATAACACCCAACAAACATGGACCACAAGGAAAATTCAGGGGGAGACTAGTAGCAGTTGTGCTACTTGCCTTAATTAAAGTTATTACATATGCACTGAGACAGATGCCAAATCACAGTTATGTCATGGTTTACCAATGAACAGCAAATAAATATAAAGCAAAGATAAAATATAGCTCAGACAAATAACAAAGAAAATAGAGAGGAGTAAGGTTGCAAATAAGAAATACATTTGTGGCGGTCTTCATACTGAAGTTATTTGGGTGGTCTAGGATAGGGATTCAGAGAAGAAACCAGGGCTAGAAATGGAGTTGTAGAGTCAGAATTCTCATACAATATGAGGTCTCAGAGACCGCCATTTTCAACCCATCATTTATCAAATGAGGATTCTGAGGGGCAGAACAACTTGTTCAAAGTCCCACGGATTATCAGTTATAGTGATACAGTAATAGGACTAAAAGTCCATATTAATTCTGTCTTTTTCTCTTTAGCTTTAAACAATGTCAATGAAATGCATAATTTGAAGAAATTGGTTCCTGGTCCTAGAGAAGTAGAGCTATTCTTCTGACAGAGTTTGAACACCTCATCTCCTTTAAGAGCACCATCCCATGCCAGAAATAAAAAAAAAAGAAAGTGCATAACATACCTCTATTTATACATAACACAAGTCCAATATATTAGTAAATTCCTTGAAATGATCTCAACTCCTATATGAGACAATGCAGTTTTGTGTCTTTGTTGCTATTCTGTGTGTTTAGCCCAGGGAAACAAAGAAAATAACCCTGTTCTGTGAGCAGAGCCATTAGATTATATTATTTAATACTCCTGATAGATGACAGTAATTTTTGCAAGTGGCATCTGGCCAGGATTGCGGGTCTCAAAGAGTGTCTCAACTGTGCTCAATCACTGTGCCTCCCTCTGTTAAAAAACCATATTGAGATTTCTAGAACCCACAGTAATCAATCTGGTTGATTAATGAAAAAAAATTTAAGCTTCTGTTTTCCTGGCACTGGCTCTCAAAAAATTAGATACTCATTTCCTCCTCCATTTGCGGTTCATAGGAAAAAGAGATTTGGTGATAAATATTTATTATCTTCCAATTCCTGTCTCCCTTCTGGTGGGGTTATTGCTTTTTTCAGTTCCAGAGATGAGAAAAATGTCTGCTGTGTCATTAATAATAAACAAAGCTGGAGTATGTGTGCAATAATGAATCAAGCTCATCCCAGCCCATCTGTGCATCACCATTCACAGGAATCTTGTTGAAAGGAGGTCCTGCAGAATCCACAGGTCCTTCATCCTCTCATTATGGAAGTAATCTGTGGGACTTGGTGAGTCAAGCTGTAAAATGTTATTATACAAAGTGCGCAACCTCTTTTCCCGAAGAAGTATCTGGCAATGAAGCAAAATGCTATCTATTGCTGCCCCAGGGTTGAGGCAGAGAACAGAAAAATCACCAAGGCTCATTTGACCTTGGAGAATCAATGGAGCAGCCTCGCAGTGGAAATTAAGCAGCTGGATAGGGGCAAGGATCAGTCCGGACTTGTTAGCTTTTTCCATCTCTTGGCCAATTTAGAATGGTTCCCTCAATGTGCTGATAAACCTTTTCCAAACTGCTTTGTAAAAATTTCACTGACAACATTTCTACCGTTTGTCTTCATTAGTTGTTCTCCAGTAAACAGCACTATAAGTATTTATTATTCTGACAATAAATAGATTGCTCTTCTAGAAAAAAAAAGGCTTCTGCATTGCCTGGCTCTTATTGCTAACATAACAGATTGCTTAAATCCATGTTCTCAAACATTGAGCATACCTACACACTGCCTAAGAATCTTGTTAAAAGGCAGATTCTGATTTGGTGGGTCTGAGACAGCACCCAACAATGTGAATTTCTAGCAGGCCCTTGAGGGATGCCATAGCTGCTGTCTGCAGACCTCCTTTTGGGTAGCAAGACTCTAAAGGATTCATCTCTCCTCTTGGAACTTCAAGGAGTAAATAAAAGACAATAAATTAAGAATCCCATAAAAACAAAGACATTTCAAAATATTTAAAAATAGATTAATTTGAGGTTTTCATCCAGGGTTGCCTTTCAACATGTTGTTCTTCTTTAAATTACAATAACCTATGACTAGACATAAGCTAAGTTCACAAGCTAATGAAGTAAAATATCAACGTGCTCATAGAAATGGAACTGCTATAAAAGGGTTCTTCTACTGTTTGTCAGTATGCCTTCTCCTCAATTATGTCTGAAGCTCCCTAAAGCTATGATGTCTACTATCTTAATAGACCCTCACTTAGCATGTTGTCAAATCCAATCCAATCAACATAACTGAATATCTACTGTATGATCAGCACCATGCTGAGCACTAGAGATGTTGAAAGGAGTAAGAAAACATCAACATGCTCTCAGGGATTTAGCAGTAAGTATACAATTCTCCTTAAATCACTTAAAAAGCATTGTTAGAAAGCTAAATAAAGTCAACACTAGGCAGACAAGATCATCCTATATAATAAAGAGGTGATATGCAAATTGATCCTCACACCCTCACAAGATGGCTGCCTACGACCAGGCCAGCAGGGGGTGTTAGTGAGGGATGACCAAACAACTGAACAAGCAGGCTGCGTGGGGTGACCAGGCTGGCGGGGGGGGGGGGTGCAGTGAGGGGCAACCAGGCCTGGGGGGGGCAGTTAGGAGCAACCAAGCCAGCAGGGAGGAGGCAATAGGGGGCGACCTGGCCAACAGTGGGGGGCAGTTAGGGGCAACCAGGCTGGCAGGAGGGACCAATTAGGGGCAATCAGGCAGGCAGGCAGGTGAGCAATTAGGAGCCAGTGGTCTAGGATTGTGAGAGGGATGTCCGACTGACAGTCTATGCCCAATCCCTGGGCAGCTGGACATCCCCCAAGAGGTTCTGAATTGGAGAGGGTGCAGGCTGGGCTGAGGGACCCCTGCCATGCATGAATTTCATGCACTGAGCTTCTAATCTTATGATATAAAGGTAAATACATTCATTTCCAATTCTGGTATTTTATATCTGTGTCTTCTCCAATGTAAACTCCATACAACTTTTTGAATTCTTTGGACATCTAGCTAAAGAACTAATAAAAGAGAAACGTGCAAATTACCATCACTCCACTACGCCCCCAATAGCCAATCAGAGTGAGTATGCAAATTAACCTGAAAACATGGCGGGAGCCCTGTCTCCTGCCACTTGGGGCCTGTGGGGGGTATGAGAAGTTGGGTACCAGTGCCTCTCCCTGGCTGCAGCCAGGGAGACCAAGAAACTGCCTGCCCCATGATCCCAGGCTATAGCCACTCACAGAAGCCACCTGCCTCATATCCTCCCACCCCATGTCCTGGGGAAGACGGAGAAACTGGGCCCCATTACCAGAGGCTGGCTTTAGCTTGGGAGATGAAGAAGCCACCAATCCTCTGATCCCAGGCCGAAGACAGCAGCAGAAGCCTCATATTCGAGAAACCAGGCCCCAGTGCCTGAGGCTGGCTGCAGCCCAGGATATGAAGAAGCCTTCTGTCCCTTGATTCCAGGCCATAGCCAGCCTGAGAAGTCACCCACACTGCTTCCCAGGGAAGATGGAGAAGCCACGTGCCAGCACTTATGGCTGGCTACAGCCTGGTAGACAAAGAAGCCGCCCACCCCGCAATCCTAGGCACCAGTACCTAAGGCTGGCTGTGGCCTGGGAGACAGAGAAGCCACCCACCCCATGGTCCCAGGCAACAGTACTTGCAGCTGCAGCCCAGACAAAGCCACCTGCCCACCATCCCCTGAGGCTGTAGCTGGCCTGGGAGCTTATGGCTGACCAGAGGGAGGGAAGCCCGGATCCCAGTTACCTGTGGTTGGCTGGAGGAGGGAATCCTGGCACCAGGATGCAGGGTCGAAGCAGAGGTGGTTAGGGCAATCAAGCCAGCAGGGGAGCAGTTAGGGGCAATCAGGCAAGCAGGCGAGCAGTTAGGAGCCAGCAGTTCTGGATTGTGAGAGGGATGTCCGACTGCCGGTTATCCCCTGAGGGGTCCCAGATTGGAGAGGGTGCAGGCTGGACTGAGGAACACCCTCCCTGCCTGCCCACCTCCCCCCTTGTGTATGAATTTCATGCACTGGGCCACTAGTTATAAATAAACATTAAGAACCATAACTGTTTTGTGAACTCAATGCTTTCAACTCATGCCTTTATATACCAACTAGAGGCCCAGTGCACAAAATTCATGCACTTGGCAGGGGGTGGGAGGGTCCACCAGCCTGGCATGTGCCACCTCACAGTGCAGGAGCCCTGAGATCTATCACCCCAAAGAGGTAGGCCATGCCCACTTATCCAGGGCTCCTCGATGGATTGCCCCAAAGAGGTAGGCCAGAGCCACAGGACCCTCAGCCTCACAGTACAGAGCCACTGGGCCACGTCTCTGCACTGGGCACATAGCATTAAGTTCCCGTCCACCCATGCACACCTCACTGTGCATGTAGCCCTACCCACTGTGCACGCAACCTCCTGGAGATCACTTGTTATGGCATGAGGGTGTCATGGCATGAGGGTGTGGTGGCCATTAGCATATTAGCTCTTTATTATATAGGATAAGTGACAGCATTTCAGCTGATCAGATGTAAACAAATGAAAATAACAAAAAAAAATGTCTTCTTAATTCTTGAGAACGTTTGACAGCTCTAATATAAATGAATTCTATACCAATGGTGTGGAAAGCTTTCACAAACAAAAGATGTTTTCTCCGATTCATTACTTAGCAGTCCAGTCACACTAAGGTTAAAAATATGATTTCCATATTCATATCTAAAGGGACTCAATCAAGCAAGACTCCTTTCAACCCTCACTGGGACAGGAAGGAACAGATGTAAGAACATCTGCCCTGCTTCAAAATGATTAAAACACCACTGTGATAACAAAGATAGCTCTGGGTCACTCCACAAAAGTCTCTAGTCTCAATATGAAAGTGTTTTATCGACTGTCATTGTGGTGAAAATCAAGAATGATACAGAGTAACAACATTGTAATTATCAACCTGAAAACCTAGCTATTGGTCTTCTCTGTTCTATCTCACAGCATTATCACTGATATCCCTAATTGATGCTTCCTTATGTGCTTTTTGGGGTACTGAAAAAATGCATAAAAACTTGATATTTTTGGTGCAGCAACAGTGACATCCAGTGGGTAGCAAGATTAACCCCGAAATTCTGTGTAAACTCAATGAATGAGGGTTAGGATATTCCCCAATTTTTTTCTTTCGGTTATTCATTGTCAGTATAAGAACCATACATTTTTAACACCCTCAATATGACAATCTATTTAGTTGTTATAGTAATTAATAGACCAAGCAAAGTTGGTCTTGTCTGACTGACCAAGATGCTGCTACAATTTCTCCCCAAGTCAATGCCACTCATTATAACAAACGAAACTATTAGTCAAAAAGTCTTAATAAATTAATTATACAAATAATACTCTTTCCACATTTGCTTAGATTCTCAGTAAGTTATTTACTTTAACCTGGTTTATCATCTGAAATGCTTCCGATTACAAAACTTCTTAAAATTTAAATGAAAAATATGTGATTAGGTTTTCTTTATGTACATTTTCTCTACTTTTAAATATAACTTTAAATACATGTATTTAAAAATAAATCTGCACCTCTTGCTGAGCTGATGATGAATAGAATCAAATAATACAAATACAATATTCATGAATTGCCAGAGTTTATTTCAGTAATCTGTTTCTATCATTACTGCACGCCATTGCTCACATTTCAGTTTTAAGTCACTAAGTGTACTTCAATCTAACCTCTGGCAAACAGACACTACAGAAGAATAAAAGCTTTGGAAATATAATTGCTCCACAGAAATGAATCCCACAGGCTTAGTGGAAAGAAGTTAATTACCTACACCCTGAGAACTTATCAGAAGAGACATCAATATTGCTGAAATTCTTATGAAACTAGAACTAGATTTTAAGGTGGTTTGTGGAGGAAAAGAGAGAGACCAGTGAATCCAGTTCATTAGCCCACATGCGCTCCTTTTGCCAGAAAGAAAGCTGGGGCTCTGAAACAAAATAAATAGAATGCTCATGAAGTCATCTGTGTACACCCTCCAGAAAGTGATCTACCAAACAACAAGTTCAGAGTCACCATATAGAAAATAAAAATCTATACAGTTTCACATGTAGCAGGAAACCCAGAATTCCTGGGTTCTGCTATTAACACAATAGGTTTTATGAGACATTGGAATAGACACATCAAATATTTTAGACAAACTAAATGACAGTGTATGGTATACATGAAAAAAAAGCAAAGAAAGTCAAAATAATGCATGGCAACAAAAATTAAGGGTCACTCCTAAGACATTTAGTCTATTAAACCCACATTGTACAATACAGTAGCCACCAGCTTACCTGTGGCTATTGAGTATGTGAAATGTGGCCAGTCCAAATTGAGATATGCTTTAAGTGTAAAATACACACTGGATTTTGAAAACTTAGTATGAAAACTATATATATATGCCTATATATATATATTATATATAATATATATATTTTATATATATGTCTAATAATTTGCATTAGACATATATATGTCTAATAATTTGCATATTGATTACATGTTATAATGATAACATTTAATGTATTTAATGCAATAAAATACATTATCAAAATTATTTTATCTGCTCTTTTTTACTTTTTTAATCTGGCTAGTAAAAATATTAAAATTGCAGCCTTGGCCTGTGTAACTCAGTGGTTAGAGCATTGGCCCAAGTACGGAAGGGTCAAAACTTTGATTCCCGCCACGGCCACATACCTGAGCTGCAGATTCAATTCTCATCCGCTGTGGGAGGCAACCAATTGATGTGTCTCTCTCACCTCTCTCTCTCTCTCTCTCTCTCTCTCTCTCTCTCTCTCTCTCCCTTCACTCTTTCTAAAAATCAATGGAAAACATATCCTCTAGTGATGATTAACAACAAAAAAGATTTAAAATACATACGTGGTTTGCATTATGTATCTGTTAGTGCTTCTCTGAAAACTATGCGATAATGAATATGTTACTTCATATAAAAGTTCCAGTGTAATTTTTATATACCATCTCATCTTAATATATTACTCTAATCCTCAACTGTCCTGACCTTCTCTCATGCCTTTTCAAATTCATATACATGATTTAAATATATTTTAAATTAATGATTACAGTTTCTGCTACTATACATTGGCCACATAGGCACAATATAAACACAGAGGCATAATTCCATCGTTAAACTTGCAGATTCACATCCCAAACTGGCCAAATTCAAATCTCAGGCCTGTCCTTTACTAGCTGTATATATATGGGAAAGTTAGTAAAATATTTTTGTGTCTCAGTTTCCTCACTGTGGCATCCCTAGGTGGGCGTCAAAATGTGGGAACCCTTTTTCACATCCCGCGTGATTCAGGGTCCCCGGTTCAGGGTTTGGGTTTCTGGAGGAGGCTGAATACAAATAAATAGACTCAGAAAAATATTAATTTGGAAAATGGAGGCCAGGTGGTAGTTCAGCTCTAGTGGCAGCACTCCCTCCACTCTGGCTTCAGCACTCCTTTTATTAAGATTAAAATCATAAGATACAGATGTATCCCCCAGGCCAGAAACACCAGTAAAAGTCAATCAGTAGATCTTCTTAGGACTAACAGGTGGGGGCTGTTTCAACCACCAACATCCCAGTAACCAGCTCCGACCCCTCAGCGCAATCAAGGTTGACCAGCCCTCCCAACTCCTTCTCCACAGCTTTCTATTATTAAAGCACTGATTGGCTCCCGGCATCTCCCCCATTTCTTTCCTTTAAAATATCCAGGATTTAGAAATAAACATCCTATATAATAAAAGAGAAACATGCAGATTTGACTGTACCTTGGTTCCTGATTGGCTATGCTACCAGCCAATTAGGAGCATGGGCGGGGCCAAGTGGCATGAGCGATGGGCCCCAGGGGTGGAGATGAAAAGGTGGTGGCAGCGAGCGCCCAGCCCCCAGGTGCTATGAGGGGAAGCTGTGGCAGCAGCAGTGGTGGTGGTGGTGGTGGCAGGGAGCACCCAGCCTCCCGGGCATTGTGAGCAGATGTGGTAGTGAGTGCCCAGCCCCCGGGGCTGGGTGGTCGCAGGCAGCCAGGGCTGAGCTGAGCAGGGCGATGGCTGGGTGCCCAAGGCCTAAAGCCTCGAGGCTTTAGGCCTTGGGCAGGCTGGGAGTGAGCCATCAGTTGGAGATCCCCTGAGGGCTCCCAGTATGTGAGAGGGGGCAGGTTGGGTTGAGGGACCACCCACCCCCAGTGAATGAATTTCGTGCACCGGGCCCCTAGTATAAGAATAAAATGCTTAAGTCCCAATTTTGACGTCCAACAGTTCTTCATTTATACATGTCAGCAGTAATATCTGGATGGTGGACAAATGATGACAATGCAGGTCTGACCCTCTTCGGTCTGGTCCTGAACAACCTGTAGCGATGTACAGCTGCTGACTGCTAGCATGGCAAGGCATCATCAGTGTCTTCCATCTCTAGGCTGTTTTTAATCCACAGGGTCTTAAAGTTGTCCCAGAGCACGACTCTGCAGTTAGTCCGTGGGCTTTGTATGTGGTGAACCTTCCTCACCTTTCTCTCGGTGAATCCTTCTCTTTCGCTCTAGGCAAAAAATATATCATCTCCTCCAGACATCCCGAAGTCAGGCGCCAAAATGTGGTGTCCCTAGGTGGGCACCAAAATGTGGGAGCCCCTTTTCATGTCCTGCACAATTCAGGGTCCCTGGTTCAGGGTTCGGGTCTGGAGGAGGCCACATTCAAATGAATAAAGAGACTCAGAAAGATATTAATTTGGAAAATGGGGGCCAGGCTATAGTTCAGCTCTAGCGGCAGCACTCCCTCCGCTCTGGCTTCACCACTCCTTTTATTAAGATTAAAATCATAAGATACAACTGTATCCCCCAGGCCATAAACACCAGTAAAAGTCAATCAGTAGATCTTCTTAGGACTAACAGGTGGGGGCTGCTTCAACCACCAACATCCCAGTAACCAGCTCCAACCCCTCAGAACCATCAAGGTTGACCAGCCCTCCTACCTCCTTGTTCACAACTTTCTATTAAAGCACTGATTGGCTCCTGACACCTCACATGTAAAATGAGAATAACAATATGATTATTGAGAAGATAAACAAGTTAATATATTAAATAATTCTCAACAATTAGAAATTATTATTAATTGTACAGTTGATTTATCCTTTAGGATTGACAGCTTAAAGGAGAACAATGGCCTGGCCGGTGTGGCTCAGTAGTAGAGCATCAACCCATGAAACAAGAGGTCTTGAGTCTGATTCCCAGTCAGGGCACATGCCCAGGTTGCAAGCTCCATCTCCAGTGTGGGGCGTGTAGGAGGCAGCCGATCAATGATTCTCTCTCTTTTCCTCTCTGAAATAAATAAAATATTTTTTAAAAGAATAAAATGCCTAGGAATAAATTTAATGAAGGAGGTGAAAGGCTTGTATACTAAAAACTATAAGAGATTCATGAAAGAGATTGAGGACACAAATAAATGGAAACTATTTCATGTTCATGACTTAGGAGAATTAATATTGATAAAATGTCTGTATTACCAAAATAAATCTACACATTCAGTGCAATTTCTATTAAAATTCCAATAGAATTTTTTGACAAAAAATAGAACACAATCCTAAAATTTGTATGGAGCCACAAAAACCCCTATAGCCAACACAATCTTGAGAAAGAAGAAATCATGTTCCCTGGTTTTTAAGCTATATTACAAAGATGTAGTAATCAAAATAGCATGGTACTGGCATTAAAAAAGACACATAGATCAACGGGACAGAATAGAGAGTCCAGAAATAAACCTATGCATAAACAGTCATTTAATTTATGAAAATGGAGGCAAGACTATTCAACAGGCAAAGCACAGTATTTTCAATGAATGATGATGGGAAAACTGGACAGCCTTGTGAAAAATAATGAAACTCGGTCATTATCTTATACCATACACAAAAATTAATTCTAATGGATTAAATATTTGAATGTAGGACCTGAAACCATAAAATGCATAGAAGAAAACATAGGGGGTAAACTTCTTGACATAAGTCTTAGTAATGTTTAGGTGGATTTATCTTTAATGGCAAGGGAAATAAAAGTAAAAATAAACAAGACTACATCAAATAAAAAGGCTTCTGCACAGCAAAGGAAAGAACCAAATAAAAATACAACTTAATGAATAGGAGAAAATAGTTGCAAATGATCTATCAGATAAGGGTTAATATCCGAACATCTATAAAGAACTTCTACAACTCAATATCAAAACAAACAACCCAATTAAAAACAGGCAGAGAATCTAAATAGACACTTTTTCAAATAAGACATCCAAATGGCCAATACGTACATGAAAAGATGCTCAACATCCCTAACCATCAGAGAAATGAAAATCAAAACCACAATAAGATATCATCTCACACTTGTCTGAATGGCTATTATCAAAAAGACAAGCAGAGCAAGTGTTGAAAGGATATAGAAAAAATGCAATCCTTGTACACTGCTGGTAGAGATGTAAATCGGTGTAGACACTATGGAAAACAATATGGAGGTTCCTCAAGAAATTAAAAATAGAATTATCATATGATCTAGCAATTCTATTTCTGGTGTTTATCCAAAGAAAAGAAAAACACTAAACCCAAAGTATATATTCACCCCTATGTTCATTGCAGCATTCATTGTAGCATTCTAGTTCATTTACAACTAGAGGCCCAATGCATGAAATTCGTGCAAGAGTAGGACTTTGCAGCCCTGGCTTTGTCCAGAAGGATGTCTGGAAGGTCATCTGGATGGTCACTCCATTGTTTGGCCATTTGGTCGATTTGCATATTATGCTTTTATTATTATAGATAGCCAAGATAAGGAAACAACCTTAAGTTTCCATCGATGGATGAATGGATAAAGAAAGTGTGGTATATGCGATAAAATACTACTCAGCCATAAAAAAAGAATAAAATCTGGACATTGAAACTGAGACTCAAACATTTTTTGTTCTTATATATTTATTTCCAGTATGCAGATGAAAAAAATTTTTAAAGAAAAGAAACGGGGGGGGGAGATAGATACAGAGGCAACGAAGCATTGAACAGACTGTCAAACTACAGTGGGAAGGCTGGGGAGGAAGTGGGGCAGGGACTGTAAGAGATCAACCGAAGGACTTGTATGCATGCATATAAGCATAACCAATGGATACAAGACACTGGGGCAGCGGGGGCAGATTAGGGTATGTGCTGGGGGATAGGGGAGCCTGGGGGGAGTTCAATGGGGGTAAAAAGGAAACATATGTACTACTATTTGTAATACTTTAAAGAATAAAAAATAATTTAATTTAAAAAAAGAATAAAATCTTGCAATTTATGGCAACATGAATGGACCTTGAGGGCATTATGCTAAATGAAATAAGTTAGTGAGAGACAAGTACTGTATGATCTCACTTGTACATGGAATCTAAAAACAAAACAAAACTCACGTATACATAGAACAGATTGTGGTTGGCAGAGGGGAGGGGGATTAGAAAATGAGCCAATGGGTGAAAAGGGTCAAGAGGCACAAACTTCCAATTATAAAATAAATAAGCCATGGGATGTAATGTGCAGAATGATAAGTATAGTCAATAATCAATAATATTGTATATTTGTAAATGGTAATAGAGTAAATCTTAAAAGTTATCATCACAAGAAAATTTTTTTAGCTTTATAGGATGATGGATGGAAACTAGAGCTATTGTGGTGATTATTTTGCAGTGTATATACATCTCAGATCATTATGTTGTACACCTAGAAATAATATATTATATGCCAATTATAACTCAATAAAAATACCAAACTAATGAGATATAGCACACTTCCTGAAAAATTTTGCTAGTCTTTATGAATTGTGAAAAAGCAATACAGTTTACATGACTAGAATACTATATTGTAAAATAAAAATACTAGTGTGCCTTTTTTTAAACTTGCTTCTCCAATTAAATTACCATTTTTGTTTATAAATAAATCTCTCTTCTATATTGATACATCAAAACCATAGCCTAAAATGATGTTAACAATATTAATGAAATTTTTTAAATTTCTCCATGGCATAGTCTTAAACATGTATCTTTTATGTCTGCCAGTTTCTTTCTTTTCTTTAATTCAATAATATATTAAATTGACCTGCTACAAGAAATAAAACTTAAATAGATTAAAAATAATAACTATGATTGATATATTCAATAAAATAAAGAGATATGTGGAGAATTTCACTAAAGCTAGACTACAGGGGTGGTAAAAAGTAGGTTTTACAGTTTTAATACAATAATTAATAAATGATAATACAAGAATCAACTGTTTCATGTACTCACAACTGTGACCCTACATTTGTCCATCCCATATATATGTCAAAATAAATCAATATAAATTCTAGAACTAAAATACACCATAATTAAAATTAAGAAGGTAATAGATGGGTTTAACTACAGAGTAAACAATCAAAAAGAAAACATAAGTGAACTAGAAGATAAATTATATTTCAGATGGAAGCACAGTGAATAAATATCATGTAAATATGAAAAAACATGAAGCATAAGGGATAGGATATTTAAAAATCTAATATTCATGGAATTTGAGGTAAAAATGAGAGGACTGAGCACAGTTATTATAGACAAGACTAGAGGCCCAGTGCACGAAATTCATGCATATAAAGGGGGTCATCTCAGCTTGCCCTACACTCTCTCCAATCTGGGACCTCTGGCTCCTAACCACTTACCTTCCTGCCAGCCTGATCCCCCTAACTGCTCTCCCCTTACAGCCTGTTTGCCCTAACTGCTCTCCCCTGCTGGCCTGGTCCCCCTAACTGCTCTCCCCTGCCTGCCTCATTGCCTCTAACCTCCTCTGCCTTGGCCCCGCTAACACAGGTTTGTTGGGAAAGATGTCCGGAAGGACATCCGGAAGGTCATCCGGAAGATGTTCAGTCTAATTTGCATGTTCGTCTTTTATTAAATAGGATACTACTTTGTCCTAAAAATGCAGGTTTTTCCCAGGTTTTCCTATTGTGGAAAGGGAGCCCTCAGTAGCATCTTGGGTTCTGAGCAAGACTTATGGGCTTGTGCTTTATCTCAGCAGATGTGATTCCTAGAAGAAGACTCTTTGATGTACCTTAAACATTTCTATCAAATTTGTCAAGTCATCCTCCAAAAATGTTGAACCACTTTAAACTCCCACCAGCAACCATGGGTGTGCCCTCCATCCCACTTTGATGCCAATATCATTGATTTCTCTCTAGAAGCTTCCCTTCCGCCAGCCAGGACTTCTTGATACTTGAGCCAAACTCATTGTTCAGCTGGGGACTTGATTTCCTGAGATAGAATTATGGAGGAGGAAAAATAGCTTCTCTCTACCTTTCTGAGTTCTTAGTGGGGGCTCTTGTAATGAAAGACAGATCACCAAGAGAAAAACAAAAGTGCATTAACATGTGTACCTCGTGTATACGTGGGAGATCCCAGGGAAAAATAAGTAACTCCCCAAGGTGACTTAGAATGCAGATTTAAACACCTTCTTCCTAGGGAAAGGAAACGGAAGATATAGGCCTTTTAGAGGAGAGTAAATTATATTTAGGAAAGATGAATGGGGTTGAGGAAATAGTTTGTAATGAAGTTTGGGTGTGATGTCAACTCCTACTCTCTTGTCCTGTGACAGGAGTCAGTCTTCTCTGCCTGATGACACTTCTCCCATCAAGGGGACCTATGACATTTAAGCTCCTTTAGGGGGGTCTGATTTTAGGGAGATCAGGAGACTTGAGTGAAATCCTCCACATGCATTTGCTGTTTTTCAAGCATCTGCAGCTCAAGATCATCAATATAACAACACAGCATATGTTGGGGTGGCATGTTCTCTGACCTTCAGAATAAACCCAACAAAAGCTTGTTTCCTCTCTTAGATGGTTTGCCACAGTAGCTTATTCCCTGGAGACGGTATTCTGACCAGACCTTCCTGGGAGTGATCATAACATTACCCTGTGTTTGTAGAAAGGTGTTGGCCACAGCACTAAGTAAGCCAGGGGCAGTTTTCTCATCTTGTGGAAAGGGAGGTAAAGTTATGGTAGTTTATCTCCCTTTCCACAGGTTTCTTGCAGGTTTGTGTCTCTGCTGCCCCAGCCCACGCCCCTCAGCAACCCAAGCGCCTCCACCTCAGGCCTTGGGGCTGCTAGGTGCCAGGCCTACGGGTTTGTGTCTCCAATCCACACCCCCAACACCTCTCCCGCCCCAGGTTTACCATGGCAGGACTTGGGGCTCCTGGGGGCCAGCCTCCCTGCTGGTTTTGTGGCTGTGATCAAGACCCTCCGCAGCCCCCAGCTCCGCCATGGCCAGGCTTGGGGTCGGGTTTGTGACTGCGATCAGGTTTGTGGCTGTGATCTCAGCCCCTGGGGCTCCCAGCGCCACCATGGCTGGGCTTGGGGCTGGGTTTGTGGCTGTGATCACGACCTCTGTGGCCCCCAGTACCACCATGGCCAGGCTTCAGGGTGTGGGGGGGCCGGATCTTCTGTTGGGTCTGGGGCTGGGATCAGGGACCGCTGCCACCCCAACACCACCATGGCCAGCTTAGGGTAGAGGGGGCTCCACTGCCATTTTGGTTGGGGATTAATTTGCATATTCCTCCTATTGGCTGGTAGTGTAGCGAAGGTATGGTCAATTTGCATGTTTCTGTTTTATTAGATAGGATGTTGATTTTTCCTACCCTGTTTCATAAACTAACAAATGAGACTCAAAGGGATTAAGTAATTATTCTAAAGGTGCATAAGATTAGCATCTGAATGGGGAAACAGACATCAAATAAATCCTCATAAGAGAGATGAATGTCAGGAAATATAAGCCAGGAACTAAGGGACTAATTTAAATCTCCTCCATCACCATTTATTTCCTTTTACCTGAGTCTACCTCCACCCACCCCCTTTCCTTATGGCAATCACCATAATGTTGTCTGTGTCTGAGTTTGTAGGGGTTTTTTGGCTTTAATTCCTTCATCTTTTGTACCTAGCCCCTCAATTCCCCGCCCATATAACAGCTGTCAGTCTGTTCTCTGTATCTATGAGTCTGTTTCTATTTTGTTTGTTAGTTTATTTTGTTCATTAGATTCCACATATAAGTGAAGTCATGTGGTACTTGTCTTTCTCTTAGCATAATACTCTCTAGGTCCATCCGTTCTGTCACAAAAAGTAAAATTTCCTTATTTTTTATGGCTGAGTAGTATTCCACTGTGTAAAAGTATCACAGCTCTTTAACCAGTTAACTACCACGCATCCAAAACAGAAACCATCCCCATATGCCATGATATTTTGAATTTAAAAAATCAATTTGCAATGAATATTATAACAATAAATATATTACTCACAATTCAGGTGTTCTTAAATATTTTAAACTTAAAATTCTCACAAAACATGATTTTAAAGTTGTCAGAGCTGCCACTTAGAAAAAACACTTTTTTATAGACATGCATGGCATGTGGGGAAGGTCCACTGCTTGTGTCTACAGATGTTTATGGCATACAATGGGTTAAAAAACCTACATACGGTTAATAAACTATTCCCTTAGTTCTTTATATGTATTGCTTTGCTAAAATTGTTATAGCAAATCATTTGAATAGGTCTAAACTTCTCAGAACATCATTACAAAAGTGTTGCTACAGCAATATAGCCTATCTTCTCTACATAATACATTGGAAGCTTATCATCTATACACAATGAATTTGAAAATGAAAAACCCCTGTGTATTTGAACTACTTATCAAGGCCCTGCCAGGAACAGATACAGCTTTCCTGTCACTTAGAAGACTGAACATTTCATAATATGATGCCTTATGAATTTGAAATAGATTAACAAAACATTTTTTCTTCTTTTGCCAAGACTAGAAATTGCTGTTCAAAGCCAAACTAAAGTATCATGAGAAGTAATACACATTTTTTTCTTTTCTTTTATGCTCTACTCAGAAATAGTTCCTTGCAAAGAAAATGTGGAGAACCACAACCCTTAAGTAATCAAGATGAGCTCTTGAAGATCAAAAAGCTACTAAAGTTTAAAAAGCAGTGGATCCACCACACTGTGAACAACTTCTAAGTGTATTGGAGCAATCTTTTGAAAAAGGACCTTTTCATGTACAGCTGATGATGATCATTCTCCGAAAAAAAATGAAACCCCTACTAAAGAGATACAATTTTGAAAAGGTACAAAAAGCCAGAATAAAAATTATCATCATATTGTTTCAAAAAGTGAGGTTACTATTTCCTTTTCCCAAAAGATAAAGTTGTCCCATGAGGGCCTTGGAGACCTGTAAGTGATAATGCCAAGTGGTTGAGAAGTTCAATCCCAGGGCAGGTCTAACTGCTAAGACTTCAACTTGCTGGATTATTTCAGTGAGAAATATAATCACTAAGACTATTCTGTAGTAGTAATGTATCAGTTAGCCACTGCCACAATAATGCTTCCATCTACACGAATCTCAATGACATTCAACAATAAGCATTTATTCTTACTCATGCATCTAAGTAGGGCACTTGGGTTTTACTTACATTGGCTGGGTTCAGCTGTGATTTGGGGCTGAATTAGGTCCGGGTCTACTCCAAGCAAGAGTCTAATAATTAAAACTCCTCTTAATCATGCTACAGTGTGTTTTTTTTTTGTCATGTCTTCACTTCTTCCTCTGGACAACCAATTGTGTACACAGGCTTGATTTTTTTTGTCTTTCTCAGGGGAAACAGAGAAAATTATGACAACAATACATGATCATATGCCAGTTCCTCAATCGAAAACTGCAGAAGTTGTTCCACCATAAGGAAACACCCAAGAGAGTTAATTATTTCAATACTGTTCTCAACCTACAGTATTTCTGGGAGATAAATTCTTTCAGATGGACAGCAAGAACTGCAAGGTGGAGTTGGAAATGCATAGGCCTTGAAGTAATCCTGAATTTGGTTAGAAACTCACTGCTACCATTTAAAAATCTTTTTGATTCACAAATTCTTCCCATGAGATAGAAAGAATAATGTTTCCTTCATAGGGTATTGTACTGTTAAATGGATAAATCTAAAGACTCCAGCATTATGTTTTGTGAGGTGAAAGGTTCAGGCACAAATCTAAGGAGTGGTAGCATTACAGCCAGTTGAAGGGAGGCCAGTTCTATCAAGACAAAAATATCTGCTATCAATGAGTTCCTGAAAGTTTACCGTATGAATTCTGGCTTTACCTAAAACTGTTGTAAGCAAAAATCATTGTATGTAGTCTTCACCATAAGAGCTGTTTTCCTCAAAGGTCAAAGGAGAGTTGTGGGATTTTGCCTCCAGTTTCTAGACTCTGCATAGAGATTGCTATATTTTAAATGGTAGCATTAGCTGAAGCAGCATTTAGCAGTTCAACACATGGTTGAGTAAAGCCTGGGGGAGAATTAGATGATAGCATTTCAAGGGGAAATTGCCAATGGACAAAAATAGCAAGGAGGCAAGGCGGCCTGGGGTTTAGCAGTAGAATTTTTAAAGAGGCAAAGCTACATAGTCCGGTTCTTTTCAGCAAGTATTCTCCTGAGAGCCAGCTCTTTACCTCCAATCAGTGCTGTAAGAGCTGAAGACTTTAGCCTTTGAAAACTAAAGCAATTGCTCAGAGACAAGCTGAACTAACATTTAATTCTGTACTTGCCATTTCTCTCACCCAGAATTTATGGTGGAAACCCTGTCTGATGTCAGCACCAAAGATTACACAAAGCTACTTTTGCAGAGGTGGTGGTTACCACCATAAGAGGTTCCAGGAAGGAAAAGGGCTAAAGTTAAAGCTCCCACTTTTGCCACCATGAAAATGAATCCTATAAACTGACAATAATTTGGAGGCTGATTATCCAATCTGAGGATGATCTAAGCCTTCCTACTGCTCACTTTTGTCAATTTAATAATTTTACAAGCCTTCACAGAGGTTATGAATTGGCCCCAAAAAGAAATTCAAATAAATACATTCTTCTATTTATTAGCAGCTACAGAGGGGTCTTTAATAGAGGTCATTCCTTGAGTTCTTCTTGGCTCCATTTATGAATAGAGACGTGACTGTTACCATCAAAAGTCAGATGTGACAATTTTACATTTGACTCTCCCTTGACCCTTAGTTGTTGAAAATGGTTTTGGAACCAAACATTAAATCAGCTAAGATATCACCAACAAGATATAATTATTAAGTAGTTTAAGATTGATGGCTTCAGTGTGTATGTGATTATGTAGAGTGCAGCACCAATTTTGCTAAAGTCTCTTCCTCCCTCTGTCTGTAGTCTCTCTGTGTCTCTCATTCTCTGTCTGTTTTTTTTTAAGCTTCCAAGAATCCTACAGAAGAAAGGAAATAAATTCTGCCAAAACCCAGAGTGAGTTTAGAAGTGGGTTCTTCCATGGTTAAGTCTCCAGATAAGAACACAGCCCAGCTGATACACTGATTCTGGCTGTGTGAGACCCTGAGGAGAACCCCTCCCTAATAGGTAGGGCCCAGGCTCTTAACCTACAAAATTGTGCGATAATAAAGATATGTTTCTTGGAGCTGCTAATAAAAATAAATCAGTGGTTTCAGTAGCCTCACCCTCTAGCACCTCATTGGAAGAAATAACCTATGTAAAGTCTCTAGCACTGGCGTGGCACCTAGCAAGTACTAAATGAATATTAGTTCACATTCACAAGTAAACTCGTATCCCTTCCTTTAAACCTACTATCTAACCTACTCTCCACATCTACCTCTTCCAACAAATGTCCATATTGCTAGAACAGCTAGAAGGTCCTACCACCACGGCCATTATTTGCTCATCTCCAATCCTTCAGAAACTCACTTGGCTTATATACCATCTCTTGAGGATGGGACGGATTCTTTGCTTTTTGAAGTACCACCAAATAATATAATAAATTGTCATTAATATGAAAAATAGTGAAATTCCTAAGTATTAGCAGCTCTAAACAACATACCTTTATTATCTCATAGTTACTGCGGGTCAAGGCAGAAAGGGCATTAGTTTCTTCCAATGTCAATTGCCATTGGGCAAGAGTTTCTTTGAATATGAGGAAAATAGAACTGAGAAGAACTTGGATTAATTAAAACCACCAAGATTTAAAGAATTTATAAACTAGAGGCCCTGTGCATGAAATTTGTGCATGGCAAGCTCCATCAGCTCAGCCTGCACCCTCTTGCAATCTGGGACCCCTTGGAGGATGTCTGACTGCGGGTTTAGGCCAATCCTGCAGGGATCCCTGTGGGATTGGGCCTAAACTGGCAGTCAGACATCCCTCTCGCAATCTGGGATGGTTGCTTCCTAACTGCTCACCTGCCTGCCTGCCTGATTGCCCCTAACCACTCTGCCTGCCTGCGTGATCGCCCCTAACCAGTCACCACAGCTTAGTCTGGAATGATGTTCGGCTGTTTGGACTAATTAACATATTACATTTCTATTATCATAGATTATTATAGATAACTAGAGGCCCAGTGCATGAAATACCTGCACTAGGAGCAGTGTCCCTCAGCCCAACCTGCATCTCTCCAATCTGGGACCTCTCGGGGGATGTCTGATTGCCAGTTTAGGGGATCAGGCCTAAATTGGCAGTCAGATATCCCTCTCACAATCTGGGATGGCTGGCTCCCAACCGCTTGCCTGCCTGCCAGCCTGAGCAACCACTAACCACTCCCCTGCCAGCCTGATTGACACCTAACTGCTCCTCTGCCAGCCCAATTGCCCCCAACTGCCCTCCCCTACTGGCATGGTAACCCCTAACTGGCCTCCCCTGCAAACCTGGTCACCTCCAACTGCCCTCCCCTGTTGGCCCAGTCACCTACAACTACCCTCCCCAGCTGGCCATCTTGTGGCAGCCATCTTTGACCACATGGGGATGGTCATCTTGTACAAGGGTGTGATGGTCAATTTGCATATTACCTCTTTATTATATAGGATGTCTTAGAAATGAAGTATATCTTTTCTTATAAATCCACCAATACCCTACACTCAAAGACAATATGAATATCAAATTAGGACTTCCTGTTCCCAGTAATGGTTTACAGGGATATTCAGATAAAATCATCTTTTGAAAACAGAAAACAGAAAGGATAGACTTGTTTTAACCACCTTAAAAGCATCAACTTACCTGAAGACTAAATTTTGTTGGGGTTTTTTGTTGTTTGTTTGTTTTAATATATTTTATTTATTTTTTACAGAGCAGAAGGGAGAGGGATAGAAAGTCAGAAACATCGATGAGAGAGAAACATCGATCAGCTGCCTCTTGCACGCCTCTCCTGGGGATGTGCCCACAGCCAAGGTACATGCCCTTGACCGGA
The DNA here is from genome assembly GCA_027563665.1 of Antrozous pallidus. Classification (NCBI taxonomy): domain Eukaryota; kingdom Metazoa; phylum Chordata; class Mammalia; order Chiroptera; family Vespertilionidae; genus Antrozous; species Antrozous pallidus. The sequence goes on from CM050509.1 coordinate 128,035,595, forward strand.
ATCGAACCTGGGACCCTTCAGTCCGCAGTCTGACGCTCTATCCACTGAGCCAAACCAGTCTCAGCTGAAGACTAAACTTTTTGAATGAAAGACTATCCAGAGATATGAGGGTACTACTGGAGCACTGATGCCACTTTTGCCCAGAGGGCATTTGCCTATACCACATCTGGTTCAGAAGAGACAGAAATCAAGGCCCAGGGTCAGTCAAGCATGGGAAGTTTTTAGGATCACATATGAAGTTGTGAGCACAAAGGTTTATATTCAGATCCAAAATCAACTCCTGGTCTCCAAGATCAGAAGTCTGCCTTAGCAGAGGAAAAAATGAATAGTAAATAGCCCACAAAAAAAATTTGCCAGAAACAAGCCCTCAAATGGATTTGCAGCTGAATTAGCCAAGAAACCTGGTTTGAGAGCATCTCTGATCATTAATGTGTCTGAGTGCCTGGTAGACTCAAACCCAAGTCATCCCTGGAGGAGGACACATCCATCCTAGGAAGAACCACACAATTTTTTGAGGTCAGGAAACCATAATCAGTCAAAGTTGACAAGGGACACAGGAAACAAAACAACTTAACTTTTAAAATGCCTAAAAATAGATAACAGAAACAAATGAACACAGCTTCAAATATAATTGTCAGAAATAGATATTAAAATAGCAATGTTTAAAGAAAGAAATAACACACTTGAAAATACTGTGCGGAATATGGTATTAAAAAGTGACAGAGTAGCCCTAGCCAGTTTGGCTCAGCGGATCAAGTGTCGGCTTTCGCACCGAGGGGTCCTTGGTTTGATTCTGACCAAGAGCACATCAGTTGCAGGCTCCTCCCTGGCCAGGTCCCTGGTCAGGGCATGCAGGAGGCAACCAATCAGTGTCTTTCTCTCACATTGCTATTTCTCTCAGTCTTTCCCTCTCTCTTCCACTATCTCTAAAAATCAGTAGAAAAATATCCTTGGATGAGGAGGAAGGAAGGAAGGAAGGAAAGAAGGGAGGGAGGGAGGGAGGGAGGGGGGGAGGGAGGGAGGGAGGAATACAATGTTGAATAGTAAAAAGCAAGACACAAAAATGTTTACAGAATCTTTCACTAAAATAAAGTTCAAAAATAGGCAAAACTGTATTGTTTAGGGAGAGCATACACAGATGATAAAACTATAAAGAAAATCATTAAAAAAACAATATGATGGTTAACTCTAATGGTGGCAGGAAGGGGATTATTGGTGGGAAGGGACATCTGGAAGGGGCTTCTGGGCTGCTGATACTGTTTTATCTATTTGTTTGGATAATGATTAACATGGATTTTTACTTTATAAAAAGCATAAATGTAAAAATATAACTAGAAAAATATAAATTATACATAATTTCTCTAAAAGGCTTTTTTTAAAACTATATAAGGTCTTTTGTGCTGACAAAAATTAACCATTTGAATTAGAGACCTATTGACCCAGAGGTCAAATATTAAATATAGGACAGTGAACCTAGAGAAAATTGATGTGAACCCAGGTGGACTGAAAACTGTAATCACCATCTCTTCCCACTGCTGCACTCAATCTTGATCTCCTCAAAGAAGTCTGTGCCATTGTTCTCCCAATTGCTAATTTCTTGCTTTGGAACATTTCACGAAAAGTCTGAATTCATTTTTGTTTGGTACTAGTTGCCCATGTGCAATAGACAGACATACCCTAAAATACAAAATTTTCAAATTTAGAATATTTTACCCATTGCCTGGAGTACCAGAAAAATCTAATCATAGCCTATTTGGAATGCAGTCCATTGAATCTCCTGATATCTTCGCGACAAACTGACTTTGCTTCTCGATATTATCCAGTAGCTCAAAGGAACTCATCCAGTAGACTAGCTGGGTTTCATTTCGTTTAGCATTAGCTTTTGTTGTTGTTGTTTTAAATATATTTTATTGGTTTCAAAGAGAAAGGGAGAGGGAGAAAGAGATAGAAACATTAATGATAAGAGAGATTCATTGATTGGCTGCCTCCTTCATGCCCCTCACTGGGGATCAAGCCGGCCACCCAGGCATGTTGCCCTAACCAGGAATTGAACCATGACCTCCGGCTTCATAGGTTGACCCCCAACCACTGGGCTATGCAGTTCAAGCTCAATAAGCAGTCTCCAAATATTCTCAATAGTGTATTTCTCATGGAAAATAAATTGAGCATGCTCCTCTAAAATATGTTTACTTATAAATTATAGGTGCCAATGTATCACTGTATTAGTATATTATCATACATATAAAACCAGAAATTTTTTTAATGAGGGAAAAATAAATATGAATAGAATTATTAACATTTTCTTCCAACACCCAAATGAATCATCTGTCAACTCTCTGAGATATATGTATCTCACCACTAAAAACATTCTTGTTGCACAACCTTGCTCCCCAAAACTCCAAGGAGGAACTTTAAGAACTATTACATAAGATGAGAAAGCTGAATGAGTCCTGGGCTTCCTTCCCATTCTAACTTCATCCACAGCAAGTCAGTTTGGATCGCTGTGATACATTTTCGGGTTTGGCAAATGACCTTTCTTTCTTGACAAATGAATTCAATGGTAAAAATTACCCTCTACAAAAAAAAATCACAAAAAAATAAAAGGTCTGAAACCCACTTTTCTGCAGCACTCTCTTTTGGTGTGAGCCTCTGAGCAGCCTTTCATGCAGGTGGCACATGACGTCACTGGGCCCCAGCTGTTCCTTATTAACTCAGCCTCTCAGTGAAAGATACAGCCTTTTACAGCTCGACTTTCTAAAGGAGAGAGCCCATTTTGCAAATCAACCAAACACATTAAACACAGACTGCCACATTTCACAAATATGAATTTAACAAAGAAATCCTATGTCTTCACAGTTTCCACTAAAGTCATGGTTTGAAGTTCTGAAGGACACCGGGCTTGGTGGAAAAGCCTCCCTGTTTTGTCACCCTAGGAAATGCCTGCCGAACCCACTGCACCTCCATTGGGTCAAAGCTCGAGAACCACCCAGAAGCCTATAACCCTCACCTAGGCCTCAAAACCATCTCCAACATGAGCAGACTTTGTAAATGTGTTCTTTGCCTGCTCGTAATGCCTAATTAGACCATGACCATGAGGCTAAGAGGTGCAGAAGAAAAGCCTGCCACTTGAGTTCGCAGCAAAATGACAGGCAGCATGCATGATCCTAGGGAAAGAATCTGACAGTCACACTTCAGTCTTTCAGCCACATTTTTTTTTCACATGGGGAGACTGTAGCATCAATAGTGTCATCTTCTAATAGAAAGGACAACTACATATAATGCATAATTGCCCGTCTAAATGACTTGTTATTTTGACTGCCTGTTTTAAAATGTCTATAATTGCTTCCAATGAGACTTGGAATAAATGATAAGTCAGCACAGACAATCGCTGATGGAGACATAGCATGGCTTTGGAAAACTTAGCAGATTATTTTGTCATCTGTCAATTTCCACCAATTTCTGATTATGAGCACAAGGCATCTACACTGCTTTATTGGGTATTTCTTCCAACTTGTCCCACTTAAGCAACAGAAGGTGTTTCACATGTAGGTGTATAAAAGACAAGGCAGTCTATTTTCAAGGACAATGAACAGAAGCTGGCTACACCTAATAAATTAGCTTTCAAGAATTTTAGCTCGTGCCAAATCCTGGCTCTTTCTGTAAAACAAAACCAAGTAAGGTAGAAGCACACCTCACCAAGAGTTATTGCCATCTCTCCAAATGAACTTTTTTTCCTTCCTCATATGCTTGTTTGCCAAGTCTTAAAATAACAAATCATTTCTTTATAACAAAATTGTCTCCCTGGAATAATAGGCTTCGGTGTGAGTTCTGATAGAGCAATAGCTCCTCTAAATGACAGCAAAGGCTTGCAGCAGGGATGTGAGACACATCTATTTCAGGGCTTCCCATTAGGGAGAAAAGCAGTTTGGTAAGAAATGAAGTAATTTCCTGACTCATTGGGATGCCATGTTTAAACCACAGCTTTCTGCCTAAGGACACAGAGGTTGGAAAAAATGTGGCTGAGCCTGAAAGATATGAATCATCCCTTACAGAACCAAGACACCAATTTTTTAAGTTCCTCCATATGCTATTAGAACATAGTAGATAAAGAGGCTAAGGAGAGCCTTCACCCATTCCTTCCATAGTAAAGAGAGTATGGAGGGTTCTCAAAAAAATTAAAAAATGGAGGTCTTCTGACCTATCAATTCCACTTCTGGGTATATATCTGAAGAAATCCAAAACATGAATTTGAAAGAACTTATGCACCCCATGTTCATTGTAGTGCTATTTACAATAGCCAAGATATGGAAGCAACCCAAGAGCCCACTAGTATATGAGTGAATAAAAATGCTGTCATACAGGAGAGCCATTGGCTGGAGTCTGCAGTACACAACTTCAGCGAGGGGCTCAACTGAGGCTACTCCTCCATCCATCCCACCCCCAACATGCAAAGCTTCTTCAAACCAACGTCGCCCTTTATATCAGAAAGTTGGCGGGCAGTATGAGGGGGAAAAAAAAGACAAGAAGAAAGTGGAGGAGTAAGTAAAAAAAAGGAAATAGTAAAATTAGAGTGGAAATAAATGACATAGAGACTAAAAAAAATACACAAGATCAATGAAACCAAGAGCTGGTTCTTTGCAAGGATAAACAAGATTGATGAACTGCTAGCCAGAGTCACCAAGAAACAAAGAGAAAGGACCTAAATAAACAAAATCAGAAACGAAAGAGGTGAAATAACTGACACCACAGAAATACAAAGGATTATAAAAAATACTATTGAACAACCCTGTTCCAACAAACTGGAAAATCTTGAGTAAATGGACATATTCATAGAAAAATACAATCTTCTACAACTCAATCAGGAAGAATCAGAAAATCTGAATAGGCCAATAACTAGTGATGAAATTGAAGCAGTGATTAAAAAAACTCCTAGCAAACAAAAGCCTTGGTCCAGGTGGCTTCACAGAGGAGTTTTACCAAAGATTCAAAGGACTAACACCCATCCTTCTCAAACTATTCCAAAAAACTCAAGAGTAAGGAACACTTCCAAGCTCTTTCTATGAGACCAGCATTATCCTAATACTAAAACCAGATAAAGACACTAAAATAATAAGAATTGTGGGCTAATATCCCTGATGAACATAGATGCTAAAATTCTCAACAAAATTTTAGCAAGTCAGATCCAGCAATACATTCAAAAGATCATAAACCATGACCAAGTGGGATTCATTATTGGGATGCGAGGTTGGTACAATATCAGCAAATCAATAAATGTAGTACATCACAATAACAGATTGCAAGACAAAAATCACAAGATCATATCAATTAATGCAGAAAAAGCATTCAACAAAATCCAACACCCATTTTTTATTAAAAAAAAACTCTCAGCAAAGTAGGAGTAGAGGAATCATACTTCAACATAATAAAAGCCTTATATGACAAACCTACAGCCAACAAACATCATATTCAATGAACAAAAGCTAAAACCATTTCCCCTAAGAATAGGAACAAGACAAGGATGCCCACTTTCACCACTCCTGTTTGACATAGTACTGGAAGTACTAGCCATAGTGATCAGACAAGAAGAAGAAATAAAAGGCATCCAAATTGGAAAGGAGGAAATAAAACTGTCATTATTTGCAGATGACATGATATTGTACATAGAAAACCCTAAAGACTACATAAAAACTACTAAATTTAATAAATGAATTCAGCAATGTAGGATACAAAATTAATACACATAAATCTATGGGATTTTTATAAACCAATAATGAACTCTCAGAAAGGAGACAAATACAATTTACCATTGCAACTAAAAATTAAGATACTTGGGAATAAATTTAACCAAGGAGGTAAAAAACTTGTAATAGGAAAACTACTGGACATTAAAAAAAGAGATAGAGGAAGATATAAACAAGTGAAGAATATACAGTGTTTATGTATTGGTAGAATCAACATCATTAAAATTTCCATACTACCCAAAGCAATCCATAGATTCAATGCAATCCCTATTAAAATACCAACAACATATTTCACAGACCTAGAATAAACTCTCTAAAACTGAATATGGAATAAAAAAGACCCTAACTATCCACAGTAATCTTGAGAAAGAAGAACAAAGTTGGAGAGATCACAATACCAGATATCAAGTTATACTAAAAAGCCACTGTAATCAAAACAGCCTGGTACTGATATAAGAACAGACATATAAACTATTAGAACAGAGAACCCAAAAATTGAACCAAGCCATTACATGCAATTAATATTTGACAAAGGAAGCAATAGCATACAATGGAGAAAAGATAGTCTCTTCAATAAATTGTGTTGGGAAAATTGGACAGGTACATGCAAAAGAATGAAATTAGACCACCAACTTACACCATACACAAGAAAAAATTCAAAACAAATAAAAAAAAACCTAAAGTTGTGAAGAGGAAAAGATGGTGGCGGAACAGAAGGACACGTAATCATTTGTGTCCCAGGGCAGATGGAGGGAGCAGCTGAGGGTCGCACAGGGAGTGTTTGTTGGTGAGTTGGGGGACAGCTGGGCTTTGGGAAAAGGAGGGGGGCTGCTGGATTAGCCTCCCCTAACGGAGGGGCCCCAGTGCGGCTGGATTCTCTCACAGAGCCACTGGCTCAGAGGTGGACTACGCCATCTTGAAGGGGAAGAGCCTGAAAATTTTACAGCTGCGGTACCCACTGGGCGGCTGAGACGCCCCCCCCCCCCCCCGGAACATTGGTTCCTAGTTGGCGCAGAGGAACCCCGGGCTCTGCCACTGAAAGGTCAGATTTTCACCTGGGGTTGGGGGAGCTGGGAAAACAGGGAGATTCTCGACTCGGGGGGAAAAAAAAGGAAAAGTCCGTGGCTGTTGGAGCTGGTAAACATGGAAGAGGGCCCTTGGAGCTAGTGGCAGGGGGGATACATAGAAAGCAACTCATTTGGACCTGACGGAGAAAGCCAGCCTAACAATTTTGGGAGGGAGCGGGCTGCCAAACCCAAGGGGGGAAGGGGTTTCGCACAGACATACAAGCAGGACGTGAGTTTGCGCGCTTGAGTTTGTCCTCTCCAAATCCGAGTTTCTCAGTGCTGAACCAGGAACGGGGGATCCCCTGGTGGGAGATAACCTAGGAGACATCAGGGGTGAGCTGTTTTTCTGAGGCTGGGGATCAGAACAGGTGCTCACCATTAGAGAGGCAGCTCTGGGGTAGCCTATTCCCACAAATCAGTATTGAATACCATAGACATAGTGGGATTTTTAGTTCAGGCTAGAGAGGACCAATAGACCCAGAGGACAATTCAGAAACACTGCCACCCAGGGGCTGAATCACAAATTGACCCTTGTGTAACACAAATTAAGGAATCAATTTTATTTCTACTACTATTTAAACTTTTTTTAAGTGCCATTTTATTTCATCTTTATTCTACTTTGGGATTAGTGTTATACAGTCTTTTGTCATCTACCCTTTAGTATCTTTTTACTCTACCTCAACTTCACCCTTATGCCAGCACTCTCTTGCTAACCTTTCCCTAGTTAGTATCTTGTTCCCCTTACACTTTTTCTGGTTTAGATTTTCCTTATTCTCTCTTTTTTACCCCCTGTTAAAATTTCACCCCACTTTTATATCTAATCTCCAACCACCTGCTCCAAGTCCATACACATCTATCGCTTCTCTGACTTTTCTATCCTAAATTGTTTTTCTCTCAGGCCTGCTGATGTTGTTTACCTGACTGTTGATTATATTGATATTTTATGCATGTTTGTGAGATTGGTTTTCTTATTCTTTTCTTTTAATTTGTTTTGTGTCGGGGGGTTGGGATTGTTTTTTGTTTTGGTGTTGTCTGCATTGTTGTTGTTTTTTTATAGATTTAAGCTTCTGAGTTCCCTAACCTCCCTTGATATTAGTTGTTGTATGTAGTTTGTATAAATCTCCAGGTACTTGTTGCTGGCTTTTGCTGGGATTAGTGGTGGTTCTTTAGGAGTTTTCAACCATATTTATAGTTTATTCCCCTTTCCTTTATTTTTACTCCTTCCCCTTTACCCAATTTCATTTTGGCATTCCTTTCTTTCTTTCTTTCTTTCTTTCTTTCTTTCTTTCTTTTTTCCTTTCTTTCTTTCTTTCTTCCTTTCTTTCTTTCTCTTTCTTGTGTGTGTGTGTGTTTTCTCTTACTCTCTTCTTTCTCACCTATCACCTAATTTACCTTCCTCTGGCAATCACCTTTAATTTGGAATCACCAATACCGTGAATACATTCTTCTTCAGTGCCTGGTGCACTGCACCTGGTTGCATTGTAGTTTGAGCCTTTAAATCAACACAGGAGAATGAAAACTTCATAATGAGACACACAAAGAAGAGAGACCATGGGGAGACAAGGAAACAGCCCACCAATGAAAGAAAAACATGCCTCACCAGAAAACGAGGTAAACAAAATGGAAGCAAGCAATCTGTCAGAGAGAGAATTCAGAGAAATGGTCATAGGGTGGCTGAAGAGAATATAAGTCACTATGAGTAAGTACCAAGAGGAATTTAAGAGGAACCAAGAGGAAATCAAGAAGACCCAAGAAGAAATTAAGAAGAGCCAAGAAGAAATGAAGAAGAGCCATGAAGAAATGAAGAAGACCCAAGAAGAAATGAAGAAGAGCCAAGAAGAAAGGAAGAAGAGCCAAGAAGAAATGAAAAGTGACATTGCTGAGGTAAAGAATTCCATAGAAAGTATCAGGAGTAACTAGAAGAAGCAGAGGACTGCATCAGTGAGCTGGAAGACAAGGTAGGAAAAAATATCCAAGTAGAGCAGCTTCTAGGAAAAAAATTAAAAAGCAGGAGAAGAGGCTAAGGGAACTTTGGGACAACATGAAACAAAACAACATCCGCATAATAGGGCTTCCAGAGGGACAGGAAACTGAGCAAGGAATAGAAAACCTGTTGGAAGAAATAATGACAGAAAACTTCCCTGATATAGCGGGGGGAAAAACACACAAATCCAAGAAGTTCAGAGTCCCAGGAAAATTAAACCCCAAAAGACCCACGCCAAGGCACATGATAATTAAATTGGCAAACATCAACGACAAAGTGAGCATCTTTTTTTGAAATATATTTTATTGATTTTTTTACAGAGTGGAAGGGAGAGGGATAGAAAGTCAGAAATATCAACGAGAGAGAAACATCGATCAGCTGCTTCTTGCACGCTCCTTACTGGGGATGTACCCACAGCAAAGGTACATGCCCTTGACCGGAATTGAACCCAGGACGTTTCAGTCTGCAGTCTGACGCTCTATCCACTGAGCCAAACCAGTTTTGGCCAAAGTGAGAATCTTAAAAACCACCAGAGAGAGATAGAAAGTCACATACAAAGGAACCCCCATCAGATTAGCAAGTGATTTCTCAACAGAAACTTATCAGCCGGAAGGGAATGGAATGAAATAAACAAAGTCATGCAAAGGAAGGGTCTGAATCCTAGAATACTGTAACCAGCAAGGCTATCAATCAAAATTGTAGGTCAAATCAGGAGATTCACAGTCCAAAAAGGTCTAAGGGAATATATTACTAACAAACCAGCAATGCAAGAAATGCTGAAGGGTCTGCTGTAAAAAGCAATAGGAAGCCAAGAAAGAACACAGGAGCAAAGAACAAAAATGGCCACACATAAGTACCTATCAATAATAACTTTAAATGTAAACGGTTTAAATGCTCCAATCAAAAGACATAGGGTAATGGACTGGATAAGAAAACACGAACCATATATCTGCTGTCTACGAGAATCTCACCTCCGAAAAAAAGACACACACAGACTGAGGGTGAAAGGATGGAAAAAGGTTCGTCAGACCCATGTAAATGCAAAAAAAAACTGGGGTAGCAATACTTATATATGACAAATTAGATCTCAAAGGGAAGGACATAACGAGAGATAAAGAAGGCTACTACATAATACTAAATGGAGCAATCCAAGAAGAAGAAATAACTCTGGTAAACATATACACACCCAATACAGGAGCACCCAAATACATAAAAAAAGCTCCTGGATGATATCAAGGGTGAGACAGACAACAATACAATCATAGTAGGAGACTTTAATACCCCACTATCACCATTGGACAAATCCTATAAACAAAAAAATCAGTAAAGAAACATCAATCCTCAATGACTCACTAGACCTGATGGAATTAATTGACATCTTCAGATAATTTCACCCCAAAGCCACAGAATATACATTCTTTTCAAGTGCCCATGGGTCATTCTCAAAGACAGACCATATGTTGGGTCATAGGCAAAGTCTCTCCAAATTCAAGAAGATAGAAATCATATCAAGCATATTCTCAGATTACAGTTGCATAAACCTGGAAATCAAATACAATAGAAACAATCCAAAGAAATCAAACACATGGAGACTAAACAGCATGCTATTAAACTATGACTGGGTTACTAGAGAGATCAAGGAAGACATAGAAAACATCGTGGAAAACAAATGACAATGATACCACAACAATCCAAAATCTATGGGACGCAAGGAAAGCAGTTTTGAGAGGTAAGTTTATAGCTCTACAATCCTATTGCAAAAAAAAACACAAAAAACAACAACAACAACAAAAAACAAGAAACAGCAGCAATAAATGATCTATCCCAACAACTCAAAGAGTTAGAAATAGAGCAACAAGAAAAGCCCAGTGTAAGCAGAAGGAAGGAAATAGTAAAGATCAAAGCATAGATAAACGACATAGACACCAAAGTAACAATAAAGAAGATCAACAAAACCAAGAGCCGGTTCTTTGAAAGGATAAACAAGATTGATGAACCTCTAGCCAGGCTCACCAAGAAGCCAAGAGAGAGGACCCTAATAAATAAAATCAGAATTGAAAGAGGTGAAACAACAACAGACCCCATTGAAATGCAAAAGATTGTTAAAAAATACTATGAACAACTCTACTCCAACAAACTGGACAACCTGGAGGAAATGGATATATTTGTAGAAATATATAACTTCCCAAAACTCAATCAGGAAGAATCTGAACAGCTCAATAGACCAATAAATATGGAAGAAATTGAAGCAGTCATCAAAAAGCTTCCAGCAAATAAAAGCCCAGGGCCAGACAGGGGAGTTTTACCAAACATTCAAGGAAGAACTAAAACCTATTATCCTCAGACTATTCCAGAAAATTCAAGAGGATAGAACACTTCCAAACTCCTTCTATGAAGCTGGCATCACCCTAATACCAAAACCAGACAAAGACAATACACTGAAAGAGAATTACAGGCCAATATCCCTCATGAATATAGATGCCAAAATCCTCAATAAAATTCTAGCAAATCGAATCCAGCAATACATCAGAAAGATCATACACCATGACCAAATAGGATTTATCCCAGGAATGCAAGGATGGTACAATATCCGCAAATCAATAAATGTGATACATCACATAAACAATTTGAAAGATAAAAATCACATAGTCATATCAATTGATGCAGAAAAAGCATTTGACAAAATCCAACACCCTTTCTTGATAAAAACTCTCAACAAGGTAGGAATAGAAGGATCATACCTCAACATCATACAGCCATATAAGATAAACCCACAGCAAACATCATACTCAATGGGCAAAAACTATAACCATTTCCCCTAAGAACAGGAACAAGACAGGGTTGCCCACTCTCACCACTCCCGTTCAACACAGTACTGGAAGTATTAGCCATTGCAATTAGACAAGAAGAAGAAATAAAAAGCATCCAAATTGGAAAAGAAGAAGTAAAGCTATCCTTATTTGCAGATGACATGATATTGTACATAAAAAACCCGAAAGACTCCATAAAAAAACAAATAGACTTAATAAATGAGTTCAGCAATGTAGCAGGCTACAAAATTAATGCCACGAAATCTATGGCATTTCTGTACAATAATAGTGAACTTACATAAAGAGAGACTAAAAACGCAATCCCATTTTCCATCACACCAAAAAAGTTAAGATACCTAGGAATAAACTTAACTAAGGAGGTAAAAGACCTATTCACGGAAAACTACAGGACACTAAAAAAAGAGATAGAGGAAGATGTAAACAGGAGGAAGAAGATATCAGGTTCATGGATTGGGAGAATCAACATAATTTAAATGTCCATACTACCCAAAGCAATCTATAAATTTAATGCACTCCCCATTAAAATACCAATGGCATATTTCACAGACCTGGAAAGGACTCTCCAAAAATTCATCTGGAATAAAAAAAAGGCCCCGAATAGCCACAGCAATCCTGAGAAAGAAGCTCAAAGTCGGTGGGATTTCAATACCAGATTTCAAACTGTATTACAAAGCTACTGTTCTCAAAACAGCCTGGTACGGGCACAAGAACAGACATATAGACCAATGGAGTAGAATAGAGAATCCAGATATCAAACGAAACCACTATGCTCAATTAATATTTGCAAAGGAGGCATGAATAAAATGGAGTCAAGATAGTCTCTTCAATAAATGGTGCTGGGAAAATTGGACAGATATATGCAAAAAAATGAAACTAGACCACCAACTTACACCATACACAAAAATAAACTCAAAATGGATACAGGACTTAAACATAAGACGGGAAACTATACAAATATTAGAGGAATCCACAGGAAGAAACATCATAGACTTATGCCAAAAGAACTTCTTCGATGATACTGCTCCGAGGGCAATGGAAGCTAAAGACAAAATAAACAAATGGGACTACATCAAAATCAAAAGCTTTTGCACAGCTAAAGAAACCATCAACAAAACAACAAGCAATCCCACTGCATGGGAGAACATATTTGCAAATGTTATCAGTGATAAAGGTTTAATTTCAAGCATCTACAGGCAACTCACGCAACTCAATAAAAGGAGGACAAATGATCCAATAAAAAAAATGGGCAACAGACCTAAATAGAATCTTTTCGAAAGAAGACAAAAGGACGGCCCAGAGACATATGAAAACCTGCTCAAAGTCACTAATTATCAGAGAGATGCAAATCAAAACGACTATGCGGTACCATCTCACAATGGACAGGATGGCTTACATCAACAAATCAACAAATGACAAGTGCTGGTGAGGATGTGGAGAAAAAGGAACTCTCCTGCACTACTGGTGGGATTGTAGACTGGTGGAGCCACTTTGGAGAACAGTATTGAGTTTCCTCAAAAAACTAAAAATGGGGCTCCCATTTGACCCAGTGATCCCACTTCTAGGAATATATCCCAAGAAACCAGAAACGTGAATTAGAAAGGATATATGCACCTCTATGTTCAGAGCAGCACACTTTACCACAGCTAAGATTTGGAAACAGCCTAAGTGCCCATGAACAGATGAGTGGATTAAAAAACTATGGTACATCTACACAATGGAATACTATGCTGCAGTAAAAAAGAAGAAGCTCCTACCTTTTGCAACAACAGGGATGGATCTGGGGAGCATTACGCTAGGTGAAATTAGCCAGGCAGAGAAAGATAAATACCACATGATCTCACTCATTTGAGGAATATAATGAATGACATAGACTGATGAACAAGAACACATCCAGAGACTGAGAAAACTCCATCAGAATGTCAAAGCTCAGGGTAAGTGGCAGAGGGTGGGAATAAGGGGGAAAATCAATATATTTGACCTCTTGAACTAAGGTAAGTAATTTGTGTTTTTACATCCCTGACAAAGTTTATATAAAGTTATAAAAAATTGGCAGCTAGTTTGAGATTGAATTGACATGGCTTAGAGTTTGTCATCTCCTATGGACACCAGTCCTTAGGCTAGGTCCTCCTTAACCTCCCGTGACACCATAATACCCTTACATGATATTATTCTACAATGTCATTATAATATTTGATATTTGACAACAGCATATTATACAATTATCCCAAATAAACTAACTCTGTGAATGTTGGGCAGCAATTTAAAACAGGATAGGAAAGGAATTAATCCCTTTCAGAAGGAATTAAGGCACTGGGAAGGCACTCGAGCATTCTATATTGGCCCCTCCTGCCCTTTCTGCCAAGAGGGACCTTCTTCTTACTATCCAAATACACACAGTTGATGCCTGAGTTTTCAGTTCAAGCTGTGGCTGAAGCCTCTGGGCAGATGGCACCATGGATCTGTCTCTCAACCAATGGCGTGAGCTGGGCCCTCTCTGGAGAAGAAACCTGGGTCCCCCGAGATATGTGATCAGTACTGGGACCCCACCAGCAGGCGAAGGGACCCCAAGGCAGGTGCGGGACGTGGAGGCCATGGGGGCATAGACTACAAAGGAGACAGAACTGAACCTCACACCACCCTGTTTGGCCCCGGAAGATGGCTGGGTAGCCAGAGACGGGTAAGATTCCTCAGGGAAGGAACAACCTAAGACAGGCACAGTCAAAGAGGGGCCAACAGGAGAGAACTAAAAGGTCAACAGAGGTGGGGCACAGACCCTCATCCACAAACCTTGCAGGGGCCTGAACTCTCACCCCTTCTGAGGGAGGTCTCCTGGCCCCACGGCTGCTTCGCCACCCACGCACAACTCAGACTGGGACCCAGGTGGCAGACAGAGACTCTACCAGCAATAGCTGCTCTATATCTAAATTCAGTCTACTACCATGAATGCTCAGGACCTACTCAAAATTGCAAATATTCCTTTCCACTAGTATTTACAGGGTAAACTAAGATTTCTGCTTGAGTATTAAAATTGACAGTAAAATAGTAATCAAGTTTTCAGATTAATTTTAATTGGCCAAGTGAAATAAGCAAATACTCAAGAAAATCTAAGTGTACTGGACAAAAAGCTTTTCCTAAAACATTAACTAAAATATCTATTAGTAGTTCATCTCACTGTAAAATTGCCTCACATCCAAAGAACCTAAAGCAGTCATATTTGTGTGCAAAAGTTAAAATTTAAAATTACCAAGACTGCAATATAAAATTTCCAAAAGCCCCCATTAATCAAAAAAAGGGGGGAACAGTGGGGTAATATCATGTAAGGAAAAATATCCTGTAGGTAAAATACATCTAGAAAATTCTTACTCCAGAAAAGTAACTTCCATTTGTAAAGCCAACAGCAGGACACCCGTGAAAAAATACACATGGTGTCAAAATAAGCCAAAAGAAAATCATTCAGGCAAAAATAAAAAGAATCCCAAGTCTAATTTGCAGAGAGGATCCCTTTGTTTACTTTTGGTCCAGAATGTGTTTGTGTGTTTTCAGAGAACAACTCCAAGACCATGTGGGTTCCTGCGACTGTGAGGAACTGATGGATCTGTTCCAGTCATGAGGATGGTCCAGAGATGGGGGACACTGAGGACACCTTGCCATGCTAGCAGTCGGCAGATGTGCATGGCTGCAGGCAGCCCAGGACCAAACCAGAGAGGATGGATCTTGCATTGCCACCATGTGTCCACCATCTGGATACCATTGCTGACATGTACACATAAAGAACTATTTGACATTGCAACTGGGAATCAGAACAGTTGGACATTGAAACTGGCATGCAAACATTTTTTTGCTCTTATACATTTATTTCTAGTATGCAGATGCAAGATATTTTTGAAGAAAAAAACGGGAGAGTGATTGATATAGAGGCAGGGAGACACTGAACAAGCTGTCAAGCTACAAGGCAAAGGCTGGGGTGGATGGGAGGCAGATGCTGGGGGAGATCAACCGAAGGACTTGTATGCATGCATATGAGCATAACCAATGAATGAAAGACACTGGGGCGGGGAGGGGAGCAGTTGGGGACATGTGCTGGGAGGTAGGGGAGGCTGATGGGTGGATAATGGGGGGGAGGAATACATATGTACTACTATTAAATATGTTATACTGGAAAAAAATAATAATAAATTAAATTTTTAAAAAATTAAAGTTGTGAAATCATAAAAATTCTGGAAGAAACCATAGGCAGCAAAATCTCAGAAATCTCTTATAGCAATATGTTTACCAATACATCCCCTAGGACCGTGGTCAGCAACATTCGGGTTGCAGGCCACATTTGGCTCTTTGGCCCCTTGAGTGTGGCTCTTCCACAAAATACCATAGCCTGGGCAAGTCTATTTTGAAGAAATGGTGTTAGAAGAAGTTTAAGTTTTAAAAATTTGGCTCTCAAAAGAAATTTCAATCGTTATACTGTTGATATTTGGCTCTGTTGACTGATGAGTTTGCTGACCACTGTCCTAGGACAATGGAAACTAAGGAGAAAATAAACAAATGGAACTACATCAAAATAAAAGCTTCTGGGCGGGGGCTGTAAGAGATCAACCGAAGGACTTGTGTGCATGCATATAAGATTACCAATGGATACAAGACATGAGGGGGAGGGGGGCAGGTGAGGGCATGTGCTAGATGGTTGGGGAGGCCAGGGGAAGGTTAATGGGGTGGGAAAAGGAAACATATGTACTACTATTTGTAATACTTTAAACAATAAAATATATATATATTAAAAAATAAAAAGCTTCTTCACAGCAAATATATATATATATATATATATCAACAAAACAACAAGAGAGCCTACTGCATGGGAGAACATATTTGCCAATGATACATCTGATAAGAGTTTAATTTCCAAAATATATAAGTAACTCATACAACTTAACAAAAGGAAGACAAAGAATCCAATTTAAAAATGGGCAAATGACCTAAATAGGTACTTCTCCAAAGTGTACATACAGAAGGCCAAGAGGCATATGAAAAAAATGCTCAATGTCTTTAATCATCTGAGAGATACAAATCAAAACAACAATGAGGTACCCTCTCACACCTGTCAGTATGACTATCATCAACAAATCAACAAAGGACAAGTACTAGGGAGGATTTGAAGAAAAGGGAACCCTCATACACTGCTGGTGGGAATTCAGATTGGTGCAGCTTCTGTGGAAAATAGTATGGAGTTTCCTCCAAAAAATTAAAAATGGAACTGCCATTTGACCCAGTAATACCACTTCTAGGAATATATCCCAAGAAAAGAGAAACACCACTCCGAAAGGATATATGAACCCCTATGTTCATAGCAGCACAATGTACAATAACTAACATTTGGAAACAGCCGAAATGCTCATCAGCAGATGAGTGGATTAGAAAGCTGTGGTACATCTACCCAATGGAATACTACACTATTCAAAAAAGGAAGGAACTCCTACCATTTGTAACAGCATGGATGGACCTGGACAGCATTATGCTAAGCGAAATAAGCCAGTCAGATAAATATAAATATCATATTCTCACTCATTTATGGAATATAAAGACTATTGTAAAATGATGAACAAAAATAGATACAGAGGCAGAGAAGCATCAAACAGACTGTCAAACTACAGCGGGAAAGCAGGAGAAGGTTAGGGGGAATAAGAGATCAACCAAAGGACTTGTATGCATGCATGTAAGCATAACTAATGGATACAAGACACTGAGGAGGGGAATGAGAGCATGTTCCAGGGTGGTAGGGGAGGCCAGGGGGAGGTCAAAGGTGAAAAAAGGAGACATATGTACTACTATTTCTAATATTTTAAACAATAAAATATTTTTAAAAATGAAACTCTCATTTCCCCAAGTAATCCCACATCTAAGAATATATCCCAAGAAAACAGAACTACCCATCAGAAAGAATATATGCACCCCTATATTCATAGCAGCACAATTTACAATAGCTAAGATTTGGAAACAGCCTTAAGTGCCTATCAACAGATGAGTAGATTAAAGACCTGTGGTACATCTACACAATGGAATACTATGGAGCTGTACAAAAAGAACTCTTACCATTTGCAACATCATGGATGGATGTGGAGAGCATTATGCTAAGCGAAATAAGTCAGTCAGAGGCATAAGTATCACATGATCTTACTCAGAAGTGGAATATAATGAATACCATTAACTGATAAACAAAAATAAATGTAGAGATATAGAAGCATCAAACAGAGTGTCAAACCTCAGAAGGTAGGGGAGGGTGGGCGGTAGGAAGAGATAAATCAATGAACTTGTATGCATATATGCATAACCCATGGACACAGACAATAGGGAGGTGAAGGCCTGGGGTGAAGGGCAGGGGCAGGCTGGAAAATGTCAATGGGAGAAAAGGGGACATATGTAATATTTTCAACAATAATGATTTAAATAAAAAGAAGTACAAATTGGTAGTTACAATATAGTCATGGGGATGCAAAGTACAACTTAGGGAATATAGTCAATACTATTGTAATAACTATGGATGGTGTCAGATAGGTACTGGAAATATCAGAGGAACACTTTGTAAAGTGTATGATTGTGTAAGCATAATGCTGTGCACCTGAAACTAATAAAAATAATATTAAATGTAAACTGTATTTAAAAATAAAAATTTAAGCCAAAACCGGTTTGGCTCAGTGGTTAGAGCACTGCCCTGTGGACTGAAAGGTTCCAGGTCTGATTCCGGTCAAGGGTATGCACCTTGGTTGCCAGCACATCCCCAGTAGGAGGTGTGTAGGAGGCAGCTGATCGATGTTTCTCTCTCATTCATGTTTGTAACTCTCTATGCCTCTCCCTTGCTCTCTCTAAATAAAAAAAAAATCAATAAAATACATTTTAAAAATAAAAATTTAAAAAAAAATTTTTAAAAATTATTTAACCCAGTTTGAACTTATTTTTCTGTATGGTGTAAGAAGGTAGTTTTGTTTCTTTTCTTTTTTTTTTTTTCTTGCATGTACCTGTTCAATTTTCTCAACATTTATTGAATAGACTCTTTTTGCCCCCTCCCCAAAATATTAAATATTGGATGAAGCTGGGAGGAGGGGTATCAGAAAAATGTATACTGTACAAACAGAGACCAAATCCAGAGAAAGAAGCAAATTGGGTGAAGAAGAAAGATCTAAGAAATGCAGAAGAAATAAGAGGAAAAGGAATAGAGAACAATTAAGGATAATTTCCTCAAAAATATAGCGGATTATCTTAATAATTTTTTTTAAAAATGAAGTTACCTCTCTCGGTCTGGCTGCCACAGCGAGAGGAGCTGCCGCCATGTCCCCCCAGCTGCAATGGATGGTGGTGCAGAACTGCTCCAGCTTCCTGATAAAAGGAACAAGCAGAAGTACAGCACGCAGTCCAATAATTAGAAGGCCACAACGGCCCGAATTACTGCAAGACGTGGAGCTGGCGGTCCACAGGAGAGGGTGCCGTGAGCTTTGCGAAGCAGTGCTCAGACCAGCAAAAGCCAGCCACCTCCTATGTGGGGACCACCATCAAGAACTCCAAGGCCACTCTGAGCAGCAACTGACACAAGATTAGCAAGAACAAGTACTACCCAGATCTTCGAACCGCTACCATCTTCGCAGCAGACGCCATCTTTGCGGCCGGAAGTCCATCATGGTGAAGAAACACCACCCCACCAAGAGCTCCTGAGTACACCCCTCCCCCCCAAAAGTAATCAACTTGTCAGCTGACTTACTTCAAAAAAGTAAAATTAAAAAATGGAGTTAAGCCTGGCCAACATGGCTCAGCAGTTGAGCACTGATCTATCAACCAGGAAGTAACAGTTTCCCAGTCAGGGCACATGCCCGGGTTGTGGGTTCGATCCCCAGTGGGGGGCATGCAGGAGGCAGCCAATCATTGATGTTTCTCTCTCTCTCTCTCCCTCTCCCTTTCTCTCTGAAATCAATATTTTTTTAAAAAATGGAGTTAGTATTTCAAAACACAACTCAAGAAAGCTGTATATCCTAACAATGATTAAGGGGAGGCTGGGGGAAGGTCAATGGGGAAAAAGGGAGATATATGTAATACTATATGTAATACTTGAAACAATTTTTTTAAAAACTAAGATTTACGGGATATATATTAATAAAGCTTTCTATGTATCAGGCACTGGAAAATGAGTCAATACACATAGTGAGATATTTACCTTAACTCATTTAATCCATATCCTGGCTTCATGAGATAAGCTTTTCTATTGTTATCTTTTTATATTTATTTATTTTGTTATTTTGTTATTTAAATTCTGTACTGTTTAAACTATTACGTAAATCTTCATTTCCCCCGGCTGACCTCTCCCCAGATGCTCCCACCTCCCAGCACATGCTCTTACCCCTACGCCCTCACTCCTGTCTGTGGCCATTAGTTATACTTATATGAATGCACACAAGTCCTTTGATTGATTTCTTACCCCCTGACCCCTACTTACCCTCATAGGTTGGACAATCTGTTCAACGTTTCCATGACTATGGCTCTATTTTTGTTCATTAGTTTATGTTGTTCATTATATTCCACATATGAGTGAGATTATAAGATATCTTTCTCCAACTGGCTTAATTCTCTTAACATAATGCTCTCTAGGTATATCCATGCTGCTGCAAATGGTAAGAATTCCTTCTTCACAACAGCTCAGCCAGTTTTTTTTAAATATATATTTTATTATTTTTTTACAGAGAGGAAGGGAGAGGGATAGAAAGTCAGAAACATCGATGAGAGAGAAACATCAATCAGCTGCCTCCTGCACACCCCGCCCCCGGGGATGTGCGCACAACTAAGATACCTGCCCTTGATTGGAATCAAACCTGAGACCTTTCAGTCCTCAGGTTGACATGCTATCCACTGAGCCAAACTGGTTTTGACTCAGTTTTTTTAATCCATTCATCTGCTGATGGGCACTTAGGGTGTTCCCAAATCTTAGCTATTGTGAATTGTGCTACTAATCCTATCTAATAAAAGAGTAATATGCAAATTGGCCATACCTTTGCTACACCTACAAGCCACGTCCACCAGCCAATCAGGAGTAGGGTGGCGGGCCGAGGCGGCCATGGCCAGGGGGTGGGGATGAAGTGGCCCAGGCTGTGGGGGAATGGGAACAAGGCAGCCAGGGCTGTGGGGGGGAGGGGGCAAGTATGAGGCAACCTGGGCCACAAGGGGCCAGGGCCAAGGAGGCCCAGGACATGGGGGGCGGGGTTGAGGAGGCCATAACTGGGAGGGTAGGTCCACGTGACCCACCCCATTGGAGGGCAGGGCCGAGGTGGCCATGGCCAGGGCGGCGGGGCTGAGGCGGCCATGGGGGGGGCAGGGCCAAGGAGGCCATGACGGGGGTCCAGGTGGCCCATCCCACGGGGGTGCAGGGTGCTGGTGACCATGGCTGGGGGGGTGGGGGCAAGGTTGCCATGCCCAGGGGGCAGGGCCAAGGTGGCCCATCCCGTGGGAAATGGGGCCAAGGCAACCATGGCCGGGGGGGGGGGGCAGGTCCAGGCAGCCCATCCAATGGGGTAACAGGGCCAAGGCAGCCGAGGCTGTGCAGAGGTGGAGATGGGGCCGAGGTGGACCGGGCCAGGGGGGCGAGGCCGATGCTGCCAGGGCCATGGGTGGGTGGGATCGAGGTGTCCAGTGCATGCTGGCCTGGGAGAAGGCCTGGGCTGGGGTGTTGGGGCTGAGGCCCATGCTATCTGGACTCGAGCTGGCTGGGGTGAAGGCTCAGGCCAGGGGGTAGGGGATATGTGGCTGGGGCCAAGCCAGCCATCGGCCCCATTGTCGGGCGATGGCTGAGTACCCAAGGCCTAAAGCATCACCAAAGCCTTTAGGCCTTGGGCAGGATGGGGTGAGTGGTTAGCAGGTCAGCCCCTGAGAGCTCCCAGTATATGTGAGGAGGCAGGTTGGGCTGAGTGATCACCCATCCCCAGTGTATGCATTTCATGCAACAGGCCCCTAGTCTTTTTTTTTTTCTTTTTTTTTTTTTTTTTAGGATTAAGTGTTTTTTATTTTTTTTATTTTTTTGTCTTTTATTTACAGTATAACTTATATTTAATAGTGCATATGTTTTCCTCCCCCCCAATATCATCCCCCCAGCCTCCCTTACCCCCAGCACATGTTCCCACCTGCCTCCCTCCCTGCCCCAGTATCTTTCATTCATTGGTTATGCTCATATGCATGCATACAAGTCCTTCGGTTGATCTCCCCCAGCATCCGCCTCCCATCCACCCCAGCCTCCCCCTGTAGCTTGACAGCCTGTTCAAAGCCTCCCTGCCTCTATAGCAATTACTCCCCCGTTTCTTCTCTTCAAAAATATCTTGCCTCTGCATACTAGAAACAAACGTATAAGAACAAAAAATGTTTGAGTCTCAGTTTCAATGTCTAACTGTTCTGAGTCCCAGTTTCAATGTCAAATAGTTCTTTATGTGTACATGTCAGCAATGGTATCCAGATGGTGGACACATCGTGGCAATGCAAGATCCATCCTCTCTGGTTTGGTCCTGGGCTGCCTGCAGCCATGCACAGCTGCCAACTGCTAGCATGACAAGGTGTCGTCAGTGTTCCCCATCTCTGGACTGTCCTCATGGCTGGAACAGGCCCGTCAGTTCCTCATTGTCGCAGGAACCCACATGGTCTTGGAGTTGTTCTCTGAAAACACACAGACACATTCTCGACCGAAAGTTAACAAAGGGATCCTCTCTGCAAATTAGACTTGGGATTCTTTTTAATTTTTGCCTAAATGATTTTCCTTTGGCTTATTTTGACACCATGTGTGTTTTTTCATGGGTATTCTGCTATTGGCTTTACAAATGGAAGTTACTTTTCTGGAGTAAAAATTTTCTAGATGTATTTTACTTACAGGATATTTTTCCTTATATGATATTACCCCACTGTCCCCCCCTTTTTTGATTAATGGGGGCTTTTGGAAATTTCATATTGCAGTCTTGGTAATTTTAAATTTAATTTTTGCACACAAATATGACTGCTTTAGGTTCTTTGGATGTTAGGCAATTTTACAGTGAGATGAACTACTAATAGATATTTTAGTTAATGTTTTAGGAAAAGCTTTTTGTCCAGTACACTTAGATTTTCTTGAGTATTCGCTTATTTCACTTGGCCAATTAAAATTAATCTGAAAACTTGATTACTATTTTACTGTCAATTTTAATACTCAAGCAGAAATCTGTTTACCCTGTAAATATTAGTGGAAAGGAATATTTGCAATTTTGAGTAGGTCCTGAGCATTCCTGGTAATAGCCTGGATTTAGATATAGAGCAGCTATTGCTGGCTGAGTCTCTGTCTGCCACCTGGGTCCCAGTCTGAGTTTTGCATGGGAGGCGAAGCAGCCGTGGGGGCAGGAGACCTCCCTCAGAAGGGGTGAGAATTCAAACCCCTGAAAGGTTTGTGGATGAGGGTCTGTGCCCCACCTCTGTTGACCTTTTAGTTCTCTCCTGTTGACCCCTCTTTGACTGTGCCTGTCTTAGGTTGTTCCTTCCCTGAGGAATCTTACCCGTCTCTGGCTACCCAGATATCCTCCGGGGCCAAACAGGGTGATGTGAGGTTCAGTTCTGTCTCCTTTGTAGTCTATGCCCCCATGGCCTCCACGTCCAGCACCTGCCCTGGGGTCCCCTCGCCTGCTGACGGGGTCCCGGTACTGATCACATATCTCAGGGGACCCAGGTTTTTTCTCTAGAGAGGGCCCAGCTCACACCATTGGTCGAGAGACAGATCCATGGTGCCAGCTGCCCAGAGGCTTCAGCCACAGCTTGAACTGAAAGCTGAGGCAACAGCTGTGTGTATTTGGATAGTAAGAAGAGGGTCCCTCTTGGCAAAAAAGGGCAAGAGGGGCCAATGTAGAATGCTCGGATGCCTTCCCAGTGCTTAATTCCTTCTGAAAGGGATTAATTCCTTTCCTATCCTTTTTTAAATTGCTGCCCAACATTCAAAGAATTAGTTTGTAAGTTTATTGGGGATAATTGTATAATATGCTGTTGTTAAATATCAAAAATTATAATAACATTGTAGAATAATATCATGTAAAGCTATTATGGTGTCACAGGAGGTTAAGGAGGCAGGCCCCTAGTCTTTTATAGAAGTGAGGCCCAGAGAGGTTAAATGACTTGTCCAAGAGCTCACGGCTCTTAGTAGGATGGGCTGGGCTTCTGGCTCCAGGTCTTCCTTGCTATAGTACAGCCTCTACCCCCTCAAGTCAGGATGGTTCCTCTGTTTGAAGTCCTGTAGTTCTTACCATCATTCACTCAAATTTAATACTGAAAATGTATAGTTTTGCATGTTTGTTGCACTTCATCTTAGTACAATATATCTTCCCAACTAGACTCTAAAACACTTGAAAGCATGAATTGTAAATAATACTTCTCTATAATCCTCACAGTACTTAGCACTATTCTCCACTCATTAAATAAGACTTAATTGGACTTTTCGCAGAGAGATAACTTTCAAAACAACTATTTTGGCAATTTTGCAATCAAATAAACTCTGCCAACATTCTTTGCTAAGAAGTAGTCATCTTTTTCTGGAAATTTAAGTTTAGAATAAGTTAATGCCTCTTTATCTCATTCTATTCCTTTTAACGGATGAAACAAAAAAATAATCATTTCGCATCTCCAAAGTGCTCCACCCCCATGAAAGGAGGGGAAGAGTGAGCATCACTAAGACACAAATGTGTTCTGTTCAGGGCAATCAAATAAAACAAGCAACCCCCAAAATATAGTTAAAGCAAAGTGACTCAGACACAGTTCATGTATTGTCACTTGGAGTCTAGATTTGCTCTGAAACAGAAGTCGTTTTTAAAGCATTACTCATTTTTCTTTCCCTGATAACACTAAAATAATCCAATACAATTATATGAATGGTTACAATTTAAAGATTTAAAATACATAGTCAAAACCTATCACTTCATGTTAGTGCCACTCTTTAGGACAAACACTAATAATGGTCTGGTATAGACGCATCCTGGAGAAACTAATTTTCTACCATTTTCTTTTTATTAAGTTAATCTGAAATTTTAAAAAAGCATTCTCCCATGGGTCTGTCCTAAAGAAAGCACAGCATTGTAGAGACCATGCACCTGAAAAGTCATTACTCAAAATAAGTATTTATTCCCACGCTGAAAATTTAAATATGACTCAAGATCTTGACTTAGAAATAAATTTCATAAACTGAAACAATTTAAATTATCAGGAGCTCCAGGATGACAAATAGGTTTAATCGTATATTCCAACTCTCACTGGTTGGCAGCAGAGGCCTGGATACTGTGTTGAGAATGATTCTGAGGTCATATTCCAAGAGAAAGCATGTTTGTTTGTATCTATAGGTTATACATATATGCATATAAATTCCTTGATTAATGTCTTCCCACTCTCCCCACTCCTTTCCCATTAGCAATCAGCAATGTTTGTGTGCCAGTACCAAAAATTTGGACCAACTGCCATAACTTATGAAAAGTAAAATACAAAACCCTTGATCTGAAATGAAGGATGTGGACCAGGGATTTTACAGGTGCTATTGGATTGTTTGGTTCATTTTAAGAGAGAGAATTCATTGCTGAATAGTGCCCCATATTTATGGTGCTCTAATCAAATAGTAGTAAAGGAATAGGAGAGGGACTGAACTTTTGACAATCTACTGTGTGTCAAGCACTGAACCTTACCTCAACCACCCACTCTCATGGTCATATGCACGGTTTTTGTCACTACCAATAACAGCAGCCCTGTTATCTTATTTTCAATTGTTCTATTCCCCAAACACTACTTCCTGTTTTTCTGGCTTACTCTCTCCAGTACCCAGTCTCCCAATAATCCCCCTACCCCACTGATATGCCCAACTCATTGATCCTACTATCCTGTCTCTCACTCCCCAGAATGTCCTTGTTTCCCTACTTACCTATCATAAACTCTATGGTCAATTATCACTCCATTACATACATTGTCAACTCCATCATTCTTTTCTCTATCATAATCACCTAGCGAAACCCCACACTTCATTAAATACACATCTCTGCTGATTCCAGACCTGCATCCATGCAATCTAAACACTGGCAGAGGGAAAAAAATTCACAACTATAGTGACTAGTCTCATTCTAAATTCATTATTACCTCAAGGAGGTCCTTACTAAGACTGAAGACTGACTGCCCCACTATATTTCCATTCACTTTCCAACTAAACATGAATTTCTTATCTTCTTTCTCTTCAAATCTCACTATCTCCTTTCTTACTTATTCTCAACTGATGGCAGTTTCTTGTTTCATGTAAAACAGGTACAAACAAAACAGAATTCCCACAGGCTTTGTTTTTCAAATGATTTTTTTTATTGTTGAAAGTATTACAAACATCCCCCTTACATCATCTCCACCTGTATCCATAGGTTAATACTTCCCGCTCCTTCCCCTACATCCCTCTTTGGTTAAACTGTTCCCTCTCCCACAACCTCGATTCACTTTTAGATTTGTCTGTCTGTTTACATGCTTCCATGTTTCTGGATCTATTTTGTTCATCAACTTATTTTGTTCATTGAACTCCACATATAAGTGAGATCACGTGATACTAGAAAGCTGTGAAAAAAAAAGTCTCTCTCACTCTTTGAGGCAGCATGGAGATACCTGCAAAATACTATGCTACTCTTCCTGCTCCCATTTCTCTTCCTAAATCTACACCAATCAGGCTTTTGCTTCCTACCTCCACCCTACCCTACATACACCACTGAAAGGATTCTTATAAAGGCCACAAACAGCCCTTTCATTGCCAAATTCAGTGATCAATTCTCCGAACTAATTTCTCTGAACCTAACAATAGCATTTAATAGTTGGTCACTCCCTCCTTAAAAAAAAAATACAAAAAAAAAACATTGCCTTCCAGAACACCAGACACTCCTGGCTTTCTTCCTATCTCACTAATAACAATTTTTCAATATCTTTTGCTGGTTCCTTCTCATCTCCCAACCTCTAAATATTGGAAGTTTCCAAAAACTCATCTCTTCTCTATCTAAACCCACTCCTTTGATCATCTTATTTTACTATCTTTATATTAATGACTTCCAAATATGATCTCCATCCCAGACTTATCTCCTGAACTTCATATTAGCATATTCAATTGACAAACTGATATATCTAACATGCATCTCAAAACTTGCTTTTCCAAAATAAACTCCTGATACTCCCACCAAAACTAACTCATCCCATAATCTTATCTTAGTAAATAACAGCTCTATCAAGCCAAATGCTCCCACCAAAAAAAAAACAAAAACAAAAAAACTTGGCAGTCATCCTTAAATCCTCTTGTCTCAGCTCCTTATATCCAACTCTTCAGCAATTCCTCTTGGCTCTACTTCTAAATGTGACCATTCTGTATATGATCACTTCTCACTACTTCATGGACTAAACCATTTTTATCTCTTGCCTAGTTTCCTTCATGATGCTCTTGCCCCACTATAATCTCAAGCAGCTGGGATAAGCCTTTTACTTATTTGAACAAAACTATTTACAATTTTAACAACAACTCTTTTAACAAACATTTTCTGGAACAGTATACATAAATTAATGTTAATCAAGCCACATCAGATTTATATTTTAATTTCTGTGGAAGTTTTCATGTAAAGATGTGAACTTCTCACACTATTTAGATTCACTAGGTTATGGGCAGTGAGACCTCATATGCCTTTGGAGAAAAGAGCAAACAACATAGGTTTTCCCACATTCTTGACATTCATATGGTCTCTCTCCAGTGTGAAATTTCACATGGGTCTGAAAGACTTTTCTAGAAAAGAATACTTTATCACATTCCTCGCACTTAAACGACGTCACTTTTGTATGGATTCTTTCATGTATTTTAAAACAACGATAATCTTTGAAAGCTTTATTACAGGGTGTACATTTATAGAGTATCCCTCCAGTGTGCACTTTCAAATGGTTCTTAAGTTTTTTCTGACTAATAAAGGCTTTATCACATTCCTTACATTTATAAGGCCTCGCTCCTGTATGATTTCTTTCGTGTATGACTAAGGAACTATAACGGCTATAGGTTCGACCACATTGTTTACATCCATAGGGTTGCTCTCCAGTGTGTATTCGTTCATGTCTTTGATACCAACTAAGGTGAGGAAATGCTTTTCCACATTCCTTACACTGATAAGGAATATTTCCAGTATGTATGTTCATGTGTGTTCTAAGGGAGCTGCGACGATTGTAAGCTTTGCCGCAGTGCTCACATTCATAGGATTTCCCTGTGTGAAGCTTTTCATGTTGTTGTAAGTAAGCATTTTTTTTGAATGTTTTCCCACACTCCTTACATGTATAAGGTTTTTCTGCTATGTGCATCAATTTGTGTGTGTTTAAGGAAGTGTCATGTTCAAAGACCTTCCCACAATCATCACATATATAGCGTTTCTCTTCAGTATGATTTCTTTCATGTATTTGAAAACTTGGATAAGTTCTACAGTGTTCCAACAGAGAGAGGGTCTCTCCAGGGTAGGTTCTCTCTTGAAGAGAAGTTGAAGAACTGAAGTTTTGCTCATGAGGAGCATATTCTTTGTGTGTGATCATGTGACTTCGAAGCAATTTTAACGTCATTAAGGCTTCTCCACATGTCTTACATTTATGGGTTTTCTTTTCCTTATGAGTTATTTCATGTCTTTCCCTATTCCGAAGGGAAGTAAAGCCTTGCCTACATATCTTACATTCATATGGTTCCTCTTTATATTTCTGATAATCAGAGAGCTTATGTCCAGTGTGCCATTTAATGTGCCTATTATGAGATGAATGATCTGTGAAGATTTTCCCACACATCTTGCATTCATATAGTTTTACCTCAGGAACAAATTTGTTGTTCAGATTGATACTTGGCATAAAGCTGACATTATCTCCATACTGACTAATGTTTTTGCTTTCACAGATTTCTGTTGACCTAACAATTCTTTGTTCCCCCTCCTGGTTTTTGGTCTGATCTCCCCATTCTATATTTATTGAAGCCAGGTGCCTGAACGTCTCCCACATTACATTTCTGTATAGTTTTTTCTGTGAAGGATTTAGTAAAGCCCACTCCTCCCCAGTGAACTTTATAATCACATCTTCAGGGACCAATGACTCCATTTCTAGATTTCCTGGGTTTCCGAGTGCTTCCTACCCTCCCAACCACCTATGCAGATCACAGAACGACACAAGTAGCAGCACAGCCACCAGGAAACACACGATCATCAGCCATCAGCCAGAATGGAGCAGAGCTGGAACATTTACCTGAAATAATAATTTTAAAGAATCAGTCCTGTCATTCTTCTGCTTAAAACCCTCCAATGACTTCCTATCTCACTCAGAATAAAATATGAAGTCCTTTCAAAATCCAAGACCCCACAATACCCTCCCTAAAGACACCTCTCTGACTTCAGCTGCTACTATATTTCTTCATTCACTCCATTTGAGTTACATTAGCTTCATTGTTCTTCTTTGACTACAGTACTCACCTTCCACCTCATGACCTTTGTACTTGCTATTCCCTCTTCCTGGAATGCTCTTTATCCAGATGTCGACCATTTGCTTTTTCACCCTCTTATTAAAATTCATTAAAATCTTCCCTGACCAACCTATTTAAATTCTGAGCAAATTGCAACATGCTCTTTCTGCCTGCACAGTTTTATTTTTCTTCATAGCAGTTCTCACTATCAGACATACTATCTATTTTATACATATCAATTTATTTGTCTGTCTACCTCTACACATGAAAATTTCCCAAGAGCAGAGCACTTTGTCTGTTCACAGATATTTACACAGGATCCAGAATAGTACCTACCTAGTACAGGACAGACAGTAAGTGTTGAATTAATGAAGAAATAAATGTTCTCTCATTTTATCTGCACTTAAACCCTATAAGGCAGATATTATTACCCCCTACTTTATTGATTAGAAAGTGAGGACCAAATGGATTAAATAATACATTCAATAGAATACATGTTATGAATACATAAATAAAGATTTGGCCACCGAGCCTACTTTCAAAGCCTGTCTG
The DNA here is from genome assembly GCA_027563665.1 of Antrozous pallidus. NCBI lineage: Eukaryota > Metazoa > Chordata > Mammalia > Chiroptera > Vespertilionidae > Antrozous > Antrozous pallidus. The sequence goes on from CM050509.1 coordinate 128,065,252, forward strand.
TCCTTTTTTTATCACCTTGATTTGATTTCTTTTCAGAAGTAAATACTTGTCCACGTGCCACAGGCTTAAAATAAATGGAAAAATCTTTATTTATTATTTTTAAAATATATTTTATTGATTTTTTACAGAGAGGAAGGGAGAGGGATAGAAAGTCTGAAACATCGATGAGAGAGAAACATCGATCAGCTGCCTCATGCACACCCCCTACTGGGGATGTGCTCTCAGCCAAGGTATATGTCCTTGACCAGAATCGAACCTGGGATCTTTCAGTCCTCAGGCCGACGTTCTATCCACTGAGCCAAACCAGTTTCCGCTGGAAAAGTCTTTAAATCCCAATCATGTGGTAACAAATAAATGTAAGGGATTCTGGATATATAGTGGCAGTAATGGTATATATTTTTACTTTGCTCAAATCCCCTCCCCCTAAAACCAGACAAACTCAGCAACTCAATAACCCATGGACAACATCCATTATGAACTAGGGAGCAAGATATTCCTAGAAGACAATATAAGAAGGAGAGGAAAACTCATTGGTACCCACAGTACCTACATGGTATCAGCACTTGCATAGGGTACACAGATAATATATTAAAATTACTAATAATAATTGTTATTATTATTGTGTTGCCTTTGGAGAATAATAGGAAATCAGTTATCCTGAAAACTGTTAAATGAAGGTGGAATCAAGTATTTATTCTACTTTTTAACTGTATTTATTGGGGTAACATAGTTAATAAAATTATATAGGTTTCAGGTGTATAACTCTATAATACAACACTTGTATAATATACTGTGTGTCTCACCAGCCCAATTCAAGTATCCTTCTATCTTCATTTATTCCCTCTCCCTTTACCTTTTTCTACCTCTCTCCATCCTCCTCTTCCTCTGGTAATTACCATATGTTGTCTGTGCCTGACTTTGGGGCTTTTTTTTGGAGAGAAGGGGGAATTGCTTAATCCACAGTGCTTATATTCATAGGGTTTCCCTTTTTTATTCTTCCTTTCTTTAATGAACTATACCACTAGTTAACCAAATGATAAATATTTCAACTAACAAATGAAAAAGAAATTAGAGCATTATAACATCACTATTTTGCAAATACTAATCTAGGCATTGCTAAAATCACAAAAATAGAGATTTCCAGTTGTTATACGCATGTTGACAAAATATCACACTGATTACCATCTTGCCAAAAACAATTTTAAAAATTGAATGTGAACCTCAACAGAGTTCTAAATGGGAATTTCTCAATCTCAACACTAATGACTTTTGGAGTTATATAATTCCTTGCTGTGAGGGTCTGTCCCGTGCATTGTAGGATATGCTAGTAGTACCATCCACTCCATTGTAAAAATAAATGAATGTCTCTAACATTCTCAAATGTCCCTGGGCATGGGGCATAAAATCACACACACACACACACACACACACACACACACACACACACACACACTCAATGAAAACCACTGCTCTAATGCACCTATCAATTTCCACAGGTTAGAGCAGAGAACAGAGGAACACGTTAAACAAAACCATGTGGAGGCAATCAGCAAAATATAGATTGTGGAAACCTTCACAGATCCAATTCTTCAATGAATAAATTTCCAGGGAAAAAGGCAAAGATGGAGTGGGAGGGGGAAGGGTCCTTTATAAAACTACTCTTATCACACATAAATATTTTTTTAAAAACAGGCAAAACTAAACTATACAGTTTAAGGCTGCACAGTTGAGCGATAAACTTATAAAGAAATAGAAGTGATTACTATAAAAGTCCTCTGGGAAGAGCAGTAAGTGACTGAGGTAGGAATTCGTCTTTTGGTAGACATTAGGACTTCTTAGGTGAATGGCAAAATTCTATTTCTTGACTTGGGTGTCATTTAAAAGAGTGTTGACCTCATAATAATTCATTAAGTTTTACAGTTGTTATGTCCACTTTTCTGTGTCTACGTTTGTCCAATAAAAATGCATAAATGATGCCTGGCTGGTATGGCTCAGAGATTGAGTGTCGAGCTATAGACCAGGAAGTCACAGTTTGATTTTCAGTCAAGGCATGTGCCCGGGTTGCAGTCTCGATTTCTCCAGTGTGGGGCATGCAGGAGGCAGCCAATCAATGATTCTCTCTCATAATTGATGTTTCTATCTCTCTCTCTCTCTCCTGCTTCCTTCCTCTCTGAAATCAATAAAAATATTTTTTCAATAAAAAATGCATAAACACAAGAATCTGCGTTTCCATTTCACTTGAGTTGGAGTTCTACAGAAACTGTCCTTGAGAGAAGAACATTGAATTTTTTAAAATATTTTTTATTGATTTTTCACAGAGAGGAAGGGAGAGGGATAGAAAATTAGAAACATCGATGAGAGAGAAACATCGATCAGCTGCCTCCCGCACACCCCTCACTGGGGATGTGCAACCAAGGTACATGCCCTTGACCAGAATCGAACCTGGAACCCTTCAGTCCGCAGGTTGAAGCTCTATCCACTGAGCCAAACCAGTTTCAGCATAACATTGAATTTTTTAAGTCAGATCAATGTTTACTAGTACATTTCCTTAGCTTAGAGATGTAAATCGTAATTATTTCAAAAACAGTTTTGAAGATCATAGCAGAAATTATCTCAACCCAACACAAACCATATGTGTAATGTACATATCTTGGTCTACTGTTTAAGGAACATCTCACGTCAAATCAGCTAATACCTACATATGAGCCTATTGTGATCCAGGTGATCTGCCAGGTGCTGGGAAATAAAGCAAAATGCAAAGTAGTGACACATTGTCAAATGTGAACAGAGCTCATGAGAACTGCATGGACTAAGGAGAGATTTGTGGGATGAGAACTTCTAGAAAGATTTACAGACCCAATAGCCAGAGACGCTCCAAAGGTTTATGCCTCCTTTCTAGCAAAAGATATGTTTCTGAAGAGTTCTGTGGTGATTAAATTTTTATGAGTTTAATTATATTTTCTCATTCACTCACATTATAATCAGAGAGTGGCTTTATCTACATTTTGGATTAATCTTCAACTGGAGGTGGCTCCCAACAGTTTCAGTTTCCCTGCTTCTCTGTCAAGTAGTTAATAGTTTATAAACAAACATTTTAAAGGTACTATTTAAAGGAACCCTTGAGTGAATCCTTTTTTTAAAAAAAAACAAAGGATTCTTTGGTAACATTAGTAAATAATCATTAGATTGAATGTTCATCAAGCTTTCTTAAAGTAAAATATTATCTATTCACAAGACTTTAATGTTCTTTGATAGGATTTCATTGAAATTATATCTCTTTGCCTAAGGATCAGAACCTATTTTATGTGTGTTTTAGGACAACATCTCACATTACTGATCTTCCCATTTGTCCAGTAGCATTGAGAAGAACACTCTATCCAGAGCCTCCTGGGAAGCATTACTAAAGGTAGATCATATTACTGAGTTATGTGATGCAATAGGACCTTGGCTTTCACTCCTGTTAAAAACTACACAATATAAACACAATGCTACTAAATCCAGGAGAGTGGTAACTTAAAATGACTGGCCTTCTGGTTGGATTCTCTGGGACAGAAGATGTTTAAGCTGTTTACTTTATAAATGTCTCTTGAGGTGCGCACTGCCTGAACATCTCAAGTAGATCACTGGAAAGCTTGAATTGAGAATGGAGCTCATTGGCCCAACCATGCCAAACCTCATTACCACATCTCTCTCCTGTTCTTCCACAGTTCCCCGTCTGCCTGCCCTTCACAGCTCCTTCTCACCACTGTTATTCTTGCCAATAATATTACTCACCACTCCTAATAACTTCTCCTGGACAAGCCACAGACATTGTCCTCAGCACCAACAGTATAAAAGCTCATCACACTTCACATTGGTCAGGTTTCATTTGGGTCTAGAACATGGTAAGAGATTCCCAGGATGCAGGGAAAACTCTAGGGCCAGTAATGGCAAAAACTCTAGGGCCACTAATGCTTCCCCAGTGGTTTAGGTAGGTAGCTCTTGCATGTCAGCCTGACTGGGATTGGTAGACCAGTTTTTAATATAATAGCTCACACTGCTGTTTTCACATACCCAAAGAAATGTGATTTATGACTGGTTTCAGTCTGACTAGCTTTGTTATTTCTGATTAAAGACCCCATTTATTTTAGAGTAAATGGGCAAGGATCGGTTCATTTCTTGTTTTTGGTGACAAGAATATAACTTATAATTGGTTTACTTAGAAAATATACTAGAAATAAAAATGGAATGCAGCACAGAAAAATAAATCAAGTGTCAGTTTTATTGCAGAAGGGGAAAATGATGCTCTTGCCAAATCAATTACTTTCTGTAGCTTATATAACTGTTCCCAAGGATTAGATACTACCTTCCACATTACACTCGGGAAGCTTTAATCATAAGGCATTTATCTGAATGTAGTGATATGGCCTCATATACCGGTAGGTGTAGTTCTTAAGTATCTGTGGAATTCTGCAGTATTTGACAAGCATTTCACTCTAGTCATCGTGGCAGGAAAAATTCTAAGATGCGCTCCAATGACCCACACCCATTTAAATTCTCTCCCCTTGAATGCAGGCAGAACTTATGACTTGCATATAGCCAACAGAATGCAGCAAAAGTGGAGGATTTTACATATGTCTAATTAAGATCCCTTGTCTTGCCGAAACTGGTTTGGCTCAGTGGATAGAGTGTTGACCTGCAGACTGAGAGGTCCCGGGTTCGATTCCAATTAAGGGCATGTAGCTTAGCTGCGGGCACATCCCCAGTAGGGGGTGTGCAAGAGGCAGCTGATCAATGTTTCTCTCTCATCGATGTTTCTGACTTTCTATCCCTTTCCCTTCCTCTCGTAAAAAAATCAATAAAAAATTAAACTAAAATAAATAAAGTCCCTTGTCTTCATAAAAGAGATTATCTTGGGTGGGCCTAACCTAATCAGATGATCTGTCCAGAGGTTTGAGACATGAAGCAGCAGAGTCAGTCTCTCTCTCTCTTTCTCTCTCTCTCTCTCTCTCTCTCTCTCTCTCTCTCTCTCTCTCTCTCTCTCTCTCTCTCCCCCTCCCCCCTCCCTCCATCCCTGGGTGTGTGTGTGTGTGTGTATGTGTTGCTGACTTTGAAGAAGCAAGCGGCCATGAATTCTATAGCTTCAAAGAAATTAATTCTGCCAACAACCATGCTTGGAAGTGGGTCCTTCCCTAGTGGTATTTACAGATGAGAATTCAACCTGGATGACACCTTGCTTTCACGTTTATAAGAGCTAAGGCAGAGAACTCAGCTAATCTCTGCCTAGACTTCTGACCCACAGAAACTTTACTATAATAAATGGCTTTTGTTTTAAGCTTCTAAATTTGTGATAATTTTTATGCAGTGATAGATAACTAATACAGTCATGAAGAATCGCTAACGGAATAGAAGTCTTCTGCTAAGTGAATCCCTAACCCACAAGAGTCAGCACAAAAACAAAGGAATCAGAGCATCACAGATTAGAACAAGTACTTCCAGTTTTCCTCAGCCTCATCTACCTTTCTGTATGTAAGAGGAAAGGATCCAGAAGAAGAAAATCCAAATATATGTTTCAGAAAGATTTTCCTGCCCCAGCAATGTTGGTTGACTACAGACCATCATCCTGTACTACCTTTTCCATGCACCGAGCCCACATGCACAGCCCGTACGTGTAAAGAGCTGGAGGAACGAACTTAATATGCCTCAGAAGAAGTAAGAAAATCCTGAACTCAGCAAGGCAACTGTGAGTACCACACTGAAATTCATACAAATGTCAAAATCACCCTCCAAGGGCAAAGACTAAACCAGGAATAGCAATGGACACACAAAAGTAGCTCTTGCCAATGGTGTCCAGGATGAAAAGAGCCCTGATGGGAACAAAGACACAGGAGGACTGCTCTTAGTTTCTATCACGTGGTTGGCAGTTGTCCCCATAGTTTTTGTTTATCTACAAACGCCTGGATGAATATATGGATGGATGGATAGATGGACAAGAATGAAAAGAAAGAGGTTTAACACTACAAAAGAACAAGAAATGAGAGAAAAATATAGTCACAATGAAAAGCAAGGACTAGGACAGTCTCAGAAATATTCACAGTGCAGGGAGCCTTCACAGTGTATGTAGCCATAGAGCAGTGGTTCTCAAAGTGTGCTCCCAGGACCTCAGCAATACCTGGGAGCTTGTTAGGTATGCAAATTATCTGGCCTCACCCCAGAAACTCACAGCATCGTGTTTTAAGAAGCCCTCCAGGCTGGCCACAGTGGCTAAGTGGTTGAGTATCAACCAATGAACCAGGAAGTCACAGTTCAATTCCTGGTCAGCGCATGTGCCCTGGTTGCAGGCCCAATCCCCAGTAGGACGCATGCAGGAGGCAGCAGCAGCCAATTAATGATTCTCATCATTGATGTTTCTCTCTCTCCCACTCCCTTCCTCTCTGAAATCAAAGAATATCTTTTTAAAAGCACTCCAGGGAACTCTGATGCACACTCAAGTGTAAGAACCACTGACCTAGAGACATGAAGAAATCTTGTGGGGATGCTTTTTCAACGTCTAATGGTCTTAACCCCAGCTGTACATTAAAATTAGCCAAGGAACTTTGAAACTATTGATGCCCAGGTTAGCCCATCACCAGAGACTGGTTTAATTAGTTTATGGTAGAGACCAGGCATCCAAATAATCATTCACCAGCTCTCCAGGTAACTCAAATGTGCAGCCAGGGCTGGAGTCCTCTGATGTAAAAAGTTAAGTGTATGGAAGGACATGATTCAAGATTGCTGCATGAATGATCTTGGAGAAGAAAGGTTGCACTCTTCCTGATAGGGTGTTTTCTGTTGCCTTCCATGTGTTCACACATATATCCTTAGCTGTCAACCTGCTATGCTTGTGTACAGGGTGGGGAGATTGCTTTTATTTCAGCTGCGCAGAAGAAATAAGCAGCAGCCAACCCTTTTCGCGCATCCCTTGCTCACCCTCTGAGCTGGCTTTATGTAAGCAACACATACTTTCCCTGCCTTTAGTATATGAGGTGTCCCTAGAGACAGTAAAAAAGAGACACTGCTGCATTTTCTTCCATCACAGTGGTGGTAGCCACCACAGGGTCATTGTCATATGTGTCCCCAGATTTCCCTGTGGCCTCAGCATACACTGGCAGATGCTCCACATACCTCATCAGCAACTTCAAGACACACAGCTACTCTCTGGAGACCTTCTTCTGAGTCTGGCAGGTGAATGAGATCCTCCAATGGAGAAGCAAGAAAGCACCGAGTCAACGCCACCTGGAAGAGACAATAAAAGAGGCTTTCATCAGCTTGGGTGTACACAACCCTCTCCTCTTCAAGGCTTAGCAACAGGCTCAACTGTATACATAACCTAAGTCCACTTGGGTCAGAGGATGAGAAGGAATACTCAGGAAAGGATAAGCCTATAGATGGAAACCATAAAGGTTTAAATGGTCTGAGAACACCCCAGAATCTGGGTGTTCTTTATCCGACTCAGAGCCAGGTTCTCCCCCAGTTCTATGACGACTGTGCATTGGCCTCTGCAGAGGTACCTAATGGAGACTGCTTCACCCTAGTAACCTGACCGGGCAGGTAATGTGAAACATATGTCCCGGAGCCTTAATGCAACATATAATAGATGACAATGACGATGATGATGGCAACCAGATTGCCCACTGGAAATTTAAGTTTTCCATAGAACTCAATCAAGCATCCCTTAAAAAAGCCAGAAGAACCCCGAAGCATTTCAGAAACTGTAAGCATATAGCCTCAGTGAAAACACCCAAGAGCAACCAAAAGGTAGATGCCAGGGCCGTAAAATGAGGTGGGGCAGCGAGTGTCAGGCCTTCCATTTTCTAGGACCCGAGTAGGCAAGTTCTCAGGTTGGGGACTGCTACCTAGACTAGTGGTTCTCAAGTAGGGGTGATTCTGCCTCCCTCTGGCAGTGTTTGAAGACATTTTTGGTTTTTACAATGCAGTTGATGGGCTGCTACTGGCATCTAGTGGGTCAAGGCCAGGAATGCTGCTAAACATAATACGGTGCATAGACATCCCCCTCAACAAAGAAGTATCAAATGTCATTACTGCTGAGGTTGAAAAGCCCTAATCTGGAGAAATGTCCCCAAAACAAACAGTAAAGGATGAAAATCCTGATGGATTTCTTCTCCCAGATTCTACCCATGGGTTCCATTAATATCACAAGAGAACAGAGTTTTTCTCCCAAAAGGATATGAATTTACCTTGACACAATATGTCATCCACACCCGGCTTTAAGGAAACTCAATGTCTAAATCACTCAGGACAAATCATTGTCAAGTCTGTTATCAATTATTTTCCAAAGTAAAAACCTCCCTGACTCCCTATCAACAATTAGTTCCACTGTTTGCCTTCCTAATGGACAAAATATTAACTTGAATCACTTGCAAGCGCCAATTGTTGACCAATACTTGGCCGTCTAAAAATTGCAGTTTCATGTGGCTTGGGCTAATATTCTTCCCTTCAACAAAAATGTGTCCTACTTTTAGAAGCAATTTTCTTGTGGTTCACTCTTCAGTCAGCACCCAAACAAAATAGCACCTGACCATACACTATCCAGGACACCTCCCTTCTCCATTGCACACTCATTTCCCACATCCCTCACACCCCATCTTTCTTGGCTCTTTCTCCAGAAAAATTATTCGGTCTTTCTCCAGGTCAACTGTTACTTCTTTATTTTTTTGCATTTTCAGTTCTAATTCAGTTTGTCCAGTAGGAAGGAGCTATAATAAAGCTGTTTTACTGCCATACACAGAGGGTCTTAATACTTGAGCAGACATGATGGAAACACCCTGAAAATCTATCTCTCTTGGGTCTTATTTTCATATACAGTGTGGCTTATTTTAACACAGGCCTTATATTATATGCCATAGCTCCATTTAAATAAGCTGACCTCAAACTGCTGCTGTATACTCAAAATAAGGGGTAACTCACAGTTATTAAACGTCCACACTGTAAAGAGCAGTGTGCTACAAGCTTTTACATATGTTATCAATTTAATCTTTGAAACAATGCTGCGGGGAAGGTCTTATTATTCCATTTAACAGATGATAAAACCGAGGCAGACTGATAAGATTAAATAACCTTTGTTGCCAGCATTCATGAGGCAAGATTTGCAGCTATAACTGTCAGACACCAGTGCCCACCCTGTTACCATTACCCTAAGCAGACTGAAATAAAGATCTGTAGAGATTTAGAATTTCAAAGTGAGCACTTCAAAGTATACTACATGTTACAGGTGAATTTATCTATCTCATTTTCTCTGCCCTTCACCACAGATGAGTGCTCACTTGTCAAAAAGACACAATATTGTTTCATTATGTGTGTGTGTGTGTGTGTGTGTGTGTGTGTGTGTGTGTGTTGCTGACTTTGAAGAAGCAAGCGGCCATGAATTCTATAGCTTCAAAGAAATTAATTCTGCCAACAACCATGCTTGGAAGTGGGTCCTTCCCTAGTGGTATTTACAGATGAGAATTCAACCTGGATGACACCTTGCTTTCACGTTTATAAGAGCTAAGGCAGAGAACTCAGCTAATCTCTGCCTAGACTTCTGACCTACAGAAACTTTACTATACTAAATGGCTTTTATTTTAAGCTTCTAAATTTGTGATAATTTTTATGCAGTGATAGATAACTAATACAGTCATGAAGAATCGCTAACGGAATAGAAGTCTTCTGCTAAGTGAATCCCTAACCCACAAGAGTCAGCACAAAAACAAAGGAATCAGAGCATCACAGATTAGAACAAGTACTTCCAGTTTTCCTCAGCCTCAGCTACCTTTCTGTATGTAAGAGGAAAGGATCCAGAAGAAGAAAATCCAAATATATGTTTCAGAAAGATTTTCCTGCCCCAGCAATGTTGGTTGACTACAGACCATCATCCTGTACTACCTTTTCCATGCACCGAGCCCACATGCACAGCCCGTACGTGTAAAGAGCTGGAGGAACGAACTTAATATGCCTCAGAAGAAGTAAGAAAATCCTGAACTCAGCAAGGCAACTGTGAGTACCACACTGAAATTCATACAAATGTCAAAATCACCCTCCAAGGGCAAAGACTAAACCAGGAATAGCAATGGACACACAAAAGTAGCTCTTGCCAATGGTGTCCAGGATGAAAAGAGCCCTGATGGGAACAAAGACACAGGAGGACTGCTCTTAGTTTCTATCACGTGGTTGGCAGTTGTCCCCATAGTTTTTGTTTATCTACAAACGCCTGGATGAATATATGGATGGATGGATAGATGGACAAGAATGAAAAGAAAGAGGTTTAACACTACAAAAGAACAAGAAATGAGAGAAAAATATAGTCACAATGAAAAGCAAGGACTAGGACAGTCTCAGAAATATTCACAGTGCAGGGAGCCTTCACAGTGTATGTAGCCATAGAGCAGTGGTTCTCAAAGTGTGCTCCCAGGACCAGTACCCTCAGCAATACCTGGGAGCTTGTTAGGTATGCAAATTATCTGGCCTCACCCCAGAAACTCACTGCATCGTGATTTAAGAAGCCCTCCAGGCTGGCCACAGTGGCTAAGTGGTTGAGTATCAACCAATGAACCAGGAAGTCACAGTTCAATTCCTGGTCAGCGCATGTGCCCTGGTTGCAGGCCCAATCCCCAGTAGGACGCATGCAGGAGGCAGCAGCAGCCAATTAATGATTCTCATCATTGATGTTTCTCTCTCTCCCACTCCCTTCCTCTCTGAAATCAAAGAATATTTTTTTAAAAGCACTCCAGGGAACTCTGATGCACACTCAAGTGTAAGAACCACTGACCTAGAGACATGAAGAAATCTTGTGGGGATGTTTTTTCAACGTCTAATGGTCTTAACCCCAGCTGTACATTAAAATTAGCCAAGGAACTTTGAAACTATTGATGCCCAGGTTAGCCCATCACCAGAGACTGGTTTAATTAGTTTATGGTAGAGACCAGGCATCCAAATAATCATTCACCAGCTCTCCAAGTAACTCAAATGTGCAGCCAGGGCTGGAGTCCTCTGGTGTAAAAAGTTAAGTGTATGGAAGGACATGATTCAAGATTGCTGCATGAATGATCTTGGAGAAGAAAGGTTGCACTCTTCCTGATAGGGTGTTTTCTGTTGCCTTCCATGTGTTCACACATATATCCTTAGCTGTCAACCTGCTATGCTTGTGTACAGGGTGGGGAGATTGCTTTTATTTCAGCTGCACAGAAGAAATAAGCAGCAGCCAACCCTTTTCGCGCATCCCTTGCTCACCCTCTGAGCTGGCTTTATGTAAGCAACACATACTTTCCCTGCCTTTAGTATATGAGGTGTCCCTAGAGACAGTAAAAAAGAGACACTGCTGCATTTTCTTCCATCACAGTGGTGGCAGCCACCACAGGGTCATTGTCACATGTGTCCCCAGATTTCCCTGTGGCCTCAGCATACACTGGCAGATGCTCCACATACCTCATCAGCAACTTCAAGACACACAGCTACTCTCTGGAGACCTTCTTCTGAGTCTGGCAGGTGAATGAGATCCTCCAATGGAGAAGCAAGAAAGCACCGAGTCAACGCCACCTGGAAGAGACAATAAAAGAGGCTTTCATCAGCTTGGGTGTACACAACCCTCTCCTCTTCAAGGCTTAGCAACAGGCTCAACTGTATACATAACCTAAGTCCACTTGGGTCAGAGGATGAGAAGGAATACTCAGGAAAGGATAAGCCTATAGATGGAAACCATAAAGGTTTAAATGGTCTGAGAACACCCCAGAATCTGGGTGTTCTTTATCCGACTCAGAGCCAGGTTCTCCCCCAGTTCTATGACTGTGCATTGGCCTCTGCGGAGGTACCTAATGGAGACTGCTTCACCCTAGTAACCTGACCGGGCAGGTAATGTGAAACATATGTCCCGGAGCCTTAATGCAACATATAATAGATGACAATGACGATGATGATGGCAACCAGATTGCCCACTGGAAATTTAAGTTTTCCATAGAACTCAATCAAGCATCCCTTAAAAAAGCCAGAAGAACCCCGAAGCATTTCAGAAACTGTAAGCATATAGCCTCAGTGAAAACACCCAAGAGCAACCAAAAGGTAGATGCCAGGGCCGTAAAATGAGGTGGGGCAGCGAGTGTCAGGCCTTCCATTTTCTAGGACCCGAGTAGGCAAGTTCTCAGGTTGGGGACTGCTACCTAGACTAGTGGTTCTCAAGTAGGGGTGATTCTGCCTCCCTCTGGCAGTGTTTGAAGACATTTTTGGTTTTTACAATGCAGTTGATGGGCTGCTACTGGCGTCTAGTGGGTCAAGGCCAGGAATGCTGCTAAACATAATACGGTGCATAGACATCCCCCTCAACAAAGAAGTATCAAATGTCATTACTGCTGAGGTTGAAAAGCCCTAATCTGGAGAAATGTCCCCAAAACAAACAGTAAAGGATGAAAATCCTGATGGATTTCTTCTCCCAGATTCTACCCATGGGTTCCATTAATATCACAAGAGAACAGAGTTTTTCTCCCAAAAGGATATGAATTTACCTTGACACAATATGTCATCCACACCCGGCTTTAAGGAAACTCAATGTCTAAATCACTCAGGACAAATCATTGTCAAGTCTGTTATCAATTATTTTCAAAAGTAAAAACCTCCCTGACTCCCTATCAACAATTCGTTCCACTGTTTGCCTTCCTAATGGACAAAATATTAACTTGAATCACTTGCAAGCGCCAATTGTTGACCAATACTTGGCCGTCAAAAATTGCAGTTTCATGTGGCTTGGGCTAATATTCTTCCCTTCAACAAAAATGTGTCCTACTTTTAGAAGCAATTTTCTTGTGGTTCACTCTTCAGTCAGCACCCCAACAAAATAGCACCTGACCATACACTATCCAGGACACCTCCCTTCTCCATTGCACACTCATTTCCCACATCCCTCACACCCCATCTTTCTTGGCTCTTTCTCCAGAAAAATTATTCGGTCTTTCTCCAGGTCAACTGTTACTTCTTTATTTTTTTGCATTTTCAGTTCTAATTCAGTTTGTCCAGTAGGAAGGAGCTATAATAAAGCTGTTTTACTGCCATACACAGAGGGTCTTAATACTTGAGCAGACATGATGGAAACACCCTGAAAATCTATCTCTCTTGGGTCTTATTTTCATATACAGTGTGGCTTATTTTAACACAGGCCTTATATTATATGCCATAGCTCCATTTAAATAAGCTGACCTCAAACTGCTGCTGTATACTCAAAATAAGGGGTAACTCACAGTTATTAAACGTCCACACTGTAAAGAGCAGTGTGCTACAAGCTTTTACATATGTCATCAATTTAATCTTTGAAACAATGCTGCGGGGAAGGTCTTATTATTCCATTTAACAGATGATAAAACCGAGGCAGACTGATAAGATTAAATAACCTTTGTTGCCAGCATTCATGAGGCAAGATTTGCAGCTATAACTGTCAGACACCAGTGCCCACCCTGTTACCATTACCCTAAGCAGACTGAAATAAAGATCTGTAGAGATTTAGAATTTCAAAGTGAGCACTTCAAAGTATACTACATGTTACAGGTGAATTTATCTATCTCATTTTCTCTGCCCTTCACCACAGATGAGTGCTCACTTGTCAAAAAGACACAATATTGTTTCATTATATGTGTGTGTGTGTGTGTGTGTGTGTGTGTGTGTGTGTGTGTGTGTGTGTGCGTTGCTGACTTTGAAGAAGCAAGCGGCCATGAATTCTATAACTTCAAAGAAATTAATTCTGCCAACAACCATGCTTGGAAGTGGGTCCTTCCCTAGTGGTATTTACAGATGAGAATTCAACCTGGATGACACCTTGCTTTCACGTTTATAAGAGCTAAGGCAGAGAACTCAGCTAATCTCTGCCTAGACTTCTGACCTACAGAAACTTTACTATAATAAATGGCTTTTATTTTAAGCTTCTAAGTTTGTGATAATTTTTATGCAGTGATAGATAACTAATACAGTCATGAAGAATCGCTAACGGAATAGAAGTCTTCTGCTAAGTGAATCCCTAACCCACAAGAGTCAGCACAAAAAAAAAGGAATCAGAGCATCACAGATTAGAACAAGTACTTCCAGTTTTCCTCAGCCTCAGCTACCTTTCTGTATGTAAGAGGAAAGGATCCAGAAGAAGAAAATCCAAATATATGTTTCAGAAAGATTTTCCTGCCCCAGCAATGTTGGTTGAGTACAGACCATCATCCTGTACTACCTTTTCCATGCACCGAGCCCACATGCACAGCCCGTACGTGTAAAGAGCTGGAGGAACGAACTTAATATGCCTCAGAAGAAGTAAGAAAATCCTGAACTCAGCAAGGCAACTATGAGTACCACACTGAAATTCATACAGATGTCAAAATCACCCTCCAAGGGCAAAGACTAAACCAGGAATAGCAATGGACACACAAAAGTAGCTCTTGCCAATGGTGTCCAGGATGAAAAGAGCCCTGACGGGAACAAAGACACAGGAGGACTGCTCTTAGTTTCTATCACGTGGTTGGCAGTTGTCCCCATAGTTTTTGTTTATCTACAAACGCCTGGGTGAATATATGGATGGATGGATAGATGGACAAGAATGAAAAGAAAGAGGTTTAACACTACAAAAGAACAAGAAATGAGAGAAAAATATAGTCACAATGAAAAGCAAGGACTAGGACAGTCTCAGAAATATTCACAGTGCAGGGAGCCTTCACAGTGTATGTAGCCATAGAGCAGTGGTTCTCAAAGTGTGCTCCCAGGACCAGTACCCTCAGCAATACCTGGGAGCTTGTTAGGTATGCAAATTATCTGGCCTCACCCCGGAAACTCACAGCATCGTGTTTTAAGAAGCCCTCCAGGCTGGCCACAGTGGCTAAGTGGTTGAGTATCAACCAATGAACCAGGAAGTCACAGTTCAATTCCTGGTCAGCGCATGTGCCCTGGTTGCAGGCCCAATCCCCAGTAGGACGCATGCAGGAGGCAGCAGCAGCCAATCAATGATTCTCATCATTGATGTTTCTCTCTCTCCCACTCCCTTCATCTCTGAAATCAAAGAATATTTTTTAAAAAGCCCTCCAGGGAACTCTGATGCACACTCAAGTGTAAGAACCACTGACCTAGAGACATGAAGAAATCTTGTGGGGATGTTTTTTCAACGTCTAATGGTCTTAACCCCAGCTGTACATTAAAATTAGCCAAGGAACATTGAAACTATTGATGCCCAGGTTAGCCCATCACCAGAGACTGGTTTAATTAGTTTATGGTGGAGACCAGGCATCCAAATAATCATTCACCAGCTCTCCAAGTAACTCAAATGTGCAGCCAGGGCTGGAGTCCTCTGGTGTAAAAAGTTAAGTGTATGGAAGGACATGATTCAAGATTGCTGCATGAATGATCTTGGAGAAGAAAGGTTGCACTCTTCCTGATAAGGTGTTTTCTGTTGCCTTCCACGTGTTCACACATATATCCTTAGCTGTCAACCTGCTATGCTTGTGTACAGGGTGGGGAGATTGCTTTTATTTCAGCTGCACAGAAGAAATAAGCAGCAGCCAACCCTTTTCGCGCATCCCTTGCTCACCCTCTGAGCTGGCTTTATGTAAGCAACACATACTTTCCCTGCCTTTAGTATATGCGGTGTCCCTAGAGACAGTAAAAAAGAGACACTGCTGCATTTTCTTCCATCACAGTGGTGGCAGCCACCACAGGGTCATTGTCATATGTGTCCCCAGATTTCCCTGTGGCCTCAGCATACACTGGCAGATGCTCCACATACCTCATCAGCAACTTCAAGACACACAGCTACTCTCTGGAGACCTTCTTCTGTATCTGGCAGGTGAATGAGATCCTCCAATGGAGAAGCAAGAAAGCACCGAGTCAACGCCAGCTGGGAGAGACAATAAAAGAGGCTTTCATCAGCTTGGGTGTACACAACCCTCTCCTCTTCAAGGCTTAACAACAGGCTCAACTGTATACATAACCTAAGTCCACTTGGGTCAGAGGATGAGAAGGAATACTCAGGAAAGGATAAGCCTCTAGATGGAAACCATAAAGGTTTAAATGGTCTGAGAACACCCCAGAATCTGGGTGTTCTTTATCCGACTCAGAGCCAGGTTCTCCCCCAGTTCTATGACTGTGCATTGGCCTCTGCGGAGGTACCTAATGGAGACTGCTTCACCCTAGTAACCTGACCGGGCAGGTAATGTGAAACATATGTCCCGGAGCCTTAATGCAACATATAATAGATGACAATGACGATGATGATGGCAACCAGATTGCCCACTGGAAATTTAAGTTTTCCATAGAACTCAATCAAGCATCCCTTAAAAAAGCCAGAAGAACCCCTAAGCATTTCAGAAACTGTAAGCATATAGCCTCAGTGAAAACACCCAAGAGCAACCAAAAGGTAGATGCCAGGGCCGTAAAATGAGGTAGGGCAGCGAGTGTCAGGCCTTCCATTTTCTAGGACCCGAGTAGGCAAGTTCTCAGGTTGGGGACTGCTACCTAGACTAGTGGTTCTCAAGTAGGGGTGATTCTGCCTCCCTCTGGCAGTGTTTGAAGACATTTTTGGTTTTTACAATGCAGTTGATGGGCTGCTACTGGCATCTAGTGGGTCAAGGCCAGGAATGCTGCTAAACATAATACGGTGCATAGACATCCCCCTCAACAAAGAAGTATCAAATGTCATTACTGCTGAGATTGAAAAGCCCTAATCTGGAGAAATGTCCCCAAAACAAACAGTAAAGGATGAAAATCCTGATGGATTTCTTCTCCCAGATTCTACCCATGGGTTCCATTAATATCACAAGAGAACAGAGTTTTTCTCCCAAAAGGATATGAATTTACCTTGACACAATATGTCATCCACACCCGGCTTTAAGGAAACTCAATGTCTAAATCACTCAGGACAAATCATTGTCAAGTCTGTTATCAATTATTTTCCAAAGTAAAAACCTCCCTGACTCCCTATCAACAATTAGTTCCACTGTTTGCCTTCCTAATGGACAAAATATTAACTTGAATCACTTGCAAGCGCCAATTGTTGACCAATACTTGGCCGTCAAAAATTGCAGTTTCATGTGGCTTGGGCTAATATTCTTCCCTTCAACAAAAATGTGTCCTACTTTTAGAAGCAATTTTCTTGTAGTTCACTCTTCAGTCAGCACCTAAACAAAATAGCACCTGACCATACACTATCCAGGACACCTCCCTTCCCCATTGCACACTCATTTCCCACATCCCTCACACCCCATCTTTCTTGGCTCTTTCTCCAGAAAAATTATTCGGTCTTTCTCCAGGTCAACTGTTACTTCTTTATTTATTTTTTTTTTGCATTTTCAGTTCTAATTCAGTTTGTCCTGTAGGAAGGAGCTATAATAAAGCTGTTTTACTGCCATACACAGAGGGTCTTAATACTTGAGCAGACATGATGGAAACACCCTGAAAATCTATCTCTCTTGGGTCTTATTTTCATATACAGTGTGACTTATTTTAACACAGGCCTTATATTAGATGCCATAGCTCCATTTAAATAAGCTGACCTCAAACTGCTGCTGTATACTCAAAATAAGGGGTAACTCACAGTTATTAAACGTCCACACTGTAAAGAGCAGTGTGCTACAAGCTTTTACATATGTTATCAATTTAATCTTTGAAACAATGCTGCGGGGAAGGTCTTATTATTCCATTTAACAGATGATAAAACCGAGGCAGACTGATAAGATTAAATAACCTTTGTTGCCAGCATTCATGAGGCAAGATTTGCAGCTATAACTGTCAGACACCAGTGCCCACCCTGTTACCATTACCCTAAGCAGACTGAAATAAAGATCTGTAGAGATTTAGAATTTCAAAGTGAGCACTTCAAAGTATACTACATGTTACAGGTGAATTTATCTATCTCATTTTCTCTGCCCTTCACCACAGATGAGTGCTCACTTGTCAAAAAGACACAACATTGTTTCATTTTATATATATATATATGTGTGTGTGTGTGTGTGTGTGTGTGTGTGTGTGTGTATGTATGAAATCTCTTTTAAGATATCAGCATCATCTCCTTTCCTCATTTAAGAATAAAAAACAAAAAATAAATAAAATTGTCTGTGAGCTTTTTTTAATAAGTGTCTTGCTTCATCCATTTTCAGCTGAAAATACCCCAAATCATAAATTCGGTGATTAAAGATGAAGTCATATTTTTTCCTGTCTTCCAAAAACACTGCTCAATATACTTCAAATTCCCTTCAGGGGAGTTGTGAGAAAAGAGGGCTGGAGACTGGAAGGCACCTGGAGCATTTCTGAGCAGGTGGAGGGCTGAGCTGTGGCCACCTGGTGGCTAATTGCTGAAGGTAACAAGGCCCGAAGAGGAAAAACCCAAGTGCTTCGCTTGACTACAAAGGGGACAAAGGCAGCATGGTCCACCACCCTTCAGTCCCTGGCATCTGCAAGACTGCTTCTTATTATTTTTTAAAATATATATATTTTTTATTTTCCACAGAGAGGAAAAGAGAAAGATAGAGAGTTAGAAACATCGATCAGCCGCCTCCTGCACACCCTGCACTGGGGATATGCCCACAACTGAGGTACATGCCCTTGACTGGAATCGAACCTGGGAAACTTCAGTCCGCAGGTCGATGCTCTATCCACTGAGTCAAAATGGTCAGAGCTTGCTTCTTATTCTTAAGTTCTTTCTGAATGCAGTAAATGGGCATTATCAAACAGAGCCAGGTCCTTCAGGAAGGGAAACAGAAAAGAAGCTCAGCCTCATAAAATTTTTCTACAGTCATACCCTTTCAAAGTTTCATAATTTATAGTGTTAAGCAAATTAATTTGCTTCTAAATGTCACTTAGAATCACTGAGCCTGCGTGGGAAGCCAGGGAAATAGAGAATCTGGCTTTTACCACACACTCTCTCACTAACTAGCTAGGTGACTTTAACTTGTTCATCCTGTTTCCTTATCTGTAAAACAAGGGATGTCGAGATCAGTAGGTTTTCAGATATTTTTATGAATGAAACCCACGTTGTTGTTTTTTGTTTGTTTTTTTGTTTTGTTTTGTTTTTCAGAAAGAGTTTCCAGAACCCTAATATACCAAGTGATCAAAAGACAGCTGCTATGGCTAGGTCAGAATAAGTAGGCCAGACCCATCCACTGCCGCCATTCCTTCCTCTCCTCTCCCTACTCCCTCCTCACCACCACCCCAAACCCCATAACTCACCTCTGCAGAATCCTGGGCATTGGGACTTGAAAATCATTGGGAAAAAAGATTTCTAAAGACCCTTTGTACCCTGTCTGTCAGGCTAAACAGCCAAAGTTTTAGAAAGTCAAACATTTTATGAAGACACTTTATAGGCATACTTCCAATCTATAAGCTTGGCTGGGAAAAGATTTTGCCTACTGAACAATTAGGAAACAATTCAATTGTCTATATTAAGTTATGTGTCCCTGGCTCAGAATACAAGAGAAAGTTGTTTGAAGAGCACTAGATGATTCGCCCTAACAAAATACCCAGAGTATTTGCAAGCCCAAGCAGAACCCGTTTCCTCCAGCAGCCACTTGCATTGGCCTTGTGGTGGCCTCTGCAGAGCATGTGAACTGGACACAGATAAGTCCTGACCCATCAGTGTTGTTTTCCACTCCAAACCACATGTGTACTGATGCCTTCTGCCTTTATTAATTGCTATTTTCCTTCCTGAATGACAAAATGTGTGTGCATTTGCCCTTTAGTCCTGAATTCTAATTACTGAGTGACCTAATGTGGGGAGAATTATACTCTTCCGACTGGCTATGAGACTGAGAGAGAGGAACAAAATCAATAGACTTTATGGAAATTAGCAAAATTCTTTCATTTAGAAAGGTCTCTACCATTGAAGTAAGTTAAAATATGTTTTAAAAAATCACAGTCAGCCTGTCCAGCATGGCTCAGTGATTGAGCATCAACCTATGCACTAGGACAGTAGTTGGCAAACTCATTAGTCAACAGAGCCAAATATCAACAGTTACAACAATTGAAATTTCTTTTAAGAGCCGAAAACTGACTTCTGCACATGGGTCACGAAGTTTCAATTGCACTGTACGTGCGCATCCGCACATGGTACTTTGTGAAAGAGCCACACTCAAGGGGCCCAAGAGCCGCATGTGGCTCCCGAGCGGAAGTTTGCTGACCACTGAACTAGGAGATCACAGGTTCAGTTCCCGGTCAGTGCACATGCCCAAGTTGTGGGCTCTATCCCAAGTGTGGGGTGTGCAGGAGGCAGCCAATCAATGGTTCTCTCTCATCATTGATGTTTCTCTCTCCCTCTCCCCCACTCCCTTTCTCTCTGAAATCAATAAAAACTTATTTTTTTAAAAAAAATCACAGTGAATTCTTTAAATAATTCAAGCAATTTTTATTGTGTATTGATTCTGGTCCATGCAATGGGTTAGGTGCTAAGGATACCATAAAGAGTAAGCCATTGTCCCTAGCTAGCCTCAGGTCTCGGAGTCACCTGCTACCACTCACATAAAAAGACTAAGTAAAACACAGCATGATGTATACCACAATTGAGGTGAGTATGATACAGTGGGATTACACAGAAAGTAGAGCCTATCTTGGGCTGAAACGATTGGGAAGGGTGACTCCTGATCTAGTTCCTAATGGATGTCCTGTCCTTTCTGCTCACTGTGGCAGAAACCGCTAGTGTCCCCCTTCTTTTGGGGAATATGGCCTGATTACATTTAATGCCTCCCTTGTAACTTGTAGTCAGATGTTGCCATGCGACCAGTCTGAATGTAGACAAAAGTGATGTGCACCACTTCTAAACCTGGACCATAAAAACTCTCTCCCACTCAACCTGAAGCTCTTTCCCCATCCACCATCTGGCTGAATGGAAAGGACTTTAAGGATCTAGAGAAGAGTGGATCCATAAGGTGGTAGAAGCCAGGGTCCCTGAATGCACAGAACAGAGCCCCCTCCAAGGCCGAACTGTTAAAGGGGTAGTGGGAGATATTTGTAATTCCTGCATACTGGAATACGGGCACTAGAAAATATTTTTCGCCACTCCTGACTTTTTTCATGAGGCAGTGGGAAGCTGTTTAAATAGTTTTATTTATTTTTATTTTTTAATATCTTTTTATTGACTTTAGAGAGAAAGGGAGAAGGAAAGAGAGACAGGAACATCAATGATAAGAGAGAATTACTGATCGGCTGCCTCCTACATGACCCCTATTCAGGATCGAGCCCACAACCCGGGCACATGCCCTTGAATAGAACTGAACGGGAGATGTCTTCAGTCCACAGGCCAATACTCTATCCACTGAGTTCAACTGGCTAGGGCATGTTTTGTTAGTTTTATTCAAAGAAATAACGTGATCAAATTTGTTTGTAAGAAAGGTCACTCTGGTATCAATATGGAACGTGGACAAGACTGGAAGCAGAGAGAATAGCACAGATTAGTTTCATAGTCAAGGCAAGAAAAATATGTATCTGAACCAAATCATTAGCAGGGTTTACTGACCAGGTGCTGTTAGAAGTAAAGACCCATTAGAACATGATTGAGGCGGGGCAGGAGAGTCTGGAGCCATATACACTTTTGGGTTCCTGGCTTTTGTCAGGTTTAATTCCCAAGGAAGGAAAACACAGGCAGTGAAGGTTTGGGGGACAGGTTAGTGAGCGTTTTGGATATACTGAATATGGCACCCAGGTGGGGATATCTA